>JARQOC010000001.1:465202461-465872238 GCA_033576535.1 Allobates femoralis
CCCCGCGCCCCCCCCCGTCTTATACCGTATTCCCCGAAAATAAGTCGCCCTGTCTTATAATCGGGGTATGACTTATATTGGAAAATTCTGCGCCTGCCCTGACTTATATTCGGGGGTGACTTATTTTCGGGGAAACACGGTAGTTGGGCCAATCAGCAAAAAATTACATTCATCCCCTGGTCTGGAAAAGAGAGAAAAATGTCTGATAAATCCAATTATAATCTATTATATAAAAGCCGAAGGCCACTTCCGGAGAACCCGAAGGGTTACTTCCGTGACGGCCTCCGACCATGCTGCTGACATCACAGTGCGGGGTAGCCGCGCGGAACTTTCCGTGCAGCTACAGGCACCGCCGTTTCAATGTTCCGCTCGCCCCCCTCACTACTGTCTCATCAAACACACACACACAGCCTCTCACTACACTCCTCCCAACACACACACACACCATCCCAACCACATCACACACCCACACAAACACACCCACCCACACAAACACACACACACACACACTCCAGTATAATTACCCCGCCGCCATCCCGCTACACGGCTCCCGCCGTGGCTCCGCCCACCTCGCCGGCGTCGCTCCGCCCACCTCGCGGCACTCCCGGCGTGGCTCCGCCCACCTCGCGGCACTCCTGCCGTGGCTCCGCCCACCTAGCCTGCGCTGACCACAGAGCCCCCGTCCTGCACAGAGCCCCCGTCCTGCGCTGACCACAGAGCCCCCGTCTTGCGCTGACCACAGAGCCCCCGTCCTGCGCTGACCACAGAGCCCCCGTCTTGCGCTGACCACAGAGCCGCCGTCCTGCGCTGACCACAGAGCCCCCGTCCTGCGCTGACCACAGAGCCCCCGTCCTGCGCTGACCACAGAGCCCCCGTCCTGCGCTGACCACAGAGCCCCCGTCTTGCGCTGACCACAGAGCCCCCGTCCTGCGCTGACCACAGAGCCACCGTCCTGCACACAGCCCCCGTCCTGCGCTGACCACAGAGCCCCCGTCTTGCGCTGACCACAGAGCCGCCGTCCTGCGCTGACCACAGAGCCGCCGTCCTGCGCTGACCACAGAGCCGCCGTCCTGCGCTGACCACAGGTCGCCGTCCTGCGCTGACCACAGACCCGCCGTCCTCTGCTGACCACTGAGCCGCCGCACTCACTGCTGACCACAGAGCCGCCGCACTCACTGCTGACCACTGAGCCGCCGCACTCACTGCTGACCACTGAGCCGCCGCACTCACTGCTGACCACTGTGCCGCCGCACTCACTGCTGACCACTGCGCCGCCGCACTCACTGCTGACCACTGCGCCGCCGCACTCACTGCTGACCACTGCACCGCCGCACTCACTGCTGACCACTGCGCCGCCCCACTCACTGCTGATCACTGAGCCGCCGCACTCACTGCTGACCACTGAGCCGCCGCACTCACTGCTGACCACTGAGCCGCCGCACTCACTGCTGACCACTGAGCCGCCGCACTCACTGCTACCCACTGACCCGCCCCACTCACTGCTACCCACTGAGCCACCCCACTCACTGCTAACCACTTACCCACCACACTCACTGCTAACCACAGAGCCCCCGCCCTGCGCTCACCACAGAGCCCCCGCCCTGCGCTCACCACAGAGCCCCCGCCCTGCGCTCACCACAGAGCCCCCGCCCTGCGCTCACCACAGAGCCCCCGTCCTGCGCTGACCACAGAGCCCCCGTCCTGCGCTGACCACAGAGCCCCCGTCCTGCGCTGACCACAGAGCCCCTGTCCTGCGCTGACCACAGAGCCCCCGTCCTGCGCTGACCACAGAGCCCCCGTCCTGCGCTGACCACAGAGCCCCCGTCCTGCGCTGACCACAGAGCCCCCGTCCTGCGCTGACCACAGAGCCCCCGTCTTGCGCTGACCACAGAGCCCCCGTCCTGCGCTGACCACAGAGCCCCCGTCCTGCACAGAGCCTCCGTCCTGCGCTGACCACAGAGCCGCCGTCCTGCACAAAGCCCCTGTCTTGCGCTGACCACAGAGCCCCCGTCTTGCGCTGACCACAGAGCCGCCGTCCTGCACTGACCACAGAGCCCCGCCGTCCTGCACAGAGCCGCCGTCCTGCGCTGACCACAGAGCCCCCGTCCTGCGCTCACCACAGAGCCGCCGTCCTGCGCTGACCACAGACCAGCCGTCCTCTGCTGACCACAGAGCCGCCGTCCTCTGCTGACCACAGAGCCACCGTCCTCTGCTGACCACAGAGCCGCCGTCCACTGCTGACCACAGAGCCGCCGTCCTCTGCTGACCACAGAGCCGCCGTCCTCTGCTGACCACAGAGCCGCCGTCCTCTGCTCACCACAGAGCCGCCCTCCTCTGCTCACCACAGAGCCGCCGTCCTCTGCTCACCACAGAGCCGCCCTCCTCTGCTCACCACAGAGCCGCCGTCCTCTGCTCACCACAGACCCGCCCTCCTCTGCTCACCACAGAGCCGCCGTCCTCTGCTCACAATAGAGCCGCCGTCCTCTGCTCACCATAGAGCCGCCGTCCTCTGCTGACCACAGAGCCGCCGCACTCACTGCTGACCACAGAGCCGCCGCTCTCACTGCTGACCACTGAGCCGCCGCACTCACTGCTGACCACAGAGCCGCCGCACTCACTGCTGACCACAGAGCCGCCGCACTCACTGCTGACCACTGAGCCGCCGCACTCACTGCTGACCACTGAGCCGCCGCACTCACTGCTGACCACTGAGCCGCCGCACTCACTGCTGACCACTGAGCCGCCGCACTCACTGCTGACCACTGAGCCGCCGCACTCACTGCTGACCACTGAGCCGCCGCACTCACTGCTGACCACTGAGCCGCCGCACTCACTGCTACCCACTGAGCCACCGTATACTCTGCTACCCACTGAGCCGCCTGTATACACACAATTAATTTCACCGCACTCCCCTAACTATTACTAAATAAACTATATATAGATTCTAGACTACCCGATTCTTTAGAATCGGGCTCACAGCTAGTAATTATTATAATGCACCTCCTTATTTCTCTGTATATTATAATGTGCCCCCATAGTCCTCTTATATGTATTAAAATGCATCTCCATATTCTTCCATATATTGTAATGTACCCTCATAGTCCTCCATGAATTATAATACATCCTGATAGTCTTCCATGCATAAGGTAGTGCCCTAGTTCTCCAATTAATATATTGCATCCTCATGGTCCTCCATGTATTATAATGCACCCCATAGTCAACCAATTATTATTCACAATCCATAAACCCTCAATTATCATGCAGCCCCTACATTCCTCCTTGTATTCTAAAGCACCCTCCTACCCCTCCATATATTATAGTGCAGCCCCCATATTGTTTATTGCACCCTATAGTATTTAGGCCACTGTGTACTCACTGATTAAAAAAATAAATAGGTTCTCAGCACTCCTCGGTTCTTCTGCTCCTCCAGTCCCCATGTGAGCATCCTGAGCTCTGCAAATCTCAGCACAGCGGGCGCACAGTAATGATATCACCGCCCTCAGCTCACTGAGATATCAAAGCCTAGGCACAGTGGGAAAATGATGAAAGAGGGAGTGAAGCAGAGTGCTCCCCCTTTCATCATTGCTTTATGTAATGATGGGCGGAGGGGGCCGCTGGTGTGGGTGGCCTGGCACTGGGACCGGTGCCCCTGACACAGGTCCCGGTTCCCCTGGCTCACAGCACCTACGTGGCCTGCCACCATTTGTGGCACACTACTGAATAGTGCCATACCCCTACACTATAAAGAAGGTCTTAAAGGGAATCTGTCAGCAGGTTTTCGCTACCTCATGAGACAGCAAACAAATATAAGTAAAAGAACCCTGAATCCAAGAGGTATCACACAGGTGCATCTCAATTAATAAGAATATCACCAAAAGTTAAGTCATTGAAGTAATTCAATGCATAAAGTGAAATACATATATAGTCATTACAAACAGAGTGATCTATTTTAAGTGTTTCGTTCTGTTAATGTTGATGATCGTGGCTTACAGCCAATGAAAACCCAAAGGTCATTATCTCAGAAAATTTAAGTAGGAAGGATGAAGGGTCTGATAGATAAAATATTACCTGAATAGGTATCAGGGGCTCCCCTGTGTGGTTGTGAGAGTCACAACCACTATAAAAGCATATCACGGCTGCTGCAGTCCCCAGAGTGGTGCATATAGAGTAGGGAGGTTACAAACCGCGCTGCCGTATTCCACAAGACATCAAAGGTTGAATATAATATTGATTTATTAGCCAACATACTTCAGGGCTCCCTTGCCCCTGCCTCAGGACAAATCAATATCATATTGCCATATTTTAGGGCATTTCAGGGGGTCCTGAAATCAATTATTAATAAATCAATATATTCACTCTTTGATGTCTCGTAGAATACATAAGCACGTTTTTTAACCCTTCATTCTCCCTACTTTAATTTTCGGAGATTTTCATTGGCTGTAAGCCATAATCGTCAACATTTACAGAAACAAACACTTTAAATAGATCACTCTGTTTGTAATGACTCTATATAATCTATGTTGTTCACTTTATGTATTGAATTACAGAAAAGAAAAAACTTTTTGATGATATTCTAATTCATTGAAATGCACCTGTAGATTACTGGGTGCAACTGTTCTCACACAAAAAGTTTATTTTTAGAAACAGAGAAGAGCTGAGATAGCTGCCCCTGCACACACTAGGTTCTCAATAGAGAGAGTGAGGTGTCAATCACAGCAAGGGTCGTGTCACTGCCATGAGCATGACTTTCTAATCATGCAATGTTAATCCAAGGGTAATAAAGCCATTAGTTTAAGTAAGCAATTTCACAGAGAAGCACAGTTGCTTGTTGTTTTTTAAGGCTATGTGACCACTGTTCCTTTTTGCTGCGTTTGTGTTGCAGAAATCGCCTGTGTTTTTATGTCTCTGCAGTTAACTTGCTCGTTTTTGGGTTGTGGTTTCCCTATAGACTCCATTCTAACCCGCAGAAAAAAGCACCACAAATGCATGGGTATACACAGTGCGTTTGTAGGGCGTTTTTTCCTCCAATTTCCAAATAAAAAACGCGTTAATACACTCCTCAGTGATCCCATGGCAAGCCCCGGTAATCCCCGATGATTTCTTCATTCCGGGCAGCAGGAGAAGTGATTTGAGGACCTGTGCCGCCCCATGTGACCGGTCATGTGATTGTCATGGCCAGTCTCTGATTGGATGAAAGCCACAGGTTCTTCTGTTTCCTGGTAAGAAATCACCAGTCACCGTGTGTCAGTCTGTTTTTGTGTGTCATATGGCACCCCTGTGGTCGCCACAGTGATGCTGCACCTACTCCACAGGTGTGGTGTCACTGTTCCCAGGTGAGAGGGGTCGTAAACCTGAGACACACAGAACTGCACACATCATCCCAATTCCACGCTAGGGAATTCGAGTGGACCCTGTTGAGAGGGAGGGACCCATCTTCTGGTCAGGAGGGTTAGAAGTAGATTAGAAAAGGAGTCAGAGTGGGAGGGGAGAGAACACTCTAGAAGAGAAGGAGTTGAGGGGAGGAAGGCGTCCGGAGTAGACGAAGGACTGAGAGAGTCCTAGGGGACACAGAAGTGGGGGATCCACCCGTGTGGCCAAATCCGGTCCCGACCCGAGTCAGGCGGAAGGACTGGTTGCTGGAGGGGACTGGCCCCGGTCTGGCTTGGGGGGTCCAAGACCCAACCATGAAAACAGGAGGCCACTGGCTTTGCAGGAGCAGTGGCCACAACCGTGGATAATCCGCAGGACGGTGGCTAGCACTAGGGCCAGCGCACAGTCGCCCGACAAGGCCCTGCAGCGACCGGCCTGGGACCCTGTTCACGATGGCGCATGGAAGAGCAACCTGGGCAGAGCAATCCTAATCTCCTGGGAACTAACTTCGCTGCACTCTGGAGAAGCACAGCACCCGGCTGGGTGACCTTGCCCGTACATCAAGTAAAGGTAAAGAACTGCACAAACTGTCTGCATCTCCACATTTAATGCCATGCAACCCTGTTCACCATCACAGCTGTCCCTGCTATAGACTTTACCATCTGCCCCAGCGGTCTGAAACTGCAGCGTCGGCTACCTCTGACCGAGAACCACAGGTGGCGTCACAAACTTTTTCCCTGTAAATAATTCCCTTTAACTGCACGCCCAGGGTCATGGAGCCGGGTCACCGCTACCGTGATCCCCCAAAGAACTGACCGGCCCGGTTCCGAGTACCTCACGGCCCTGGTGGGCATTGCATGTCACCTTATTTGTTTGCTGTTTTTCTGTGCATACAAAAGCAGCAGAAAAAATATGCACAGTGGGCACTTAGCCTAACTCTTATATCATGCTGTCCTCATTTTACATAGCAAATTCCTGCTGACAGATTACCTTTAAGTTATTTCAGGTAATTGCAGAAAATGTATTACCAAGCCATAAACTATGCAGACAAAGTAGTCAGGTATGCTACAGTAAGCTATGAAGGCTTTCCTATGGACTCTCTGTAATTTTATATTTATGTTTAGTTGAGGCGACTGCATTTTCTGCTTAATTGGTAATTAGAAGGAAAGATGTTTATTTTCCTTTAGATGCAAGTTTTGTTGAAAGCTGAATGCAACTATTTTGTTTACATTTTATAAATAAAGTTAAGTTTGGTCTTCTATAACTGGATTGTCTGAAATTTGTCCTTCACAACCATGCCCCAATACAAGATCCGGACAGTATGCAATGGCTGTCTTGGGTTTAATCTGTCACTGAGAATAGTTTCTGTTTCATGTGACAGCAGTAAAGTTGTTTATTGAGAACAGTCTAGGAACTGGTTCTGCCATATAGGGCTTTATTTACATTGAAGAAATAATGGTAGTAGAGAATCCACCAGCAAATTGATCAATGAGATGTTCAACCAGATTAATGTTAAACTCTATTCATAGGAACGCTTGTTTTTCTTCCTTTAATATTAATCTGATTGGCCAATCAAATGCATCATTTAACTGTATCTTAATTTCTGTACTTCAGATATCATCATTTTTTATGGATTATCTCTTAAATGTTTGCTAATCTGTCAGTGATGGTGGTCATAGTGGTCCAGTGACTTCGGATGGTTTCACACTGTTTTTTGGCATCCGTGTTTTAAAACACGCTTCGCTGATTGGTCGCCGCGGCTGGCGGCGAGCAATCAGCGAAGCGGAGCACGGCTTGGCACGCAATTTGAACTGCTGCTCGTAGTGTTGACGCACTTCACTGCTGTTTACAAGGCTGTCGGTCACAGTGTGACGCACTTCACTCCTGTTTACAAGGCTGTCAGTCATAGTGTGATGCACTTCACTCCTGTTTACATGGCTGTCAGTCATAGTGTGACGCACTTCACTCCTGTTTACAAGGCTGTCAGTCATAGTGTGACGCACTTCACTCCTGTTTACATGGCTGTCAGTCATAGTGTGACGCACTTCACTCCTGTTTACAAGGCTGTCAGTCATAGTGTGACACACTTCACTCCTGTTTACCAGGCTGTCAGTCATAGTGTGACACACTTCACTCCTGTTTACAAGGCTGTCAGTCATAGTGTGACGCAGTTCACTCCTGTTTACAAGGCTGTCAGTCATAGTGAGATACCACAACAAACTGCTGCCAGACAAGCCCAAGACGCCGAGTCTCATAGACAGTGTCAGCTGAATGAATCTCCAGAAGACAGGGCAAACAGACAACAACATGTTCGTGCCATTCTTACAAGACGAATGCTCTACCAACTAAGACAAGCCCAGGAGAATATTCAATAGACACGATAGACACATAGGTAGATGATAGATAGATATCGTGTATTCATTGCATTATTCTTAAATCTTCATAAATAAACTACATGCATATTCTAGAATTCCCAATATGTTAGAATCGGGCCACCATCTAGTATTAACAATATCTAGACAAGGTATAATATTTAATGCATAACTGTAACTTAAAAATGAGAGAGACATGTCATGTTTTATTATGGTAAAAAAAATATTTAATTCTGGATTGACAAGCCACTGATCCAAGAAATAAAGATAATAAAAATATACATTTGCAGGCTGGCATCCTTTGTAAAACATATCAATTTTAAAATAATATTTTGTTTCTATTTTGTCTTTTTATTTTTCTATATTTGATGTATGGGCTGGGTTTCACAAGATCCACATACTTTCAGTTCCATTTCTGTTATATGTCAATTTTATATGACAAGGCAAAGAAATAAATTTCAAGTTCATTTCTCTCCTCTGCTAATAGATTTATGTTTCTATGTTACCGTAGATAGTTCAGCTCAGCCTGCTCCTCGCAGCAGCTTTATGGTTTATAGAGGCGCAGGTAACACAGAGTCCGCTGTGGAAACAGAACAATTGAGACATAACATCACTGGATTTCTCTCAGGCTGAAGGCACACTGTTGTGCATCAAACAACGTGTTTGATGCACGACAGTGAAGCGAGTGAAATACGTGTTTTTTGGGTGAGCGTAGTGCATGTGGTGAGTGTGCATAGCTGTATGCATGTGAGTGATGCGAGTGTGAGGTGTGTGTGTGGTGCGTGTGATGCTGTCCATGGTCTTGAAGCAATCTTCAGGTCAGTGGACAGCATTTACCAGAGATTTTAAACTTAGCAGCTGTCAAAACTGCAGAGTTTAAATTTGCCGGTGTGCCGGTACAGTAAGCAATAATGTGTCAGTGCTGACACATCATAGTTAAAAACTCAGGTGTTTAATCTTTTTTTAAGTTATATGGCTTATTAATCATTTTAACCCCCCCTGCAAGCTCTGCGCTGCCTGTCAGCACAGAGCCTGCAGATGTGGCTAATAAAAGCCGGTATATGAAGAGTTAATGTGCTGTTGTGTGTTGCCATCATGTGTAGACAGAGTGTGTACACTCTGTGTACACATGGTGACATCCCAACCTGGCAGTTGAGGGTTTAACCCCTTCAGGACCCAGCCTATTTTGACCCTAAAGACCTTGGCATTTTTTGCAATTCTGACCAGTGTCCCTTTATGAGGTTATATCTCTGGAACGCTTCAACCGATCCTAGCGATTCTGAGATTGTTTTTTCGTGACACATTGGGCTTCATGCTAGTATTAAATTTAAGTCGATAATTTTTGTGTTTATTTGTGAAAAAATCAAAAATATGGCAAAAAGTTTGAAAATTTCACAATTTTCACATTTTTTATTTTTTTTTCTGATAAACCAGAGAGATATGTGACAGAAAAAAGTTATTAAATAATATTTCCCACATGTCTACTTCACATCAGCACAATTTTGGAAAAAAAAAAATTTTGGGGGTTGGACGTTATAAGGGTTCAAAGTTCATGAGCAATTTTTCATTTTTCAACCAAAATTTACAAAACCATTTTTTTTAGTGACCACATCACATTTGAAGTCCTTTTGAGGGGTGTACATGACAGAAAACACCCAAAAGTGACTCCATTCCAAAAACTGTACCCCTCAAGCTACTCAAAACTATATTCAAGAAGATGATTAACCCTTCAGGTGCTTCACAGGACCTAAGGCAAAGTGGAAACAAAAAATGGATATTTTAGTTTTTTTCTCAAAAATGTTCTTTTAGCCTCAATTCTTTCATTTTCACATGGGCAACGGGATAAAATGGATCTTAAAATGTGTCGTGCAAATTCTCTCCGAGTACACAGATACCTCATAAACCACTGTTTGGGTGCACGGCAGGGCTCAGAAGGGAAGGAGTGCAATTTGAATTTTGGAGCTAATTTTACATCCAAAAAGTGAAATGGCGCTCCTTCCCTTCTGAGCCCTGCTGTGTGCCCAAACAGTGGTTTATGACTACATATAAGGTATCGGTGTACTCAGGAGAAATTGCCCAACAAATTTTAGGATGAATTTTATGCTGTTGCCATGTGAAAACAAAAAAATGTTTTTGTGAAAAAAATTTTTTTGTGAAAAAAAAAGTACTATTTCATTTTCACAGATCAATTTGTAAAGCACCTGGGGGTTCGATATGCTCACTACCCATCTATATATGTTCCCTGGGCGGGTATAGTTTCCAAAATGGGGTCACTTGTGGGGGAGCTCCAATGTTTAGGCACACAGGGGCTCTCCAAAAGCGACATGAATAAAAATCAGCTCAAATTGTTAGCTGTCACCATGTTGCGTTTGGTGAGCCCCTGTGTGCCTAAACATTGGGGCTCCGCAACAAGTAACCCCATTTTGGAAACTAGACCCCCAGGGAACGTATCTAGATGCATAGTGAGTACTTTGAACCCCCAGGTGCTTCACAAATTCATCCATAAAAATGAAAAAGCACTTTTTTTTCCACAGAAATTTCTTTTTTCATTATTACGGACCAATTTGTGAAGCACCTGGGGGTTCAAAGTGCTCACTATGCAGCTAGATATGTTCCCTGGGGGGTCTAGTTTCCAAAATGGGGTCACTTGTGGGGGAGCTCCAATGTGGAGACGCACAGGGGCTCTCCAAACACGACATGGTGTCCGCTAACAATTTGAATGCAAAATGAGCTCAAATTGTTAGCGGACACCATGTTGCGTTTGGTGAGCCCCTGTGTGCCTAAACATTGGAGCTCCCCCACAAGTGACCCCATTTTGGAAACTAGACCCCCCAGGGAACGTATCTAGATGCATAGTGAGTACTTTTAACCCCCAGGTGCTTCACAAATTCATCCATAAAAATGAAAAAGCACTTTTTTTTCCACAAAAATTTATTTTTTCATTATTACGGACCAATTTGTGAAGCACCTGGGGGTTCAAAGTGCTCACTATGCAGCTACATATGTTCCCTGGGGGGTCTAGTTTCCAAAATGGGGTCACTTGTGGGGGAGCTCCAATGTGGAGACGCACAGGGGCTCTCCAAACACGACATGGTGTCCGCTAACAATTTGAATGCAAAATGAGCTCAAATTGTTAGCGGACACCATGTTGCGTTTGGTGAGCCCCTGTGTGCCTAAACATTGGAGCTCCCCCACAAGTGACCCCATTTTGGAAACTAGACCCCCCAGGGAACGTATCTAGATGCATAGTGAGCACTTTGAAGCCCCAGGTGCTTCACAAATTTATCCATAAAAATGAAAAAGCACTTTCTTTTCCACAAAAATTTTCTTTCTTCATTATTACGGACCAATTTGTGAAGCACCTGGGGGTTCAAAGTGCTCACTATGCAGCTAGATATGTTCCCTGGGGGGTCTAGTTTCCAAAATGGGGTCACTTGTGGGGGAGCTCCAATGTGGAGACGCACAGGGGCTCTCCAAACACGACATGGTGTCCGCTAACAATTTGAATGCAAAATGAGCTCAAATTGTTAGCGGACACCATGTCACGTTTGGTGAGCCCCTGTGTGCCTAAACATTGGGGCTCCCCCACAAATGACCCCATTTTGGAAACTAGACCCCCCAGGGAACGTATCTAGATGCATAGTGAGCACTTTGAACCCCCAGGTGCTTCACAAATTGATCTGTAAAAATGAAAAAGTACTTGTTTTCCGCAAAAAAAAAATTTTTCCATTAATTTGTGAAGCACTTGGGGGGTCAATATGCTCACTATACATCTAGATAAGTTCCCTGGGGGTCTAGTTTCCAAAATGGGGTCACTTGTGGGGAGCTCCAATGTTGAGGCACACAGGGGCTCTCCAAAAGCGACATGGTGTCCGCTAACAATTGGAATTGTTAGCGGACACCATGTTGCGTATGGAGAGCGTCTGTGTGACTAAACATTAGAGCTCCCCCACAAGTGACCCCATTTTGTAAACTAGACCCCCCAAGGAATGTACCTAGATGCATAGTGTGCACTTTGAACCTCCAGGTGCTTCACAAATTGATCTGTAAAAATGAAAAAATAATTTTTTTGTGGAAAAAAAAGTACTTTTTTATTTTTATGGATCAATTTGTGAAGCACTTGGGGGTTCAAAGTGCTCACTATGCATCTAGATACGTTCTTTGGGGGGTCTAGTTTCCAAAATGGGGTCACTTGTTGGGGAGCTCCAATGTGTAGGCACACAGGGGCTCTCCATACGCAACCTGGTGTTTGCCAACAGTTGTAATTGTTAGCGGACACCAGGTCGCGTATGGAGAGCCCCTGTGTGCCTAAACATTGGAGCTCCCCCACAAGTGACCCCATTTTGGAAACTAGACCCCCCAGGGAACATATCTAGATGCACAGTGAGCACTTTGAACCACCATGTGCTTCACAAATTGAGACGTATAAATGAATAAAGAAACTTTTTGTGAAAAAACATACTAGTCTAGTAGTTGCAATTCGCAGCATAGGGGACCCATGGGGCTCTGCCATATTTTTGGTCCAGCCAGGTACAACTTGGCAGCTACGGACTGCCACCAGCCCCCAGCTGCCTCGTCATACCTGGCGGGAACCAAAAATACAGCGAAGCCTATTTTTTTTTTATTTCTAGAATTATTTCTAGAAAAAAAATGACATAGGGCTCCGCCATATTTTTGGTCCAGCCAGATACAACTTGGCAGCTACGGACTGCCACCAGCCCCCAGCTGCCTCATCATACCTGGCTGGAACCAAAAATACAGCGAAGCCTATTTTTTTTTTTATTTCTAGAAATATTTCTAGAAAAAAAATGACATAGGGCTCCGCCATATTTTTGGTCCAGCCAGATACAACTTGGCAGCTACGGACTGCCACCAGCCCCCAGCTGCCTCGTCATACCTGGCTGGAACCAAAAATACAGCGAAGCCCATTTTTTTAAAATTTCTAGAACTAATTCTAGAAAAAAAAAATTACGTGGGGCTCCGCCATATTTTTGGTCCAGCCAGGTACAACTAGGCAGCTGGGGGCTGGAATCCTCAGCATAGAGAGGCCCAAGCGTTCTGGGCCCCCCATGCTGCGAATTGCAGCCCGCAGCCGCCCCAGAAAATGGCGCATTCATTGAAGCGCCATTTTCTGGCGCTGTACCCACGCTCTTCCAGTTGCCCTGGTGCCGGTGGCTAACTGGGTAATAAAGGGGTTAATGCCAGCTTTTTATTGGCAGCTGGCACTAAGCCCGAGATTCATAATATAGGGCCAATGTTAGACCCGCCATTAGGAATCTCTAGTACGGTAAATAGTCAATAAATACACACAGAGAAAAATCTTTTTATTTGAAAAAAAAAACACAGACACAATTCGGACTCCATCTTTATTATAAAAAGATCCGACGTAGTCCACAACGAAGGTCCCACGACGCTCGATCGCTCCGACGTAGTCCATAACAAAGGTCCCACGACATTTGATTGTCTCCGACGTAGTCCACAACGAAGGTCCCACGACGCTCGATCACCTTTGCTTTCAGATCGCTACTCTGGAGCCCGATCCGCCAGCATGGTGATCGAGCTGCAGAAAGTGATCTGACACCCCGGGCGCAGTGACCCATTATGTGCATCACTGCGCCTGGGCTGCCAGATCACTTTCCGCAGCTCGATCCCCATGCATGGGGATCGAGCTGCGGAAAGCGATCTGGCAGCACAGGCGCATTGACCCACTATGTGCATCACTGCGTCCGGGCTGTCAGATTGCTTTCTGCAGCTCGATGCCCATGCAGGGAGATCGGGCTGCAGAGCAGCGATCTAAGAGCCTGGGTGCAGTGACCCACTATGTGCATCACTGCGCCCGGGCTGCTAGATAGCTTTCTGCAGCTCGATCCCCATGCATGGGGATCGAGCTGCGGAAAGTGATCTGGCAGCCCAGGCGCAGTGATGCACATAGTGGGTCACTGCGCCCGGTGTGTCAGATCACTTTCTGCAGCTAGATCCTCAGAATCCAGCTGTAGAAAGTGATCTGAAAGATCCACTACAGTGATCCACAGTGATCACATAATGGTCACTGTGGATCACTGGGCTGGATCTGTCAGATCAATTTGTGAAGCACCTGGGGGTTCAAAGTGCTCACTATGCATCCAGATAAGTTCCTTGGGGGGTCTAGTTTCACGTATGGAGAGCAGTGGTGTGCCTAAACATTGGAGCTCCTCTACAAGTGACCCAATTTTGGAAAGCAGACCCCCCAAGGAACTTATCTAGATGCATAGTGAGCACTTTGAACCCCAAGATGCTTCACAAATTGATACGTAAAAATGAAAAAGTACTTTTTTTTCACAAACATTTGCTTTTTTTCATATTTACAGATTAATTTGTGAACCACCTGGGGGTTCAAAGTTCTTACTATGCATCTAGACACGTTCCTTGGGGTGTCTAGTTTTCAAAATGGGGTCACTTGTGGGGAAGCTCCAATGTTTAGGCACACAGTGGCTTTCCATACGCGACATGGTGTCAGCTAACAATTTGAATTGAAAATTAGCTCCAATTGTTAGCGGACACCATGTCACGTATAAGAGCCCCTGTTTGCCTAAACATTGGAGCTCCCCCACAAGTGACCGCATTTTGGAAACTAGACCCCTTAAGGATTATATCAATGGGTATTGTGAGCATTTGGAACCCACATCTACTTCACAGAATTTGATAACAATAGGTCATCATAATGAAAATTTTCTTTTTTTTTCACAAAAGTGTTGCTTTAGCATCACATTTTTCACTTTTACAAGAGGCAACATTATAAAGTGGACCCCACAATTTGTTACCCAAATTCTTGTGAGTGCGGCAATACACCATATGTACTCAAAGAGTTGTGTTAGGACAGATGGCCGGACTTAGAACGGACGGAGCAATATTTGAATTTTGGAAAGCAAATTTGGCTGAAATAGATGACGGATACCATCTTTCACTTCTTGGACCCCTTTGGTACCTAAAGTGACCCCATTTTGGAAACTAGACCCCTCAAGGATTATATCTAGTGGTATAGTGAGCATTTTGAACCCACAGTTACTTCACAGATCTTGATAATAATACGTCGTCATATTGAAAATTCTTTTTTTTTAACAAAAGTGTTATTTAGCACCAAAGTTTTTTACTTTTACAAGAGGTAACACCAAAAAGTGGATGCTACAATTTGTTACCCACATTCATATGAGTGCAACGATACCCCATAAGTAGCCAAAATATTCTGTTTACACAAATGGCAGGGCTCAGAAGGGACGGAGCAATGTATGAATTTTGGAAAAGCTGAAATAGATTGCGGGCACCATGTCACATTTGCAGGGTCACTAGGGATCCTAAACAGCAGAAACCCCCCACAAGTGACCCCATTTTGGAAACTAGACCCCTCAAGGATTATATCTAGGCATACAGTTAGGGACAGAAATATTTGGACAGTGACACAAGTTTTGTTATTTTAGCTGTTTACAAAATCATGTTCAGAAATACAATTATATATATAATATGGGCTGAAAGTGCACACTCCCAGCTGCAATATGAGAGTTTCCACATCCAAATCGGAGAAAGGGTTTAGGAATCATAGCTCTGTAATGCATAGCCTCCTCTTTTTCAAGGGACCAAAAGTAGTTGGACAATGGACTCTAAGGGCTGCAATTAACTCTGAAGGCGTCTCCCTCGTTAACCTGTAATCAATGAAGTAGTTAAAAGGTCAGGGGTGGATTCTAGGTGTGTGATTTTGCATTTGGAAGCTGTTGCTGTGACCAGACAACATGCGGTCAAAGGAACTCTCAATTGAGGTGAAGCAGAACATCCTGAGGCTGAAAAAAAAGAAAAAATCCATCAGAGAGATAGCAGACATGCTTGGAGTAGCAAAATCAACAGTTGGGTACATTCTGAGAAAAAAGGAATTGACTGGTGAGCTTGGGAACTCTAAAAGGCCTGGGTGTCCACGGATGACAACAGTGGTGGATGATCGCCGCATACTTTATTTGGTGAAGAAGAACCCGTTCACAACATCAACTGAAGTCCAGAACACTCTCAGTGAAGTAGGTGTATCTGTCTCTAAGTCAACAGTAAAGAGATGACTCCATGACCGTAAATACAAAGGGTTCACATCTAGATGCAAACCATTCATTAATTCCAAAAATAGACAGGCCAGAGTTAAATTTGCTGAAAAACACCTCAAGAAGCCAGCTCAGTTCTGGAAAAGTATTCTATGGACAGATGAGACAAAGATCAACCTGTACCAGAATGATGGGAAGAAAAAAGTTTGGAGAAGAAAGGGAACGGCACATGATCCAAGGCACACCACATCCTCTGTAAAACATGGTGGAGGCAACGTGATGGCATGGGCATGCATGGCTTTCAATGGCACTGGGTCACTTGTGTTTATTGATGACATAACAGCAGACAAGAGTAGCCGGATGAATTCTGAAGTGTACCGGGATATACTTTCAGCCCAGATTCAACCAAATGCTGCAAAGTTGATTGGACGGCGCTTCATAGTACAGATGGACAATGACCCCAAGCATGCAGCCAAAGCTACCCAGGAGTTCATGAGTGCAAAAAAGTGGAACATTCTGCAATGGCCAAGTCAATCACCAGATCTTAACCCAATTGAGCATGCATTTCACTTGCTCAAATCCAGACTTAAGACGGAAAGACCCACAAACAAGCAAGACCTGAAGGCTGCGGCTGTAAAGGCCTGGCAAAGCATTAAGAAGGAGGAAACCCAGCGTTTGGTGATGTCCATGGGTTCCAGACTTAAGGCAGTGATTGCCTCCAAAGGATTCGCAACAAAATATTGAAAATAAAAATATTTTGTTTGGGTTATGTTTATTTGTCCAATTACTTTTGACCTCCTAAAATGTGGAGTGTTTGTAAAGAAATGTGTACAATTCCTACATTTTCTATCAGATATTTTTGTTCAACCCTTCAAATTAAACGTTACAATCTGCACTTGAATTCTGTTGTAGAGGTTTCATTTCAAATCCAATGTGGTGGCATGCAGAGCCCAACTCGCGAAAATTGTGTCACTGTCCAAATATTTCTGGCCCTAACTGTATAGTGAGCATTTGGAACCTACAGCTACTTCACAGAATTTGATAACAATAGGTTGTCATATTCAACATTTTCTTATTTTCACACAATTTCTCACTTTTAGGCCAGGGTCAGATTAACGTTTTCATGGGGGTCACACTAAAAACATAGGTTTTGGCAGCCCTCACACATTGTTACCACCACGGTAATGTGGCGTCAGCACTATCAATGCTTACTTATGGAGATGCGGCACCCAGCGCGGATCAAATGCCGGCATTTGAGTGTCGGAGTTTTAAATCTCGCGCTTTTTCTGAGCGCGAGCAAAGACGCTTCTGAATGCGTCTTTTCTCGCATTAGAAAAAAAGCACCAGATTTCACTCAGATGCTGGCTTTTGAGCCGCGCTAGGGGCCAAGTCTCCATAAGTAAGCATTGGCTGTGCTGACGCCATGTTACCATGGCAGTAACAAGGCGTCAGAGTTGCCAAAACCTATGTTTTGGACGCAAGCCCCCTGAAACGTTAATATGACCCTAGCCTTAGGGCATGTACACAAGATCTGGAGACACTGTGTCCTGGACGTCTCCTGCATTTTTTATCATTTCTTTATTCAATTTGTAAAACAAATAACGGGTTTCGCCATATTTTTGGTTCCAGCCAGGTACAGCAGGCAGCTTCAGGCTGCCACCAACCCCCCCGCTGACTAGTTTTACCTGGCTGGAAACCAAAGATATAGGGAAGCCCGTTTTTTTTAAATTATTTTATTAAATATTTTTAAAAAAATACAACAAGGAGTTTGTACAGATTTTTGGTCCAGCCAGGTACATCTAGGCAGCTGGGGGCTGGAATCCTCAGCGAGGGGAGGCCGAAGCTTTCGGTGTTTCCCCCCCCCCGCTGCGAATGGCAGCTTGCAGCTGCCCCAGAAAACAGCACATTCATAGAAGCGCCATTTTCTGGCACTGTATCCAGTTCTTCCAGCTGCCGTGTAGCGGTGGCAGACTGGGTAATAAGGGGTTAATGCCAGCTTTTTGGCAGCTTGCACTAAGCCCTAGATTCATAATGTCTAGCCAATATTAGACCGGGCCATTATGAATCTCTAGTAAATTGTAAAGAAGACACAACACAGAGAAGAATATTTTTATTAGAAAAAAAACATGAACACATACTTTGACCCCATCTTTATTATTCTGTGACGTCTGACGTAGTCCTGTGGGCAGTTATGTTCGACGTAGTCCAATGGGCGGTGATGTCTGACGTAGTCCAATGGGCGGTCCACGATGATTCTCAGTGTTGTAGCATATGGGGGCATCCCCCATATGCTATAAGAGAAGGCACTCTCGGAGAGCAATGATAGGTCATGAACTCTGTAAGTTCATGACCCATCACAATTCAGGGGTCACACAGGGGTTAGCTGATCTTCATGGTGATCTCTAAAGCAGTCAGCTTTGTGTGAGCAGAGAGGGATCTCTGCAGGTGCCAGAAAGAATGCTGGGACCTGAGAAGAGGCGGCACTGAGAAGATTGCAGAGGTGGAGGAAGACCAGTGATGTAGGGATGACTGGACAGAGTGAAGACCTACATGATCCATAAGTATGAATTTGCATACAGGGCAGGAAAGTTTATAAGGTTATTTATTCGGTGTACCAGGAATAGAGGGATAAGAGCTACTTTTGTAAAATGCAGTATGGGTGCTGCTGAAGGTGGTGCTTTTACTTTAATAGGGACAAAAGGGGTGATGGGTACCCTTTAAGCTGTCATCAGAGTAAAAGGACATATGTGGTGAGGAACATGGAGGAATCTATGCTTTAGCACATAATCTTGTTTGTTTCATGCATGTTTCTTTACTCCTTGTTTCTCTTAAAGGGGTTGTCTCAACAAAGAACTTTGAGAGCTTACTATTCCTTTGTCTTCCAGTTTTCTGCATGCAAGGAAGTGGTACACGCTAAATGATTTAGATTTAGGAATGTGAAGTGTAATACTTATTGAGGCTTGTTTTGCATGTGCTCTTTTATTCAATGTTTTCAAATGTGTTCCTTTACTCTGAATCTACAATGTCTACATTCTAATAAGAACAAGACTTTGCATGTGTGTCCATACCTTTTTATCGATACTTCACGTGAAATATAGAATTGATTTTCAGATGTTCTTGAATAAAAAGCCTGATGGTAACAACAAAGAGGCACTCTACTTCTCCAAAATTGATCACATTGTGAACGTATAACTTTTTTTGTAGCTTCCCTGTTAAAATGTATGTTGTATTTTTCTTCCTTAGCAGCACATATAGTGTAGACTTTTCATTTCTCACTTTTAGTTTTTGAATTTTATAGACTTATTTACCAAAGACATCCTACTACCACGTGATACCATCTGCACTGCTTGATTTCTTTTGAAGTACATCCAGAATTTCAATGGCTTTCATGTTTTGTGAAAATCATCAAATTGAATGATCTTAAATCTACCATCTAACTGACCGTAAATATATAAGACGTGCATTTTGTAAAGCACCGAATAGAAATGTCTCTGCAGTAAACATATAAATATAAATGAGAGTGTTGAAATAAACAAAGATTCAACAGAAAGTGAATAGAACGATGTCAACCTAAGCTGTGTTGTTAATGTGTAACATCTTGTGTATGCACTGAGATTCAATACAGTGATATAACTAGGAAAAAAGAAAAGAAAAAAGTCAAAATCTTTCACAATGAAAATAAATGAGCTTTATAACATTCTAGCAATTTTATAGCATGATGAACTGGAAACATAATTATATTCATCGTCACTGGTGCTTTCTATGGCCAGACACTTGCGTTTCTTAATGCACAAATAAAACATTAAAACACTAATTTCATGGGCACAATTGTAACTTTCTTACCTCTACAGTATATACATCTAGTTTGTGTCCTCTTTGAATGTTGTTCTGTATTAGAAAAACTGATACAGTAAGTGATGAACGATCGATCATAAGATGTAAACAAAGTGATAGTCATCCAACAAACAAGCAAGCAAAACACTTGTCTTTCTGGCTTATGGGATAATTTATGGTGACAAGAAACAATCGTTATTTGCAGTAAATTTGATGCAGCCAGGGCTGGAGGGGGAACTCGGCCACCAGGTCTGCTGAGTAGGGAGTCACGGGTGGACGGGATCCCGGTGCCGTGCCCTGGGGATCATTTGAAGGGGTAGATGTTGATTATGGGGGATAAAGGGGATTATTTACAGGGGATCATGACGCCACCTGTAGTGTCCGGTAATTTGGTACAGGCGCTGCCAGCCGGCCGCTGAGGTGATGGTTGGGGCAAAAGTATGGTACAGCTCCCCACAGGTGGATCTTTACCTCAGGGCAGCAATTGAAGGAAGATCGTGAGGGAGGGCAGTGATGGAGATGGTGCTGCAGTTCTTACCCCTCTGCTTAGCTGCTGCTGCTGCTGAGCCCTCCGGGCTGCGGCGGGAAGAATAATGGAAACCAGTTCAAGTTTAACTCCACTTTACTTGGTACCGGTTGATGGCATAAACAAGGCACGGTACAGTTTGGTTTACAGGGTGGATGTTGCCAGCTCAGGGTTCCTCTTATGGAGTCTCAAGATGTCCTCTCTCAAGTCATTCAGGGTCTATTCTGTTCTTATCTGTCTTTTCCACCCTCGCAGAGCTCTCCCGCCACTCCTATGGTCTGTATCTAGAAGACAAGGTCTGTGCACTACCGGTCTGGGTAGGGCACCCCAGAGAAGAAGAGAGAAGGCTCCCTTCCAGCACCGCAATATATGCCTGTCCCTTTTAGTTTCTTCTAGTGTCTTGAACCAGTTTTCAGTCCTGAGGGGAGAGGTATCTTGTGGCGCTGTCCGCAACCCCGTCTCTATGGGCCTGCAGCTCGTCGGCTTTGCGGTCAGGGCTAAACTCCTGGCTGCCTCGGCTTTCTGTGTCGCCGGTGCTCCCTCAACGTGACCAGCCGGCTTCTACCAGTCCTGGCCTGTTGCCTTCTGTCCTGGGCCCCTCACTTGAAGATGGGGCTCCCTCCTCTCAGCTGGGCTGTCAGGCCTGACCACTCTGTCTGCCTTCCCAGCACTGTCTGAGGTAAACTGTCAACTGTCACTCTTCCTCTATCCTAGGCTCCACCCCCACCCTCCTGGGACCTACCAAATACTGGTTCCCCCTACTCTAGGTGGTGTGGTCCTAAGTGAGTGTAGAAACAGACTCCATAAGGTTTAAACCCCAAACTAGCAACTTACAAATAATATTACATTTTTATAATAAAGTGCAATACCACTCTGTGGCGCCTAGCCGCAGGGGCGCCACACCCCCCCTTGGTGAAACACACCCGTCCGTGAGTGTTAAACCAACCTGGAATAATTGGGAGCTATATTAACATATTAACCGGGTAACTTTAAACATGTATAACAATAAGATTATTTTTGTTCTTCCCTTGCGGGAGGCGCACTACTTATAACGTTGCATTTAACTCTGACTATAGTCTAGTCCATACTGGCCCAACTGGGACCAGGCAGCAAGTCTCTTGATCAATATCCATCAAGTACTGCAAAAAAAAAAAACAAGGCTATGCAAAACACTCATTTTTAAACAGGCACAATTTACACTATAATAGTGCAGCAAAAGAAATTGCATTTAACTATTTACACTGATATACGATACCTGGACTGTTCATTACTCCTTCCCTCTGCTGACCCGCATCGTATACCACTCGCGGAGTCCTGTATGGTGTTTGTAGATGATGAAGTTGACTTTCGTGTCATCCTGGAACTGGTGCCTCTCGACAGGTTGCCAGGAGTGCTGGGTCAGGGCTGGAGGCTGGTATTCACATCGCTTCATCTCCATACCGACCCGGTTTTGTTGCTGTTCCAGGTGAACAGCCCACTATAGCTCGCAGGGCCCGGACACCTCTGCGCCGCCGGCTGTTCCTTCCTCTCGGTCCTCCTCCCCAGTCATGCCAGGCTCTTCAGAGAACCGGATCAGGCTTTCCGGTTCGGCGGTCTCCTCTCTTCCGGGCTCTATGCTCGCTGGATCCTCTGGTACGGTGCTCGACCCGCCCCCTTGGTTGATTGAAAGCAAGGGGGTCGGGGAGGCTTTTTGGCGCCTCTTAGATGGCCCATGTTTGCTGAGGGGCCGAGGCACGCCCCTGGGCCAGCACATAGTCTGTTACATATGTGAGCCCGCCACTATTCTCTTCCCTCCTCGGCAGAGCTGAGAGGCGGGGCTTATCTTCCCGCTCTTTCTCCTGCTGTAGTGACGCAGTTTTAATTGTGAGGCGATGTAATGGCGGCTCTACTTTGTAATCCATAGTAACAGTACACAGTCAATAAAGTCTTAAGGCACACTTTACCTGGTAAATACCAAGCTGGTTCAATCATGTTCGTGACACCAGAGAATGATGCAGCCAGGGCTAGGGGGGAAACTCGGCCACCGGGTCTGCTGAGTAGGGAGTCACGGGTGGACGGGATCCTGGTGCCGTGCCCTGGAGATCATTTGAAAGGGTAGATGTTGATGATGGGGAATAAAAGGGGTTATTTACAGGGGATCGTGACGCCACCTGTAGTGTCCGGTAATTTGGTACCGGCGCTGCCAGCCGGCCGCTGAGGTGATGGTTGGGGCAGCAAAGTATGGTACAGCTCCCCACAGGTGGAGCTTTACCTCAGGGCAGCAATTGAAGGAAGATGGTGAGGGAGGGCAGTGATGGAGATGGTGCTGCAGTTCTTACCCCTCTGCTTAGCTGCTGCTGCTGAGCCCTCCGGGCTGCGGCGGGAAGAATAACGGAAACCAGTTCAAGCTTAACTCCACTTTACTCGGTACTGGTTGATGGCATAAACAAGGCACGGTACAGTTTGGTTTACAGGGTGGATGTTGCCAGCTCAGGGTTCCTCTTATGGAGTCTCAAGATGTCCTCTCTCAAGTTATTCAGGCTCTATTCTGTTCTTATCTGTCTTTTCCACCCTCGCAGAGCTCTCCCGCCAGTCCTATGGTCTGTATCTAGAAGACAAGGTCTGTGCACTACTGGTCTGGGTAGGGCACCCCAAAGAAGAAGAGAGAAGGCTCCCTTCCAGCACCGCAATATATGGCTGTCCCTTTTAGTTTCTTCTAGTGTCTTAAACCGGTTTTCAGTCCTGAGGGGAGAGGTACATTGTGGCGCTGTCAGCAACCCCGTCTCTATGGGCCTGCAGCTCGTCGGCTTTGCGGTCAGGGCTAAACTCCTGGCTGTCTTGGCTTTCTGTGTCGCCGGTGCTCCCTCAACGTGACCAGCCGGCTCCTACCAGTCCTGGCCCGTTGCCTTCTGTCCTGGGCCCCCCACTTGAAGATGGGGCTCCCTCCTCTCAGCTGGGCTGTCAGACCTGACCACTCTGTCTGCATTCCCAGCGCCGTCTGAGGTAAACTGACAACTGTCACTCTTCCTCTATCCTAGGCTCCACCCCCACCCTCCTGGGACTTACCAAGTACTGGTTCCCCCTACTCTAGGTGGTGTGGTCCTAAGTGAGTGTAGAAACAGACTCCATAAGGTTTAAACCCCGAACTAGCAACTTACAAATAATATTACATTTTTATAATAAAGTGCAATACCACTCTGTGGCGCCTAGCCGCTGGGGCGCCACACATTGCCCTGGGTAAACTACCTGCATGCACCCGTCAACATGTTGCTGTGTGGAGACAGAACAATCATATTAACAAGTCGGTCATCACTTGCTAAGGAACAAAGATTGTCATCTCTAACTAGACCTTATCTGGAATATATATAATTTGAATACAGATTCCCTCCTCTTGGTCTCTGATCACTGAATGACAGCGCTGAGACAGTATGCAGACAGTCTACATTATGTCTGTATACTGTTCCCATGCAGTTTCCCTCCTCCACAGACCTCATCGCTATTCGGTTTGAGCATCTTTTTTTTCTTTGGTCATACTGCGCCTGCCAATCACAGTAATGCCATTATCAAAGATGAATATGGCATTACTATGACCGGCAACCAGGGATGAGCGAGTATGCTTGTCACTACTCGGTACTCGCACGAATATCTCAGTACTCGGGGTACTCGGCGAGTACCGAGTAATCTTGCGATACTCTTGCTATGCTCGAGGTCCACCTCCCTGCATGTTGGCGCTCTTTACAGAGCCAGCCCGCATGCAGGGATTGGCTGACAGACACTGTAATGCCACAGCCATGTTGGTTGTGGCATTACAGTGATTGGCTGGCCGCACAGCATCATCAGGTCTTTATAAGACCTGACCGCGCTGTGCTCGTCACTCTGCTCCGCAGACAGTCAGTGTAGGGAGAGGTGCTGCTGATTGAGGGACAGATTTATGGCCTTTCAGCTAGTATAGGCGCAGGGCTGACAATATAATTACCACAAAATTCCTTCTGAGGTCTAATAGAGCTGTATGCAGGCAGGCAGGGAGGCAGGGTATATAGCAAACTTTGTTGTGCCAGTATACCAGCCTGCATCACATCTGGGGCTGGTGTAAAGGCTGGAAATCTTCATCCATCCATCCATCCATCCCAAAACAGTGCTTTTAGGGATTAATTTAGCTCTCTATAGGCAGGAGTAGGTTGTAGCGTTTGTGTCTGACCAGTCCACCTGCAGGGCCTTAATCTCTAATCTCAGTGTCCAGCTAAAAACCAACTCTTGTCTGCATTCATTTAGCATCTTAGTGCAGCAGGAGTAGGTTGTAGCATAAATTAGGATACGCCAAAAGACTCGGTATTCTCGTCAGCGTTTGTGTCAGACCAGTCCACCTGCAGGGCTTTAATCTTTAATCTCAGTGTCCAGCTAAAACCAACTCTTGTC
Organism: Allobates femoralis; assembly: GCA_033576535.1. NCBI lineage: Eukaryota > Metazoa > Chordata > Amphibia > Anura > Aromobatidae > Allobates > Allobates femoralis. The sequence continues at coordinate 465,227,016 of JARQOC010000001.1, forward strand.
TGCATTCATTTAGTATCTTAGTGCAGCAGGATTAGGTTGTAGCGTAAACTAGAATACGCCAAAAGACTCGGTATTCTCATCAGCGTTTGTGTCTGACCAGTCCACCTGCAGGGCCTTAATCTCTAATCTTAGTGTCTAGCTAAAAACCAACTCTTGTCTGCATTCATTTACCATTTGTGTGCAGCAGGAGTAGGTTGTAGCGTAAATTAGGATACGCCAAAAGACTCGGTATACTCATCAGCGTTTGTGTCTGACCAGTCCACCTGCTGGGCTTTAATCTCTAATTTCAGTGTCCAGCTAAAAACAAACTATTGTCTGTATTCATTTAGCATCTAAGTGCACCAGGAGTGGCTTGTAGCTCCAAGTAGTATACGCCAAAACACGGTATACGTGTCAGCGTTTGTGTCTGACCGTTCCAGTGGCCGGGATTAAACGGCTGTAATCTGTAATCTCAGTGTGCAGCTAAAAACCATCTTTTGGACGCCTTAATTTAGCTGTATACAGGAAGCACAACATTGAAAATGCACAAGGCCGGTGGCAAGGGACAAGGAACTGGACATGATGGTGATGCAGGCAGAGGCCGAGGCCGTGTGCAAGCTTGAATTGCGCCACGACAAACGCCCACATCATCTCGCTCGACCGTCCTGTCCCAATTTCTAGGGGACCGCAGCAGTACACCACTATTAAACCAAGACCAGTGTCAACAGGTTGTTAGTTGGTGTCAGTATTCCAGGTTTTCCGGCTTGCCGTGTGACCATTTTGCCCTCAGTCAGCATGGAGATCATTGTTTTGTTTTGCCCTTCTTCCTGTCTCGTTTACATAAAGACCTGGCTCAGGTGAGCATTCATTGCTTGAGTATACTGGTTCTGGTTTGCTCTTGCTCAGCTGTTTTCCTTAATCCTCTCACTTCTCTGGAGCTCTGTGAGATCTCGGTTCACTTTACAGCTTCCTGCATTGTGCTTCTGGTGCCGCTGCTTACACCTTCAGGCTCGGACATTCAAGTTGGTGAGCAACTGCCCGGTTACTACCGTATGTACTGTGTGCTTTGTGGAACTTGTGTTTTCATCACCTACTCAGAACTGTGTTTAAACTTGTTACCCGGTCATCCGGGTGTGGGGACCTTTTGCCACGGACTATATCTTCCGGTCGCTCCGGTACCAGGACTTGTGCTATGGACTACATGCATCCGGATTTACCGGTTTTGGACTATTGGTTTTTCGGACTGCTTCCATAAGGACTGTGCTCGACGTTATATATATTGGGGTTGTGTTATGTTGTGTGCTTTTGCTGTATACTAAGTTCACCTTGTTTGCTGTGTGTTTATAAATACTTTGCACCCAAGAACCCGTCTCTGCTCTTCATTGCCCTTAAGCGATCAGACTCCTCAAAACCTATACAATAGTATTACATTATACTCAAGCCTAAAAGAGGAGTCTGCTTAGGGCAATGACGGAGACACGGGTGGAGAAGCTTTTCTCCATGGTTAACTCCTTGCAGCAGGAGATGGAGGCGGTGCAACATAAGGTCCTGGACATGGAGAGACAGTTAGGCCATGATCACCAGGCTGTGGGTCAGGCTCTCCGAGATGTGCAAACCAGAGTGGAGGACCTGGGAAAAATACCCACACCAGCCACCAGTATGCCTAAATTACCCCCGTTTCGGTTCAGTGGTGACCGTACTCAGTTCCGTGGGTTTATCAATCAATGTATGCTGTTTTTTGATGTACATGCTAACTATTTCCGGTCAGATCGGTCAAAAGTATTATGCATAGTCATGTTGTTAACATCACGAGCACTGGCTTGGGTCAATCCCATGATTGAAAGTCACGATATCCGTTTGAATAACCTGGATAATTTCATAACAGCAATGGCGCAAATGTTTGATGACCCTAATCGCCGTACTACCGCAGAAACGGCTCTGCTTTCCCTACGTCAAGGAAAGCGGTCTGTCATTGAATATGGTACTGAATTTAAAAGGTTAGTGGTGGATGTCGATTGGGGAAATAATGCGCTGTTATCAGTGTTCAAAAAGGGACTGTCCGGTTCCATTAAGGACGAGTTAGCTCGGGCCGAGTCTCCCCAGGACTTTGAACTGTTTCTGCAACATTGCGTACGCATTGATACCCGATTGACGGAGCGTAGACAGGAAAAGTGGGCAGTTGTAAACCGGATGACTAATTCTGCTTTCCCTCCTAGAGAGCCCGCTACTAGGAGTTCACGGGAGGCCGAGGACATTCCCATGCAAGTGGACTCATTACAACGACGGGAAAGCAACGAACGTCGCGACTACCGGCTCCGTGAGCGTTTATGCTTTTATTGTGGTCAATCTGATCATTTTTTGATTAACTGCCCTAAATGCCCTAAACGTCCAAATAAGGTACTGGCAGCTGTAACTGAGTGTGATAACACGGACGCAGAATCCGAGATCTCTGACTCAAGTATACACCTGGATGCGGTTTTTCCTTCTGTACTAATGTCAGCTTCACCTAAGGACAATTCTACCCATTGCTCTCTTCCAATTCAGATCCAGTGGGAGGGACAGTTAATTCCGACATCTGCCATGATAGACTCCGGGGCGGGAGGTAACTTCATGGACTCTTCTTTTGCCAGGAGACACGGTATCAAGTCACAACGAGTCTCACCGATAACCATGGAAACGGTGGACGGTTCTCCATTAGTTTCGGGACCTGTAGATCAGGAGACAGTACCCCTCACCTGTGTAATGAAACCAGGTCATCAGGTGACACTGCCTTTTATGTTGATTTCTTCTCCTCACTTTCCAGTCATTTTAGGTCTCCCTTGGCTGCGGTCTGAAAATCCAATCATCAATTGGGAGACAAAGGAAGTATCTTTCCATCCCCAGGCCGGCCCGACCATCAGTCCAGCAGTACCGGTAACGTACGATGAGGAGGACATTATACAGGTACCTGTTCTCCCCCCAGTCTATAAGGAGTTTACAGATATATGCGACAAGAAAAAAGCAGACCAGCTTCCCCCGCATAGACCATACGATTGTCCCATAGACTTACTTCCAGGGGCCGAGATCCCGTTTGGTCCTGTCTACCCATTAGCGGCTCCGGAGTTACAATCATTGAAAGACTATATCGACGAAAGTTTAGCCAAGGGGTTTATTCAACCTTCATCCTCACCCGCAGGGGCTCCCATCTTTTTTGTGAAAAAGAAAGATGGGACTCTGAGACCGTGTATCGATTACCAGGAGCTTAACAAAATAACCGTCCGGAACCGGTATCCGCTACCATTGATTCCCGAACTGTTGGAGAGAGTACGGCAGGCCAAGATCTTCACCAAATTGGATCTCCGGGGGGCATACAACCTGCTCCGTATACGTCCCGGAGACGAGTGGAAGACGGCATTCAGATGTCGCTATGGCCATTTTGAGTACCTTGTAATGCCTTTCGGGCTCTGTAACGCTCCCGCTGCTTTTCAACACCTGGTCAATGATATATTCAGGGATCTATTGGATCAGTTTATGGTGATATACCTGGACGATATCTTAATTTTCTCTGATTCTCTACAGGAACACCAGGAGCATGTAAAGGCTGTACTTGCCCGTCTGAGAGATAACCACCTATACATCAAGCTGGAGAAATGTGAATTCCATCGCTCGCAGATCCACTTCTTAGGGTATGTTATCTCTCCTCAGGGATTAAACATGGAGTCCAGCAAGATCCAGGCGATTCTAGACTGGCCGGTACCAGGAAACATCAGGGAGGTACAACGCTTTGTCGGTTTCGCAAATTTTTACAGACGCTTCATTCGCAACTTCTCGGAGATTGTGCGTCCTATCACCTTGCTCACCAAGAAGGGGCAGAGGTTCGTATGGTCCACGCAGGCCCAGGAGGCTTTTGATCGTCTCAAGGTTTGTTTTACCTCGGCGCCCATACTGACACACCCGGATCCCGCACTCCCTTTCATTGTGGAAGTCGATGCTTCCGATAACGCACTAGGGGCTATCCTTTCACAACGGACTGGGGACAAGGAACTCCTACACCCGTGTGCTTTCTTTTCTCGTCGGTTGTCCCCTGCAGAAAGGAACTATGATATTGCAGATAAAGAACTGTTAGCCATTATTTCCGCGTTTAAGGAATGGAGACATCATTTGCAGGGGGCTTCACAACAAGTGGTAGTGCTCACAGACCATCGTAACCTGGAATTCCTTAAATCTGCCAGGTGCCTGTCTCCACGGCAAGCCCGGTGGAGCCTGTTCCTTAACCAGTTTAATTTTATTCTCTCGTACCGTCCAGGGTCACGTAATGGGAAAGCTGATGCCTTGTCCCGAATCCACGCTGTGGACTCCGTGCCAGGAACCCCATCCAAGACCATCCTATCGGATGCCAATTTCGTTGGAGTACTCCAGGACCGGGACCTGTGGAAGGACCTCAAGCTGGCCTATGACGGTGACGTATTCCTTGCTGCTCCACCCACTGACGTAAATCTGGTCCTTAGGAATGGTTTGTGGCTGAGGGAACGGCGTATCTATGTCCCGGAGGCTGTAAGACTTCGGGTCCTCAAATTGGTCCATGATTCAGTGTTGGCAGGTCATAGGGGGGTACAGAAGACGCAGGAGTTCTTAAGCCGTTTTTTCTGGTGGCCCACCTGCTTAAAGGATGTGAAAGACTATGTACACTCATGTGTGGTCTGTGCCCGGTGCAAAGTGCCTCGTGTTGCTCCTACAGGACTTCTTCAACCGCTACCCGTACCATCTCGCCCTTGGGGGTCTATCTCGATGGACTTCATCGTGGAGTTGCCTGACTCAGGGGGCCACAATACTATTTTGGTGGTAGTAGACCGATTGACTAAAGCGGCTCATTTCATACCATGTACCGGCCTCCCCTCCGCCGCAGAGACAGTAGATCTAGTAGTCCAGAACGTGTTTCGGTTACATGGGGTACCGGATGAGATCATCTCTGACCGGGGGGTGCAATTCACCTCCAAGTTCTGGAAGGGGTTTTGTTCTGCATTGCATATTGACGTATGTTTATCTTCTGCCTACCATCCCCAGACAAATGGACAGACGGAACGGACTAATCAAACCCTGGAGCAGTACCTGCGATGTTATGTCAGCCATCTCCAAGATGATTGGTACAAGCTGCTTCCCCTGGCAGAGTTCTCATACAACAATACGCAGAGCAGTTCCACCAAGGTAACACCCTTTTTCGCCAACCTGGGTTATCATCCAACTATTTTACCTAGGTCGCCAGTTGCTACGTCGGTCCCAGCGGTTGGGGACAGAGTGGTGATTCTACAGCAGAATCTAGAAGTGCTAAAAGAGTCACTGGCCGCGGCTCAGGAGCGTTACAAGATAGTCAGCGGATGTCCACCGAAGACCCGCACCCGTGTATAAGGTAGGGGATTCGGTGTGGTTATCCACGAAGAATCTGAAGTTGGGTGTTCCTTCACGAAAACTAGGACAGAAATTCATTGGCCCGTTCAAGATTACCGGAATTGTGAGCTCTGTGGCCTGTCGGCTGAAGTTACCACGGACTCTGAAGGTACATCCTGTTTTTCATGTATCTTTATTGAAACCGGTTTTCCATAATACATTTCAGGGACGCGTTGTGCCTCCCCCCCCACCGGTGGTGGTTGATGGGCACGAACAGTTTGTGGTTCAGGACATCATCGACTCTCGGCTCCATAGGCATCGGCTTCAGTATCTTGTTCGTTGGCAGGGGTACTCTCCCGAGGACGATTCTTGGGAACCGGTAGGTAACATCTCCGCTCCCCAGAAAGTTGCGCAGTTCCATCGGAGGTATCCGGACAAGCCTGGTCCGGGTTCGTCCTGAGGCCGTTTGCAGGGGGGGAGTAATGTCAGTATTCCAGGTTTTCCGGCTTGCCGTGTGGCCATTTTGCCCTCAGTCAGCATGGAGATCATTGTTTTGTTTTGCCCTTCTTCCTGTCTCGTTTACATAAAGACCTGGCTCAGGTGAGCATTCATTGCTTGAGTATACTGGTTCTGGTTTGCTCTTGCTCAGCTGTTTTCCTTAATCCTCTCACTTCTCTGGAGCTCTGTGAGATCTCGGTTCACTTTACAGCTTCCTGCATTGTGCTTCTGGTGCCGCTGCTTACACCTTCAGGCTCGGACATTCAAGTTGGTGAGCAACTGCCCGGTTACTACCGTATGTACTGTGTGCTTTGTGGAACTTGTGTTTTCATCACCTACTCAGAACTGTGTTTAAACTTGTTACCCGGTCATCCGGGTGTGGGGACCTTTTGCCACGGACTATATCTTCCGGTCGCTCCGGTACCAGGACTTGTGCTATGGACTACATGCATCCGGATTTACCGGTTTTGGACTATTGGTTTTTCGGACTGCTTCCATAAGGACTGTGCTCGACGTTATATATATTGGGGTTGTGTTATGTTGTGTGCTTTTGCTGTATACTAAGTTCACCTTGTTTGCTGTGTGTTTATAAATACTTTGCACCCAAGAACCCGTCTCTGCTCTTCATTGCCCTTAAGCGATCAGACTCCTCAAAACCTATACAATAGTATTACAGTTGGATAGCGGATAATGCTTCCAGTCAGTTTGGCACCACCACAAATACCCTGTCTTCCACACGGTCAAGTGTCAGTAGCCGTGAGACTGGACTGCACATTCCACACCCTGATACTCTTTCCTCCCACCATGCCGAGTGCCCGGCCCCGGACATAACTGATCCCACACTTGGACACTCTGAAAAGCTGTTCACTTATCCATTCGTAGATTCTTGCCTCTCGCCAGCTCCAGTTGAAGTGGGTCATGAGGAGATCGTATGTACCGATGCCCAAATATTTGAGCAGCCACGGTCTCACGAAGGCAACAGTGGGAACGTGTCTCAACAAGAGGTGGAAGATGATGAGACACAATTGCCAGAAAGTCAGGTGGAGGACCAGGGCGTGGAAGTGGAAGACGACGTGGTGGATGATCTAGTAACTGACCCAACCTGGCAGGAGGACATGCAGAGCGAGGACAGCAGTTCACAGGGGGAGTTAGGCGTAGCATCACAACAGGCCGGAAGAAGCATGATGGTGGCCGTAGGCAGAAGGCAGGCAACCGTTCCCCAAAACAACAACACAACAAAAGTTGCCAGTACAACTGTTAGGTCTTCCCGAGTCTGGCTGTTTTTTAAGGTGTCTGCAGATAATTCCAAAAAGGCCATTTGCAGTACCTGCCATGCCAGCATCAGCAGGGGTAGCAAAACTAGCAGCCTGACCACCACCAGCATGATCAGGCACAAGGCAGCAAAGCACCCGACTTTGTGGGATGTACACCAGAGTCCAGGAGCAGTGTCTGCGGGTGACACCGCTGCGTCATCCACTGTTGTGCGTGCAAGACAATCCCCTGTCCATACTGCATGCGAAGATGCCTCCTGTCCTTCACCTGTAGTTGCACAAGCAGACATAGCACCATTATCAACCACGTCCTTGTCCCAGCGCAGCGTTCAGTTATCTATACACCAATCTTTGGAACGCAGGCGCAAATACGCTGCCAACGCCCCACATGCCACACTTCTAAATGCACACATTTCGCGACTGCTTGCGCTGGAAATGTTGCCTTTTAGGCTGGTGGAAACGGAAGCATTCCGCAACCTGATGGCGGCAGCTGTCCCACGTTACTCGGTCCCCAGCCGCCACTATTTTTCCCGGTGTGCCGTCCCCGCATTACATAAGCACGTGTCGCAAAACATCATACGTGCCCTTAACAACACAGTTTCAGGCAAAGTCCACCTAACCAAGGACACGTGGACAAGTGCTTGTGGGCAGGGCCGGTACATCTCGCTTACGGAACACTGGGTTAATATTCTGGAAGCCAGGATCCAGTCTGAGCTTGGGACGAAACACGTCCTTCCGACACCAAGGATTGCAGGCCCTAACTCAGTCAGGGTTTCACCCACAGTGTACTGCTCTGTAACGTCATGCTCCTCAGCCTCCTCTTCCTCCACTTCACCCTCCACACCAGTCCCAAGCTGGAAGCACTGCAGCACTGCCTCGGCTAAGCGGCAACAGGCTGTGCTGAAGCTAATATGCGTAGGTGACAAACCCCACAACGCTGAATAGTTGTGGACAGCTCTGAAACAGCAGGCAGATCACTGGCTCACACCGCTGAACCTACAGCCAGGCATGGTCGTGTGTGACAATGGCCGGAACCTTGTGGTGGCTCTGAGGCGAGGCGAGCTGACACATGTTCCATGCGTGGCCCATGTGCTCAACCTCGTGGTTCAGCGGTTTATTAAATCCTACCCGGAGCTGTCTGATCTGCTCGTCAAAGTACGCCGCCTGTGTGCCCATTTTAGAATGTCACCTACTGCTTCTGCCGCCCTTGCCGGCATTCAGAGGAGTTTGCAGCTTCCGGTTTACAGACTGGTGTGTGATGTTCCCACGCGTTGGAATTCCACACTGCACATGTTGGTCAGGATTTGTGAGTAGAAGAGGGCAGTTGTTGAGTACCAGCATCAACTAGGCCGTCGGTATACGGTTCAAACTCCACACATAAGACCTCAGGAGTGGACATAGATGTCCGACATATGTACCGTCCTCCAAAACTTTGAGGTCTCCACCAAGATGGTGAGCGGCGATGATCGTCACCATCCCGCTTCTCTGTCTTCTAAAACGCTCTCTGCTCATAATCAAAGACGATGCATTGCAGGCCGAGCACGATGAGATGGAGCAACAAATCGTACTGGGTGATTACACACAGCCCAGCCTCATCTCATCCCAATGTGCATTGGAGGACTATGATGAGGAGGATGAAGAAATAGAGCTACTTTCATGCGGAATTGACGGTAATACATGCACAACCGTTAGACCGTCGGTTCAGCGTGGATGGCCAGAGGACAGGGGAGAGGAGGAGGATGATGAGGCCAGCATAGCCAGTCATGCTGTTGGTGAGGACCCGGAAGTCTTGCCTGTTAACAGTCTGGCGCACATGGCTGACTTTATGTTACGCTGCCTGTCTCGTGACCCTCGCGTTATCAACATCTTGGCGGACACTCAGTACTGGTTGGTGACACTTTTAGACTCATGCTACAAGGAGAACTTTATTTCTCTTATTCCTGAGGTGGAGAGGTCTACAAAAATGCTGCAGTACCAGAAGGCCATAGTTGCGGAATTAGTAAAAAAAATTCCCTTCTGAAAACGCAGAGTGGCAGAGGTCACGATTCGGTGGACAACTAAGACGTCCGGCTGAGAGAGGCACAAGTCCAATCCAGCAGAGGTAGGGAAACACTCTCAAAGATCTGGGACACTTTTCTCAGCACCTCCCGTACCACAGGCCCTGAGGTGCGGGGTAGTATCACAAGGACTGCAAAGTTTGCCAAGATGCTGAGGGAGTACCTTGCCGATCGTACTAAAGTGCTCCTAGACTCCTCTGTGCCTTATAATTATTGGGTATCCTAGTTGGACACGTGGCAGGAATTGGCTCTCTTCGCCTTGGAAGTCCTGGCCTGCCCTGCCGCTAGCATTTTGTCAGAGCGTGTTTTTAGTGCCGCAGGTGGAATCATTACTGATAAACGCACCCACCTGTCAACTCAAAATGCTAACAGGCTGATTCTGATCAAGATGAACAAGGGTTGGATTGGGCCTGACTTCACCACACCACCACCAAATGATAGCGGAATTTAAATTTTGTGCCGGTAGATTGCCATGCACCTCCACACACCCACACATCTGTACATACTTCATGTCTTTGGCTACTTGCTGTACTGCTCCTCCTTCTCCTCATCTGCCACCATCATATGCCAGTGCAATCGTGGTTCATGATGCCACGAAAGCATAATTTTTTTACATCATATTTATGATGATGATGACCCTAACCGTTCAATTTTTTTTTAGATTTTTTCAGGGACAATGTGTCGTTGGTCCGCGCTGCCACAAATAACTTGAATCAAAAGTTCACTCTATACATTTATTTGGATCCATCCAACACGTTTCGGAGCCTGCTATGCTCCATCAGGGAGGGTATGAACCTCATACACTCCCTGATGAAGGAGCATAGCAGGCTCCGAAACGCATTGGATGGATCCAAATAAATCTATAGAGTGAACTTTTGATTCGAGCTATTTGTGGCAGCGCGGACTGACGACACATTGTCCCTGGAGAAATCTGGAATTCGACCACATAGCATGTGGACGTGTGGGTCCAGCAGCAGCCGCCATTACATGCTTTTAATACTGGTTTTGTGTCACACAACTAGACCAGGTTAGCAGTTATCATTACGGCTCTTAAGCCGCTGATTGTTAGAAAGATAAGACCCTATCTGTGCTTGCTTCTTTCTTTTAGTTTATTGGTTCTAACCGTTCAAAAGTTAGGCAGTAGTTTCATGTATACCCCCAGGGGTAAATGTTTTAGTCCATGCTTACAGAATGGGCATTACAAGTACAGGAGACTCGCTCCTTTGAACAATATTTAGAGGCTCTTCTCCATGTTTCTTTCCAGGGGCATTGAAGTGCCTCCCAATTTTTGGCTGCCCTGCCTAGGGCAATACTACAAAAGACCCACTTCCTTATAATGGGCACAATATTTAAAGAGGCCCTCATGCACGCCTCTATCCAGGGGTATAAGCGTGCCACAAAATTTTTGGCAGCCCTGCCTAGGGCAATACTACAAAAGACCAACTTCCTTATAATGTGCACAATATTTAAAGAGGCCCTCATGCACTCCTCTATCCAGGGGCATCAGAGTGCCACCCAATTTTTGGCAGCCCTGCCAAAGGGCAATACTACAAAAGACCCAGTTCCTTATAATGGGTACATTATTTAAAGAGGCCCTCATGCACGTCTATATCCAGGGGCATTGGGGTGTCTCCTAATGTTTAGCAGCCCTGCCTAGGGCAATACTACAAAAGACAAAGTTCCTTAAAATGGGCACAATATTTAAAGAGGCCCTCATGCACGTCTCTTTCTATGGCATTGGGGTGCCTCCCATTTTTTTGGCTGCCCTGCCAAATCGCAATACTACAAAAGACCCACTTCCTTAAAATGGGCACATTATTTAAAGAGGCCTTCATGTACGTCTCTTCCCAGGGGCATCGGAGTGCCACACAATTTTTTTTTTTAATTATTTCATGTAATTCAAAAAACTAACATACTCCAACTCTGTCTCACAAGTGGGTATGAGCCCTTAATATTTTCTCCATGAAAATCCATTTTGGTTTCATTTTTTAACGTTTTCTTGACAGTCCGTAAAAGTGGTGTAATACTCTGACAACATTGTTCACAGCAGTGACCTTGGGGTCTGAAATGCTTCCAGGGGTCTTCCCCATGCTGTTCCCATATCATTTGAGCACTGTTCTGATACTTTTGTGACATTTTTAGGGTTTTTCCATGCTGCCGGGGTTCATGTCAGAAAAATACTCGGGTCTCCCATAGGATAACATTGGGCTCGGTGCTCGAGCTGAGTACACGAGTATCTTGGGATGCTCGGCCCGAGCTTCGAGCACCCAAGCATTTTAGTACTCGCTCATCTCTACCGGCAACCATTCCAAAATTGTTTTCTGGCTGAAAATCAGTCAGGAAAGATGCTAAGCAGCTCACTCGAAAATCACTAGTAAAATTCTAAAAACTCGCAGAGTACTGAGTATCGCGAATACTGTACTATGCATGCAAGTAGCGAATAGTAACAAGTGGACTCGCTCATCACTAAACATTATCCAATTTTTTACTACTCATATTATTCTGAAGTGTTTGCTTTCAACAATCACTATTTATTACAAATGTCCCTTCATGATCAGCAGATCGATGGCTACCCCACTGCTGAGACTCCCAACACACACTGTTTTATTTTGTGCATTTCGCCCTTTACTTTAGGCATAATGATACTTACCTGTTTATTATTTATAACAAAAGGAAATGCCCAGATGCTCACCCAGTGCATATGGAATCATTTATATAAATGTCCTTTCTAAGACTTGTGGATTAAATTGTCTCTTACAATTGACCCTCCCTTTGTAAGCCTAGCCATTGTATTGTTTGTGCACTTTGTTTACTCCTCTTCAGCAGCTATATTTATATTCCTTTTATGAGTTCTGTCTTTCTAGACGTTTGACCTCTACAATCTGTTTTATATCTATTACTCTCTGTTCAACATCTATATCTACTTATTCACAGCTTTCTATGAGCTATAGAAACTTTCTGATTCTTGTACTAAACTCTAAGGATTTCTCATAGAAACTACCTAGTCGGTATTGCACAGTACAGGTGGACAATGAGCAGAAACATACTGCGAAATCAATCCGGGAATTTTTTAAGGCAAAGAAGTGGAATATTATGCAATGGCCAAGTCAGTCACCCTGCATTGCGCAGGATATTGGATACGATGACCCTGGAGGTCTTTTCCAACGCTAGCATTCTATGATCTTAGTGTGCCTAAACTGTGTTTAATATACATATGTTTGGGATTTCTGTAGCAAGGAGAGCCCACTTAATTAACAGAGTGCAGGTCTCTAGAAGCTGAAGCTAGGCACAATGTACGGGCACTACAATGTATGGGCACTACAATATATGGGCACTACAATGGCAGATTTCCATTTTCACTCTGCAACATCCATTGCTGCCTGTTTCTGGAAAACAAAAAGAAGAGGGGGGGGGACAAGAGGCGCAATAGTGCCCTTATCACTAGACACTAGCTTGTGTTAAGGTGAGAAAAGTGAACCACTCACCTATTCCAGTTGTGAGACCCACAACTGGTTTGTAGACCTGTTTGGATAAATATCCTGATGGCTGCTGCTGGACTTCCACCGGTCTCACAAGCGTGAAGACAAAACCAGAAGCTTAGGGAAGAGAGGTGTACCACAGTCCGCGCTGCCAAGTTCAATCACATCAAAGAAAGCGAGTAGACGATGTCCAGTTCAATCCTCCTTTATTCTCCTACGCGTTTCGGCGCCTAGCCTGGCACCTTCATCAGGGATCCCTGATGAAGGTGCCAGGCTAGGCGCCGAAACGCGTAGGAGAATAAAGAGGGTTTGAACTGGACATCGTCTACTCGTTTTCTTTGATGTGAGTGAACTTGGCAGCGCGGACTGTGGTACACCTCTCTTCCTAAGCTTCTGTTTCTGGAAAACAGCCACGTAGTACCAAATTTCAAATTTGGGTCACATGAAAAAGGTTTCTGCTCCTGCCACTTAAGTGCTCTGTGTAAAGAATAACTTCATAAAATATCTCTGTTTGGTGCAAAGAGTTTATTCAACTAGTAGAGCGCCAGTGCTTTATTTATATGCTCTGTACATAGAGTCCGCAAACTATTCTAGGAAACTCTACTTCATAAGTCAAATAGCGCTCCTTCTCTCCTGAGTCTTACCATGTTGACAAACAGTATTGTACAGCCACATAGCAGGTATTGTCACGTTTGTGAGAAGTTGTTTAAAAATGTAAAATCTGGGGCTAAAACAACATGTTAGTGGTAAAAGTATAATTATTTTTCCTTCCCCGCCCAAACGTTATAACATTTTGTGAAATATATGTGGTGTTAACCCCTTCACCCTCTGGCAATTTTTCGTTGTCTATTTTTTATTTTTCCCTCCCTTCTTCCAAGAGCCATAGCTTTTTTTATCTTTCTGTCAATAGACATAGGAGGACTTGTATTTTGCAGGGCAAGTTGTACTTTCAGATAAAATCTTTTATTTTACCATATAGTACTAGCACAGGTAAATGGGAAAAAAATCCAAGTGTGGTGAAATAGCAAAAAAAAAATTACTTGTTTGTTTTTTGGGTGTTTTATTCACCATGCTCACTATTTGTTAAAACTGATGTGTTAGTATGATGCCCTGGGTCGGTTCAAATTTGTAGATACCAAACATGTATACTTTTACTGTTATCTAAGGGGTGAAAAAACTTCTAATGTTTCTAATGATACCATATGTGGGTAGATGCAATCTTTTAATCGCGCGTGTTATTTCAAAGTTGCGACGACCGAAAAAAACTTAATTTTGAACATTTGCACTTTTTTCTCCATTATGTAATTTACAGATCAGATTTACTGATTTTACATTTTGACTCATCAGGCATTTCTGAACAAGGCAATACCAAATATGTGTATCTTTTACATTTTTTAATAGTTTTATTTTCAATGGCACAATAGGGGGTTGATTTTAACTTTTTTTTTCCATATAATTTTAAAAACGTTATTTTTTTCATTATTTTACACTGTTCACTGTTAGGGTTTCAGCAAGCTGCAATTGCTTGTCTTGTCTTTAGATGACCTGCTGCTACAAGTGGCCTATTGCAACTAATCACAGCTTAGGATCTGATTGGTTGCTAGAGGCAATTAAGGACATTCATAGTATAACACAGCAGGTTATGCATGTGTGTGAAATATTCAGGGAAGCTTGCCAAAGGCAAGGACGTCTGGAAAATGATGCACACTTGGGTATAACTCTCAGTGAAGCAGCAGCCACACAAATCCCAAAGCGACTAAGATATTTCTTTGATATTCTTCTAACATCTTCCTGCAAAACAGCCCCAGTATACAGCAGGAGGCTGCACACAACCCTCAGTAAACAACAGAAAGCCACACAACCCCCAATATATAGCAGGAGCCCGCATACAGCCTCCAGTATAAAGCAGGAGGCCACACACAGCCCACAGTATACAGTAGGAGCCCGCACACAACCCTCAGTATACAGCAGGAGGCTACATGCAAACCCAGTATACAGCAGGAGATCACACACAGCCCCTAGTATACAGCAGGAGGACACACACAGACACCAGTATTCAGCAGGAGGATGCGCACAGCCCCAGTATACAGCAGGAGACCACACGCAGCTCCCAGTATACAGCAGGTGGCTGCACACAACCCCCTGTATAGAGCAGGAGCCTACACACAGCCCTCAGTATACAGCAGGAGGCCATATAAAACCCCTGCATACAGCAGGAGCCACACATAGCCCCCAGTATACAGCAGAAGTATTCCATGGGTCCAAAAGCGGAGCAGAGCCTGTGAAACGCCAATCATGGGCTGTTGGACAGTAGGACAAGTGCGGTGTCCTCTCTGGTAGATATTCCTAGAAGGGCTTCTGAGTCTGTCCTGATCACCAGTGTAAGCCGATTCAGCTGTAAATTTGGATAACGGACTGCACAATGCTGCCGTGTACTCACTATGTGTAACACCATATGCTGGAAAGCTCACATGGAATCACAGCTACTGCATGTATGCTGCCTTGGTTGAAGCAGGAGGAATCCAACAACAAGAGAGAGAAATTCAGTGTCCAGAGAAGAAAATTTTTAAAAGTTGCAGCCTTTATTGATAATATTTAAAAACATCCATCTAGCAGAATGGAATAGTGCAGGTTCAAATGACCAATCTGACGTTTCGGCAAGAAGAGCCCTTAGTTGTCGAACTGCACAGCTCCATCGACTCAATAGGGGCCATATCCGGGTACTTCACATTTGGTGGCGGCATCGAGAACAGCTGATCGGTGGGGGCGCCGGGTGTCACATCCCCAACAATCAAACATTGATAACCTGTTAATATCCCAGAAAACCCATTTAAGCTTCTTTTTACTTTTATTACATTTTTTTTACCATCAGAACCATCCAGTGAAACAACTGTTTACTGGGGGGGTGTCCTGACTCAGGCCATGCAGGACGCATAATCTGAGGGCTCCGCCATCAGCTCCCGAAAACCGGGAAATAGCGACATCCCGAGCACCCTACCCACATCCACTCCGATACCATTGTGCTCCCCGTGCTCTGATGTTGACGAGGACCTCCGCCCGCCAGCGGGGACCGCCGCAGAAGCTGACAGACTTCTTCTCCTCAGAGCGGCCAGCGTCCCCAGCTTCTAAGATGGCACCCGCCTCAGAGGCTGCTTCTGCAGCAGCTACACGCTCTCCCCGCTCTCCTTACAGCCAGAGAAGACAAGAGCGCTCCTGCAGCAGAGAGGGAGAAGACTCATCCCAGATCACCCTGTGGTCCCTTAAGGATCTGTTGGATGCCCAGCGGCGGTCGATTCAGGAGGATACCAGGACCCTGGTTGGTAAGCTAAGGGAGGAATTAGCAGCTATGGGGAAGCGTACGGGCAGGCTGGAGCGCAAGATGGCTGAATTCGCCTCTGCGCACAACAAACTTGCACATAGCCATCAGGAGGTAGATGCAGAGGTTAGGTCCCTAAGAGCTACAACATGGGACCTGGAGGACAAATTAAGAAGGGGGAACCTTAAACTGCGGGGCAAGCCAGAGGTGGAAGGTGAGGAACTACTACTGGACGCTGTTCAGACCTTTCTATGCTCCATCCTCCCTGAGGTGCCCCCCTCTGACTTAGCAGTGGAGAGGGCATTCTGCCTGCCGAGGTCCCCACGCATTGGAAGGGAAGTCCCCAGAGACATACTGGTCAGCCTGGCTCTCCCTAGAATGAAGGACTCCATCTTTCAGGCACTGAGAGCTACACCTTTAACTGATGGCCCTTATAACGGGTGGCAAGTTTTCCCGGATCTATCTCCAGGAATGTTATCACGACGCAGAGACTTTGCTCCCTTCTGTCAAGTACTCCGTGAAAGAGGAATTCAATACGCTTGGGGCTCCCCGGTGAATCTCTCTTTTCGCTACAAGGGTTCCAGGCAGGTGTTCTCCTCCCCCTCAAAGGTCAAGATGGCTCTTCTCTCCTGGAACCTGATGCCTCATCCTGGCCCCTCTAGAGACTCATCCACACCCCTAAGACATTCCAGTCGATCCCCCGGAATCGGGACACACGTGACTGATCTACATCCTGGTTGCCCATTGCTGCTGGATGTGACCCCGTGTGCTCTTTGGAGCATGCCAGTTCTTTGGTGGTCCGTTTGGGTGTGAGTGATGGCCCCTACCCTAAGCTGTCGGTCTGACGGACAGCTTGACGGCCGGAATACGGGGCTTGCTCACTCACTCCTCCCCCCCTTCCTCAGGAATTCCTGAGACCTTTTCTTTACATTTTTGTGATTGCTTGTTAATCTAAAACGCTTTATCCCCCCCTCTTCCTATTTCCTCTACCTCCCCTTCTGCTTCCTTCTCACTCCCTTTTCGTCTAACTTCCTCTTCCTCTTCCTCTTGACTACGTTCTTTTTTTCTCTTTTACGGGGCGGGACGCCTGGGGCCGTCATGAGCTTAAACATTTTGTCCTTAAATGTGAAGGGCCTAAACTCCCCTGAAAAACGCTCATTCTTGTGGAGGGAGATAGCCCACTCTCGTGTGGAGGTGGTATGTGTCCAGGAGACTCACTTGCCGGAGGGGGACAATGAAAGACTTCATCATCCCCGCTTTCCTCATATCTTCTTCTCAAACAACTCAGCGAAAAAGGCTGGCGTATGTTTGATGGTGAGTTCATCAGTACAATTTGTCTTACAGCAAGTGGACAATGACCCTGCGAGAAGGTATATCATAGTGTCATGTGAAATCTCAGGGGTACCATACACACTAGCCATGGTATATGCCCTTAACACGGGTCAAGTAAAATTCCTGAGAGCGTTTTTTAGCAAACGTAATGGAGAATTGGTGGGTTGTCTCGTCGTATGTGGCGACTTCAATGGTGTGATGGGGTCTCGGTTGGACTTCTCTGCCTTACTGGCTTGCCAAAGGGGTGACCTCCTCCCCCTTTGCTGGGAATTCCGCCTCCACAATGTATGGCGCTACTTACATGCAGCACTTTGGAAAACAACCTCCCCTCCGGCAATGAGCGACCTGACTGCCAGGCTCAACCTAATGTTTTCCTATGAGTACCATCTGGCCATGGACTCCTCCCCGAGATGTTATGTTCGGGAGGCCTGGGAATGTTGGGCCTTGCACCCGTTGGCTCTCCCGGTTCCTCCCTGACCCTCCGGGCTCGGTGGTGCTGGGGATGGCCCGGGTTGGTGCTGGCCCCGGACGACTCGTCTCTACTTGACCTGCTCCTCCCTTTTCTTATTCGACTTCTCCTTCGGACCTCTTCCCCTCCTCCTCTCTTTCTTCTCTATTCTTGCTGCTTCACCCTCCCCTCTCGAATAAAAGGAAAATTCCACAATATTAAGCAGGCCACAGTTTTCAAGGGGTGAAAACATTAGATATTGCACAAAAACTTAAGCATCATCATCGTACTTTGAAGAGATTTGTGGCTGATTCTGAGCACAGACGTGTCCGTGCAGATAAAGGCAGAATGAGGAAGGTTTCTGCCAGGCAAGTTCATCGGATTAAGAGAGCAACTGCTAAAAAGGCCTTACAAACCAACAAACAGATATTTGAAGCTGCTGGTGCCTCTGGAGTCCCTCAAACCTCAAAGTTTAGGATCCTTCAAAGGCTTGCTATGGTGCCTAAACCTACTATTCGGCCACCCCTAAACCGTGCTCATGATGGGCCCAGGGCTAGGGGTACTCGGACACCAGGACTGATGGTTTCTTGGATGGGAGATCACTAGTGGTCGGGATCCCGTTTCCGTGCCCTGGTTATCATTTGTTAGATGGTGGGGAAGGAGTACTTACAATGAAACATGACGCCACCTGTAGTTCACGGTAATATAGGTACCAGCACCGCAAGCCGACCGCTGAGGTGATGATGAGTGCAGCAGAGTGTGGTACAGCTCCCCACAGGTGGAGCTTTTACCTCAGGGCAGCAGGGATGGAGAATGGTGAGGGAGATGAAGGGAGTAGTTGTTGCAGATGTTCTTACCCCTCTGGTGAGGTGCTGGTGTTGATGCTGCAGCCCTCCGGGCATTGGCGAGAAGACCAACAGAGGCCAAGTCAAGTTTAACACGAATTTACTGGGTACCGTCAGATGTTAAAACGGAACACGGTACAGTTTGGTTTACCGGGTGAATGTTGCCAGCTCAGGGTCCCTCTTATGGAGTCTCTAGATGTTCTTTCTCTGTCTTTCAGGGTCTAATTGTCTCTTCTCTGTCTCTACCACCTTCACAGCGCTCTCCCGCCAGTCCTACGGTTTGTAACTAGCCGATCAGGTTGGTCCCTTACCAGTACGGATGGGAGCAGCAGGAGTGCACAATTTCTCCCGCCACCGGAATTCAGTCTGCAACCACTAGTGTCCTCAACCGGTTTCAGTCCTGAGGGGTGAGATGTCCTTGTGGCGCTAACCTGATTACTATGGGCCTGCAGCTCTTAGGTCTGCGGTCAGAGGTAAACTGCTGACCATCTCGGCTTCCCGTGCTGCTGGTGTTTCCCCCAGTGTGACCAGCCAGCTCCAACCACTCCTGGTCCGTTGCCTTCTGTCCTGGGTCCCCACTTAAAGATGGGGATCCCTCCTGTCAGCCTGTCCTTCCTGACTGGTTTCCCAGCACTGTCTGAGGTAAACTGTCACTCACTTTCGCTACTCTAGCCTAGGCTCCACCCCCTTTTTGGGACCTACTAACTTACCAGTTTCCCCCTCTTTCTACTCTAGGTGGCCTAGTCTTAGGTGTGTGCGTGTAAAGGTTAAACCCTGAACTGACAACTTACAGAGATACCACATTTGTTGTCACAGTGCAATACCTCTCTGTGGCGCCTAGCCCTGAGGGACGCCACACTCACAAGCAGAAACAGTTGCAGTGGGCCCAGACATACATGGAGACTCATTTTCAAACTGTCTTGTTTACTGATGAGGGCCAAGCAACCCTGGATGGTCCAGATGGATGGAGTAGTAGATGGTTGGTGGATGGCCACCAGGTCCCAAAAAGGCTGCGACTTCAGCAAGGTGGTGGAGGGGTCATGTTTTGGTCCAAAATC
Organism: Allobates femoralis; assembly: GCA_033576535.1. Lineage (NCBI taxonomy): Eukaryota > Metazoa > Chordata > Amphibia > Anura > Aromobatidae > Allobates > Allobates femoralis. The sequence continues at coordinate 465,246,663 of JARQOC010000001.1, forward strand.
ATTGGAAAATAGCTGGTAGGCTCCTTTATGGTTCCTGAAGGTGTGAAAATGACCTCTGCAAAGTATATAGAGTCTCTGTCTGAGAACTTTCTTCCATGGTACAAAAAGCAAAAAGGTGCCTTCAGGAGAAAAATCATTTTCATGCGTGATAATGCACCATCTCATGCTGCAAAGCTCTGTGTCATTGGCTGCTATGGGTATCAAAGGAGATAAACTCATGGTGTGGCCACCATCTTCCCCTGACCTCAACCCTATAGAGAACCTTGGGAATATAATCAAGCAAAAGATCTATGAGGGTGGGAGGGAGCTTACATCAAAACAGCAGCTTTGGGAGGCTATCCTGACATCATGCAAAGAAATACAAGCAGAAACTCTCCAGAAACGCACAAGTTCAATGGATGCAAGAATTGTGAAGGTGATATCAAAGAAGGGTTCCTATGTTAACATGTAACTTGGCCTGTTAGGATGTTTTGGAGTTAAATAGCTTTTTATTTCAGTGAATGTGACCTCCTAATGCTGCAAATTCAACAAATGAGCATTTTCAGTTCTTTCAAACATATCAAATGTTTAGAAACTTTACTGTGCCTAATAATTTGGAACAGTGCATTTAGTTTTTTTTTAATTTTGAAGATTATACTGTTATCATTGGGAGGTTTCTTCAATAAAAATTGATGTATACTCTAACGGGTGATGACTTTTATTGCACTGACCATTTAGGAAAATCAGAGGAAAAAGAACATTTGCATAATAATTTGGAACATGGTGTAGACCTGCAAATATTGATTATGGTACATTCCTTCTCGAAGCTCTGCTAGGATTGAGCACAAAATTAAACTAATAAGTCAGGCTCATCCAGCTTCCATTTAATTTAATAAAAATCTGTCTTTATCAAGCACAGAAGTCCCCCATTATTGTTGCTGTAGACAGAATTTTATAATTAAATTATATACCATCAATTTTCAACCTATAACGTCAGTACATTTTTTTCTTATTCTGATATTCAATGGATTATTTAATCTTTTTTTTAGTGATAAGTAGAGATGAGCGAACTTTTTGAAGTTTGGGTTAGGCTCTGTTCGCCGAATAGACCAGTGAACTGCTCACCCAACTTCTGCACCCCATTCAATGGGAGACAAAATGAAGAGTCTAGAAAACACCTTCAAAGGGGCCCTAAAGCTGCCAAACACAGCTCAAACAATATTACAATGGACCCCCGCTGTTTTGGCACAGATATTATTTTCCTAGAGTATTGCTTACCAAGCTTCAATGTTGCGGTCGCCCTTCTTCTGGGCCCCGCTCATGAACCTCAGACATATTGACTGCCTCCCCCCTACTTGATTGGTTAAAGTCAAACTTACCCCACCCACCCTCTCTGCCAGTGTCTGTGATTGGATGTCAGTATGGTAACCACACTGACATCAGATTCCTGTAAAACTAAATAAATATTAGAATCTGAGAGTCCTCAGTGGTTGATACATTTTAATGGCTAACTGAAAATATGGTAAGTAATAGCAAGCTTTCAAGACAGCTCAGGTCTCTTCTTCAAGCTTAATAATGACACATTCTGAACAAACACATATATACACATATACTGAGTTGAATAAGCTTATTCTGAACAAACACATATTCAGGGTTGAATAAGCTTAATAAGCTTATTCAACTCTGTATATGTGTATATATGTGAGCTGTCTTGAAAGTTTGCTGTTATTTACCACCTAAAGATATCAACCACTGAGGACTCTGAGATTCTAATATTTTTCTACCTCCTGGCTAACACGGTGCAAACATTTTTTACCAGTAAAATTAAATAAATAATTGTAAAAATGGGCATGCACTTTGCCATTTTATTGATTGTCAGCCAAAGTATCCCAGGGTGCTGGAGGTTGGAAATCTCAGCGTGGTGAGGCCCAAGCATTCTGGGAACCCCATGCTGAAAATTGCAGCCCGCAGCTACCCAAGAATTAGCACCTCCATAGGAGATGCTAAAACTGGTGGATACCAAACTCTTCCAGTTGCCCTGGTGACGGTGGCAGACTGGGGGGTTAATGTCAGCTGACCGCAAGCCCAGAGGTCAATTATGTCGAGGCGTCAATCAGGTACCCAATATTACTAACCAAGTCAGTAAGGACACAAATAAGCACACAATTAACTATTTTATTTGAAAATGAACTCCACGACATTGCTCTTTCAACTTTTTTTTTTCAATTCAATTTTTTTTAAAGTCTCCCATGCCACCCGTAGAAGCGGAAGTTTCCCGCGAAACGGTGACCGTCGCTTCAGCACCTCCCTCCCTGCACCCTACGATGTAATACACGTGGATTAATAAAGCCAATCTGCAACCAGGAAACACGAGTGCCGCCATCTTCCTTTCCTACATATCCATTATGGTGTAATCAATGCTGCAAAAAAAAAAAAAAGATTGGCCACAGGTAGATATGTTCTTTTGTACCACTGAGGACTCTCACATTTTAATTTTAAAACAGGTACTAGTTAGCACAGACTATAATAAGTCTAAAATACCCATATAAATATACACAGTATATAATTAAGTAAGTCCTAGAAGGATCAGCAGACTTCATTAACATAAGGTACAGGCCATCAAGATAATAGGGCAAAGTCCATTAGAAGCACAGTCCATAAGGGGCTTTGAGGTGTGGCCCGAAGGCTGCAGTCTCACTAATTCAGCAGGGGAAAGCACAATTGATGCTTTTTTTGTAAATTGCTCAGGTTTCTGATCACAAACCAAATTTGCAATGTTCGTGCCGAATTTGAAATTGGCGAACATGCTCGGGTAATGTTTGCTCATCTCTAATGATAAGTGAAGCCTAATTTCTATGTCATCTACATAATTCTCTCTTATTTTTTGTTACCAATATCAGGCAGCATTGGTGCGAAACTAAAGGAAAAATGTCTGTTTTTAAGATTTAATTTTTTATGACGACAAAGGACTGCTAAAATACATTTCAGATTTTGTTCCCCTGTCTATAACAATTATTTTTATATATTGAACAAAAGTTATTTTTCAGGGTTAGGGCTAGTAATAGCCATTTGAATTGGTTTTAGATTTCCTATTTTATTTCCGCTTTTTATTTATGTATTTCTTTTTCAGTTAATTCACATGTTGTGCCACCCATAAAGTCATAAAAGTGCTTTCGGGGCATCACAACAAAGACTTTTTTACATCTGATATCCCCTGTAACTGGGGCTGGTATAGTAGCCCCATTTACAAGGGAAATGCAGCCTTCTACCTACATAGCAGAACTGACTTGGTCTCCTAGGTTCAATCAGATCCTGCTCCACCTCTAAAACCAGCAATCACATAATCACAGGGTCTGGAAGAGGAAGCAATATCGGTATTTCCTGTTATGTATGCACAACACTTTATATATATATATATATATATATATATATATATATATATATATATATATATATATATATATATATATATATATATATATATATATATATATAGTGATAAGGATGGGAGAGATGTGATAAATAAAATATAAGATGTAATAATAATAGATTTAGAGAAATATTATGTCTTAGCTTATTTTTTAGCTGTGTCCATCAGTCACCTCCTCGCTCTTAAGCTGCTTAATATTGTACATCTATGTAGTGACATTTCCGAACCTCACTGCGCACTAGCATGTTGACTTTCCAGATATTTATTGTCTATAAGAAGTGGTTAAGTTTTTTTGTGTGATAGGTGTGCAGATGTGTTAACTGACCTACTCTTTTTCTAATGCCACCACGTGTGACTGCAGTCTCAGTTATTCTCTATAAAATCACAATACCACTTATCATACAATACAAAATATTATCGTCTCTTGTAACAAATTAAGTCTTTATTAAAGTAACACATAAGAAAGATCACGACACCGAAAGTTAACGTATAATACTGAACGCAACATAAGCCACTAAATGTATATGGTTAACTGTCAGCTTACACTCTCTGCATTATGTGGATATTTGTATAGGGTTTTAGTTGTCATTTAAGAAAGTGTAAACTGTTTAAACCCTACATGTTATGCTTCATTTTTCTTATCGTCATTCATGCTAATCTTGGGAAGACTCTTTAAGTTCTGAAATAAACATTAGTTGTTGAACCTCCCAAGATGTTATTTTATATGATTTGAGGACATGTTTAGTTCCAGGATTACGTATATTATAAAGGGTGTGGGCATGATTTGGCAGACCAAGCTAGAACATGAAGTAAGTCTCTTATTATTATCTGGTTTAAGATTGCTTAGTGTAATTGTGTAAAATGTTAGAAAGTGTAGCAGAACAATTTCCAGAATCCAAAAGAGAGGGCAAAAAAATCAGTGGAGGGCAACTCTTAGGGCCCTTTCACATCAGCGTTTTTTTAAATTTGCGGCAGATGCGGTGAAAAAACCGCATCTGCCGCAACTGCCGCATAACGGTTCCACTTGCGGCACGGTTGCGGTTTTTTCCATAGGAAGTATAGGGGGACTTGCGGCAGATGCGGCAAGTGCGGTATTGCACTTGCGGCAGGTGCGGCAGAGAAAAAAACCGCAGTAAGCCGCGGTTTTTTTCTCTGCCGCACCTGCCGCAAGTGCAATACCGCACTTGCCGCATCTGCCGCAAGTCCCCCTATACTTCCTATGGAAAAAACCGCAACCGTGCCGCAAGTGGAACCGTTATGCGGCAGTTGCGGCAGATGCGGTTTTTTCACCGCATCTGCCGCAAATTTAAAAAAACGCTGATGTGAAAGGGCCCTTACTCTATGAAAGGACTGCTGCCCAACTTAGATATCTAACAATCGGGATTCTGTGGTATCACATCATCTTTAGGCACAAATTAGTTTTTTGCACAAAGGCCGAAATTTGAAAAGCTGACTTCTACTTTTCTATTTTTACTAAAGTTAAAGATTTTTCTTTTCTAGAGATTACTATAGGTAAGGCTGGGGGAGTAGCTGTTCTCCTTGTGGAGAGCATTCTGCCTGCCGGCTGAGGAGACTTATAGCCGCAATGCTCCTCTGGGAAATATGCAAATTGTCACTTCAGTGAGGAAGTAGACGAACTCTAGTGCCACCTAATAAAGGTAGCAATCCTAAAAGTCATAATTGGCTCTTTAACAAGCCTTTTTTTAGCCTCTCATACAGCCAGATCAGAACCCCACACACTGCACTGATGAGAGGCAATCACCCCGAAATGCAGCATCTGCAGTTTCAGATTCTGATCTGGCACAAATCTTAAGTCATATTAAAAGGCTTGTTAAAGAATCAATTATGACTTTTAGGATTGTTACCTTTATTAGGTGGCACCAGAGTCCGTCTACTTCCTCACTGAAGTGACAATTTGCATACAGGTAAGGCTATCATTCCAATCCAATGACATTTTTTGTGCCATTTTACTATTGTAAAGATGCAAGCTACATTTGCAAGGGGGTATAAAGACGTGAAACAACTTACCTGCTTTTTTCTAAAACATTGGTAATCTTGCCCAAGGGCTGTGTTGATACAGCAGTGCATCTCAATTCAAGTCAATGCACAATGCATGCTTCATTACATTACTTTATTGGTGTTCTGATTTCATATTGCAAATATAGGCATAAAGGCAAAGATACTACAAGAGCCATAAAAACAGCAATTTTTATTTATTGTCAATATGCATAACTAGGTAGTTTCAAAAATACAAAAAGCGTATTTGAAAAATATATCCCTTATGGTACCTTTACACGCCGCTACAGAAGGTTGGAAACAACCGGGTGTCGCACGAGCACGTTCCAACGGTTGCAAACGGTATCCGATACCGCCTTTACACGCCACTACAAAGTGCTCTACAGAAGGTTTAATCCATCTCTGGAGGCACCGCCGGGTGCCACAAGTTACCTTCTGTAGAGCACCGTCCCTCATTTACACGCCGCTACAGAAGGTAATATGGGAGGACCTGGGGCAGCAGGGACAACACATTGGCGTGCCAGAGTTGTGGATTACGAGACGCTCGTACGATGATTGGACAATGCAATAGCATCATGATTGGCCAGCCATCGCAGGAAGGCTGGCTAATACATGATGCTATTGCAATTGTGTAGTGTGACTGGTCAGCTCCTTAAATATGCCGTCCTATGCAGCGACAACCAATCGTAACGCAGGAACTGCCACCAATGATCACTGAATGGGGGCGGTTTCCCGGAGGCTGTGTCACGCCCCAGGGAGTTAACTAGGTGATGAAAAAACCTTCCTGTACCTCATTTAGACGCCGCTACCATCGGGTTGAAACCAACCTGTTTTAGAGCACTGCTCTGAAACAGGTGCCGGCAGTGACGGGTGGCAACAACCTAGTTTACACGCCGCTACCTCGGGTTGTTTTGACGGTGCAAGATACATTTGTCTCCGACACCCGGTTGTTTCTAACCTTCTGTAGCGGCGTGTAAAGGTACCATTAGAGATGGTTAAATTAAAGCAAAAAAGCACACAAAGCCTATCCCTGTACAAATGGCAAATGGCAAAATAATAAAAGACAATTATGTCTATCATATAATAAACAAGCTTTCAAAAAATGTAAGTAAAACACAACTGTAGCATACTCCATATTAAAAAATATGAAATGCAGGAAAAAAGTATCATTGGCAGCCAAATATTAAATTTAGTTGCCCCTGTAAATTAGGGCAATGTCACTTCTTTAAAAAAATGACACCGTGATTGAATTATGATACTCTACGAACAAGGCTGGCTCCAGGTTTTTGTGGGCCCCGGGTGAAACAGTTTCAGGGGGCCTTTTAACACATACCACAATTTATAAATATAATATAGAAGCTGCGGGCTGTGTACATGTGGTGCTCCTGTGGTCTGGTCACCACAGAGGTACTGCACATAATCCATAGGTGTGGTATCCCACTCCCAGGTAAGATGGGGACACAATACCGAGACCCACACACCTTGCATCCAACACCCATCCAAACCCCCAGGACAGGAAGATTGTAAGGCATAGTGGGACCAGTGGGTAGGTAGCCACAGAGCCACAGCACTGGCTGGGGGAAGGAGCGAGTGAAGGGGGTGGGGTGAGCACAACAGAGAGAGAGCAGAGTAGTCTGCAGGACAGTGAGGAACGAGGAGGATAACCAACAGAGATGGAGTTCTAGGGGAACTCTGGTGATGAAGGGAGGAGTGGGGACCAGTAGGTAGGTCACCCATCGAACCCAGGCCAGCGTGGACCCCGAATTCACCTTGATTACCTGTCGTGGTGGAGGGAACTGGTTGCAAGAAGGGATTGGCCCCAATCTGGCAACAACACTGCAAGTTTAAGCCAGGAAACCGGGGGCCACTGAACTTTATGTGCAGTGGACAACTACCGTGGAGAATGCGCAGGATGGTGGCCAGGCCTAGACCCAGAGAAATTGATGGTGTGGTGTTTTATATGGGGTACAGAGATAGTAGGGCCATTCCTCATCAATGGAAACCTCAATGCCACTGGATATCTGAAATTGCTACATGATTCAGATATCTGGGCTAATAAGATCCCACGCGTGGCCAGAGAGACGATGTATGCTCCAATGGGGGAGGGTAGTATGGGAATGCCAAACATTTTGGAATACCACAGAGCTATCGTCTTGGAGGAGGCCGGGTCTTGGTGGCGTAGCCCAGACCATCTCAGGTTGGTACCTGGACCCGTACTCCACCGGAGGATGTGCCTGTTCGGGCGCTGAGACTCCTTGTCCCGTCCATCCAAACGAAAACGTGGGAGGATATAGGATTGAAGTCCTTGGGAGATTTTTGTCAGGAGGGGTCGTGGCCCACGTTTGAGTCCCTTTGCAGATGTTTTCCTGAATGCCGATTGGCTTTTTTACAATTTTCTCAACTAGACCACCTTCTACGTAGGGCTTCGTTAGTCCCGCTTCCGATGTCCCTCCCCCTACATCGATTTTTACCCCCAAACCAAGAACAATGTCCGGGATTTATAGAGAGCTGGTGTCTGTAGATCGTGAGGTGAAACTCCCCTACATTAATAAATGGGAGGGGGACCTTGGTTTTGTTGCAAGTGTAGAGGAATGGCACGCGGCATCTAGAGAGGTAAACAAGTCCACCAGATGTGTAAATCATCTTGAAAACATAAAGAAAATTAATCTCAGATGGTACCTCTCTCCTGTTCGCATTGCTCACTTCGCTGGGGGACAGTCCCCGCGGTGTTGGAGACTGTGCGGAGAGAGGGGCAATATAGCACATATGTGGTGGTCCTGTCTGAATATACGCCCCTTCTGGACGTTAGTCCAGAGTTTGATTCATTCAGTCACTGGTATCAGACGAGATCTGACATCTCAATTAGCAGTTTTAAACATCGGGACTTTCCTACCCCGCTAAGAGAGACAGTGTCGTACATCCTAGTTGCTGCACACCTGTGCCTTGCGGCAAGATGGAAGGCCTCCACCTCCCCTACCTTACCTGAGCTGTTACATAGGATCAATTGGATCTTTCATCAGGAATATCTTACACTAAACGGGTCGACCAGACGGTCGGTTCACGACAGATGGAGTGTTTGGGCATCCCACCCAGAAGCGACACCAATCCCAAGGGACCTCCTCCCGTCCTCTTGCCCCGTAGACCCACCTGTCTGCAGAGATCTTCATGGTGAATGATTGCTCAGGGAATGTTGCCTTGACTGAAGATTTCATTTAATCGGCTTAGTGTATACCCTAGTCGAATAGAGGATTGGGCTTTGTCCGGTGCGGGTTATCCTCCCCACCCCCCCTCCACCTCATCTTATCCCCCCCTGTGATCATAGACTCCCCCCTTCTCCCTTCCCCTCTCTCTCTGCTTTCTTCTTATCTTCACTCTCCTCCCTTATGACTTTATTTGCTGTAGTATTGGCACTTTATGTTATTTCTGTTTGTTCTCCCGGATATGTGTCCGACAGAGAACCGACACTGCTACGTTTGTTTCTTAATCTATGCAAAATATTTCAATAAAAATCATTGTATAAAAAAAAATGATTCAGATATCCAGTGGCATTGAGGTTTCCATTGATGAAAAATGGCCCCACTATCCTTGTACCCCATATACCACACCATATCATCAATTTTTGTGTTCCAACAGTCTTGGAGGGATCTATCACTGTGGGTTAGTGTGAGACCAATAGCAGTGGTTTTGTTTGTTAACTTCACCATTCACAAAAAAGTTTGCCTTATCACTCATCTGAAGGCAATTGTCTATGCTGTGAAGATACGAGATGTGCAGCATCTGAAACAACGAATACTGGAAACCTGTGCTAGCATTTCTTCTGCGGTGTTGCTTTTAGTGTGTCACAAGTTAGAGAATAGGGTTTCACTGACAATCCAACATAATGGGCAGCACTTTGAACACATTTTATAAGTGGTCATAAACTTATAAATAACTCATGAAAGAATAAAGTTACGTTTAAATCAAGCACACCATTATTTTCCTTATGGAATTCTCAATAAGTTTGATGTGTCACATGGCCCTCTTCGCATTGAAAAAAATAAAGTTGGATCCAAAATGGCCAACTTCAAAATGGCCGCCATGGTCACCACCCATCTGGAAAAGTTTTCCCCCTCCCATATACTAATGTGCCACAAACAGGAAATTGATATCAGCAACCATTCCCATTTTATTTAGGTGCATCCATATAAATGGCCCACCCCGTATAATAGTGCATCTCAATGAATTAGAACAGGGGTGGGGAACATCTGGCTCCCGTGCCGAATGCGGCCCGCCATGTGATCTGATCCGGCCCGCTGCCACTCTGCTCATTTTGTGGCCGCGGGCTCTTTAATCTCTCTGAGGTGCACACCGGAATTATGTCCGATGTGCAACATGAGCAATGTGTGAGAGTTCTGTGTGGGAGCTGCATTTTCCAGCTCCCCTGCAGCCTTTGAAGTGTGCAACTGCAATCAGCTCCTGCTGGCCTATGTAAAGTCACCATGCCTTATTGCCTTTCACCTCCTTCTAGGTCAGCAAGCAAATATTTAGGTGACTAAATAAATAAAAGCCATTTGTCCTGTGCAGAATGATGATTTCTGGGCCGTGCAGGGATGAGGACTGTCAACAGCAAAAAGGAGCTGCATCCAGCTGCACAGCCAAAGGAAGGAAGATAAGAATCATGTTAAGCCATGTTAAAATCATATGTGACCACATTGATTTTTATCTAACTTCCCTTGGTTGGTTGTTGGATACATCCTATTTTTGCTCATGCCTTGTGTACCGTATGCCTCTGGCCCCGTGTGCCCTTGTACTATATACTATGCCTCAGATCCTGTGTGCTGTGTACTATGCCTCTGGCCCAGTGTACCTGTGTGCTGTATACTATGCCTCCGTGTACCCGTGTGCAGTGTACATCTGGCCCCGTGTACCTTTGTGCAGTATGCCTCAGGCTTTGTGTACCAGCCAGGTGCTGTATACCTCAGGCTGATGAATGTGTGTGCTTACCAGCATGACATGAGGACACACTTTGTAGTTGGGGTCAGTGCAAATGTGCCCCAGTCCCACAAACGTGATGCAGCTGCCATTGGTCCGAAGTACTGTATATGCCCCCAGTACAGTATGTGTCCCCAAGGATATCTGTGCCCCCAGTGTTTTATATTTCCTCTAATGCTGTATATGCCCCCAATGATGTATTTACCCTCCAGTGCTGCCTCTATTCCCTAGTGCTGTATGTGCCCCACTGTGCTCAATATGCCACCAGCATCTCCTGTGATTTATATGCCCCCGCCCCTTCTGTGATGTATATGCCCCCCAACGTCTCCTGTGATGTATATGCCCCTGCCACTCCTGTGATGTATATGCCCCCGCTACTCATCCTGTGATGTATATGCCCCAGCATCTCCTGTGATATCTATGCCCCCCAACTCCTGTGATATCTATGCCCCCAGCCCCTTCTGTGATATCTATGCCCCCAGCCCCTACTGTGATATCTATGCCCCCAGTCCCTCCTGTGATGTCAATGCCCCCAGCCCCTCCTGTGATGTCTATGCCCCCCAGCTCCTCATGTGATATCTATGCCCCCAATCCCTCTTGTGATATCTATGCCCCCCAGCCCCTCCTGTGATGTATATGCACCCCAGCCCTTCCTGTGATGTATATTCCCCAGCACCTCCTGTGATGTACAGTATGGGCACCAGCGCCTCCTGTGATCTATATGCCGCAGCCCCTCTTGTGATCTATATGCCACAGCCCCTCTTGTGATCTTTATGCCCCAGCCCCTTTTGTGATCTCCATCGCCACTGCCCCTCGTGATCTATATGCCCCAGCCCCTCTTGTGATCTATATGCCCCAGTCCCTCTTGCTATCTATAAGCCTCTGTCTCTCGTGTGTTGCATATGTCCCAGCCCCTCCTGTGATGTATATGCCCTCTCCCTCCTTTGATGTATATGCCCCCTTTTTCTCCAGTGATGTATATACAGCAGTCCCAGTGTCTCCTACGTGATGTATATGATTTACAAATATTCTTATCACAAAGAGTAGACTGTGCTCCAGGCCGACATAAACTTGGAAAGGCAGTTGTGAGCAGAAACAAGATCAGTATCATCAAACATCACCGCCAATCCAAAGAGCAGCAGCGCCAGATACCACATTAGAGCTGAGTTAATGAATTTTTTTACATAGTCGGGTAATTTTAAAGGTGATAATTTTGTGCGGCCCCCGAAGGTTGCTAGAAATTTCCAAATGGCCTTCGGCAGGAAAAAGGTTCCCCACCCCCTGAATTAGAATATCATCAAAAAGTTAATTTATTTCAGTAATTCAATACATAAAGGGAAACACATATATTATATAGAGTCATTACAAACAGAGTGATGTATTTCAAGTGTTTATGTCTGTAAATGTTGATGATTATAGCTTACAGCCAATGAAAACCCAAAGGTCGCCATCTCAGAAAATTAAAGTAGGGAGGATGAAGGGTTAAAAATCGCGCTGAGGTATTCCATGAGACATCAAAGGGTTAATGTAATATTGGTTTATTAGTCAACACATTTTAGGGCTCCATGAAACTCCCTGAAACATGGCAATATGATACTCATTTTTGAAGATATTCCATTCATTGAGATGCAGTAGTATATTATATATGTCTTGATTTTTTTTTAGGGGTGTGCCAGTAACAGCAATTTTGATCAACATAGGCCCCTATATTACATATATATATATTTATTATATTATATTATACTAGCTGTGAGCCCGATTCTAAAGATTCAGTGGTTAGCACTGTATATGGCGGCTCAGTGGGTAGCAGAGTTTACGGTGGCTGAGTGGTTAGCACTGTATACAGTGGCTCAGTGGTTAGCACTGTATATGGTGGCTCAGTGGTTAGCACTGTATACGGTGGCTCAGTGGTTAGCACTGTATACGGTGGCTCAGTGGTTAGCGCTGTATATGGTGGCTCAGTGGTTAGCACTGTATATGGTGGTTCAGTGGTTAGCACTGTATGGTGGCTCAGTGGTTAGCACTGTATATGGTGGCTCAGTGGTCAGCACTGTATATGGTGGCTCAGTGGTTAGCACTGTATGGTGGCTCAGTGGTTAGCACTGTATATGGTGGCTCAGTGGTTAGCATTGTATATGGTGGCTCAGTGGTTAGCACTGTATACGGTGGCTCAGTGGTTAGCAGTGTATACGGTGGCTCAGTGGTTAGCACTGTATACGGTGGCTCAGTGGTTAGCACTGTATATGGTGGCTCAGTGGTTAGCACTGCGCGGTGGCTCAGTGGTTAGCACTGCGCGGTGGCTCAGTGGTTAGCACTGCGCGGTGGCTCAGTGGTTAGCACTGCGCGGTGGCTCAGTGGTTAGCACTGCGCGGTGGCTCAGTGGTTAGCACTGCGCGGTGGCTCAGTGGTTAGCAGGAGTATGGTGGCTCAGTGGTTAGCAGTGAGTGGGGTGGGCAGAGTGGTCAGCGCAGTGCGGCGGGCAGAGTGGTCAGCAGAGGACAGAGGCACTCTGCCTGTCATACTTACCAGCGGGTCATCGTCTTCCCCGCCACGGCATTTTCACTCCGCCGTCGCCAGCATGTTGGCTCCACTCATGCAGAGCATTGCTCCTGTGCAGGCTCCTCTCTGCTGAGTATTGCTCATGTGCAGCCTCCTCTCTGCAGAGCATTGCTCCTGTGCAGCCTCCTCCTCTCTGCAGAGCATTGCTCCTGTGCAGCCTCCCCTCATGCAGAGCAATGCTCCTGTGCAGCCTCCTCTGTGCAGAGCATTGCTCCTGTGCAGCCTCCTCTCTGCAGAGAATTGCTCCTGTGCAGCCTCCTTACTGTAGAGCATTGCTCCTGTGCAGCCTCCTCTCTGCAGAGTATTGCAGAGGCACTCTGACTGTCATACTTACCAGCGGGTCATCGTGTTCCCCGCCACGGCATTTTCACTCCGCCGTCGCCAGCATGTTGGCTCCACTCATGCAGAGCATTGCTCTTGTGCAGGCTCCTCTCTGCTGAGTATTGCTCCTGTGCAGCCTCCTCTCTGCAGAGCAATGCTCCTGTGCAGCCTCCTCTCTGCAGAGCATTGCTCCTGTGCAGCCTCCTCTCTGCAGAGCAATGCTCCTGTGCAGCCTCCTCTCTGCAGAGCATTGCTCCTGTGCAGCCTCCTCTCTGCAGAGCATTGCTCCTGTGCAGCCTCCTCTCTGCAGAGCATTGCTCCTGTGCAGCCTCCTCTCTGCAGAGCATTGCTCCTGTGCAGCCTCCTCTCTGCAGAGCATTGCTCCTGTGCAGCCTCCTCTCTGCAGAGCATTGCTCCTGTGCAGCCTCCTCTCTGCAGAGCAATGCTCCTGTGCAGCCTCCTCTCTGCAGAACATTGCTCCTGTGCAGCCTCCTCTCTGCAGAGCAATGCTCCTGTGCAGCCTCCTCTCTGCAGAACATTGCTCCTGTGCAGCCTCCTCTCTGCATAACATTGCTCCTGTGTAGCCTCCTCTCTGCAGAGCAATGCTCCTGTGCAGCCTCCTCTCTGCATAACATTGCTCCTGTGTAGCCTCCTCTCTGCAGAGCAATGCTCCTGTGCAGCCTGTGCAGCCTCCCCTCTGCAGAGCATTGCTTCTGTGCAGGCTGCTCACTGCAGAGCGTTGCTCCTGTGCAGCCTCCTCTCACCTGTTTCCTGGAGATCAGCTCTTGGGGGCTCAGTCCGGGGTCCTCTGTCACCTCTATGTTCCCTTGTGATCGCAGGATGTCAGAGGCAGAGAATCAGTGATGAGGACACATATGATGTGAGACAGCGGCATGATGTCTCCTGTGCTGACTGCAGCAATGAAAGTGCCTGTGATGATGTCACAGTCATGTGATATAGCCCCCCCCATACCAGTGACATCATCTCAGGTCCTGAGAGTGAGAGACTGTGCATGGACTCGCAAAGGCATTGCCAAAGGCATTGCGAGTGGAGGAGAGACTCTGGAAGGACTCGCAAAGGCATTGCGAGTGAGGAGAGACTCTGGAAGGACTCGCAAAGGCATTGCGAGTGAGGAGAGACTCTGGAAGGACTCGCAAAGGCATTGCGAGTGTGGCAGGAGAGAGAGAGAGACTCAGCAAGGACTCGCAAAGGCATTGCGAGTGTGGCAGCCACGCATACGACGACGGAAACACTGCTGAATATGACGGAAGTGGCCTTAGGGTAATTATATATTAGATTATTATATGGGTGCAACAGAGCTTACATTCTTCCTAACCTATAAAGAACTTTCTTTACCTTAAATAAATTGAGAGAGCAGAGCATTGTGGTTGTAACAGGCTGGTACTTTATTAAGATTTACTCATAAAATCCATTTGTTATTTTAATCATCAAAACTTTTATAAACACGTTGTATCCATCGTCATGTAAACAAATGACTCTTTATTTGTAAACACTGAAAATTTAACTTTATTTAATCCACTGATCCCCCAGCAGAGCTGGGTGACCCTATCTCTAACAAAGTGCCAGCAAATAACATTAAAAACATTCATAGGGGCGGGTGGGCGGGGGTTCCAGCAATTGCTGGTTATCATTGAACTAATGCTGCCAAGTTGCCCCCTTTTATACCTGAGCTCTGGGTTAGTTACCCAATCAAATAAATTGAATTTGGCGGGTTAATTCCCGCCGATTTTCGTTATATGACGTCATTTGACCCAGCAACTATTCTGCTGGGCCAATGACAAGGTTTCTCTTTTGCAGCTCGTTGCCCCAAGATGGCTCCCATCCTAAAAGGATGGGTGCCATTTCATTATATTCATTTACTTACTTTTTTTTTTTCTTGCACAATTTCACCTATTTCATTATTTTTCACATTTTCCAATATATCGAATGGTGATATGAATAGTACTTCTCAAAACCACAACTTGTCCTACAAAGAAATCTTAATACTATTGGAAGAAAGGAAATCAAAAAATGAAAGTGCACAAATGGAGGATTGCCCACTTGGGAAGGGGTCAATATTAAGCAATAATTTATGTATTGCACACTACATTATACAAATGAAACGTATAAAAATTGTCAAGGTTGTATTACAGCAGAGATATAGCATATTGAAATTAAGGAAGATTTTGTTGATGTATTAGCTGGAGAAAAAGATTTTAGCATTCATAATAATAATAATAATAATTAATAATATTATTGTTTGTCAATTTTTCGGGGAGTGCTCTTATTATTTTGCTGTGATTAATTTAGGATGTGTGCTCATGATCCGGAGCCAGTGCATAATGGACACAGCGCCTCCAGACCTGCAGGGACCTGTGGGTGCACACAGGGAAACCGCAGCCGCCCTGTACTGATCACCTGCTGTGGGTGCAGGGCAGCTTCTCCCTGCGTTCACCTGATGGTTATCTCTTCCGACTCTGCAGCATGATTTTAACATGCCGTGGAAATGCGGAAGTCCGGAAACCAGCACCGCAGCTTAAAACACGCTGCGTTCAGAAGAAGCATAGTGAGCATGGGATTTCTTGCAATTCCATCCACTATGCTGCTGCTGTACAATGCATTTTGGATGCAGCACAAACATGCTACGCCCAAAACGCTGCTATTCCTGATCATGAGCACACACCCTTAGTGGCTGGCACTTGCTCCAGTTTCTGAAATAAGTGTGATAGCACTGATTTGTGAAAACTGAAGGCCTGCAGCTAAAATAGGATCCATATGATGACAGGACATTGACCAACTAAGGCCCAACACATGGTTTCAGTTTTGGACAAACCCATCTGGCCTGTCCAACTCCAATAGGCTTTACATATTAGATGCTTTTGATGAGGTGTATAGTCAGAAGAGTGCTACTCATAATACATTTTTAAATTTATCTGGCACCATTCAATCACACAAACAGCAGTAGCCTCTCTTGCCCGTCATGGTTCCTTCTTTTGGTATTTTCAATGTCAATAGTTTTTCAGAACAAATTGTTTTCTTGCCACTTGAAAAACTGCTTTAGTGGAATTAAGATTTGAATGGAAAACCAAATGAAAACCTCGTCCTAACATGCTGATAAAACAAACAGAAGCACATTAAAACTAGCAATGGTCTTAACACTAACTAAAACTATAGACTCTAATCCTGAGATTTATTGTGGCTCAACACCCAGACTAGAAAATACATTTAGATCATGTTTAGATCCGTTTCATTTTCTATTTGCAAAACACTTAAGTCTCTCACTCAAAGTGCATTAATATATATGTACAAAAGCTCAGACTTGAAGGACACTTTTATTTGAGTTGTAACATTTTGGCCAAAAAGTCATTTGAAGAACATTGATTTTAGGGCAGAACTACAATGTAGCCATTCTTAAAATCACAAACATATTCTGATGTAGAAAGATATTCCAGCATAGCAAAGTGTAAAGGCCTTATTACACATAATGATGTCCCAGCGACCCGACCAACGATCGGGTCGCTGGGATATCGTTATCTGATCGCTGGTGAGCTGTCACACAGGCAGACTCACCAGCAATCAGGACCAGCGAGACCGCTGGTAACCAGGCTAATCATCGGGTAACTAAGAACAGTGCTGCGCTTAGTTACCTGATGTTCACCCTGGTTACCTGCCTCCCAGCGTGTACTGTGCGGTGCTGGGAGGTTGTTGATTGTTGGTCTCCCGCTGTCACACACGCCGATGCTGGCCGCCCAGTGGGAGACCAACGATAAAAAAATGGTCCTGGCCATTCTTCCACGATCAGCGATCAACGGACTTATCATTGGTCATTGATACGTGTCATACACAACAATGTTGTTTTGACGTCGCTGCAACGTCACTAAACTAGTGACATTGCAACTATATCGTTAACAATATTGTAGCGTGTAACAGGGCCTTAACTCAACATCTAATTGTAGATATTCAAGGGTTTGATGCATTCAGTGCTAAGAGTTTCTTCATTTGTTAGTTTAACCCCTTCACCCCCGGCCTATTTTGACCTTAATGACCAGGCCATTTTTGTCAATTCTGACCAGTGTCCCTTTATGAGGTAATATCTCTGGAACGCTTCAACGGATCCTAGCGATTCTGAGATTGTTTTTTCGTGACATATTGGGCTTCATGTTAGTATTAAATTTAGGTTGATAATTTTTGCGATTATTTGTGAAAAAATTAAAAATTTGGCAAAATTTTTGAAAATTTAGCAATTTTCAAATGATGAATTTTTATTCTGCTAAACCAGAGAGGTATGTGACACAAAATAGTTAATAAATAACATTTCTCACATGTCTACTTTATATCAGCACAATTTTGGAAAAAAAAAAATTTTTGTTCGGACGTTATAAGGGTTCAAAGTTCATCAGCAATTTTTCATTTTTCCAGCAAAATTTACAAAGCCATTTTTTTTAGTGACCACATCACATTTGAAGTCCCTTTGAGGGGTGTACATGACGGAAAACACCCAAAAGTGACACCATTCCAAAAACTGCACCCTCAAGCTACTCAAAACTACTTTCAAGAAGATTATTAACCCTTCAGGTGCTTCACGGGAACTAAAGCAAAGTGGAAGGAAAAAATGGTCATTTTAATTTTTCCAACAAAAATGTTCTTTTAGCCTCAATTCTTTCATTTTCACATGGGGAACAGGATAAAATGGATCCTAAAAATTGTTGGGCAATTTCTCCTGAGTACATCGATATCTCATATGTGATCATAAACCACTCTTTGGGCGCACGGCAGGGCTCAGAAGGGAAGGAGCGCAATTTGACTTTTGGAGCTAATTTTCCATTCAAAAAGTGAAATGGCGCTCCTTCCCTTCTGAGCCCTGCCGTGCGCCCAAAGAGTGGTTTATGACCACATATGAGATATCGATGTACTCAGGAGAAATTGCCCAACAATTTTTAGGATTCATTTTATCCTGTTCCCCATGTGAAAATGAAAAAATTTAGGCTAAAAGAAAATTTTTGTAGAAAAAAAAGTACTTTTTCATTTTTACGGATGAATTTGTGAAGCACCTGGGGGTTCAAAATGCTCATCACCCATCTAGATAAATTCCCTGGGGGGGTCTAGTTTCCAAAATAGGGTCACTTATGGGGGAGCTCCAATGTGTAGGCACACAGGGGCTCTCCAAACGCGACATGGTGTCTGCTAACAATTTGAGCTGATTTTTCAGTCAAATTGTTAGCGGACACCATGTTGCTTTTGGAGAGCCCCTGTGTGCCTAAACATTGGAGCTCCCCCACAAGTGACCCCATTTTGGAAACTAGACCCCCCAGGGAACTTATCTAGATGGGTGGTGAGCATTGTGAACACCCCAGTGCTTCACAAATTAATCTGTAAAAATGAAAAAAGAAAATGTTTATGGAAAAAAAAGTACTTTTTCATTTTTACGGATGAATTTTTGAAGCACCTGGGGGTTCAAAATGCTCACCACCCATCTAGATAAGTTCCCTGGGGGGTCTAGTTTCCAAAATGGGGTCACGTGTGGGGGAGCTCCAATGTGTAGGCAGACAGGGGCTCTCCAAACGCGACATGGTGTCCGCTAACAATTTGACTGAAAAATTAGCTTCAATTGTTAGCGGACACCATGTCGCGTTTGGAGAGCCCCTGTGTGCCTAAACATTGGAGCTCCCCCACAAGTGACCCCATTTTGGAAACCTGACCCCCCAGGGAACTTATCTAGGTGGGTGGTGAGCATTTTGAATGCCCCAGTGCTTCACAAATTAATCTGTGAAAATGAAAAAGAAAATTTTTATGGAAAAAAAAAGTACTTATTCAATTTTACAGATGAATTTGTGAATCACCTGGGGGTTAAAAATGTTCACAACCCATCTAGATACGTTCCCTGGGAGGTCTAGTTTCCAAAATGGGGTCACTTGTGGGGGAGCTCCAATGTTTAGGCACACAGGGGCTCTCCATACGCGACATGGTGTCCGCTAACTATTGGAATCATTAGCGGACACCATGTCGTGTATGGAGAGCCCCTGTGTGCCTAAACATTGGAGCTCCCCCACAATTGACCCCATTTTGGAAACTAGACCCCCCAAGGAATGCATCTAGATGCATAGTGAGCACTTTGAACCCCCAGGTGCTTCACAAATTGATCCGTAAGAAGGAAAAAGTACATTTGTTTTCACACAAATTTTCTTTTTTCATTATTACGGATCAATTTGTGAAGTACCTGGGGGTTCAAAGTGCTCATTATGCATCTAGATATGTTCCTTGGGGGTCTAGTTTCCAAAATGTGGTCACTTGTGGGGGAGCTCCAATGTTTAGGCACACAGGGGCTCTCCATACGCGACATGGTGTCCGCTAACTATTGGAATCGTTAGCGGACACCATGTCGTGTATGGAGAGCCCCTGTGTGCCTAAACATTGGAGCTCCCGCACAAGTGACCCCATTTTGGAAACTAGACCCCCCCAAGGAATGCATCTAGAACTTTGAACCCCAAGGTGCTTCACAAATTGATTCGTAATAAGGAAAAAGTACATTTGTTTTCACACAAATTTTCTTTTTTCATTTTTACGGATCAATTTGTGAAGCACCTGGGGGTTCAAAGTGTTCACTATGCATCTAAATACAGCGAAGCCCATTTTTATTTTTTTTCTAGGACTAATTCTAGAAAAAAAATGGCGTAGGGCTCCGCCATATTTTTGGTCCAGCCAGGTACAACTTGGCAGCTACGGACTGCCAGCAACCCCCAGCTGCCTCATTGTACCTGGCTGGCAACCAAAAATACAGCAAAGCCCATTTTTATTTTTTTTTTTAGGACTAATTCTAGAAAAAAAATGGCGTGGGGCTCCGCCATATTTTTGGTCCAGCCAGGTACAACTTGGCAGCTACAGACTGCCACCAACCTCCAGCTGCCTCGTTGTACCTGGCTAGCCACCAAAAATACAGCAAAGCCCTTTTTTCTTCTTCTAGAACTAATTCTAGAAAAAAAAAATGACATGGGGCTCCACCATATTTTTGGTCCAGCCAGGTACAACTAGGCAGCTGGGGGCTGGAATCCGCAGCATGGAGAGGCCCAAGCGTTCTGGGCCCCCCATGCTGCGAATTGCAGCCCGCAGCCGCCCCAGAAAATGGCGCATTCATTGAAGCGCCATTTTCTGGCGCTGTACCCATGCTCTTCCAGTTGCCCTGGTGCCGGTGGCAAACTGGGTAATAAAGGGGTTAATGCCAGCTTTTTATTGGCAGCTGGCACTAAGCCCGAGATTCATAATATAGGACCAATGTTAGACCCGCCATTAGGAATCTCTGGTAAATAGTTAGAAAATACACACAGAGAAAAATCTTTTTATTTGAAAAAAATAACACAAACAAAATTCGGACTCCATCTTTATTATAAAGATCCGACGTAGTCCACAACGAAGGTCCCACGACGCTCGATCGCCTCCGACGTAGTCCACAACGAAGGTCCCACGACGCTCGATCGCCTCTGGTCAATCCAGAGACTGCAGCAAGGGATGAAGTGTCCTCTTCCTACAGTCTCTGGGGTCAGAGTTATGGTGCACTGTATGACAATGACCTGTCATACAGTGCACCATGACTATGATCCCAGAGACTACAACAAGAGGACACTTGATCCCTTGTTGCACCCATCCATCCACCTATGCACCCATCATCCACGCACGCACACAACCACGCACCCACATCCACGCACTCACATCCACATCCACGCACACATCCACGCACGCACACATCCACGCACGCACATCCATATCCACGCACATCCACACACACATCCACGCACGCACGCTGACATTCAAGCACGCTGACATCCACGCACGCACACATCCACGCACGCTGACATCCATGCATGCGCACATCCACACACGCACATCCACGCACGCTGACATCCTTGCATGCTGACATCCACGCGCGCTGGTATCCACGCACGCTGACATTCAAGCACGCACACTGACATCCACACATGCACACATCCACGCACGCAC
Source organism: Allobates femoralis (assembly GCA_033576535.1). NCBI lineage: Eukaryota > Metazoa > Chordata > Amphibia > Anura > Aromobatidae > Allobates > Allobates femoralis. The sequence goes on from JARQOC010000001.1 coordinate 465,267,931, forward strand.
GCTGACATCCACGCATGCACACATCCACACACGCACGCTGACATCCACACACATCCACACACGTACGCTGACATCCACGCACATCCACATCCATGCACACGTCCCCGCACGCACACGTATATGCACACACATCTATGCACGCACACGTCCACACACGTGTCCACACACGCACACGTCCACACACGTGTCCACACACGCACACGTCTACGCACGCACACGTCTACGCACACTCACGTCCACGCAGACTCATGTACGCTCACGTCCACGCACGCACACGTCCACGCATGCACCCCCCATCCATCTATCCATTCACCCATCCATCCATCACCCATCCATCAATTCATTCATTCATTCATACATACATAGATACATACATAGATACATACATAGATACATACATACATAGATACATGCATACATACATACATACTTACCTCCCTCGTTCCACCGATGAGCAGGAGGAGGCTGGGAGAGGAGGCGGGGCCACAGACCGGCCGGCAGAGGAGGCCAGCAGCAGCGGCAGCGGCAGCAGGGCAGCCGCAGCGGCGGGTGCACCGAAGTGTGCAGCCCGCCGCAGGAGGTGAGGGGGAGGCCAGGCACAGGGCCCGGAGGTGGGGGCAGCCTGGAGGGGACCACAACTGCAGGGGACCGGACAGTGTTGCCGGCGGGCGCACGCGGGTGCAGCCCGCCGGCATATTCCTAATTATAGAGGGGGGAGGGCGGTTTAGGAGGACGGGGGGGGCCCCTGTGAGTCATGGAGCTGGAGGGGACTGAGGAGGGGTGGGCACTTGCCGATCCGCCCCTCCAGATCTGATTGGAGAGCTCCAATCAGATCTGGAGGGGTGAATCCCTATGATTTCCTCCGATCGGCAGTTTCACTTTTAAACTGCCGATCGGAGGGGTCCTGGGCATGGGGGGGTTAATCCACCCCCTGTGGGGTCATCTACAGGTTGTCACAGAGCAGCAGCATCTGTGACACCTGAGCGACCCCACTCACAGGAGCTGCAGCAGCTCAAATCTGCCAGGACGTTGTGCAACGTCCTGGGTCGGGAACAGGCAGAAACACAGGACGTTGCACAACGTCCTAGGTCGTGAAGGGGTTAAAAATGGCCAAATCTGTAGTTTGGAATAGAAAACTAACAATGGTATCCTGCTCATTAAAGGGAACCTGTCATGTCGTTGCAATGTGCATTGCTAACATGGTTTTGTAAAAAAAGAATTCCATGTATTTATCTGAAAAAAAGACTTTACATGCTCTACATGCACACACATGCCTATTTTCAGTCATGCAGGTGGTACTCCCCCTATGTATGTACCATTCCTCACCTAGTTATCCGGTGTCCGTATATGCTATTGCTTTCTGATGTCAACCTTCCAGTCTATTCTAGAAGAGGTTAATTTTGTTTCCAACCAGGCAGAGATTGCTAATGAGTAAAGGTGGGGTTACACGTTGCAATATCGTTCCGATATTGCAATTCAATGGTGCGGGAGCGCGCATTTAGTGCACGTTTCTCCCGCATCGCATCGGAGGTTTAGACGTTGTGATTTCTGGATGCAACGTCCGTACGATGTCTACGCCCCCCAACCCAGGAACGACCATTTAACATGGGAGTGAATGGGTGACGTTGAACTTCACATCGGAGTTGGGCTGTCACACAGCACGATCCGGCTCCAATCTCCATTCAATATCGGAGCATTGAATAGCACGCTCGTTCAATCCCGATATCGCATTGACATCGTTCCTGCATCGTATTGGACATTCACACCATACAACGCAGGAACGATATCGGCTCCAACGATCGAACCACGTGACTTTTCATTGAAATTGGACGCCGATATCGCAACGTGTAAACCCCCCTTAACACCTTTCCTTGCCCCTGTAGGCCTACATTCTCCATTACTCACAGGTATCAGACAGTCTATAAAAATAAATCAAAATTGTGCCAGAAAATAGGTAAGAAGGAATCTAGGGACCCAGTTGAAAAGACACACCTAAACGTGGTGACTGGGTGGTTTATGAATGTGCATTGACATGAATGCGCATTGATAAAGCTAAGTGTCTTCTTTTTTTCCTTTTAACTTAGCTGCAATTCTCTTTTTTCATATTTTGTCACTAATTAGTGCTACTTATATTAATGTAAACTTGAGTGACAGTCAGCAAAATAACAAATAAAGTCTTAATAAAAGATGTTTGCAATTAAAAATGTTTGGCTTCGTTTGAACACAACAACACCAAATAAATTACTAATAACAAAGGTTGTTTATATTTTAATGAAAAAATAAAGTGCAAAGTGCAACTATACTAAACCAAAAACTTGGATGGATTAAAAATATATATATATGGCCACACAAAAGTGTGTGTTTAACCAACTACAAGGTGAAAAAACATGCAAAATATTGTATAACATAACACCTTCTTTCACCCACATATGATACCAGAAAGGAGTTAAAAAGGAGCTAAATACAATGTACAATTACATGTTATTCAGATTTAAAAAGGGCATATTTACCAGTGCAGTGCCCAATGCGTATTTAACCTGGGCTTTTTCAATGGCGACTTTTGGTAAAATATATACACTATTTAACTGTCAGGTCTGGCAGTTTGGATGTTGGAGGGAGTCGTGGCTAGAGATGGAGAAACCTTTTGAAGTTTGGGTACGGTTTGGTGAACAAGCATATGATCACCGAATAGATCGGCGAACAGTTTGCTGGACTGCCAAACCCTACTCAAATAAATGGGAGGCAAAATCAAGGGCATAGAAAAGACCTTCAAAGGGGTCCAAAATCTACCAAACACAACTCAAATGTTTTACAATGGAGCCCTGCTACTTTCACACAGGCATTAGCTTCCTAGAGTGTTATTTACCAAGTTTCTGCACCACTGCATCCTGCTTCTGGGCCTGTTCATGAACATTACTGCTTTTCCCCCCTTGATTGGTTCAAGCCAGACTTAGCCCCCCCCCCCCGTCCACCCTCTTTGCCAGTATCTGTGATTGATTGCAACTATGGCTGTGAGCGGAGTGACGTGGGAAAGTTCACCTCAGGTCAAAAAGTCATGTTGCTCTAGCTAACCTCAGATGACCCCAACCATGACGTCACCTCACTCACATCGGGAGCTAAAACTCAGTCAGTTATGTCCCACCATGAACAGTTGTCGCAAAGGTTCATGGAGGGTTTGTGTGGGAGTGAAAAAGATGGGAATGAGACATGTGTTTGTGCTTTTCTCTACAAATCAATGATTTTTCATGGTATGGTGTATTTTATACCATTTACTTGGAGGTTCAAAATTTCTGGGTCTAACATTAGCCCGACATATATAAACCTCGAGCTTAGTGTTGGTAATATTCAGCTGGTATTAATATGTTTATTACCCAGTCAGGCACCAAAAATACAGCAGAGCCCCATCAGCACAAAATAATGGACATATTCTATTTTTATTTAAATTGCTAGCAGATAACTGTAGAAGAGGTGGACTTTCATGCTGCTGACCCTTTGCAATAGTAAATGTTTGCTCTGAGAAAAAAATACAAAAATAATAATAATAATACAAAAGAAATAGAAAAAATAGAAAAAAAATTATATAAGGCTCTCTTAAACAGATGTTTAAAGGACGTTGTAAGGTTCCTCCATTTCACAACTGCTGCTACATCAGGCACTGCTTCAAAAATTCACACCCTGCTGATATCAAAGCACCTGATAACTCCAGGAAGCTTAAAATTTTTTATTCAGCTCCAAAAAATTCCATAGCTTGACACAAGCCAGCAGACTCGATTCCTGGAGACATTTTTTATCAAAAGATTATTTGTTTTTCCTCGCGAGCGGGTCTTCTGGCAAGGTTTTGGCCCCAAAGATTCAGCAAAAGTTTTCGGGATATTTTAAATTTCAAACTTTTTCCCAAACAAAGCTGCGTTTGGTGATTTTTTTCTAAATTGCTCAGCAACATCAATGTTTGTGCCAAAATTGAAATTGTCAAACATCTCTAGTTGTGGCAGGTCTCTGGTGGTCAAAGGTGTAGTCCAAAATTTAATCCAAAGCTATTTTTATACCTCTTAACCCAAGCAAATTCCTTGCACTTATGAGCGTCCTCTGGCTCTCCTTCAGATCACACATTGCCCTTCACTTACCATGAGGAGTGGGATGTCCCCTCCAGAGGCCATAACTAGTGCAGGTGCTTGCTCTGACCATATATTGTGCGCAAAGACACTTACCGTATATACTCGTGTATAAGCCGACACGTGTATAAGCCGACCCCCCTACTTTTGCCCCCAAAACCTGGGAAAACCTATTGACTCGTGTATAAGCCGAGGGTGGACCCCAGCACAGGTATACAGCCCCCAGCAGTGTGGTATACAGCAGCCTACACAGTGGTAGTATACAGCAGCAGCCCCAGTGGTATATACAGCAGCAGCCCCAGAGGTATATACAACAGCCCCAGTGGTAGTATACAGCAGCCCCAGTGGTATATACAGCAGCCCCAGTGGTAGTATACAGCAGCAGCCCCAGTGGTATATACAGCAGCAGCCCCAGTGGTAGTATACAGCAGCCCCAGTGGTAGTATACAGCAGCCCCAGTGGTAGTATACAGCAGCCCCAGAGGTAGTATACAGCAGCCCCAGAGGTACTGTATATACAGCATCCCCAGAGGTATATACAACAGCCCCAGTGGTAGTATACAGCAGCCCCAGTGGTAGTATACAGCAGCCCCAGAGGTAGTATACAGCAGCCCTAGTGGTAGTATACAGCAGCCCCAGAGGTAGTATACAGCAGCCCTAGAGGTAGTATACAGCAGCCCCAGAGGTAGTATACAGCAGCCCCAGAGGAATATACAGCAGCCCCCCCCATATCAGTATACAGGGACCCCCCACCCTTGTGCAGCAATCCTGAAAAGGAAAGCATTATCATACTTATCGCTGCCGCTGTCCCGCTGTCCCGCCGCCGCCATCATCGCGCTCCTCCGGCTTCATCCAGCGTCTTCCGGCTTCCTCCTCTGGCGTGCAGACAATGACATTGTATACTACCACTGGGCCTGCGCCCACCGGAGGAAGCCGGAAGAAGACGGATGAAGCCGAAGGAGCGCGATGATGGCGGTGGCGGGACAGCGGCAGCGATAAGTATGATAATGTTTTCCTTTTCAGGATTGCTGCACAAGGGGGGGCCCTGTATACTGATATGGGGGGGGGGCTGCTGTATTCTGTATACACTGTATACAGTATATACAGTATACAGTGACTCGCGTATAAGCCGAGGGGGGGACTTTTCAGCCCAATTTTTGGGCTGAAAAACTCGTCTTATACGCGAGTATATACGGTACTTCAGGTTGTAGTATTGCTGGAAGGCTGACTTTCCAGTGATTATGCTATTCAGGGGTCATATGATTCTGGATCTCCTAATGTCAGCTTTTGTGAGTAGATATAAGATGCTATGTATCCTGGCTCAGCTATGTGGTGGGTGGTTCCTTCTACTCCACTCTCCTTGCCCCCTCCTTTGCCTCTCTAGTCTGACTGTGGAGACTGAGCGCTACCTCAGTGGTGTCAGGTTATGCTCGGGAGCGATATTTAAACCTGCCATATCTTCTGGTTCAGTATTTTCAGTTGTGCTTGAATGGTAAGGTAAATACATAGCCTTTGCGTATAGTTTGGATCTGCACTGTTTTTTCTGTATGTACTGTTGTGTTTGATCCAATTGTGCCATATGTGCCCAACCATCAGCCACCCCATTATTGTCCCCTGGGAAGGTCTCTTACAAAGTTCCCCTTTCCAGGACTGGAAGGCAGGTGTAAAGTACCCCGGCCCTTAAGGGTGTGCATTAGCGTGAAGGTTTCTCCGGCATACTGTGTTTGCTGGCCAGCAGTCCAAAAAAAAACACATAAAAGGACATTCACTCAGAACATCAATCAAAAAAAGCTTAAAAAAATCAAAGGACCTTACCAAAAATTAATATCCATTGCACTTCAGTAGGACACAATAGGCCCAATAGTAAAGGCAACCAAGTGCATTATATCGATACTACAATCCCATTCAACCTGCAGGAGGCGATTGGTGGCATTTTTATATGTACTCTGATAAGGTTACTGTCCGGTCATCCAATCACTACTCTACATTACAATAACTTGACATGTTTGTCATTGATGGCATTAGATGCAATGATGGACGTGATCTCCATTTTCTGCCTGACACATTATTTATGCAGCCATCCATGTTTCTGTATTTATCGGCAAGCATATAGGCAATAGCAGCAATTTCATGTTGGATGTTTTCCTTCGAATTTCCCAAAGTGCAAGACTTTTTCCCCATAGACTTTTCCTTTGAGCATTTCCCAAAGGAAGTAGTCTAGGAGAGTCACATCTGGCAACAATGGTGATTAAATCCCCTTTAAAACTATACCGTTACAATAAAAGTGCTCAGTTTCTGCTGTGCTCCTTGCCAATATTTAAACATTTCTTCATATTGATTGGAGTAACCCTTTGTTACTTCATAATAATCCAGTTTGATAAAAAAATATCCAGTTACATATCAATGTTCAGTGGTATGTAAAAGAAAATAGGGCCTATGATGCGCAAATAAGTCACTGCATACTACATTTTGATCATGGAGTAATGTTTGCGTAATGACAAAGGGATTTTAAGCAGCCAATATGCAGGTATTTTGTGTCTGGCAGCGACCTCATTGCTCCGACATGGGGGCATCTCAGCCTGTTTGAAGTCTTATATACTGAGGAGCACATTACAAATTGTTTTGCTCAAATTGTTTCTTCCTTAGTAGAGATATTACAGAATATTCAGGGCCTCTTTTGATTGTTATCCATGCATATCTGAAAGAGGAGAAAGACTGATATAGCTGAATAATAATACAATTTCAGTTGATAGATGTTCAGATTTTTATTGTAAGTTATTGTCTGGTGATAAGATAGAAATTATTATAGCTGATAGATATCAAGCTAACTTGACTTTCTCATATTCACTATTAGTTTTGCTTTTTAAACTACAAATGGTCCATTTTCAAACTGTGAATCAGTGGGAGCTCTGCCATGGGGACAGAAGGCTGTGTTTCCAGAATAAACTTATAAACCTGACTTTTACTTTCTGCTTTATTTGTGCCTTTTTGATCTAATTTCTTTTGATTAGATACAATTACTAGAAATACAGAAATACCTGAGTCAGAGCAAACATTTGTGAACATGACTGTAGAGCATGTTCACACTGACCACCAGACAGACTGCAACAACAAGAAAAAAGTATGTGCAGATTATGACCAAATACCTTGTAATAAATAAAAACTAGTGCTGTTAAAAACACTGAGTACTTGGTACATACCCTTTTTCCTCAAAAAACGTATTAAGCCATCCCACCTCGCCAAGGTGATCCATTTTGAGACAGTCCCTACTATAACTGTATTATGAACTGACACTGTGCCCACAAGGAACACATATGCCAAATTTGAAAAATGTATAACTTATTATTTTTCCAAAATTGCACATCAAACTTTTGAATTTGACTCTTCAAAAACTTAATATAAACAAACATAATCTTGTGACATATTAAATGAAAGCCTGTATTGTTCTAAAAAAAATGGTGCCTCTCTCATCTCTTTATCTTATTTCTAACCTGAGGTATCATAAAAAATGTGACATCATACAATCCCAAAATTCCAACTTTTTTAAAACATTTGAAATCTATAAAGAAGTAACTGATGGAGATCAAATGGCAAAACTTTTTATTTGTAATTTACTAAAGTAGCAACACAATGAAAAAAAAAACAGTGAAAAAATGCAAAGATATTGGGCAAAAAAAGTTTTCAGATTTAGATCACTTGAGTCTTGACATGAAATGACCCATAGAGGGTCCCACATCAACAAATCAAAATGCTGGTATATTTGGCTTATTGCACATTTCTTGACTTAACCAAGATGTGATAATTCAGTGAAGGACTATTTTGTAGTCAACTCTTCAGTGCAACCCATAGAGACATTTAAGTTTCCATTACATCAGAATAATATTTGTATATTCCTTTTGTGTTTTGCTTGGAATTTAAGATACTGCATGTACAATGTGAAAGCCAAATTAAGGTCACTACATAACTGCATAATTTTGTATTTTGTCAGTGTATAAACCAAAATATTAAAATCTTAGAGTTCTCAGTGGTTGATACCCTTTACTTTAATGGCCAACTGAAAAGATGGCAACAAATAGCAAGCTTTCAAGACAACCAAGGTCTCTTCTTCAGGCTGGTATAAGACAAAGTCTGATGTAGCGCACACACATATATATACTGTATATATATATATATATATATATATATATATATACTGTATACACAACATGACATGGAATACAGCCATTCTTAAGATAAGTGAGATGGAGCAGAAGAGGAATGAGACAGGGCGAGATGGTTATGGTAGTAAATATTAGAAAAGAAGGGAGATACAAGAGGCGCAGATTGTGCCCTATCAAACAGACACTATAGTTCTTATGTGGATTATAAGTGTATCCACTCACCTTTTATGGTTGTGAGACTCACAACCAGTTTAAAAGCATAAGGCAGCTGCTGCAGAACCTCCACCAACGCCACAAAACCGCGGGAAATCAAAAGATAAAACTGGAATGGTATCCACGGTCCGCGCTGCTGCTCTTTATCCAAGGAATCCACAAGAGGTTATTACCATCAAAAGTTCTTTATTTCATCACACCAACGCGTTTCGGTGCTGTCCCAGGTCCCAGATGCCTGAGGAAGGTGCTGGGACAGCACCGAAACGCGTTGGTGTGATGAAATAAAGAACTTTTGATGGTAATAACCTCTTGTGGATTCCTTGGATAAAGAGCAGCAGCGCGGACCGTGGATACCATTACAGTTTTATCTTATGGTAGTAAATATGGGAGCAGTTTACTGATAGAAAGTGTTAAAGTTTTATTGTCCTCTAATTGGGATCTATGCAAAGATATGATATCCCCAAATGCCCTTTCAATTCATTTAAAAAGACATGAATCCATGTGAAATGTTCATTCCTGCTTTGAATTTGTCAAAGGTCATCATCAATTTGTATTCCCAAATTCTTCTCTCTCTCTGAGACTTTAAGTTACTTTTTAAAATGAGCAGCTTCATGTCTATTGTACTGTGATCAGAGCTACAAGTAGGTCCATATGTCTTTGTTTTATTGTGTGGGGATGAGAATTCATTCTTGTTCTAAGTTTTTGTCCTGTCTCACCTACATACAGGCCCCTGTTGTACATTTGGTACATATAATTAAATACACCACATTGGTTGTGGTGCAACTGAAGTTACCTGCGATCTTGTAGTCCTGATCTGTGCTGGGGATCTTTATCTTGTCCATTGTCATTATAAATGGACAAGTTTTGCACTTTATCTGGTTGCAAGGAAAGGTTCTTGTTGCTGTTGGAGAGGACAGCGAGCCTCTAAAATGATAATTTTAGATTTGGGGGTTGTCTAAAACACAGAAGTGGGGGGTTAGGAAATATAGATTTTAGTCAGGCATCTTTTTGTAGTAGTGGTTGTACTTTCCGTGCAACTCCTCTTAACACCTCCAGATTTGGATTGTAGGTGACTACAGTTGTTTTCTTCTTGATCTTGATCTGCAACCAGAGAAAGAGCAAAACCTGTCCATTCATAATGGCAACAGACAAGATAATGATTCCCAGCACAGATCAGAACTATAAGATCCCAGGTAACTTCAGTTGCACCACAACCAATGTGTTGTATTTAATTATATGTACCAAATGTACAACTGTGGTTCTGCATTTAGGTGAGACAGGACAAAAACTTAGAACAAGAATGAATTCTCATCCCCACGCAATAAAACAAAGACGTATAGATCTACCTGTAGCCAAGCACAATCACAGTACAATAGACATGAAGCTGCTTGTTTTAAAAAGTAACTTCAAGTCTCAGAGAGAGAGAAGGATTTGGTAATACAAATTGATGATGACCTTTGTCACATTCAAAGCAGGAATGAACATTTCACATGGATTCATGTCTTTTTACATCAATTGAAATGGCATTTGTGGGTATTATATCTTTGACGAGACCCCAAATAGAGGACAATAAAGCTTTGACACTTCCTATCAGTGAACTGTTCCGATATTTACTACCATAACCTTTCATCCAGTCTCATTCCTCTTTTGCTCCATCTCACTTTTCTTAAGAGCTGTAGTATTAGATGTCATGTTGTGTATATATATATGCTCTACATCAGACTTTGTCTTATGCCAGCCTGAAGAAGAGACCTTGGTTGTCTCGAAAGCTTGCTATTTTTTACCATCTTTTCAGTTAGCCATTAAAAGGTATCAGCCACTGAGAACTCAAAGATTTTAACATTTTTCTATCTATTGGCTAACAAGGTACAAACATATTTTACCTGTACAAACCAAATACAGTAACTAAAGTTTACTGTGTGTAGGAATACACCAAATATAAATCAGCAACTAGTACAGCTGTTAATCCCTTATATGGTCCAGAATGGTGAGGGCTAGGTGTATAATCAACAGACTGTACTTCCTTGCCACAAACTTCAATGGTTTATTTCTTGTTCAACATTTTTATTGGTTCAATAGGAAGTGATCCAATTCTATAGTGGCCGCGCTCCCCGTGGTAATGATTTTAAGAACTTCTTGTCCACAAAAAATACCTGAGGAAGGCGGTTGTCTCCGCCGAAACGCGTTGTATCCGTTTTTTATATTCTCGCATGTTTTGAGGAATAAAATTTTTTGTGGACAAGAAGTTCTTAAAATCATTACCACGGGGAGCGCGGCCACTATAGAATTGGATCACTTCCTATTGAACCTTTATGCCTGTGGGAATCCGTGGCAGGACCCAATACAGGATCAATTCAAGGCGAGCAGCAGACCCGGATAAATATCCAAAGCGTGAGGAGGCTTTGGAAAAACCATATGCTTGAAGTTTTATGGCAAGAGGTGAGTGCATAAAACTTCATTAAAAGGGCACCAGAGAGTTACATTGGTAACGCGCTGAGATTGGCGCCGCATGTTTGTTTTTTATATATACCCCACAGGGAATCACCTTACTTCAACATTTTTATTGGGTTATACACAATTTTACAAAGGTCGCCTTAACAATGATGGTACAATAGGATGATCAAAAAAAAAAAAAAAAATACAAGTTACAATAGTATGATGATAACGGAAAATATCAAACAATAAACAATAAGAAAGTTCGGTATTCTCGATAATTCCAAACAGGGAGGGGGGGAGTGAACTGGGAAGGAGGGCAGTGGGGAGAAGGAAAGGAGAGAAATGATTCACAGTTATGCTTGACTAGACTATTCTGAAGCAAATTGGAAAGGAGTCAATTCAGGTCCGAGTAAAAGGGACATCTTGTTGATAGAAAAATTGGTTCCATGGCGTCCATTTCTTTTTGTATTTTGCTTGGAGATTATTTCTCAGAGAGTGCATATATTCGTAAGAGTTATGTGATGCGATGGTCCCCAAAACTGCATCAAGCGTGGGTGGATCCGGGTCCTTCCAACGCGTTGCAATACCATTTTTACACGCAATGAGAATGTGCACTATAAGGGCTCTGAGGTCTGAAGGTATGTCGTTGATTCCTATTGATAGCAATGCAAGTTCTGGAGTAAGATCTAAATTAAGTCCAGTTATATCACAAAGAAGTAGATGAATTTTTCCCCAGAAGTGACGAAGGGAAGGACAGTCCCAAAATATATGTGACATTGAGCCAGGGTGACCGCAGTTCCTCCAACACAAAGGAGACAAGGTGTTAGAAAATTTTTGAAGTCTCGTGGGAGTGAAATACCACCTGGTCAAGGTTTTGTAATAGGACTCAAGTAAAGTTGCACATGAGAGACTTTTGAGCACAGTTTGTAATGTTTCTTCAATTAAGTTGATAGGGAGCGGGACTTGAAGTTCTCTACTCCAGGCTTCAATGTTGGGAGTGATCGAGTATGCAGAGTCAAGAATCCATTCTCTGTAAATGGATTTGAAAGACCAGAAAACCTTCGACTGGTTGAAACGGAAGAGCTGGGTAATGTTTAGCGGGAGGTTAAGATTGAGACTGTTTTTGTTGAGTATACGTTTGATTTTGGTCCAAGTTCCGAATTCTTCCTCCGGTAAGCCAAATTTGGTCTGCAGGATTGTAAAGGATTTAAGTTGTATATCCTCATCGAGTATGTCAGACAAGGTGTGAATACCGCTAATAGTCCATGTATTGATATCTACAGCTGACGAGAGTGCTGGTAGGAGAGACAAAGGAATCCAATAAGGAGAAGACAATCGATTTGATGCTTGTGATTTCATGGTCAGGCATCTCCATGCGCGTATGGTTGCTTTTAATGTGGGCATAGAGGGTAACTTCTTGTTTTTGTCACACAGATAGGAGAGTAATGTCCAGTGGAGATCTGCCATCTGGTGAAATGCTTTCTCTATGTTTATCCATCTTGGAGTCTCCTCCGAACCCCACCAATTTTGACTCAGTTTGATCAACGCCGAATGGTAATAGGCCGATATGTTGGGCACAGCTAAACCACCATGTGGTTTGCTTTTTTCTAAAGTAGAGAGAGCAGTTCTGTTATTTTTCCCTGCCCAGATGAAGTTGGATAATTGGGTTTGAAGTTTTTTGCACCAATTAGAATTGACCTGGAGGGGAATCGAGCGAAAAATATAAAGTAGTTTAGGTAAAATGAATCGTTTATACGCTTCTATCCTGCCCAACCATGTCAACTCAGTTTTGGAAATATTAGTTAGGTCTATTTGTACAGTTTTGTATATCTTTCCTAAATTGGATTCATAAGTATGAGATATGGGTTTAGTAATTATAATTCCCAAATAATCCAACACATTCTTCTCCCAATCCAAACCATTATTTTGTTGTAAGGAGGAAATATTCTGGTCTGGGAGGTTATAACTAAGTACTTGCGTTTTAGCGATGTTTATTTTATAGTGGGAGACCTTAGCGAAGTCTTCCATGAGGGAAAGGAGATTACACATTGAGGATATTGGATCTGTGAGAGTTAAAATTATGTCATCCGCAAATAGACTAATTTTATAGGATTCGCGGTTCAGAGTAATACCAGTGATTTGCGGATGAGATCGGATTTTTTCGGCCAACGGTTCAATGAATAAATTAAAAGAGAGGGCGAGAGGGGACAGCCTTGCCTTGTGCCGTTAGTCAACATAAATGGGGCAGATAAGTGATTGTTAGTGAGTAATCTTGCCGAGGGGGCAGTGTACAAGGCTTGAATGGAGTTAAATATGGGGCCATTTATTCCAAATTTGTGCAGGACCTCAAATAGGTATCCCCTGTGGACTCTGTCGAACGCTTTTTCTGCGTCGACAGAGACCACTATCATAGGGGTTCCAGAGGATTCAGCGTGAGCTGACAGGTTTAAAATTCTTCTCGTCGCGTCAGTGGAGCTTCTTTTTGGGGTAAAACCCACCTGGTCCTGGTGGATCAAAAGCGGGATAATTTTTTGCAGTCTGACATTAATTGCTTTAGAGATAATTTTAATGTCAGTATTGAGCAGAGAAATGGGTCTGTAATTAGATACCAATTCTCTATCTCCTTTATTTTTCGGAATCACTGAAATTAATGCTTGAAGCATCTCGTGCGGAACCGATTGATTGTTATTGGATAAAGAATTAATTAATTTAGTGATGTAGGGGTAAGTAAACTTTCATAAGCTATGAAGTATTCATTTTGGAGACCATCAGGGCCTGGGGATTTATTCTTTTTAAGTTTAATGATAATATCTTTTATTTCCTGTTCGGTGTAAGGTTGATTGAGTCTATTTAGGGTGTCCTCTGTAAGGGTCGGGAGTGTAATGGAATCCAGAAAGGACTTAATATTCTGCTTTGTGGGTTGATGCTCCAATGGATCATTTTTGAGATTATAGAGGCTTTTATAAAATTCTACAAAGGCTCTAGAGATTTCCACGGGGGTTTTAACCACGTGGTTTTGTTTGTTCCTGATTTGGTGGATACAAGTTTTAGATCTATGGATTTTAATCAAATTTGGGAAGGTTTTGGAGGGCTTGTTCATATTAGAGTAGAAATTTGATCTGGAGATACGGGCCATTTTATCATAATCTGATAAAAGAAGAGATTTCAGTCGGATCCGGAGTTCAAGAAGATCTTTGTGTTTCCTCTCGGATGGATCTGCCAAGATATCTTTTTCTAAGTTGGAGATTTGGTGGATCAGCTTTTTCGTGTCCTCTTGTTGAGCTTTTTTGTGTTTCGCCCTCTTATAGTCGCTTTGTGGGCGTTCCATAATGTGAATAAGGATACCTCAGGAGTTTCATTTTCTTTAAAATATAATTTGAGTGATTCTTGAATCTCTGTTTTATATTGAGGGTGAGTGAATAGGTAAGAATTGGCCCTCCATGGGGAATGTGCATTAAAGGGGGGGCAGTTGGAACATTCGAAAATAATGGGGGAGTGATCCGACCACGTTCTTGGGAGAATAGATATGGTTTTAACTCTAGATAGGGAATGAATGTCAGTTATAACTAAGTCAATTCTAGAGAAGGATTTATGCAAGTTGGAATAATGGGTGAACTCCACAGATGATGTGTGTAAGCATCGGAATACGTCGAAGAGTTCTTCCTTTTGTAAGAGAGGGTCAAGTTTAGTATTGAGATTCCTCGATTTATTAGAAGAATCTAATAGGGGATTCGGGACTGCATTAAAATCCCCAAGAATTAAGAGTGTCCCCTTTTGTTTTTTATGGATTAGGGCAAAAAGACGTCCGATGAAAGTGATTTGGCCATTATTAGGCGTGTAAACGTTCGCGAGTGTATAGGTGGTATCATTGATCTTGCAAATCAAGATTATGTACCTTCCCTCGTTGTCTTTAATAAGCTCGAGCTCTTCAAATTTCAGTGAGTCCTTGATAATTAATGCTACTCCTGCTTTTTTTTGGGGGTTGGACGATAGGTATATGTGAGGAAAATTTTTATTGGTGAATTTGGGAGGGTTCTGTAAGGGGAATCTAGTCTCTTGGATACCCGCTATATCAACACGATTTGATTTCATCTCCTTCCATAAGCTGAATCGTTTTTGCGGCGAATTAAGTCCGTTTGTATTGAGTGACATAAATCTTAGTGCCATTCTGCTAGTCAAGCAATTATACTAAAGCTTTATGATAAGGGGAGGGTAAGGGGGGTTTGGGTGAAGAAACGGAGGTAAAGAGGTACTTGGATAAAATACAACAAGAATACAAAAAAGAATGTAAACAATACGAATTAGATCGTAATGGGAAGGAAGAGTTCCAGGGAACTGATGTGAGTCTTCCTCTTGGGCTAACGGTGGGGCCTTTGGTGCTAGTTTTAATGCCAACAATAGGGAAGTCGGCAGAGTTACTCATGTATGTGAAGGTGTTTGAGGAGTTTTAAACCTTCCGTGGAGTCCTCTATTGTGATCTGCTTTTGTTTGTGGTAGAATATGACAGAGGTAGTAGGGCGACCCCATCTGTAGGCTATCTGTTGTTTCCTTAAAACTTCAGTGATTGGTCTCAAGGATCGTCTCTTCATAGCAGTTTCTCTGGAGATGTCAGAGTATATTTTTAGGGAATCGTAAGGGGCAGGCAGGAGGCCATTTTGTCTGGTATAATTATTTATTTTATCTTTTGTCTGAAAAAAGGTGAATTTTACAATAACATCCTGAGGGACGTCTTCAGGGAAGCGCGGAGGTTTAGGGATTCTATGCGCCCTTTCTATTGAAAGCTCTATGTCTAGCAGAGAAGGGATCAATTTTTTTGTCAGATTTTTAATGAAAGGAATCAATTCGTGTGACTTAACCTGTTCTGGTACACCCCTAATTTTTAAGTTAGATCTACGGTCACGATCTTCTCTGTCAATAAGTTTGTCAGAGAGGTATTTGATGTCACCTTTGGCTTTAGACAACTCAGTACGGCATGCTTTAATCTCTTTCTTTAAATTGTCTACATCAGTTTCAGTTTTATCTAATCTTGAGTTTATGGTGTTAATTGATGCTTTCACATCTGTAAATTGCTCTCTCATCTCCTCCCTTAATGAAGAGAACAGCTGAAGGAGAAATTTCTTGTCAGGAATTTGGTTTGGATCCAAGACTTCACTCTCAGCTTGAGTGACTTTGATTTTTTGCCTCGCTGGGCTTCTGCATTGTGATTGTGCCTCATCCTGTGGAGGCGATTCAATGTGTTGGCGGGGGGGAGAGTCTATCTCCTTCCTCTTTGAACTATGTTGGGAATTCTCATATAGCATCGAGTCCTCATGAGGGTCTGATTCTTCAGTTAGTGGTAGGGTTTTGGTGGGATGATCTCTTCCCTTAAAGGTTTTACCAGGGCTATGTGCCATGGTAGGTATTTTGCTCTTGGATCTGCTTTGTTGCGCTTCCATGTTCTTATCAGAATGGTCTGTGTTGGAAGTAGATCTGGATTTGGAGGGCATTAGTCCCCCAGTATCAGGAACAATCGGGAGGTTCATGGACTCAGGCGGTGTTTTGCAGAGAGAGATATTTAGAATAATACAGTACTTATCTGAAACCTGGATGACCAAGGGTGAGGGGAATCACGCCGTGGATCTTGGAATCCTGGTCTACGAAGCGGGCTTGCGTGGGGGGCCCTATAACCCCACTTGCTAGAAGCGATCTTCGCGTCCGAACCTTTTCTTGCAGGTCGCTCAGCGTTGAAACAGTTAACAGTGAAGAAGAATGCAATCTGTAGCTCCTTTAGTACCTCAGCGCTCAGGGCTGAAACAGTTAACAGTAAAGGAGAATCTTTGGCTCCTCAGTACCTCAGTGCTGAAACAGTTAATAGTGAAGGAGAATCTTTAGCTCCTCAGTCTCTCAGCACTGAAACAGTTAACAGTGAAGGATCTTTAGCTCCTCAGTACCTCAGGGCTGAAACAGTTAATAGTGAAGGAGAATCTCTGGCTCCTCAGTACCTCAGCGTTGAAACAGTTAATAGTGAGGGAGAATCTTTAGGTCCTCAGTACCTCAGGGTTGAAACAGTAATAGTGAGAGAGAATCTTTAGCTCCTCAGTACCTCAGCGCTGAAACAGTTAATAGTGAAGGAGGATATATGGCTCCTCAATACCTCAGCGCTGAAACAGTTAATAGTGAGGGAGAATCTTTAGCTCCTCAGTACCTCAGGGCTAAAACAGTTAATAGTGAGGGAGAATCTTTAGCTCCTCAGTACCTCAGCACTGAAACAGTTAATAGTGAAGGAGAATATATGGCTCCTCAGTACCTCAGCGCTAAAACAGTTAATAGTGAAGTAGAATCTATTTCTCCTCAGTATCTCAGCGCTGAAACAGTTAATATTGAAGTAGAATCTATAGCTCCTCAGTACCTCAGGGCTGAAACAGTTAACAGTGAGGGAAAATCTTTAGCTCCTCAGTACCTCAACGCTGGAACAGTTAATAGTGAAGTAGAATCTATTTCTCCTCAGTACCTCAACGCTGGAACAGTTAATAGTGAAGTAGAATCTATGGCTCCTCAGTACCTCAGGGCTCAGCGTTGAAACAGTTAATAATGAAGTAGAATCTGTGTCTCCTCAGTACCTCAGGGCTGAAACAGTCAACAATGAAGGAGAATACAATTGTGAATGATCTTCTCTGCCAGCAGGAGCCCAATATGGCGCCTTTACCTCAGACTGAAGAAGATGGGGTTCTCCTTGTGTGGCTTTCTCCTCATCAGATCTCAGCAGAACTCGCCTCGTTCGGTCACTGCGGGTAGCTGGTTAGGCTGGTAGGTAGTTGTGGAATCAGAATGGCATTAAAATGTCATTAAGTCCGTCGCTTTGGATAAAGCACCAGGAGCTCCTGTGAGTGTGACTTCACATAGAGCCGCAGGCCACGCCTCTCTCAATGGTTTATTTCTAATGATCAATATGAAGCCTACTTCTTACTGTAAGAAATAAGGCCTAATTTAGATGTTAAGGGTTTTTTTTGCAATCAAGATACAATGGACTCTTTTCCTCACGTACTGGGACAGATTTTCATACAATGTTTTTGATTTGTGCGTCTGTTTTTATGGCTCACATAATTTCAAAGAAAGTCTAACAGAAAAAAACACAGCCTTTTCAAATCAAGTTCGATTATCAATGCACTAGTAGAATGCAGCATACCCCAAAAATTAAGGCGGGGGCTAGCAAAGGTGCAAAATACTAATAGAAACAACCACTCACAAAACCTACCAATTGATGGAGGTGACGGCTGCCTAGTATTACAAATGCACAAGATGAGGCTTGCATAGATTGCCAGCAGGGTTGCTAACTTGACTTTTTATTTTTTCTGGACAATATATTAAAGAATTACGGCCAGACAATATTTGTTTACGAACACATGGGAAAACCTGTAAAAGAGAAATCCACACTAACCAAGGAAGACTGATTAATAAGAGAAATTAATTAATTGACACTGGTATACCGTGTCCTGGAGAAGCTCAAGAAAGACGCAGCAGTCAAAGTCTTTCAGAGAGAGAATCACATAATTTATTCAAGGATAAAGTTTTTATATCATTTTCAAGGTTCTTAATATGTAACAAAAAGTGTGACCTGGCAAAATGGTAAAGAAATAAAATATGCGCAATATGCTCCATAATCAGTGTAAAATCATCCAATGCTGTTACAAATCTATATGATAAACAATACTAAATTAATTAGTGCAACTAACAGTCGGGATGTCTGCCAGGCGTCTACATGTCTATGGGTCCACTGACGTTAAAACCGTTTGTATGATAAAGACAAGGACGGAACCTTTTTATCATTCTTCTAACCTTCAAACTATGTTCACATAATATTCAGCTTTAGGGCTTCAGTCTATTCAAAGTTCAGAGCGAATAGATATGATAAACTAGGAATGGTTCATAGTGAAAAAGAGAGAACAAGATGGCTGACAGTGAATAGTACATGATAACTTCTTTAACAAACCATAATAAATTATTAGGATTATGAGTGATACATTTCTACAGCCCATAATCTGATATAAAGCTATCAGCTGCATTCACTGTAAACTGTAAAATGATGATAATCACAGTCAGAACAATCTGTATAAGTTTATTCACCTTTAAAAAATCCAGAGACACCCCAAATTTTTTTCGTAGTGCAAAAAAAAAAGCCCTATGTTTACACACGGCCCTGGAAATTCTGGACAACTGGCAACCCTGGTCACCAGTCCTACAGGTATGAGTAATCCACAGTGTCTGGCCTACAGCCTACTGATGACACCCATACTATTAGCTCAGGTGGGCTGCCCAGCACTATATGACTGCAACTCACAAAGGCAAACATCCTAATTTACCCAATCAACACTAAAGAGCCTTGCTTCATTCTACATAAAAATGTGCAATAAAAAGAAGAAATGATTTATAAAAGATATGAAGTTAATATTATTTATTTACCATCCTTTAGCTTGATCTTGAACGATGGTGACTTGATGATTGAACGCTGTGTAGGATGATAATTTCTTTCTATGACAGAATTGATGACTGGGTGAATCAGGCAAATGCACTATAGTATATCTTCACTTCAAGCAAACCATTTGACAAAGAATCTCATGCCATCCTTATTGAAAAAATGACCAAGTATGGAATGGACACGGCAACTGTTGGGTGGATTCATAACAGGTTTAGTGATTGTACCAAAAGAGACATCATAAATGACTGCACATCCAGATGGAAGAATGTCTCAAGTGGGGTACCACAGGGCTCTGTCCTTCAACATCTTTAGCAATGATTTGGATAAAGGAATTGAGGATAAACTGATTATATTTGCTGATGACACAAAGCTAAGTGGGATAGAGAAGAGAGATAGAGGATTCAAAAAGATCTAAACAAACTAGAACAGTGGGCAGCAATTAACAGAATGGTTTATAATAGGGAGAAATGCAAAGTCTTACATCTTGGCAAGAAAAATGAAAAAACATATACAAAATGGGAGGAATAGAGCTAAGCAACATCACATGTGAAAAAGACG
This sequence comes from Allobates femoralis, assembly GCA_033576535.1. Lineage (NCBI taxonomy): Eukaryota > Metazoa > Chordata > Amphibia > Anura > Aromobatidae > Allobates > Allobates femoralis. The sequence goes on from JARQOC010000001.1 coordinate 465,287,864, forward strand.
TGGGTATACTAATAGATCACAAACTGAACATGAGTCAACAGTGTGAAAGCAGCAACTAAAAAGGTAAACACAGTTCTGGGATGTCTGGGAAGCCTACAGTCTAGATCACGTGAAGTCATTATCGCCCTCTACTCCTTGGTGATACCTCATCTGGAATACTGTGTCCAGTTGTGAGCACAACATTTTTAACCAATAGATTTTTATTGAAAAACAAATGGTATCAGAAAACAAGCATTAGGATACACAGGATCCAAATCACATTTTTTAACAGTGGAAGGTAGAAAGGAAAGGAGGGATGGGAAGGTTGAGAGAGAAGGGAAGGTGACAAGATTATTGAGACATTACAATATAATGTACGGTAATCGTATGTAATATTCAACTGTAAAATGAATTTAAAGGTAAAGTCAATGGGCAAGAGAAAATACAAGCAATGAGTCCAAAGCAATCAAAGGGTATAAGGTTGTGACCACAAACCAGAGGATATCCAAGTATCCCAACGATTAATAACTTGATTTCTATGCATGAGGTCATGAGCAGTTCATAAATAGTCTGGGTGAAATGGTAGATCAGGAAGAGGAAAAAGCCAATATGCTAAATTACTTTTTTGCAACAGTATTTACACAAGAATATCCCATGACAGACAACATGATCAGTGATAACAAAAACTCTTCATTAAATGTAACCTGCTTAACCCACCAGGAAGTACGGCACCGTCTAAAAATCACTAAAGTTGACAAATCCCCAGGATACACCCCAGAATAATGCATAGATAAACCATTATTCTTACTCTTTAAAGATTTTGTAATAACAGGGTCTCTACCACATACCCATGTTGCCTCCCTGGAGACAACCCTTCCAAAACAATGGCGGGTATGATTTAATGAATCTAGCAATTTTGGGGGTGTTAAATACCAGTTGTGCTGTTTTTTTTTTGCCTGTTCTAAGTGGTTAATACACAATTAAAACTTCATAGCATGAGTTGCGGCACGCTGCCATTGATCTACTGTAGCCAAGAACAATAAGTGCTGCTCCCAAGCTGTCATACATAGTATTTTGACCTGGTCATCAGGTGTGTTCAATGCTTTATAAATTATGGAAACATTGTGTTGGTTGGGGTATTCTTTTTTCAAGAATTTTTGCAGTGAGCTAAGAACATTTGGTTCCAGTTAGACAAATGACATGTACAAGTAAATGTCTAATCTGGAGGTACTGAAAGAAATAAGAGTTGGGCAAAAAGAACCTTTGTGTTAAATTGGAATAGAGAAGGAGCTTGTCAGATTCATATAAATGATCTAGGATTTGTATTGCTAGTGAGCGACACAGTGCTAAGGAATGGCCCTCTATCTGCATTTCTATAGCTTTAAGTGAGATATATCTATAAAGAAACGAGAGATGCCTTTTCCCCAGAAGCAACCAATGACTCATTAGAGAAGACATGGATTGCAAGTGAAGGGGGAAATATTTGTAGTGGAGTAGATCCATCTCTAACATTAGTTTAATTGACTTTTGCAGGGCGAAATGTGCTTCTATCTGCATCCATTTATGTGAACTATTCTCTGACCACCACTCTTTGGCAGAAATGCATAATTGTGGACTTTTGATATAAGAGAATATTTGTATCTTCCAAGCGCCCTTGAGAATACTTGTAAAATAGGATTTTAGCTGGTAAACATGGTTTTTTATTAGCCCACACAAATCTTCCCACAAGAGATTGCAGCAAAGAGATATATCTGGCTCGGTAGTTTAGAGGGAGACAACTGAATAAATATATAATTTTGGGCAAAATTAGCATTTTTACATCGTGTACTCTTACTATTCAGGTTAGCAGTAAAAGCACCTGTCTATCCAGCACCTGCCGTATGTCTTTAAGTTTTGATTCAAAATTTTGTCTAACAATAGTGCCCATTTTAGCAATCTAAATTCCCAAATGCATGAAGCCATCCTTGGTTCATACAAGTGAGTATTGTTGTTGGAGTTTATCCTAAATGTCCTGGGGCAAATTTAGAGGAAATAGGATTGATTTGGAAGTAGGAAACATTAGAAAATTCTATTAAAGTATTCATAATTGCTTGTAAAGATGATTCCACATAAGTACATGTAAGGATTACGTCATCTGCGTATAATCCGATTTTATGCTCTGTCGTTCCCTCCCAGATGCAACTAATATTCAAATTATTTCTAATCCATGTGGCTAGGGGTTCCATAATCAAGGCAAATATAATGTGGAAAGAGGGCAGCCTAGTCGCGTGCCATTAGACATTATAACATTTTGGGAGTAAAAACTGGATGCCTGGACAGACGTATTGGGGCTACTGTAGAATGCCATTATGGCATCTTTAATCAAACCTGTAAAGCCAAATTTGCTCAACGTTTCATCAACATACCCCCAGTGAACTTTGTTAAACGCTTTTTCAGGGTCTAGTGACAAGAGAATACTGGGGGTTCTATTGTGCTCCAGAATTTCCACCTAATTGATTATCCTTCTAGTCCCATCCTTTTTTCTGCCTCCCCGGTCAAAGCCAACTTGATCTGATTAATGTAGGAAGGACTCCCAGCAATCTGTTTGCCCAAACTTTCACATAAAGTTTTAAATAGCAATTTAACAATGCAATTGGTCAGAAGTTACCTGGGGATGTTGGGAATTTGCCTGGTTTAGGCAGCGTGTCAATAGTTGATTCAAGATTTTCATGTTTGATCACAACGTTGGTCTGCCAATGGTTAAAAACTCTAACCATATATAGGACCAATGTCTGGGCAAATTGGAAATAATAGGAATAAGAGGATCTGGGACGAAGCATTTTTGGTTGAATTAACGATTTGAAGGATTTCCAGCTTTGTGAGAGGAGTATTCAAAATATTTATTTGGGATGGGGAAAGTTTAGGGAGAGAGACCTTCCCAAGGAAAGATTGAATATTTGAGTGAGTGAGCTGTGGTGTCAAGGGGTCTGTGTTATACAATGTTCGATAGAAGGAGCCAAATTCATTAGCAATAGATATCGGATTATGTATATGTGAACCATCTGGTTTAATAATGTGAGAAATCTTATTTTGGCTTTCCTTCTTTTTCATCCTTCTCACCAGTAAATTCCCAGCTCTGTCACCTAAACTATAAAATTTAGATTTGGTTTTCTTTAATATTTTTTCGGATTTTAGAAGGAGAAGGGTGCGAAGATGTTGGCAGTGGATCATTCAGGATACACTGTAAGAGTGTTGACAACAGAACTTAGCTTTAATTAGCAACAAACAGGTACAGATATGAAGGGCTTTGTGGAGACATGAATATACATCTTAATTGTCCCTTTTTCAGCATCAGCAAGCTGCTGTGCTTCTCTTCACATGCACAGACACAGGAAACTGGTTACAGTCACATGGTATTTCCTGCGTGTGATCCTCTGGGAGTGTTTCTTTTTTTTTTTTAAACAAACTTTACTGACAATGCACAAACCTAGCAATACAACACTGACACATACAGAATTGAAGTTGTTGGACTTAACATATTCCAACACCCCCACTCAACAACAACTTATTCTGTTAGTCCCATTGCAGTTCTGAAGTCCTCAAACTTGGTTCTTGGCAATGGTTTTGTCAAACCATCTGCTAACATCTTGTCAGACTCGCAATAGACAAACTTTAGTACATCCCATTCCACTAAGTCATGTAAGTGGTGATGCTTAACGTTGATGTGCTTAGTCCTTGCACTGATTTTCTCACTGCTGTCAAGTCCAATACATCCTTAGTTGTCCTTATATACAGAAGTGCCTCCACTGCTTGGCTGTAATTCTCATTGCTGGAGTTTTGACGAATCTTTGGCTTCTGCGGGCTCTTTTTCCTTGCCATGACTGTGGCTCTGATTCAGGAAGTGTTCTGACCCTATAAGAAAGTCGTCTAGCTGGGATACTTTTGTTTGGTCTTTCTGATCTGACTGGAGGTTGACTTGGTTCTTCGGCTTCTTCCTTGCTGGCTTCCGAGCTTATCCAGACTTGACTGTTTTCTTTTTCAGTGTCTGGGTTTTGGTGACTGAGATTCTTCTTCTTGTTTGACTGGTGTAACTTCATGAAATTTGAGTGAAACAGAGTTCTCATCAATCACTACATCTCTGCTGATTGTTGCTGTGATAGTCTCTGGGTGCAGAATTATGTATCCCTTTTGAGTTTCACTATAGCCCACCAGGACTCCTTTCTTTGCATGTGATTCCCACTTGGAATGTTTTTCTTTGTGAACATACACAAATGCTTTGCTTCCAAATATCCTGAGGTGCTTCAGGTTAGGCTTCTCACAGTTTCATAGCTCATATTGAGTTTTATTTGTGGCTTTACCTGGCAGTCTGTTTTGAAAATTGCAAGCTGTCATGATGGCTTCTCCCCAATACGTTGTAGGTAGATTGGCATCAAACAACATACTTCTTCCACTTTCACAGAGAGTGCGGTTCTTTCTCTCTGCAATGCCATTCTGTACTGGGTTGTATTGGAAAGGTACTCTGGACACAATTCCATTCTTTTTCAAAATGATTTGCACCTTAATACTTATATACTCAGTCCCATTATCTGCACTCAGGGTTTTTGGCATTCTTCCAAACTTGTTAAACACTACGGCAAGATAATCTTCAAGCTTCTGTGGAACTTCATCCTTACTGTGAAGCAGGTAGGCAACTGTATATCTGGAGTAGTCATCAATAAATGTGAGAAAATATCTCTTCTTGCTTGGAGTTTGAACACTCACTGGACCGCAAACATCTGTATGTATCAAATCCAGTAGCTGTGCAGATCTAGTGCTGCTTACTTTAGGAAAGAATTTTCTGGACATTTTCCCTCTAAGACAGCTAGTGCACTTCATCATTTGACTACATTGCTTTATTTCAACACAATTTGCTAGTTGACCTAGCTTCCTTACTGCTTCTGGGTCTCTGTGCCCAAAATGTCTGTGCCACACATGGATACAGTTCTTATGCAGATCTTGTCTAGCACTGTATACTCTTTGTCTGCATTTTAGCTGATAAAGTTCATTTTGGATTTTTCCTTCTGCAAGAGTGTGACTCTTCTTTGATATAATGCAGCTGTTGTCTTTAAAAGTAACTACATTCCCTTTTTGCGTAAGCTTCTTTACAGACAGAAGATTGCTTTCAAGACTGGGAACTTTCTGCTTTGTGCTGATGAAACTGGACAGTGGAGATAGCCGTCTTCTACTCAGTTTGAAGTCATATATTGACCATTAGCTAACATGACCTTTTCTGACTTGCTTTCATCAAGGTCAGTGAAGAAATCCTTATCATTTGTCATATGGCTACTAGCACCAGAGTCTATACACCAAATATGCTTTGTAGATGAGCCTGTACTGGTATTAAATGCAGCTTCAACACATGAAGACTTTTCTTTTACAGCTGTTTTCACCTTTTGATCACTGCTCTGCTTTTTAAACTGACTCATTCTTGCTTTCCATATTCTACAGTTTGCTTTAAAGAGACCAGGCTTTTTACAGACAAAGCATTCCCGGGTTTCCCTTTGATTGCTCTTATTTTTAGAAAAGTCCTGTGTCTTTAATCCTGTCTCTGCTTTAGATTCATTACTGCTGCTTACATTCTGCATCTTTCGCTTGAATTCATCTACAAGCTTGCCTTTGCCATATTCTAGTGTGAGCTCATCATCTGGCCGTGCATCTAATGTAGTATCAAGTGTTTCATAACTTACTGGAAGACCACTAGTTCAGCAACATTAAAGTCTTTGATTTCCTCTCCAATACCCCTGAGATATAGTGCTGCATATTCTGGCCATCACTTAGCTTAGACTGGTTCAGCTTTCTAATAAGATAAAGCTTATTACTAAGATTTGCTCTTTCATGCACTTTCTGTAACTTATCCCACATCTCCTTTGCAGTTGCACACTTGCATATGTGCACAATCTGATCATCATCTACACCTGTGTGACTCTGTGTTCCGTGTCACTCCTGGAGTCTATCTGTATCACGCTGGGCCCATAACCTGTGTCCCACTGGGCCCAAAACCTGTTGGCAGCGGATCTTTCAGGATACACTGAAAGCATGTTGACAATAGAACTTAGCTTTAATTAGCAACAAACGACTACAGATATGAAAGGCTTTGTGGAAACAGGAATATACATCTCAATTGTCTCTTTTCAGCATCAGCAAGCTACTGTGTTTCTCTTCACATGCACAGACACAGGAAACTGGTTACAGTCACATGGTATTTCCTGTGTGTGAGCCTCTGGGAGTGTTTATTTTTTTTTCAAACTAACTTTACTGAAAATGCACAAACCTAGCAATACAGCACTTACACATACAGGATTGGAGTTGTTGCACTTAACATATTCCAACAGAAGATGATTTTTCACTTCCAAGATTTCTCACACTAGAAAAGCCGAGGGAATATCTTTATCCTCTTTTTCCAGGAATTTTAGGTTGGATGAAGTATCAATTAGATCTTTTGCATATGTTTTTTAATTGAAATCAGCGATTTTGATGAAAGCATCCTGGTGAAGGCCTTATGGGCCACCTACAGCATTTCATTTAAAGTGGCTTTCAACTGGGCGGTGATGCTTTCAGCATCCCTCTAGTTGGACAGCAAATAATCATTACATTTCCATTTTGTTGGAGATCTCTCCGGTTTAGGGTCATCGATAAAGAGGAGCGTAGGAGCATAATCTGACCATGTTATTGCACCAATTACAGTGTTGACATTTATTTAGCAGTGAATAGTCAACTAAGATAAAAACTGTTCTGCTGTATGAATGAAATCATGCTGATAAGTATGTGTAATCTTTCTCTGTACAGTGAAAATATTTCTATATATCATGAAGATGGGGCTACAAAACCAAGGAACCTATCTCACCCCTGGGGACATTATTGCTTGAGCAATCTTGTACTTTGTTCATGGGGAGATTTAAGTCCCCACAAACTAACTTGTACCCATGGGCTACTAATTGTAGTTTCTCCAAAAAGTTCCTAAGAAATCCCATTTGTCAAACATTAGATGCATATAGCGAGGCGATTGTATAGCGCACAATGTTAATGGAACAAATATTGCTAAGAAATGTTCCTTCAGGATTTGGTATAGAGTCTTCTAAATGAAAGGAAACCATTTTCCTGACAAATATCTCTACTCCTGCTTTCTTAGGCTGCTTTCACCTCAGGGTTATTTGAAATTTGTAGCAGATCCGGCAGTTTTGCTGCATCTGCTGCATAACGGAACATTTGCAGCAAGGCCCATTCATTCCCTATAGGATTTAAAGTCAGGTGCGGCTGGATCTGGAACTTACGGCAAGTAAAAAAAATGCTGCTAACAGTGTTTTTTTTGGGCTGTCGCAAGTGCTGGATCTGCCAGATCTGACAAAACTGCACTTGCCGCACCTGACCGCAAGTCCCATATGGAATGAATAGGGCTTGCCGAAGTGAGTCTTTACGCGGCAGATGTGGCAAAGCTGCTGGATCTGCCGCTAACAGGCAAAAAGGCTGATGTGAAAGGTGCCTAATTTGAACAATTCTCACAAAAATTGTGCGAATAACTGTCACAATAAATTCTAAAGTTATCTTGCTCCAATAAATGTTATTCCTGCACACAAATAATATCACTATGCATTTTGTTACGTTCTCTCCACACCAAAGATTTCTTACTGATAGAGTTCAGCCCATTGACATTAATTGAGAAGATTTTAAGACTCATAGATCAAATTACACATTATTTTGTATGCCGCAGACTCTTAGGGTACCTTTACATGTCGCAACATTGCATGCAATTTCACTTGCAACTTACTGGTTGCAGTGAAATCATGGATACATTGTTCTATTTTGTTGCGATGTACAAATGTAACAATGTGTCCATGATTTCACTGCAACCAGTAAGTTGCAAGTGAAATTGCATGCGATGTTGCGACGTGTAAAGGTACCCTTAGACACATGAAATCTTATCTTGTCAAGCACGGGGGCAATATATAGAGTACATACAAAGGAAACAATCAATCAAACAATCTCTGTCTCTGCACAGAAGTGGGCATAATTAAACAGCAACAGAGAAAAAACAAAAAGGAACCATGAATATCAGGTGTGAGCACCACATTTTAAAAAAGTCATCAACAAGCAAGTTCAGAGAAGAGTGACCAGAATTGTTACTGGTCTACAAACCATGTCCTAAGAGAAGTGGTTACAGGATTTGGGAATGTTTAGTTTGCCAAGAAGAATACTGAGAGGAGACTTAATAGCTGTCTACAAATATCTCAAGGGCTGTCACGCTGGAGAAGGATCAGCTTCATTTTCATTTTCACTGGAAGCAATGAGATGAAACTGAACGAGAAGAGACAGATTACATATTAGAAAAAACTTTTTGACAGTGAGGGTGATCAATGAATGGAACAGGCTGGAGAGGTGTGAGTTCCCCTTCAATGGAAGTCCTCAAACAGAGGCTGGACAGACATCTGTCTGGGATGATGTAGTGAATCCTGCTTTGAGCAGGGGGTTGGACCATGTGACCTAAGAGGTCCCTTCCTAATCTACCTTTCTATGATTCTAGCATGGCACATCTAGACTTGGCAATCTTTGTCTTTCTTGCAATAATGCTAAAATCTGTCACATTGGAAGGACATTTGTGTAGTTTTGCCTCCTTATTATAGCGCCTGGCAGATACCGTTTCCTTAGCAGGGGCATATATATAAGTTTATCTCAGCATGTGAAGATTTTTTTTAAACACATCCAGTTGTAGAACTTATTATTTCAAGATCTATTGATTAAAATGTCTTTAAAATTAACTTTATCACCTATAAAAGATTACACTAGCAATAATAAAATGTAGTCCATAAATGGCAAGAGATTTTTCAGCACTACCTGAAGATCAAAAATGTACATTGAGCCAACACTCTGACTATGGAATAACATGCTGCTAAACTTGCAAAATCGTAGATAATCCAAAAGAGAGAAAAAAGTAAGTAGCATTCATTATCCAGAGATTCAATTTATTTGTCAAAGCTGGAACATTAAGGGAGGAGGCCGGTTGCATGCAGTAAATCAATAAAATGTTGTTCCTATAAAAGTATAGTAAAACAATAAAACAAAAAATGTCTAAATAATGCAATGATATTAATCAAGAATCCAAAATAAGATATAGGAACAACCAATACATAACACTGTGGACAACAATCCTGAAAAGAGAGACAGCGTATCCACTAAAGAAATTGCTCTTGCTCTCACAATAAAGGTGTGCATTTGTGGTTAGTACATGATGTTTATAGAGGGCAGATCGCTTATAGCTAGAGATAAGCGATCCAGAATGGTAAAGTTTGGGATTCAAAACGGTGCTTGAGACTCGTACCCGAATACAGACTTTTAAAAAAATCAGGATCGAAGTTCGGAGTTCAGGTACTGTTTGTATGCTAATAAATTTTGTTCAAAGGCTGCGCAATCAACAAGCTTTTCAGCATGCGGAAGATGTCTGTACCCTGCTATGAATAATAAAAAATAGATGTGACGTTCCACCTCTTTATTGAAAACCCGCGGTGATAAAGTAGATTGCTGTGGGCTGCAATCCTCAACTGTCTGCTTTACCTTGGCTGGTTATCAAAAATACAGGGGACCCCATGCCAGTTTTTAAAAACAGATAATAGTGTTTCAGGGCTCTTTGAATTATGCTGAAACATGGCAATATGATATTTATTTGTCCTTAGGAAGGTGCAAGGCAGCCTTGAAACGCGTTGACTTATAAATCAATTTTATATTCACTCTTTGATTTCTTGTGGAATACGGCAGCGCAATTTTGAACCCTTCATCCTTCTTACTCTGTATGCAAAAGGCAGCAACTGTGATATGCTTCTATAGTGGCTGTGACTTTCTCTGATACCTACATAGGTAATATTTTATCTCTCAGACCTTTTGTCCTCCCTTCATTAATTTTCTGAGACCTTTGGGTTTTCATTGGCTGTAAGCCATAATCATCAACATTAACTTAAATAACCAGTTGAAATAGATAACTCTGTTTGTAATGACTCTATATTATATATGTGTTTCACGTTATATACAGTTGTGGCCAAAAGAATTGACACCCCTGCAATTCTGTCAGATAATACTCAGTTTCTTCCTGAAAATGATTGCAATCACAAATTCTTTGGTATTATTATCTTCATTTAATTTGTCTTCAATGAAAAAACACAAAAGAGAATGAAACATTGACCATTTTCACACAAAACTCCAAAAATGGGCCAGACAAAAGTATTGGCACCCTAAGCCTAATACTTGGTTGCACAACCTTTAGCCAAAATAACTGCGATCAACCGCTTCCGGTAACCATCAATGAGTTTCTTACAATGCTCTGCTGGAATTTTAGACCATTCTTCTTTGGCAAACTGCTCCAGGTCCCTGATATTTGAAGGGTGCCTTCTCCAAACTGCCATTTTTAGATCTCTCCACACGTGTTCTATGGGATTCAGGTCTGGACTCATTGCTGGCCACCTTAGAAGTCTCCAGTGCTTTCTCTCAAACCATTTTCTAGTGCTTTTTGAAGTGTGTTTTGGGTCATTGTCCTGCTGCAAGACCCATGACCTCTGAGGAGACCCAGCTTTCTCACACTGGGCCCTACATTATGCTTCAAAATTTGTTGGTAGTCTTCAGACTTCATAATGCCATGCACACGGTCAAGCAGTCCAGTGCCAGAGGCAGCAAAGCAACCCCAAAATATCAGGGAACCTCCTCCATGTTTGACTGTAGGGACCGTGTTCTTTTCTTTGAATGCCTCTTTTTTTCTCCTGTAAACTCTATGTTGATGCCTTTGCCCAAAAAGCTCTTCTTTTGTCTCATCTGACCAGAGAACATTCTTCCAAAACGTTTTAGGCTTTCTCAGGTAAATTTTGGCAAACTCCAGCCTGGCTTTTTTATGTCTCGGGGTAAGAAGTGGGGTCTTCCTGGGTATCCTACCATACAGTCCCTTTTCATTCAGACGCAGACGGATAGTACGGGTTGACACTGTTGTACCCTTGGACTGCAGGGCAGCTTGAATTTGTTTGGATGTTAGTCGAGGTTCTTTATCCACCATCCGCACAATCTTGCGTTGAAACCTCTCATCAATTTTTCTTTTCCGTCCACATCTAGGGAGGTTAGCCACAGTGCCATGGGCTTTAAACTTCTTGATGACACTGCGCACAGTAGACACAGGAACCTTCAGGTCTTTGGAGATGGATTTGTTGCCTTGAGATTACTCATGCTTCCTCACAATTTGGTTTCTCCAGCCCTCAGACAGTTTTTGGTCTTCTTTCTTTTTTTTCTTTTATCCATGCTCAATGTGGTGCACACAAGGACACAGGACAGAGGTTGAGTCAACTTTCATCCATGTCATCTGGCTGCAAGTGTGATTTAGTTATTGCCAACACCTGTTAGGTGCCACAGGTAAGTTACAGGTGCTGTTAATAACACAAATTAGAGAAGCGTCACATAATTTTTCTAACAGTGACAATACTTTTGTCCTCCCCTTTTTTATGTTTGGTGTGGAATTATATCCAATTTGGCTTTAGGACAATTCTTTTTGTGTTTTTTTCATTGCAGACAAATTAAATGAAGATAATAATACCAAAGAATTTATGATTGCAATCATTTTCAGGAAGAAACTGAGTATTATCTGACAGAATTGCAGGGATGTCAATACTTTTGGCCACAACTGTATTACTGAAATAAATTAACTTTTTGATGATATTCTAATTCATTGAGATGCACCTGTATATGGATCAAGTATTCTTTGAATCATTAAACTATTTTCACTCTAAATGTCACATTTTTTTACTTACATTGCACAATGCACCTTATTTAAGATAGGATTTTAGTTAATCAATAAATCTGTGAATCTACTTATACTGTGTGATTGGTTTGTGCGTACTGAGACATAAAATTGGATATTTGGACCTCTTATCCTTTTAACATGATCTTGTTTGGGGTTTTCCATTTTCCACTTTTTTATTGTTTTGTATGAAATATACATTGTGAAGTTACGGAATAGAACCCCTAGAAGTGTGATATATTTACTTGACAGGCACATCCTCATCTGTCTACCTGTGTGCCTATCCAATGATAATTATATATACTCTACATCTTGGCAGCTTGACACTTTGAAGTGTCATCTGTACACTAGCTTTTCCCACCTCCTCATTAAGACCATTCTTGGCTATCTAACCCTTGCTAGCAGCACCACCTCACACCACAGATCATTATTATCAGTATCTTTCCTTTATTATTTTTCCCCAAGCACACCCTACATGTTCATCTGGGTACTAAAGGTTCTACTGTACTTTGCTTTTTATGGTTTGTGTTTTCTAAAAACAGACCTATTGTATTCAATTGGTATTCACCTCTGGCTGGAATTTTTTGAGGGTATTTAGCATCTGTTTACAATCTCTACTCAAGAGGTTTCTCTTCTCCATTGGAGTTAAGCATTAGATTTTCAAAGTATGCATAGTGTCTTCAAGGAGAAAAATGTGGAACTCGCCATGGTAGATGCTCAGTCAATTTAATTTTCGGTCCATATTACAAATAGTGCAGTGAGGGGGGGTGGAAATGGTGGACATTTAAACATTCCTTCATATTGATGTCAGTAATCCTCTGTTAATTCAGGATAATCCAGTTGATTAAAAAATATCCCAGTAGACATCGATGTTCAAAAAAAACAAACATTCCCTGTGCTCAAACACAACCACGGTTTGCAATGCGTTTTTACCGCCTTTGCATGCGTTTACCCATACAAGTTTATGGGTGCTTTAACGCATGCGTTTTTATGCGTTTTTGCACCTGAAAAAACACATTGCATCCAAACGGAGCAAAAATGTGACGTGAAAAAGCCCTCAGCTATAATCATTTCTAACTTGACTTTCTCATATTCACTATTAGTTTTGCTTTTCAGACTACAAATGATCCATTTTCAAACTGTGAATCAGTGGGAGCTCTGGGGAGGGGAGGTTGTGTTTCCAGAGCCTTTAATAAACTTCTAAACCTGACTTTTGCTTTGTGCTTTATTTGTGCCTTTTTGATCTTGTTTCTTTTGATGAGATACAATTACTTTCATCACAACCTATGACAAATTGATGTTGAAGTCTGAATAAAGTCCCATTTAAAAAATAAAATAAAATAGCTTTTGTTATACATTGGTTTTACACATGCACAGTGTGTTCATACATTTGCTGTTTCTAATTTTATTTTATTGACCTTGCTTGCCTTATTGTTATCCTGGTTATGACAGTCATAATAATGCTAAGTTTTACAGAGTTCTACGGTGATCCGAATTCTGCACAGCAAAACCATTAGGGTGACTTATGAGGATATTTTTCTACAGTATAATTATATTATCTTTAAATTTATTTCCAATTTATTTTTCCCATAACTACTACCGTACATATTTAACAGATAAAGCTCAACTTCCTGAAAATGGATGCTATATACAGTTATGGCGAAAAGTATTGACACCCCTGCAATTCTGTCAGATAATACTCAGTTTCTTCCTGAAAATGATTGCAATCACAAATTCTTTGGTATTATTATCTTCATTTAATTTGTCTTCAATGAAAAAACACAAAAAGAATTTTCCTAAAGCCAAATTGGATATAATTCCACACCAAACATAAAAAAGGGGGTGGACAAATATATTGGCACCCTTAGAAAAATCATGTGATGCGTCTCTAATTTGTGTAATTAACAGCACCTGTAACTTACCTGTGGCATCTAACAGGTGTTGGCAATAACTAAATCACACTTGCAGCCAGTTGACATGGATTAAAGTTGACTAAACCGCAGTCCTGTGTCCTTGTCTGTACCACATTAAGCATGGAGAAAAGAAAGAAGACCAAAGAACTGTCTGAGGACTTGAGAAACCAAATTGTGAGGAAGCATGAGCAATCTCAAGGCTACAAGTCCATCTCCAAAGACCTGAATGTTCCTGTGTCTACCGTGTGCAGTGTCATCAAGGAGTTTAAAGTCCATGGCACTGTGGCTGACCTCCCTAGATGTGGACCGAAAAGAAAAATTGACGAGAGATTTCAACGCAAGATTGTGCGGATGGTGGATAAAGAACCTTGACTAACATCCAAACAAGTTCAAGTTTCCCTGCAGTCCAAGGGTACAACAGTGTCACCCGTACTATCCGTCTGCGTCTGAATGAAAAGGGACTGTATGGAAGGATACCCAGGAAGACCCCACTTCTTACCCCGAGACTTAAAAAAGCCAGGCTGGAGTTTGCCAAAACGTACCTGAGAAAGCCTAAAACGTTTTGGAAGAATGTTTTCTCTTTTTGGGCAAAGTCATCAACATAGAGTTTACAGGAGAAAAAAAGAGGCATTCAAAGAAAAGAACACGGTCCCTACAGACAAACATGGCGGAGGTTCCCTGATGTTTTGGGGTTGCTTTGCTGCCTCTGGCACTGGACTGCTTGACCGTGTGCATGGCATTATGAAGTCTGAAGACTACCAACAAATTTTGCAGCATAATGTAGGGCCCAATGTGAGGAATGTGAGGTCTCCCTCAGAGGTCATGGGTCTTCCATCAGGACAATGACCCAAAACACACTTCAAAAAGCACTAGAAAATGGTTTGAGCGAAAGCACTGGAGACTTCTAAGGTGGCCAGCAATGAGTCCAGACCTAAATCCCATAGAACCCCTGTGGAGAGACCTAAAAATGGCAGTTTGGAGAAGGTACCCTTCAAATATAAGGGACCTGGAGCAGTTTGCCAAAGAAGAATGGTCAAAAATTCCAGCAGAGCATTGTAAGAAACTCATTGATGGTTACCAGAAGCGGTTGATCGCAGTTATTTTGGCTAAAGGTTGTGCAACCAAGTATTATGCTGAGGGTGCCAATACTTTTGTCTGGACCATTTTTGGAGTTTTGTGTGAAATGATCAATGTTTTGCTTTTTGCTTCATTCTCTTTTGTGTTTTTTCATTGAAGACAAATTAAAAGAAGATAATAATACCAAAGAATTTGTGATTGCAATCATTTTCAGGAAGAAACTGAGTATTGTCTGACAGAATTGAAGGGGTGTCAATACTTTTGGTTATGACTGTACATTGGATATCAGGGAATTTAAATTAAACACAAAAATGTTGTCTAGATCAGGGATGATCTCAACAAGGTGATCAATCTTCTAGTGAGGGTTCATCGTGTGTGTACATATAAAACATATAATAGAAGTTTATTAGAGTTTAAATTAAAAACAAAAGGACATGATTTTACTGCTTTAAATTGAGGCTGTGAAACTTCAGAACTATTTGATGTCGCATGTATCATACAGAATATCTCAAATTAACAAATCAGCATGTTGGTATCATTGGTACATTCCTTGACCAAGACTATTTTCCGGTCAACTCTCCAGTGGAACCCATAGAGACCTTTAGTTTTCCATTACATCAAAATAACATTTTTATATTCCCTATTTGTTTTTCTTAGAATTCAAGATACTGCATGTACAATGTGAAAGCCAAATGAAGGTCACTACATAATTGTATAATTTTGTGTGTTGTCAGTGTATAAACCAAATATCTAAATCCTACTGATTGTAGGAATACACCAAATATGAATCAGCACATAGAACAGCTTTTAATCCCCTTATATGGTCTAGAACAGAGGTCCCCAACTCCAGGCCTCAGGGGCTGCCAACAGTGCAGGTTTTCAGGATTTCCTTAGTATTGAACACGTGATAATTGAATCAGTATTGCACTGGGGATGATTCCAACCCCTGTGCAATACTAATGCAATCCTGAAAACCTGCACTCTTGGCGGCCCCTGAGGCCTGGATTTGGGGACCTCTGGTCTAGAATGCTGAGGTCTAGGTGTACAATCAACACCCTTCCTTCCCTTCTCCTTAATTTGACCGGTTATTAAATTCTAATGAGAAATATAAAGACTTTGTTGTAAAAATGAAGTCCCCATTCAGTTGTTTAGGATTTTTTTGCAACGAAGAAACAATGGACTGTTTTTCATCACATTCAGGGACAGATTTCCATTCAGTGTTTTTTATTATTGTGTTTGCTTTTATAGCTCACATAAAACATGAATCCAAAGAAAATCATACACAAAAAGATACAGCCAAACAGGGGCGGACCTACCGGGTAGCCCCCGCCTCCCCTCGCTTCTCACCTGAAGCTTTGAGGATGCGTTTTTGGTGTAAAACTGCACCAAGAGTGCATCCTCACAGAAAGCAGCGTTCTGTGTGTGAATGGGCCTGCGCTTTTTCGGCGCACTTTTACTTACCTCTCCGCGCTCCCCTGCCGACCGCCGGTGTTTTCTCCTCCCTGTCGGGCCCGCAGTAAGCGGCGGGCTATAGGACCCTGCAGCACCATATGACTGGTGATGTTGCCTGGTCACATGGTGTTGTTTAAGGTCCTGTGCAAGATCCTACAGCACCAGTGTGAAGGAGATTTCCGGGGGAACGGCGGCGAGGTTAGTAAAAAGCGCGCCTAAAAAGGCGCAAATAATTCACATGTTCATTCTTTTTACGGATGCGCTTTGCACCGCAAAGCACATCCGCAAAAAGACGGAACATGTGAACAAAGCAGCGTTCATGTCATTTACGCAGTGCTAAAAAGCGCTGCTCTAGCGCTGCGTAAATGCAACACATATGCTGTGTGTGAACTCAGCCTTAGAGTTTATTTAGGGCTTTTTCAGGAAGGTAACAAAGCAGATCTGCCTGAAAAAGATGTTGTGTGCCCATACCCTTATTCTGATTTTATCAATGGGGGTGGAAGAACTAAATGTTCCTAGGGCAGCACGAATGCCAAATACAGCTCTGCATGTACCCCACATCACAGTCTGTACCCCATATCTCACAGCCTGCACCCCCACATCACACAGCCCACATCTCACATCCCGTACGCCACATCACACAGCCTGCACCCCTGTAACTCACACAGCCTGTACGCCACATCACATGGCTTGTACCCACATGTTCTGTATCCACATCACACATCCTGTACCCCGACATCACACAGCCTGCATCACACAGCTTGTACTCCACATCAGAGAGCCTGCACCCCTGGACCTCACACAGCCTGTACTCCACATCATAGTTTGTTCCCCCACGTTGTGTATCCACATCACACATCCTGTACCCTCACATCACACAGCCTGCACCCCCACATCACACAGCCCATACCCCCACATCATATAGCCTGTAATCCACATCCCAAAGCCTACACTTCCATATCTCATACAGCCTGCACTCCTGTATCTCACACAGTCTGTACCCAACATCACACAGCCTGCACCCGACTGAGGCCTTAGCACACCAAGGTCGAGTTGGAGGGAAGTTAGAGAACATACACCTTAGAAGTGTCTAGAGGACTAGAGCAAGAGAGAGCTTGGCTGAGGCTGAACCCAAGAGAGCAGAAAACACCCAAGTGGTTCCAAGAGAACGAGGGGGTCTTAGAGGCAAGGAAAGTGAGCAATCTACCCATGGGGCTTGTACCTATTCTCAAGCACAGGCGGTGGAGGGACTAGGCCATGAGGTGCACCAGGAACTCCAAAAGACTAGTGGAGATGATCATACAGGCTCAGCTAGCAGCCCTGAGGCTGTGGCACTTGCATGGTGTCATAGCTGAACAATTGAACACATCTACTGAAAAGGTGGCAACCATAGGGCTGAGAGGAGACACTGCAGGGGAACCTCTCAGAGAAGCCCACAGTCACTGGTTCAGAGCTCTGTGTGGCAAGGCTCAAAGCAGGAAGGGCGTGGCAAAGTGCTGTGTGAAACAACCTGGAAAGGACAGAGAAGGGGTGCAGGTTATGTATCATCCTGCTACCTGGGAGTAGCTGGATCCCTGCCTCCGAAAACCCAGTCCTCATCGTGCTGCTGCACTAAAGACTGTGGTAAAGAACCAAAGACTGCAGCCCACTGTGTCTGTGAACTTTCTTAATGTGGCACCCTGTGCCAGGTCACCACAGATTCCTTTGGGACATGGACGGATGTAACACTAACCACTAAACATACAACACCCTTTCACCCCAGGCCTGTAGGGGGAGGTCCACTGGTTGCCTTAAGCCAGTTCCCCCTATAAATACGGGTTCTGGAGGGAGAAACACCAGAGTGTGCAGTCACTACAGAACTGTGAAGAGCTGAGTGAGCTGAGCTGGTACTGGAGTCGTGCTAGGCCCATACCAGCATCCACCTGAGACAGTGGTAGACCCGCAGAGTAGGGGTCGCAGGCAGAGGAGAGAAGTGTTCTACAAGAAGGGGGCAGAGGAGTCATACCGACTCACCCCAGCAGAGTTCCGGTCACTGGGTACGAGCTACAGGGATATGCAGAGACTAGGCCCTGCAGAGAAACCAACACTACAAGGAGGTTTAGCTTCCAGGACACCCGAAGTACCACCAAATGAGAGCCTGGAGTCTAGGCCAGACAGGAAGTCCCATAGAATTGCCCTCAGTGCAGCAAACCCGGGTGTGGAGAGTCACACAGAAAGAGAAGTATTGGTCTGGTCGGGTTCCAAGCCTGCCAGACTCTGAGAGAGTAACTGAAACCAGGAGGCCTACAACCCTACTCGCTGTGGAAATCCTGAAGTGTTTACCCCATCTCTGGTCCAGTGTACCCGTACAGAACACCAGTAAAGGTACCAAAAGACTTTACGTGTGCGTGTCCCTCCTTCCATGTACACCACACTGACCGCGCTACCCTATTACCCTCACTACAACTTACAGCCCCGGGGACCCCCGCTCGTCCTGTAGGGAGCGGTTCCACCTTGCTGCCGCCAATCACCCCGGAGGCCCAAGCAGCGCCGGTGACATCACTGGACCCCTACAGGTGGCGTCACGACAAACATTTTATTATTTTATTACCATCTCCACCTTTTATCTGCATCCCCGGGCCCACTGCCTCAGGCACCGCTACCCGTGACCTTCCCCACAGACCACGCCTGAGTGCTTGAGTACCCCCAGAGCCTGGGCCGGACATTAACGTGTCTAAAGCATCAGAAACACTACTGCCAACTCACTAAGGTACCTTTGGCACCCTAGAAGTCAGCCTTACCCGTAGAGGGCTTAAGAACATTGCTGCCTTCCAACCATCGACCCCTAGGAGAACTGTCAAACAGTGGCGGCCAGATATAGCCGCAACCTGCGGGTGGCGTTAGGTAAAGACACTAGTATCCCCAGGTCCAGTCATCCCTGCCCAGAATGCCCAGAATGAACCCTCCACGCCAGATCCCTACACCCAGGAGAGAGAGCCACCCACACCAAACTTTTAATGACACCGCCAGGGTCACGGAGCCGGGTCTCGGTCTCTGTGATCCCCGTGAAGATGAAGCCTCAAGAAAGCCTGATTCCGAGTATCCTAAGGCCCTGGATGGGCATGTCATATCTCACACAGCCTGCACCCCCACATCTCACACAGCCTGTACCCCTCATCACACAGCCTGCACCCATGTATCTCACACAGCCTGCACCGCCAAATCACACAGCCTGCACTGCTACATCACACAGCCTGCACCCCCATATCTCAGTCTGTACCCCATGTCACACAGCCTGCGTCCCTGTACCCCACACAGCCGGTGCCCCCACATCATACAGCCTGTACCTCTGTACCTCACACAGTCTGTAACCACATCACATGGCTTGTACCCCCTCGTTCTGTACCCACACCACACATCCTGTACCCCACATCTCCCATCTTATCTCATTACCTGTCACACAAGTCTACATCTCCTCCAGCTTTTCCCTTACAGCTTGTTACTACCAGACAGCAAAACTCTGTCTCCTCCCACATGGGTCCCATGGTCATGATGTAATCGCAGGTCCTGCACCACCACCAGCACTGTATCTTCAGTCTGGGCAGGAGCTGATTTTTGCCCCACTGCCCCCGCAGCGTGCTGGCAGCATAGCCCCTGAAGGAGAATGATTTTCTCACCCCACACTCCTCTCCAGCGGGCAGAGGAACAATCAGGGGTGCAGCATTGTGCAGTGAACTGGAGCAGAAAGTGAAACTGACTTTCTCTCCCTGCAGCGCCCCCTGGCGGCTGGCGCCCTGTGCTTCCGCTCCACTCACACCGGAAATGGTTTTCACTTTACAGGTGTGCCCTGTCAACTTTAATAAGTTTTCTTGCTTTATAAATGGGGTTGGGACCATCAGTTGTGTTGTGCAGAAGTCTGGTGGAGACATAGCTGATAGTCCTACTGAATAGACTGTTAGAATTTGTATTATAGCAAGAAAAAAGCAGCTGAGTAAAGAAAAATGAGTGGCCATCATTAGTTTAAGAAATTAAGGTCAGTCAGTCCGAAAAATTGGGAAAACTTTGAAAGTGTCTCCAAGTGCAGATGCAAAAACCATCAAGCACTACAAAGAAACTGGCTCACATGAGGACCGCCCCAGGAAAGAAAGACCAAGAGTCACCTCTGCTGCAGAGGATAAGTTCATCCGAGTCACCAGCCTCAGAAATCGCAGGTTAACAGCAGCTCAGATTAGAGACCAGGTCAATGCCACACAGAGTTCAAGCAGCAGACACATCTCTATAACAACTGTTAAGAGGAGACTTTGTGCAGCAGGCCTTCATGGAAAAATAGCTGCTAGGAAACCACTGCTAAGGACAGGCAACAAGCAGAAGAGACTTGTTTGGGCTAAAGAACCCAAGGAATGGACATTAGACCAGTGGAAATCTGTGCTATGGTGTGATGTATACAAATTTGAGATCTTTGGTTACAACCACCGTATCTTTGTGTGACGCAGAAAAGGTGAACGGATGGACTCTATGTTTCAACCAGAGCTGGGGTGCATGAGGTACTCGGTCACCGGGGCTTCTGTGTTGGATGTCACGGATGGTCGGTATCCCCGATGCCATGCCCTGGCGAACAATTATACCAGGTGTTGATGGTAAACGGTGGGGGTTAAAGGGGTTATTTACAGGGGAACGTGACGCCACCTGTAGAGTCCGGTAAGATGGTACCAGCGCTGCCAATCGGCCACTGAGGTGATGCAGGGGGCAGCAGTGTCTGGTACAGCTCCCCACAGGTGGAGCTTTACCTCAGGGCAGCTATGATGGTGAGACGGTGAGGGAGGACAGTGATGGAAATGGTGGTGCAGTTCTTACCCCTCTGCTGTTGATGTTGATGATGTTGTCCTTTGAGCTGCGACAGGAAGAATAACAGAAACCAGTTCTAGTTTAACTTTGCTTTACTCGGTACCAGCTGATGGCATAACAAAACACGGTACAATTTGGTTCTAGGGTGTTGTTGCCAACTCAGGGTTTTTCTTATGGAGTCACTAGATGTTCTTTCTTAGTCTTCCAGGGTCTATAACTTTCTCTAGATCTTTCAGTCTTTCCCACCTTTGAAGAGCTCACCCGCCAGTCCTGCAGTCTGTATCTAGTAGGCTTAGCTAGACTTATACCGGTCCAAATGGGAACAGCAGGAACGCACAAGTTTCCCACCTGACACCGGGTTTCAGTCTTCCCTCACTAGTGTAGGACCATCTTTTGGGCTTGAGGGGTGAGGTACCTTTGTGGGGCTGTCAGCAACCCGGTTCTGTTGGGCCTGCAGCTCGTCGGCTTTGCAGTCAGGGTTGAACTCCTGGCTGCCTCGTTAGTCCGTGTCACCGGTGTCCCCTCAACATGACCAGCTGGCTCCTACCAGTCCTGGTCCATTGCCATCTGTCCTGGGCCCCCACATAAAGATGGGGTACCCTCCACTCAGCTGGGCTGCCAGGCCTGACCACTCTGTCTGCCTTCCCAGCACCGACTGAGGTAAATTCTCAACTGTCACTCTACTCAGTCCTAAGCTATGCCCCCACCTGTGGAACCTACCATATTACCAGTTCCCCCTACACTAAGTGGTGCAGTCCTAGTGAGTGCTAAAAATAGACTCCATAAGATTTAAATCCTAACCTAGCAACTTACAAGTATATTACATATAGATATTAAATGCAATACCACTCTGTGGCACATACCCGCAGGGGCGCCACACACCCCCTTGGTGAAACACACCCGTCCGCGGGTGTTAAACCAAACCTAGAAATAAATGCATTTTCTATATAACATTGAACATTTCTATTAACTGGTTAACCGGGTAACTTTCAAACATATAATAAAAATAAAACTTTTATGTTCACTTATATTCTTCCTTTGCAGGAGGCTCACTTCTTGTAACGTTACTTTAACTTTGAAAATGTTTGACTATAATCTAGTCCTTATTGGTCCAACAGGGACCAGGTAACATGTCTCTGATTAATGTCCATCAAATGCTGAAAAAGGAAAAAGAAACAGTGCAATGCAAGGAAAAAAAAAAAAAAATATGCGTTTAAACAAATTCTGCTCACACTTTAAACAGTGCAATACCGGGTTA
This sequence comes from Allobates femoralis, assembly GCA_033576535.1. NCBI lineage: Eukaryota > Metazoa > Chordata > Amphibia > Anura > Aromobatidae > Allobates > Allobates femoralis. The sequence goes on from JARQOC010000001.1 coordinate 465,310,146, forward strand.
ACTCTTTACTGCTCGACTCTACTAACCCGGATTGCAAACCTCCCACTGAGACCTGCGTGGCGTTTATTTATCCCCACAATACAAGTCCCGGTCCAGGTGGCCCTGGGGAACTGCAGATAGATGGACTCTCCTCTCTCCAACCGCTGCTGCTGATACTGGTACCGCGACCCTCCATATCTCGCGGGGCCCGGCCTCCTCTGTACCACCGACGGCTGCTTCCTCCTCCAGATTCTCCTCTTCCTCCCCGACACTGACCTGGACGCTTTCACTTGCAATCGGCTCCTCCTCCGTCAGCTCGGGCTCCTTTAGGAACTGGATGAAGTCCTCCGCCTCGGTGATATCCTCCTCTCCGGGCTCCACAAGGGGTGCATAAACCGGTCCCAGGGAATCAGCAGCTGGGACTGCCATTGCCTCACAGCCGGTTACAGGTAATGGGTCCGGAGCCTGACCAGGTATATTGAGTCCGCTCCCGGCCACATCCTGCTTAGTTTGTATAGTCCAGAACCGGTGTGGGCTGGCGCTCGACCCGCCCCCTTGGTTGATTGAGAGCAATGGGGGCAGGGAGACTTTTTGGTGCCTCTTGTATGGCCTATGTTTGTTGAGGGGCCGAGGCATGCCCCTAGGCCGGCACATAGTTGTTTTTGCACTTTTAAGCCCACCCACCACGAAGTTCCTATGGGCAAGTCTTTCGGGCTTTTTCGGAGCCCGCCACTACCTTCGTCACTCCTCGGCAGAGCGGAGGGGGCGGGGCTTATCTTCCCGCTCTTTCTACTGCTGTAGTGACGCAGTTTGATTTTCTGAGGCGGTGTAATGGCGGCTCGGCTCAGTTTTTGTAATCCACACAGTTAGTTAGTAATAAAGTCCTTAGGCACACTTCACCTGGTAGATACCAGGCTGGTTCATCCTGTTCATGACGCCAATTTGTTTCAACCAGAGCTGGGGTGCATGAGGTACTCGGTCACCGGGGCTTCTGTGTGGGATGTCACGGATGGTCGGTATCCCCGGTGCCGTGCCCTGGCGAACAATTATACCAGGTGTTGATGGTAAATGGTGGGGGTTAAAGGGGTTATTTACAGGGGAACGTGACGCCACCTGTAGAGTCCGGTAAGATGGTACCGGCACTGCCAGCTGGCCACTGAGGTGATGGAGGGGGCAGCAGTGTGTGATACAGCTCCCCACAGGTGGAGCTTTACCTCAGGGCAGCTATGATGGTGAGACGGTGAGGGAGGACAGTGATGGAAATGGTGGTGCAGTTCTTACCCCTCTGCTGTTGATGTTGATGATGTTAAGTCCTTTGAGCTGCGACAGGAAGAATAACAGAAACCAGTTCTAGTTTAACTTTGCTTTACTCGGTACCAGCTGATGGCATAACAAAACACGGTACAATTTGGTTCTAGGGTGTTGTTGCCAACTCAGGGTTTTTCTTATGGAGTCATTAGATGTTCTTTCTTAGTCTTCCAGGGTCTATAACTTTCTCTAGATCTTTCAGTCTTTCCCACCTTTGAAGAGCTCACCCGCCAGTCCTGCAGTCTGTATCTAGTATGCTTAGCTAGACTTATACCGGTCCAAATGGGAACAGCAGAAACGCACAAGTTTCCCACCTGACACCGGGTTTCAGTCTTCCCTCACTAGTGTAGGACCGTCTTTTGGGCTTGAGGGGTGAGGTACCTTTGTGGGGCTGTCAGCAACCCGGTTCTGTTGGGCCTGCAGCTCGTCGGCTTTGCAGTCAGGGTTGAACTCCTGGCTGCCTCGTTAGTCCGTGTCACCGGTGTCCCCTCAACATGACAAGCTGGCTCCTACCAGTCCTGGTCCGTTGCCATCTGTCCTGGGCCCCCACATAAAGATGGGGTACCCTCCACTCAGCTGGGCTGCCAGGCCTGACCACTCTGTCTGCCTTCCCAGCACCGACTGAGGTAAATTCTCAACTGTCACTCTACTCAGTCCTAAGCTCCGCCCCTACCTGTGGAACCTACCATATTACCAGTTCCCCCTACACTAAGTGGTGCGGTCCTAGTGAGTGCTAAAAATAGACTCCATAAGATTTAAATCCTAACCTAGCAACTTACAAGTATATTACATATAGATATTAAATGCAATACCACTCTGTGGCACATACCCGCAGGGGTGCCACACTCTACATGCCTGGTTCCCACCGTGAAGCATGGAGGAGGAGGTGTGATGGTGATGGGGTGCTACGCCAGATGACCTGGCCTCCACAGTCACCAGACCTGAACCTAATCGAGATGGTTTGGTGTGGACTGGACCTCAGAGTGAAGGCAAAAGGGCCAACAAGTGCTAAGCATCTCTGGGAACTCCTTCAAGACTGTTGGAAGACCATTTTCGGTAACTACCTCTTGAAGCTCATCAAGAGAATGCTAAGAGTGTGCAAAGCAGTAATCAAAGCAAAAGGTGGCTACTTTGAAGAAACCTGGAATATAAGACATATTTTCAGTTGTTTCACACTTTTTTGTTAAGTAAATAATTCCACATGTGTTAATTCATAGTTTTGATGCCTTCAGTGTGAATCTACTATTTTCATAGTCATGAAAATACAGAAAACTCTTTGATTGAGAAGGTGTGTCCAAACTTTTGGTCTGTATTGTACCCTCATAGGCATTAACTCTCTTTTTTACTGGTAGTTGGTCAGTTTATGGAGCTTTGGTCCAGTGTGTTTGCCTTGTTTTGTCCTTGTGGGTGCAGTCACCCTTTTTTATGCATCATGTCTCGTTTATATTTTTCACTTTAATGTGAGTTAATAAAGTTTTTTCTACTTTTGCACAAAAACTCTTGTTTTCTCCTGTTCTCTGAAGCTCCCAACCCATGTCAACGTTCTTCATAAATTCAAACAAAATCTCACAATAAAAGATTGTCACTTTGACTGACAATTAGACAAGTGCAAGTGGAAAAAGAGTACCGTATATACTCGTGTATAAGCCGAGTTTTTCAGCCCAAAATTTGGGCTGAAAAGTCTCCCCCTCGGCTTATACACGAGTCAGTACGGTGGTGGGGGCTGTGGAGGCTGGAGGAGGCGGGGGGAGGCTGCTGTATGAGCGGCCCCGTCACGTGGGGCCGCTCATTATATATGCACTGCTTCCCCCTGTCAATCAGCGGCAGGGGGAAGCAGTGCATATGTGCCCCCCAAATGCTGGCACTCTCCCCCCTTGTAAGGGTTTCCCCCCCGCTGCTTATATTACCATCCCGGTCTTCTGCTCAGCGCTGCTCCTCGGTGCTCCGTCCTCGCTGCTCCCGTCCTGCTACATCCGGGATCTCCGGCCGTCGCAGGCATATGACGTCATCGCGCGACGGCCGGGGATCCCGGATGTAGCAGGACGGGAGCAGCGAGGACGGAGCACCGAGGAGCAGCGCTGAGCAGAAGACCGGGATGGTAAGAGAAGCAGCGGGGGGGGGCCCTTACAAGGGGGGCGAGTGCCAGCATTCGGGGGCTGCTGGGTACCCCCTGGGGGCTGCTGGGTACCCCCAGGGGGCTGCTGGATACCCCCAGGGGGCTGCTGGGTACCCCCTGGGGGCTGCTGGGTACCCCCTGGAGGCTGCTGGGTACCCCCTGGGGGCTGCTGGATACCCCCAGGGGGCTGCTGGGTACCCCCAGGGGGCTGCTGGGTACCCCCTGGGGGCTGCTGGGTACCCCCAGGGGCCTGCTGTATATACCCCCGGGGGCCTACTGTATGTACCCCTGGGGGCCTGCTGTATGTACCCCCGGGGGCCTGCTGTATATACCCCCGGGGGCCTGCTGTATGTATCTCTGGGGGCCTGCTGTATGTCCTCCTGGGGGCCTGCTGTATATACCCCCAAGGGCCTGCTGTATGTACCCCCGGGGGCCTGCTGTATAAACCCCTGGGGGCCTGCTGTATATAACCCTGGGGGCCTGCTGTATATACCCCTGGGGGCCTGCTGTATATACCCCTGGGGGCCTGCTGTATACCACTGGGGGCCTGCTGTATACGATACTACTGGGGCCTGTATACCACTGGGAGGGCCTGTATACCACACTGCTGGGGGCTGTATACCTCACTGCTGGGGGTTGTATACCTGTGCTGGAGTCCACCCTCGGCTTATACGCGAGTCAATAAGTTTTCCCAGTTTTTGGGGGCAAAAGTAGGGGGGTCGGCTTATACACAGGTCGGCTTATACACGAGTATATACGGTATCTCTTGTTCTGAATTACCCAATATACACATGCAGTGCATTGTGAAAGTATTTGACCCCCTTGAACTTTTCAACCTTTTGCCACATATCAGGCTTCAAACACAAAGATATACACTCTAATTTTTTTGTGAAGAATCAACAACAAGTGGGACACAATTGTGAAGTTTATTTATTTGATATTTTAAACTTTTTTAACAAATAACTGAAAAGTGGGGCGCGCAATGTAATTCAAACCCTTTACTTTCAGTGCAGCAAACTCACTCCAGATGTTCAGTGAGGATCTCTGAATGACTAGTAATTAATGCACCTGCTCTGTGATAGTCTCAAGGTTCTGTTTCAAGTGCAGAGAGCATCAAGAAGACCAAGGAACACACCAGGCAGGTTTGAGATACTGTTGTGGCGAAGTTTACAAAAAGATTTCCCAAGTTTTAAACATCTCAAGGAGCACTCTGCAAGCAATCATGTTGAAATGGAAGGTGTCAGACCACTGCAAATCTACCAAGACCCGGCTGTCCCTTTAAACTTTCATCTTGAATAAGGAGAAGACTCATCAGAGATGCAGCCAAAGGGCCCATGATCATTCTGGATGACCTTCAGAGATCTACAACTGAGGTGGGAGAGTCTGTCCATAGGACAACAATCAGTCGTACACTGCACAAATCTGGCCTTTATGGAAGAGTAGCAAGAAGAAAGCCATTTCTCAAAGATATCCATAAAAAGACTCATTTCAAGTTTGCCACAAGCCACCTGGGAGACACCAAACATGTGGAAAACACCATCCCCACTATCAAACATGTTAAAATTGATTGGAAGATGGACGGAGCCAAATACAGGACCATTCTGGAAGAAAACCTGTTGGAGTCTGCAAAAGACCTGAGGCTGGGACGGAGATTTATCTTCCAACAAGACAATGATCCCAAATATAAAGCAAAATCTACAATGAATGGTTCAAAAATAAACATATCCAGGTGTTAGAATAGCCAAGTCAAAGTCCAGACCTGAATCCAATCGAGAATCTGTGGAAAGAGCTGAAAACTGCTGTTCACAAACGCTCTCCATCCAACCTCACTGAGCTCCAGCTGTTTTGCAAGGAAGAATGGGCAATGATTTCAGTCTCTCGATGTGCAAAACTGATAGAGACATACCCTAAGTGATTTGCAGCTGTAATCGCAGCAAAAGGTAGGGCTACAAAGTATTAACTCAAGGGGGACGAATAATATTGCACGCCCCACTTTTCAGTTTTTTATTTGTTAAAAAAGTTTAAAATAGCCAATAAATTTCGTTCCACTTCCCGATTGTGTCCCACTTGTGGTTGATTCTTCACAAGAAAAAAATTAGAATTTATAGCTTTATGTTTGAAGCCTGAAATTGTGCAAAAGGTTGAAAAGTTCAAGGGGGCCAAATACTTTCACAAGGCACTGTATATTATTTAAACAGATTTAAACAGCACAGCAGATATTATGTAATAACAAATTTCTCTTGTGACACAATGTAAAGGAATTTAAACATACGCCAGGTTTGCCTACAATTGTCACCAAATGATAATGGTTTAAATCAGAGGTCTCAAACACACAGCCCACGAGCTGCATATGGCTCCTGAGGCTTCACTGTGCGGCCTGCATCACCGTGGACAACTTGACGACGACATGGCCTAGTCCAGGATTCCGCCATGATCCGGTCTTTATTATGTCCTACGGGCACCGCATAGAGACAAGCTCTCAGGCTTATCTATATCAATAACAGCTGCTGGCCAATCAGAGGCCTGCAGCTGACGTCGGTGTATGACATCACCTGCAGGCCTCAGATTGGCCTGCCGCTGCTTATGATGTAGATGAGCTTGAGGCTGAAGGCACACTGTGCGAGCGACTCGCGCGAGTGCAATGCGAGGGAGACTCACATTGGACTCGGATAAGTGTTGCCCTATCAGGCAGGGAAGACTGGTGCAAGTCCTCCGCACTGAACTCGCATTGCGAGTCAGAAGCGAGTGCTGCCGCAGCATGCTGCAACTGCATGCGTGTTATGATCCGATGACTTAGGATTAACATGAAGATTCCACAGAAGTCATTGGTAACTATACTGACCGCGACACCTGACTAAATACCACAACTAGAAGTAGCCGTGGGATGTAACTAACCATGCCCTAGTCACGGCTGGAGAACTAGCTACCCCTAGAGATGAAAATAGGAAAAGCTATAATGCCTCAGAGCAGAACCCCAAAAGAGCATCAAGCCCCACACAGATATTAACTGGGAAACAGGAGAGGAAAAGACACACTCAGAATATAGAGTTCAGCAAAAGAGGCCCCACTAACTAGATAGTAAAGACAGGATAGAATACTATTGCGGTCAGTATTAAAATACTATCAAAAAATCTCCAACAGCAGATAGTGTAAAAAATGACCCTGAGTCCACTAAGACTCGCTTCCCTCTATATCTGCAAAACTTCTGTGAAACAAACAAGAATAAACAAGTACCAATACCAACAACACTGAAATAGCAGATAATAGTGAATAGTATAATAGATTATTGTATATACACTGAGGCTAGTCAATTTAAAGGGAGACTCTACCTTTCCATTGGATTAGGTTCAGTCAATTTTAATGAATGTTGTAGCTGCTAGTAAGCCTTGGGGGGACTCCCGTGCATCATCCCTCCTAAAATTGTCTTAATAGTATATTTGATGTGGGCACAGCGCTAACAAACCCTTAGATTAGATTGGAATATCAGATAAGTGCACATGCATCAGTAAGATAAAAGTTTAAGGCTGCTTTCACATCAGCGGTTTTTTGAAATCGCGGCAGATGCGGTGAAAAAAACGCATCTGCCGCGATTACCGCATAACCGCGACACTTGCTGCACAGTTGCGGCAAGCCCCATGCAATGTCTATGGGGCTTGCGGTAAGTGTGCGGCAGGTGCGGCAAGTGCGGTTTCGGCACTTGCGGCAGGTGCGGCCACAAAAAAAACGCGGTCAGCCGTATTTTTTTTGCGACCGCACCTGCCGCAAGTGCCGATACCGCACTTGCCGCACCTGCCGCAAGCCCGCATAGACATTCTATGGGGCTTGCCACAACTGTGCAGCAAGTGTCGCGGTTATGTGGTAATCACGGCAGATGCGTTTTTTTCACCGCATCTGCCGCGATTTAAAAAAACCGCTGATGTGAAAGGGGCCTAAGAGCACATAGTGATTAATTAACACCTGCATAGTAGGTAACACTGAGAAATTCAGAGGTAAACACATATATTAGTGAGCACAATATGAGGAAGTATATAACACTACGTGGAAGTATTTAATACTGTGAAGTATTAATTGAGACTATATAAATATAAAAATTATTAAAAAAAAACAAACAAACAATAGTTGGAGATACACTTTATAGCAAAGCACAATATTTAGACATAGGAGGAAAACACCCTTATATTTTAGTAAATCACTACTTGGAATGGTTCTATTGTATATATAAAGTTGATCATTGCATTTAAAGAAGTATAATTTTAGTTATACAATCCACAGGACTAGGAGATTCAACAGTCCATACAAAGAGATAAAGATCCCATATTGTTATTGGTGAACAATAAGGTATTTACACCGAATGTCTGTTATATAGGATGTATTAACACCATACTGACATAGGGAATTATATTTGTTAAAAGGGAATGGATTATGGTGTAGAAATTAAGAAAACCCATAACCAAGATAAAAGACTCTTGATGATACAGGTAGCAGTTTTCCTTAAATACAAAAACTGAATAGCTATTAAGAATAGAGGAGATATTTATATTATATGTCCTTGGCAGAGAGAATAAAGAAGAAAACTGAAAAGAAATCCACAAACACACAAAATGTGCGCCACAAAGTAACAAAAACCATTCACTTAGCTTGCAAGGAATTCAGCAGACCAGGAGAAACCAGGAAAAGTTGTGGGCAAGGACTGATCAGCTTCAAACCACTTTATGCTCCAATTTGACCCTGACTACCAATCATCAAGATCAGCTGTAGAACTCTCCAACACACAGTCTACTGTATTACCAGCTACAACCACCGGAGGGAGCTCACAACCAGAATTCCTCCTTAATGAATTTACAACATGCGCGATTCTGACGTGCGAGAAGGCAATGAAAGTCTATGGGGGCGAGAAAATCTCGCCTCCATACAGCACACTGTGCGATATTGGCATGAGTGAGCTGTCAAAATTGCTTCAAACTCGCCAGCTGTCATAGCCGGAGAGTTTGAATTTACCGCTTTGCCAGTACAGTAATCAATAATGTTCCAGCACTGTCACAGCAGTGCTGAAATATTATTGTTTAAAAAACTCAGTTAGAAAACTAAATAATAAAGTGCTGTGTGTTAATAATCATTTTAACCCCCTCTACAGGCTCTCCGCTACATGTCGGCATAGAGCCTGCAGATGCGGCTAATAAAAACCGGTGTCAGAAGGGTTAAAATGCAGTTAGTGTGCTGCCATCATGTTTGCACAGAGTGTCAGAGTGTATACACTCTGTAGACATAGTGACAACACACCCTGGCAGTGCAGGGGTTAATACCTTTATTTTACTGATCCCTGCAATTGTCGGGTCATTTTACATTACTGACAAGCCGCTCTCCTCCTGCACTGAGCTGTCCGTGGTCCTGAGGCTTCAGCGTGATATTACTGTAATATCACGCTGAAGCTTCAGCACCAGGGACAGCAGCTACCATGGTACACTTTTTGCGTACGCAATTGGCGTAAGTACAATAATAATATCATAATATTGTGAGCTGTCCATGGTACTTACGCCAATTGCGCACACAAAAAAGCATACCATGGCAGCCGCAGAATCTCTGGCTTAATTAACCCCTTTATTACCCAGCGTGCCACCTGTCACCAGGGCCACTGGAAGAGCCTGGTAAGGCACCTGGAAATGGCGCTTATTATTAATGCGCAATTTTCAGGGGCGGCTGCCGGCTGCTACTCTTTAGCTGGGGGGGCCCTAAAATAATGGGCCCTCACCCCGCTGAGAATACCAGCTGTCAGCTGCCTAGTTTTACCATGGCTGGCAATTAAAAATAGGGCAGAGCTCACACATTTTTTTTTTGCCAGCCAAGGGTAAATTAGGCAGCTGAGGCTGGCAACTTGCAGTTTTTCTGCTGGAATCAAAAATGCTGCAAATAAGCACGCATTTTTTTTTAAATTATTTATTTAATTAACACTCTATAATGGCAGGTTGCTTACCATACACTAATGTGTTTTAATAAATCAGAATCACTGTCCAGATTGAGGAAATCCGGTCTGACTACAACAGCCAATCACAGAGGCTCTCACAGAGTGTGAACTTATGTGATTGGCTGTTTGTTTGACAGTGCAGTGAGTATGCAATTAGCTTAATAGGCGGACCCAAAAGTAACAGCAGGAGGCTAGTAAGCCCGATCTAGCTATTGTATACATTCTAACTTTTACGAGCATGGAAAGCCCATGCTATAAACTCGCACAGTGTGATGTCTGGGTGTGAGTTTTTCTCGCACACATACACTTTAATTGACCTTACGCCGTGACACTCGCATACAATTGCAGTATGCTGAAATTGCACTTGCATTTGACTCGCAATGTGAGTTCAGCGCTGGGGAAATGCATCAATCTGTCCTGACAGATTGTTTAACATTGGTCTGAGTGCAATGCAAGTTTTTCTCACATTACACTTGCGCGAGTCTCATGCCAGTGTGAGAAAAGTGTGTGTGAGTGTGTGTGTGAAAGGAGGACAGGTGAGAAATGTGTGTGTGAAAAAGAGGGCATATTACTACAAAAAGAAGAGAGACCAAGATGGGGAACATTACCACAATATGGGGACCAATATGGGGGACATTACTACAAGAGGGGGGCCAGGATAGGAACATTACTACACGATGGGGATCAGGATGGGGAACATTACTACAAGAAGGGGAGCACAACAGGTACATTACTACAATAGGAGGACCAGTATGGGACATTGCCACAATATGGGGGCCAGTAGGAGGGACATTACCATAATATGGGGATGGTTCCTTCTGGTAGAGGACTTATTGCCGACAGTTTATTCAATAGGTCAGTTGTGTCCTGAATGTAGCTGGGTGTCTCTTTTTCCAGGGGTTTGAGAATACCCTCTACCCACCCAGAAATTTGTTTGGTGAGGGTACCCACACTTGAAATGATTGGTCTTCCTGGATTTCCTGGTTTGTGAATTTTGGGAAACATATAGAATGTGCTTGTTCTTGGACTTTCTGCTATTAGGTCATCAGCTCTTAAGAATATGTCAGGTAGACAAGAAACCAGCCTGTTTAATTCCTTGTGATAGTCCTGTGTGGGGTCAGACTCCAATTTCTTGCAGTAGCATGTGTCCGTCAGTTGTCTGTTTGCTTCCTTCAGGTAGTAAGATTTTTTTCAACTTGACTATTGCACCAACCTTGTCTGCAGGTTTAATGATTATTTCTTTGTTGGTTTTCAAAGACTGTATGGCCCTTCTCTCCTGGGCATTGACGTTGGATGGTTACTCTTGTGTGTATCTATAATAGTGGATTTTACCAAATGTCTGAACGTGTCTATATATTTATCCAAATGGGAGTTACGATCAGATTCAGGTATCCAGTCTGACCTTTTCTTGGCTGTCAGGATACCTCTTCCTTCGGCCCAGTTGGGTTCGGAGTCCTCTTTGTCGCTGTAAAATTCCCTTAGGCGTAGTGTCCTAAACCTCCATGTCGCTTCACAGTTCAATTTTATCCAGAGCTTTAGTAGGACAAAATGACGGTCCCCTAGAAAGCACAGCAAGTTCCCCTTTTTTGGGTTTGTAATCTGAAAGGTTGATGACACAATTAGATGCTTTTTGACAGCAATTGTCCAAGTTGTCAGGATTTGTCTTTGTTAGGTTTGTATTGAGTCCTGAACTGATGCACAGTCTATGTAATTTCTTTTCCTTGTTATGAATCAGAAGAGTTAGTAATTTATGGTTATATTGTTGTAATTTCAGTTCCATGTTTTCTGTAAGTGTATTCCTCTGTGCTTCCAATTCCCCCTGGATGTTACTTTTGATGCTGTAGAAGACATGCAAAAGATGGTTCCTTAGTCTCTCAGATGTCCTGTGACAAAGGTTTGGTGTATAATGAGTGTTATAGGTATGCAGAAGAGGATTTGTAATCTAGAGTCCTTTGGGTATCAGATTCTCCTTCTTGCATTTGGATAGGAAAAATATGTCACTGTCCAATTGTGCACTTTTCTTCAGAAGTGTCTTTAAATCCATCAAGATTTGGTACATTCCGGTATCCTCCATTTTGATAAGGTTTGTACCGTGTTAGCCAGTAAATAGAAAAATATTAGAATCTGAGAGTCCTCAGTGGTTGATACCTTTTAATGGCTAACTGAAAAGATGGTAAGTAAAGCAAGCTATCGGGACACTATGGCCCCTTAATCAGGCTGATAATGACACAATTTCTGAAGACACATACATATATACGTACGCAAAAAAAAAAGCAGGGGATGTAGTAAATATGACAGGTGATGTAAAGCAGCGTCAGGCTAGGAAGGAGGAAAGGAGCTGTGAAGGTGAAGTCAAAATTCCAAGATAAGAGGAACCGATTGTATTATTGTTCTATGATTAGTGGCCTGTGGAGACCTGAAGATTCCTCAGTGAGTGTATATACAAATTGTCACTTAAGTAGACAAACTCTAATGCCACCAATAAAGGTAGCAATCCTTAAAATCATAATTGACTCTTCAACGAGCCTTTTAATATGACTTAGGATTTGTGCCAGATCAGAACCCCAAACTGCAGACGCTGTGTTTCGGGGTGATTGCCCCTCATCAGTGCAGTGTGTGGGAATTCTGATCTGGCCGTATGAGAGGCTAAGATGAGGTTTGGGGGAGTATCTATTCTCCTTGCGGAGAGTATTCTTCAGCCGGCAGATAAGGAGACTTTAAGCCGCAATGCTTGTCTTAGTCTCTCATACAGCCAGATCAGAATTCACACACACTGCACTCATGAGGATCAGTCACCCCGAGATGCAGCTTGGGGTTTTGATCTGGCACAAATCCTAAGTCATATTAAAAGGCTCGATAAAGAGAAAAAAAAAGTGATCCAAAGGTGTTTAGAAAAAAAAATATGGTATTACTAAAAATTTAAAATTAGTTCTACAAAGAATATGGAACTCCAAATAATTTTTTTTTCTATATGTGGCCTATATACAGTTTGGCTCAAAAGTTGACATACAATGGCAGAATTTTTGCTTTCTTGGCCTTTTTTCAGAGAATATGAATAACACAAAAACATTTTTTTCCACTCATGGTTAGTGGTTGGGAGAAGCCATTTATTGTCAAACTACTGTGTTTTCTTTTTTTAAATAATAATGACAACCAAAAACATCCAAATGACCCTGATCAAAAGTTCACATACCCCAATCCTTAATACTGTGTATTGCCCCCTCTAACATCAATGACAGCATGAAGTATTTTTATGGTAGTTGTGGATTTGTGGATGAGGCTCTTTATTTTCTCAGATGATAAAGCTGCCCATTCTTTTTGGCAAAAGCCTCCAGTTCCTGTAAATTCCTGGGCTTTCTTGCATTAACTGCGCACTTGAGTTCTCCCCATTGTGACTCAATGATATTGAGGTCAGGACACTGAGATGGCCACTCCAGAACCTTCACTTTGCTCTGCTGTAACCAATGACAGGTCGACTTGGCCTTGTGTTTTGGATTGATGTCATGTTGGAACATCCAAGTACGTCCCATGCGCAGCTTCCGGGCTGATGAGTGCAAATTTGCCTCCAGTATTTCTTGATAACGAGCTGCATTCATCTTTCCCTCAATTTTGACCAAGTTTCCTGTGCCTTTCTAGTTCACACATCCCCACATCATCAGCGATCCACCTCCATGCTTTACAGTAGGAATGGTGTTCCTTTCATCATATGCCTTGTTGTCACCTCTCCAAATGTAATGTTTATGGTTGTGGCCAAAAAGTTTGATTTTGGTCTCATCACTTCAAACTACCTTACTCCAAATGTTTGGAGGCTTGTCTATGTGCTGTTTGAATATTGTAGGCAAGATACTTTGTGGCATTTGTGCAGTAATGTCTTTCTTCTTGCGACTCCACCATGCAGCCCATTTTTCTGCAAGTGCCTCCTCATTGTGCATCTTGAAACAGCCACATCGCTAGTTTTCAGTGAATTGTATATTTCAGCTGATGTTATTTGTGAGTTTTTCTTTGCATCCTGAACTATTTTCCTGGCAGTTGTGGTCGACATTTTTGTTAGTCTACCTGATCATCGTTTGGTTTTTACAGAGCCCCTGATTTTCCATTTGTTAATTACAGTTTGAACACTGCTGCCTGGCATTATCAATTCCTTTGATATCTTTTTGTATCTCTTTCCTGTTTTATACAGTTCAACTATCTTTTCCCATAGATCAGTTGACAATGCTTTTGCTTTCCCCATGACTCACAATCCAGAAACGTCAGTGGATGGATGAAAGATGCAAGAGTCTGTCTGTATCCCAGAACCTCACTCAGTTTTTTTGCACGCACTTATTACAAGCAAACAGGTCACAGGAGAGGATGTATTAAATGGAAGAATAAAGCGAAAAATCCCTTTAACAGGGAGTTATCAGTCCAAAATGGATTCTACCCCAAAATATTATACTTTAAAACAAGTTAGGATGGGGGAACTTTATTGGATTTCATTGAAGAGACATAAAAGTACATGGTGACTTATTTAGAAGCTTCTATGGAAGAAAAATATGCAAATTAGCTCTTCCTTATAAGAAAGAAAGTTAGATCTATCATACGAAAGCTGTTTCAGGTTTTTTGACACTCTCCAGTGCAGCGACTCCTGCAACTAGCTTTATTTATTTTCTGTTTTATTGAGAGCTAATTTGCATTTTGTATCATTATAAACTGCTGTCTTTCTTCTATGAGAACACATAATCTTCCTGAACTACCTTTAAAGGGCCGCTTCACACTGCGGCGTGATCCGGTCCGGGGCTGTCCGGGATGCCCCTGACAGCCGCGGACCGGATCAACACACAGGACTGCGGGGCTAATATGCGCTGTACACTGTACCGGAGGGCATATTAGCCTCCCAGTCCTGTGTGCGGATCCGGTCCGCGGCTGTCAGGGGTATCCCGGACAGCTCCGGACCGGATCACGCCGCAGTGTGAAGCCCTAAGGCACCTTGTTCAGGCAACTGGCATCCTTTACCCTGATGAAGTGCAGGAAGCCCCAAATAGTTGTCTATAGATGACTCCTTTTTTCTTTTGCAGTAGTCCCTGGTTTCACTGATGTGAGTTAACTTTCTTTTTCCTGAGTACAACTAACTCAGATACTTGAAAATATCAGTAATGCCATAGAAAATATATTCTTTACCAGGTTTCATTTTAAATGTATCGGATTACATAAAATCACATTTTAACTTATGTTAATTAGCAGTCAGTGCACAGCTGCCATCATTTAAATTAATTCTAATAAACGCCATATAGAGTTTAGCTGTTCTAGCACTTTTTTTTAACATTTTCTTAGATACATTTAATAACAAAAGCCATGGTCTGTAGCCAGCTTTCAAAAATGACATCTCTTTGTTGTGCTGTCAGCTATAAATTAGGGAAAGGGTACAGAAAATTGCAAAGTATAACAAATATACCACGGAACACAGTGAAGACAGTCATTAAGAAGTGTCTTAAATCTGGCAAAACAGTGACATTACCTAAAACATTATACAATAAGAAATACAAAGTGTGGTATACATTTTGACTCATTACCGTATATACTCGTGTATAAGCCGACCCGTGTATAAGCCGACCCCCCTACTTTTGCCCCCAAAAACTGGGAAAACTTATTGACTCGCGTATAAGCCGAGGGTGGACTCCAGCACAGGTATACAACCCCCAGCAGTGAGGTATACAGCCCCCAGCAGTGTGGTATACAGGCCCTCCCAGTGGTATACAGGCCCCAGTAGTATCGTATACAGCAGGCCCCCAGTGGTATACAGCAGGCCCCCAGGGGTATACAGCAGGCCCCCAGGGGTATTCAGAAGGCCCCCAGGGGTATATACAGCAGGCCCCCGGGGGTTTATACAGCAGGCCCCCGGGGGTTTATACAGCAGGCCCCCGGGGGTACCTACAGCAGGCCCCCGGGGGTACAAACAGCAGGCCCCCGGGGGTATATACAGCAGGCCCCCAGGGGTACATACAGCAGGCCCCCGGGGGTACATACAGCAGGCCCCCGGGGGTATATACAGCAGGCCCCCAGGGGTACATACAGCAGGCCCCCGGAGGTACATACAGCAGGCCCCTGGGGGTATATACAGCAGGCCCCCGGGGTACATACAGCAGGCCCCCAGGGGTACATACAGTAGGCCCCCAGGGGTATATACAGCAGGCCCCCGGGGGTACCCAGCAGCCCCCTGGGGGTACCCAGCAGCCTCCAAGGGGTACCCAGCAGCCCCCAGGGGGTACCAAGCAGCCCCCTGGGGGTACCCAGCAGCCCCCAGGGGGTACCCAGCAGCCCCCTGGGGGTATTCAGCAGCCCCCTGGGGGTACCCAGCAGCCCCCAGGGGGTACCCAGCAGCCCCCAGGGGGTACCCAGCAGCCCCCAAATGCTGGCACTCGCCCCCCTTGTAAGGGCCCCCCCCCCGCTGCTTCTCTTACCATCCCGGTCTTCTGCTCAGCGCTGCTCCTCGGTGCTCCGTCCTCGCTGCTCCCGTCCTGCTACATCCGGGATCCCCGGCCATCGCGCGATGACGTCATATGCCTGCGACGGCCGGAGATCCCGGATGTAGCAGGACGGGAGCAGCGAGGACGGAGCACCGAGGAGCAGCGCTGAGCAGAAAACCGGGATGGTAATATAAGCAGCAGGGGGGGCCCTTACAAGGGGGGAGAGTGCCAGCATTTGGGGGGCACATATGCACTGCTTCCCCCTGCCGCTGATTGACAGGGGGAAGCAGTGCATATATAATGAGCGGCCCCATGTGACGGGGCCGCTCATACAGCAGCCTCCCCCTGCCTCCTCCAGCCTCCACAGCCCCCACCACCGTACTGACTCGTGTATAAGCCGAGGGGGAGACTTTTCAGGCCAAATTTTGGGCTGAAAAACTCGGCTTATACACGAGTATATACAGTAGTATATAAAGTAGAGGTACTCAACAAGGGGGCACTCACTTTTAAATAGTGGTATGAAGCGTATTTCACTTTGTTACAAGGTAAAGGGAAAAGTAGTGACTGCTAATGTGTTATGCTCACTGGGGTGTGAGTGTGGGAAAGTGGACCCACTGGACTAGAGATGAACTGTGGGAACTAACTCCCAGGGCAGAGACTAACGTGGACACAGTCTCTGGTATTGTAACACTGCTGATCAGCCAAGGTGGGGTACAGTCAATGTCTTAGGTGAAAAATGTAGGTATGCATGTGGTGAGCCTCAGTAAATGTAGGTGGCAGTAGATCAAAAGGGACAGGTGCAAGAATAGCAGGCTCCGTGTAGGCAGGTCCAGGCGTGCAGGTGTAGCATGATCTGTGCAGACAGGTACAGGTGTGCAGGTGTAGCAGGATCTGTGCAGACAGGTACAGGTGTGCAGGCATAGAAGGTTCTATGCAGACAGGTAGAGGCATGTAGCAGGTTCCAAAGCGAGACAAGTATAAGTCACTAGGCACAGGGAACAGGATCAGGGAACGAAGACTAGGACAAGGTACAGGTCAAGGGGAACTGACAGCTAGCAATGCCACTAGGAACTGGAGATGTTGCTCAGGCACCACCCAATGGGGGAAGGTGCCTTATAATATACAGACTGAGAGGCAAATCTGGGTTAGGGCATACTGGCCTCTTAAATCTCTTCAAAGTGTGGCACACTCTTTTTTTAATCAGATAGTTTTTATTAAAACTTTTCAACAACAATACAGAAAGAAATGCATTGCATTAAATCCCCCCCCCCTCCCACCACCACCATCCCTCCCTTCCCCCCTCCCGGTCCAGTGGGTCAGTATTCCTCAACAAAGATAGTAGTGCACATATGAATATAACATGTACCCAAGATGTTCCAAAAATTCGCATAACACATCTCCCAACTTAAAGAAATAACTCAGTCCAAAAGCAATTAATTAACAGTCGGCAGCCCCTGGAGGTCCATCCAGCCCGTCCATATTTTATCAAATACCCTCGATCTGTCCCGTTTGAGGTATATAGCTTTTTCCCTACTCATGGTCAGATTCATGCTACAGATATACTCTTTGCGAGAGGGTACCGTATCAGATATCCAATGAGCCGCTATTAATTTTCTGGCAGCAAACAACATCCTAGCCACTGCTATATGCGAATAGTCATCTCCCCCTACCTCCTCCGTATAGCCTAGGACACAGACAATCGGGTCTCTGGGGATGTCCAGCTCCGTTGCCCCCCGGATCAAGTGGAGTACCATAATCCAAAAAATCTGGAGGCGCGGGCACGTCCAAAGCATGTGGAGAATGTCCACGTCCTCATGTGAACATTTGGGGCAACATGAGTCCCGTCTCAGGCCTAAATCATGAAGCCACTTAGGCGTCCTGTATACCCTATAAAGGATATACAGTTGAGAGAGGCATCTGGGCTCATTGAGCGACAGCCGGGGTATCATACTCATGATCGACTCCCAGCGTTCAGCTGTTATACTCTCTATTTGCTGTTCCCATTTGTCCAGTGCCCGTATCGGGTGTTTTAACAGAGCCATAGCCAAGAGGTATCCGTATACAAAGGAAATTATGCCTTTAGTGGAGGTCTGCGCGCCAATCATGGTGATAGCAGTATCATGGTGTATGTCCATACAATGCGTTCAAGCCTGCGCCATGTAGGCATGTCGCACCTGCAAATACCGGTAGAACGAGGAGTGTGGGAGCGAAAATTCACTCTGCAAGGTTTCAAATGTTTTAAAGACTCCCCGTTCCACCAGCTGAGAGAGCCACCAAATGCCCACACGTCGTCACTGCCTGAATCCCCTCTGCGCCTGCAGGTGCGGCAGATGAGGGTTGTTCCAAATGGGTGTGTACCGTGTAAAACCAGTGATGCCTCTCAGCCTTTTCAATTTTTCCCATACTTTAATCATGAGTAGCACCGTGGGGAGCTTGTGGGCCCAGGGTCGAAGGGTTCCAGCTTCTAATTTCGCCAGCAGCGGTCCCCGCCCCCCCAGAAACTGAAGGATACCCTTACCGCCCTCCTGCCCCGCAACTGAGTGCTCTGCACCCCCGGTCAAATGCTGACACTGTGAGGACAGAAAATACAGCCAAGGGTTGGGCAAGGCCAGCCCCCCCTCCTCCTTACCCCTCTGCAGGTGTTCCAATTTTATCCGTGCTCCATTTTTCCCCCAAATAAGCTCCCTGAATAAGGCGTTAATTTTAAAAAATCTATTCTGCGGAAGCCAAATTGGGGAGTTATGAAAGACGTACAAAAGCTGAGGCATGATCACCATCTTCAGCAGGTTCACACCCCCCACCACCGAGAGGTGTAGCTTGGCCCAGGCCTTAATCTTCTGCTTAATCGTAGACATTAGAGGTGTAAGGTTTAAGCGCTCATAGTCAGAAATGTCGCCTGATATATTAGTGCCCAGGTATTTGAAGCTGTTTACGACTGGCACGTGGGGTATGTCAAGGACTGTGGGATCTATCGGCAAAACCACTGACTTTTCCCAATTTACGGTCAACCCCGAAAAGGCCCCAAACTGTGTAAGGAGCGACATGGTATTGCGAAGTGAAGTATCAGGGTCAGCCAAAAACAACAGAAGGTCATCCGCATAGAGGGCCACCTTCTCCTCCAGCTCGCCATATCGAAACCCCTCAATATCCGGAGCATGTCTTATCCTCGAAACCAAGGGCTCAATAGCCAGGGCGAAAAGCAGCGGGGACAGCGGGCAGCCCTGCCTCGTACCTCTCTGAAGAGGAAAGTACCCAGACAGTGAACCATTGGCCCGTATCTGTGCCTGTGGCTGAGAGTACAAGAGCCTGATCCAGCTAATAAAGCCAGGTCCAAAGCCCATGTCCTCCAGTACCGCAAAAAGGTACGGCCACTCCACGCTGTCAAATGCCTTGGCGGCATCCAAGGACAGGACTACCCGCCGTCCCACATTATCCGCCTCAACCTGCATATTTAAGAACAATCTACGAATATTCAGAGCCGTTGACTTACGGGGCATAAAACCAGTCTGATCTGGGTGCACCAACGACTCCACCACCTTTGAGAGGCGTATAGCCAACACCTTCGCCAGAAGCTTGATGTCTGCTGTCAGGAGGGAAATAGGCCTATAGGAAGCTGGAGAAGCAGGATCTTTATCTTTCTTAGGCAAAACAGTAATAATTGCCTCCCGCATAGATGGAGGCAGGGTCCCTCGCATGAGACTGTCATTAAACGTGTCTAGCAATACTGTGAGTAGGACTGTTTTATACGCCTTATAAACCTCCACCGGTAAGCCGTCCACCCCTGGAGTTTTGCCATTCGTCATAGTGCCTAAAGCCCCCTCCAACTCCTCCAGACCCAAAGGTTCGTACAGCAAAGCCCTGTCCGCGTCCGTGAGTCGTGGAAGGCCAGCAGCCCCTATAAAGCCAGCAAGCTCGTCTACAGATCCCCCCGCATGAGAGGAATATAGGTCAGTGTAGAATAGTTCCAGCGTATTAAGAATATCAGGAGTGTCCGTAACTAGTGACCCGTCTTCCCTTCGAAGTCCCGCTATGAATGACGACCCCCTCTGTGCTGACGTGATGACCGAAAGCAGATGTCCCACACTCTTTGCACTCTCATAATACTGGGTCGACTGAAACATACGTTTCTGCGCCGACGTTTCCAGAGTCAGTTTTTTCACACGGGTCTGAGCCGCCTTAAGTCTCCGTTGTGTAGAGGGGGTGAACCGCACCGATAAAGCCTCCTCTGCAGCCTTCAAGTCCCGCAGCAGAAGTTCCGAGTGTGGCACACTCAGCCTAAGTGTGCTCCCAGGAGACCTGCAGGCTCTGAAAGCAGAAAGCCACAAGTAGCGAGTGAGGAGGCAGCGCAGGACTGCAGGCAGGGCGAGTACACTATGGATGCAGAGATCCGGGGCAGGCAGACAGAATGGAGCCAGGTTGTGACTGTTGGCCTCCCTGCCCCGTAAAGACCGGCACAATTGCCATAGGAGAATGGGCAGGCTGCATAAAATTTTATCGTGGCTGCCAGTCTCCTTGCCCCATGGAGACTGCGGCCCTGCGAGTAACATAGTGCCTTGTTTTTCCTGGCATGCCTTTCTATTTCCTCAGGAGTTCTAAACTGTTCATAAAACAATGATTGCAATCACAAATACTTTGGTATTATTATCTTCATTTAATTTGTCTTCAATGAAAACAATGCAACAATGAAAACAATTACAATGCTCTGCTGGAATTTTAGACCATTCTTCTTTGGCAAACTGCTCCAGGTCCCTGATATTTGAATGGTGCCTTCTCCAAACTGCCATTTTTAGATCTCTCCACAGGTGTTCTATGGGATTCAGGTCTGGACTCATTGCTGGCCACCTTACAAGTCTCCAGTGCTTTCTTTCAAACCATTTTCTAGTGCTTTTTGAAGTGTTTTTTGGGTCATTGTCCTGCTGGAAGACCCATGACCTCTGAGGGAGACCCAGCTTTCTCACATGGGGCCCTACATTATGCTGCAAAATTTGTTGGTAGTCTTTAGACTTCATAATGCCATGCACACGGTCAAGCAGTCCAGTGCCAGAGGCAGCAAAGCAACCCCAAAACATCAGGAAACCTCAGACTGTAGGGCAGCTTGAACTAGTTTGGATGTTAGTCGAGGTTCTTTATCAACCATCCGCACAACCTTGCATTGAAGTCTCTTGTCAATTTTTCTTTTCCGTCCACATCTAGGGAGGTTAGCCACAGTGCCATGGGCTTTAAACTTCTTGATGACACTGTGCACAGTAGACACAGGAACATTCAGGTCTTTGGAGATGGACTTGTAGCCTTGAGATTGCTCATGCTTCCTCACAATTTTGTTTCTCAAGTCCTCAGACAGTTCTTTGGTCTTCTTTCTTTTCTCCATGCTCAATGTGGTACACCAAGTACACAGGACAGAGGCTGAGTCAACTTTAACCCCTTCAGGACCCAGGCTATTTTGACCCTAAAGACCTTGGCATTTTTTGCAATTCTGACCAGTGTCCCTTTATGAGGTAATATCTCTGGAACGCTTCAACCGATCCTAGCGATTCTGAGATTGTTTTTTCGTGACACATTGGGCTTCATGCTAGTATTAAATTTAAGTCGATAATTTTTGTGTTTATTTGTGAAAAAATCAAAAATATGGCAAAAATTTTGAAAATTTCACAATTTTCACATTTTAAATTTTTTTTTCTGATAAACCAGAGAGATATGTGACAGAAAAAAGTTATTAAATAATATTTCCCACATGTCTACTTCACATCAGCACAATTTTGGAAGAAAAATTTTTTTTTGGTAGGACGTTGTAAGGGTTCAAAGTTCATGAGCAATTTTTCATTTTTCAACCAAAATTTACAAAACCATTTTTTTTAGTGACCACATCACATTTGAAGTCCTTTTGAGGGGTGTACATGACAGAAAACACCCAAAAGTGACACCATTCCAAAAACTGTACCCCTCAAGCTATTCAAAACTATATTCAAGAAGATGATTAACCCTTCAGGTGCTTCACAGGACCTAAGGCAAAGTGGAAACAAAAAATGGATATTTTAATTTTTTTATCAAAAATGTTCTTTTAGCCTCAATTCTTTCATTTTCACATGGGCAACAGGATAAAATGGATCTTAAAATGTGTTGTGCAAATTCTCCCGAGTACACAGATACCTCATATATGGTCATAAACCACTGTTTGGGCGCACGGCAGGGCTCAGAAGGGAAGGAGCGCAATTTGAATTTTGGAGCTAATTTTACATCCAAAAAGTGAAATGGCGCTCCTTCCCTTCTGAGCCCTGCTGTGTGCCCAAACAGTGGTTTATGACCACATATAAGGTATCGGTGTACTCAGGAGAAATTGCCCAACAAATTTTAGGATGAATTTTATGCTGTTGTCATGTGAAAATGAAAATATTTAGGCTAAAAGAAAATTTTTTTCACAGATCAATTTGTAAAGCACCTGGGGGTTCAATATGCTCACTACCCATCTAGATATGTTCCCTGGGGGTCTAGTTTCCAAAATGGGGTCACTTGTGGGGGAGCTCCAATGTTTAGGCACACAGGGGCTCTCCAAAAGCGACATGGTGTCCGCTAACAATTTGAATAAAAATCAGCTCAAATTGTTAGCTGTCACCATGTTGCGTTTGGTGAGCCCCTGTGTGCCTAAACATTGGGGCTCCGCAACAAGTGACCCCATTTTGGAAACTAGACCACCCAGGGAACGTATCTAGATGCATAGTGAGTACTTTGAACCCCCAGGTGCTTCACAAATTCATCCATAAAAATGAAAAAGCACTTTTTTTTCCACAAACATTTTCTTTTTTCATTATTACGGATCAATTTGTGAAGCACCTGGGGTTCAAAGTGCTCACTATGCAGCTAGATATGTTCCCTGGGGGGGCTAGTTTCCAAAATGGGGTCACTTGTGGGGGAGCTCCAATGTGGAGACACACAGGGGCTCTCCAAACACGACATGGTGTCCGCTAACAATTTGAATGCAAAGTGAGCTCAAATTGTTAGCGGACACCATGTTGCATTTGGAGAGCCCCTGTGCGTCTCCACATAGGAGGTCCCCCACAAGTGACCCCATTTTGGAAACTAGACCCCCAAAGGAACGTATGTAGATGCATAGTGAGCACTTTCAACCCCCAGGTGCTTCACAAATTCATCCATAAAAATGAAAAAGCACTTTTTTTTCCACAAACATTTTATTTTTTCATTATTACGGACCAATTTGTGAAGCACCTGGGGGTTCAAAGTGCTCACTATGCAGCTAGATATGTTCCCTGGGGGGTCTAGTTTCCAAAATGGGGTCACTTGTAGGGGAGCTCCAATGTAGAGACGCACAGGGGCTCTCCAAACACGACATGGTGTCTGCTAACAATTTGAATGCAAAATGAGCTCAAATTGTTAGCGGACACCATGTCGCGTTTGGTGAGCCCCTGTGTGCCTAAACATTGGGGCTCCCCCACAAGTGACCCCATTTTGGAAACTAGACCCCCCAGGGAACGTATCTAGATGCATAGTGAGCACTTTCAACCCCCAGGTGCTTCACAAATTCATCCATAAAAATGAAAAAGCACTTTTTTTTCCACAAAAATTTCTTTTTTCATTATTACGGACCAATTTGTGAAGCACCTGGGGGTTCAAAGTGCTCACTATGCAGCTAGATATGTTCCCTGGGGGGTCTAGTTTCCAAAATGGGGTCACTTGTGGGGGAGCTCCAATGTGGAGACGCACAGGGGCTCTCCAAACACGACATGGTGTCCGCTAACAATTTGAATGCAAAATGAGCTCAAATTGTTAGCGGACACCATGTCGCGTTTGGTGAGCCCCTGTGTGCCTAAACATTGAGGCTCCCCCACAAGTGACCCCATTTTGGAAACTAGACCCCCCAAGGAACGTATCTAGATGCATAGTGAGCACTTTGAACCCCCAGGTGCTTCACAAATTGATCTGTAAAAATGAAAAAGTACTTGTTTTACGCAAAAAAAAATTTTTCTATTAATTTGTGAAGCACCTGGGGGGTCAATATGCTCACTATCCATCTAGATAAGTTCCCTGGGGGGTCTAGTTTCCAAAATGGGGTCACTTGTGGGGGAGCTCCAATGTTTAGGCACACAGGGGCTCTCCATATGCGACATGGTGTCCGCTAACAATTGGAATTGTTAGCGGACACCATGTTGCGTATGGAGACCGTCTGTGTGACTAAACATTAGAGCTCCCCCACAAGTGACCCCATTTTGTAAACTAGACCCCCCAGGGAACATATCTAGCTGCATAGTGAGCACTTTGAACCCCCAGGTGCTTCACAAATTGGTCCGTAATAATGAAAAAAGAAAATGTTTGTGGAAAAAAAAGTGCTTTTTCATTTTTATGGATCAATTTGTGAAGCACTTGGGGGTTCAAAGTGCTCACTATGCATCTTGATACGTTCCTTGGGGGGTCTAGTTTCCAAAATGGGGTCACTTGTGGGGGAGCTCCAATGTGTAGGCACACAGGGCTCTCCATACGCAACCTGGTGTTTGCCAACAATTGGAATTGATAGCGGACACCAGGTCGCATATGGAGAGCCCCTGTGTGCCTAAACATTGGAGCTCCCCCACAAGTGACCCCATTTTGGAAACTAGACCCCCCAAGGAACGTATCTAGATGCACAGTGAGCACTTTGAACCACCATGTGCTTCACAAATTGAGACGTATAAATGAATAAAGAAAAAACATACTAGTCTAGTAGTTGCAATTCGCAGCATAGGGGACCCATGGGGCTCTGCCATATTTTTGGTCCAGCCAGGTACAACTTGGCAGCTACGGACTGCCACCAGCCCCCAGCTGCCTCGTCATACCTGGCTGGAACCAAAAATACAGCAAAGCCTGTTTTTTTTTTATTTCTAGAATTATTTCTAGAAAAGAAATGACATAGGGCTCCGCCATATTTTTGGTCCAGCCAGGTACAACTTGGCAGCTACGGACTGCCACCAGCCCCCTGCTGCCTCGTCATACCTGGCTGGAACCAAAAATACAGCAAAGCCTATTTTTTTTTTATTTCTAGAATTATTTCTAGAAAAAAAATGACATAGGGCTCCGCCATATTTTTGGTCCAGCCAGATACAACTTGGCAGCTACGGACTGCCACCAGCCCCCAGCTGCCTCGTCATACCTGGCTGGAACCAATAATACAGCGAAGCCTATTTTTTTTTTATTTCTAGAAATATTTCTAGAAAAAAATGACATAGGGCTCCGCCATATTTTTGGTCCAGCCAGGTACAACTTGGCAGCTACGGACTGCCACCCACCCCCAGCTGCCTTGTCATACCTGGCTGGAACCAAAAATACAGCAAAGCCCATTTTTTTTTAATTTCTAGAACTAATTCTAGAAAAAAAAATTACGTGGGGCTCCGCCATATTTTTGGTCCAGCCAGGTACAACTAGGCAGCTGGGGGCTGGAATCCTCAGCATAGAGAGGCCCAAGCGTTCTGGGCCCCCCATGCTGCGAATTGCAGCCCGCAGCCGCCCCAGAAAATGGCGCATTCATTGAAGCGCCATTTTCTGGCGCTGTACCCACGCTCTTCCAGTTGCCCTGGTGCCGGTGGCTAACTGGGTAATAAAGGGGTTAATGCCAGCTTTTTATTGGCAGCTGGCACTAAGCCCGAGATTCATAATATAGGGCCAATGTTAGACCCGCCATTAGGAATCTCTGGTAAATAGTCAGAAAATAGACACAGAGAAAAATCTTTTTATTTGAAAAAAAAACACAGACACAATTCGGACTCCATCTTTATTATAAAAAGATCCGACGTAGTCCACAACGAAGGTCCCACGACGCTCGATCGCTCCGACGTAGTCCATAACGAAGGTCCCACGACATTTGATTGTCTCCGACGTAGTCCACAACGAAGGTCCCACGACGCTCGATCACCTTTGCTTTCAGATCGCTACTCTGGAGCCCGATCCGCCAGCATGGTGATCGAGCTGCAGAAAGTGATCTGACACCCCGGGCGCAGTGACCCATTATGTGCATCACTGCGCCTGGGCTGCCAGATCACTTTCCGCAGCTCGATCCCCATGCATGGGGATCGAGCTGCGGAAAGCGATCTGGCAGCACAGGCGCATTGACCCACTATGTGCATCACTGCGTCCGGGCTGTCAGATTGCTTTCTGCAGTTCGATGCCCATGCAGGGAGATCGGGCTGCAGAGCAGCGATCTAAGAGCCTGGGCGCAGTGACCCACTATATGCATCACTGCGCCTGTGCTGCCAGATCGCTTTCCGCAGCTCAATCCCCATGCATGGGGATCGAGCTGCGGAAAGCGATCTGGCAGCACAGGCGCATTGACCCACTATGTGCATCACTGCGTCCGGGCTGTCAGATTGCTTTCTGCAGTTCGATGCCCATGCAGGGAGATCGGGCTGCAGAGCAGCGATCTAAGAGCCTGGGCGCAGTGACCCACTATATGCATCACTGCGCCTGTGCTGCCAGATCGCTTTCCGCAGCTCAATCCCCATGCATGGGGATCGAGCTGCGGAAAGCGATCTGGCAGCACAGGCGCATTGACCCACTATGTGCATCACTGCGTCCGGGCTGTCAGATTGCTTTCTGCAGTTCGATGCCCATGCAGGGAGATCGGGCTGCAGAGCAGCGATCTAAGAGCCTGGGCGCAGTGACCCACTATATGCATCACTGCGCCTGTGCTGCCAGATCGCTTTCCGCAGCTCAATCCCCATGCATGGGGATCGAGCTGCGGAAAGCGATCTGGCAGCACAGGCGCATTGACCCACTATGTGCATCACTGCGTCCGGGCTGTCAGATTGCTTTCTGCAGTTCGATGCCCATGCAGGGAGATCGGGCTGCAGAGCAGCGATCTAAGAGCCTGGGCGCAGTGACCCACTATATGCATCACTGCGCCTGTGCTGCCAGATCGCTTTCCGCAGCTCAATCCCCATGCATGGGGATCGAGCTGCGGAAAGCGATCTGGCAGCACAGGCGCATTGACCCACTATGTGCATCACTGCGTCCGGGCTGTCAGATTGCTTTCTGCAGCTCGATGCCCATGCAGGGAGATCGGGCTGCAGAGCAGCGATCTAAGAGCTTGGGCGCAGTGACCCACTATATGCATCACTGCGCCTGTGCTGCCAGATCACTTTCCGCAGCTCGATCCCCATGCATGGGGATCGAGCTGCGGAAAGCGATCTGGCAGCACAGGCGCATTGACCCACTATGTGCATCACTGCGCCCGGGCTGTTAGATAGCTTTCTGTAGCTCGATCCCCATGCATAGGGATCGAGCTGCGAAAAGCGATCTGGCAGCCCAGGCGCAGTGATGCACATAGTGGGTCACTGCGCCCGGGGTGTCAGATCACTTTCTGCAGCTAGATCCTCAGGATCCAGCTGTAGAAAGTGATCTGACAGATCCAGCACAGTGATCCACAGTGACCATTATGTGATCACTGTCGATCACTGTGCTGGATCTGTCAGATCACTTCCTGCAGCTAGATCCTCAGGATCCAGCTGTAGAAGTGATCTGGCAGCTCCAGCACAGTGATCGACAGTGATCACATAATGGTCACTGTGGATCACTGTGCTGGATCTGTCAGATCACTTCCTGCAGCTAGATCCTCAGGATCCAGCTGTAGAAGTGATCTGGCAGCTCCAGCACAGAGCTCAGATCGGAGGCGGCGATACTCACAGAAGAGGAGGAGGAGCGGGACGCAGCGCTGACAGCCGGGCCGCCGGAGAGGTGAGTGGGAGAAGCCGATCGCCGCTCCGGGGATCGGGGGGCAGGAGGGGGCAGTGGGGGGGCTGGCAGTAGATGTGGCAGGGGGCACTTAGGACTAGGAGGAAGCGGGGGCAGTCAGGAGGAGGCGGGCGGCAGGAAGAGGAAGCGGGAGGCAGGGACAGGAAGCGGGCGGCAGGGACAGGAAGGGGGGGGTAGAAAGATGAAGGGGGGGGCAGGAAAGAGAGGTGGGGGACAGGGGGGCAGTTAGAGGATGACAGGGAGCAGATCAGAGGGTAGGGAGAGCAGCGGCAGGCAGGGAAACATTACAGGCGCGGTGATTTTCACTTTCACTTTTGAGCGCCAATCACCGCGCCTGTAGCCGGGGGGGTGGGGGTGGGGGCAAATCGACCCCCCCTGGGGTGTAGTACAACTCCCCATGTACCTGCAGGCCGAGTGACAGGTCAGTGAGACCCTCACTCGGCCTGTA
Organism: Allobates femoralis; assembly: GCA_033576535.1. NCBI lineage: Eukaryota > Metazoa > Chordata > Amphibia > Anura > Aromobatidae > Allobates > Allobates femoralis. Next base: position 465,338,132 of record JARQOC010000001.1, read on the forward strand.
GTAGCCCGATCATTCCATGGCCCACCCCTAGGGCCAAGGGTCGGGAATGACTTGGTTTTCATGGCCCAAACGTAGGGCCAAGGGTCGGGAAGGGGTTAATCCATGTCAACTGGCGGCAAGTGTGATTTAGTTATTGCCAACACCTGGTGCCACAGGTAAGTTACAGGTGCTGTTAATTACACAAATTAGAGAAGCATCACATGATTTTTCTAACAATGCCAATACTTTTGTCCACCCCCTTTTCTATGTTTGGTGTGGAATTAGATCCAATTTGGCTTTAGAACAATTATTTTTGTGTTTTTTCATTGAAGACAAATTAAATGAAGATAATAATACCAAAGAATTTGTGATTGCAATCATTTTCAGGAAGAAACTGAGTATTATATGACAGAATTGCAGGGGTGTCAATACTTTTGGCCACAACTGTAAATAGTAAAAAAAAAACTTTATATTTAGCACTCTCACTCCAACTGAATGTACTATCAGTTCAAATATAAAGTGAATGATCCTATTCCTTTCATGCAATGTCTTAAAAGGTAATGATTTTCAAGGATCCGCTCCCCTTCATCAGACCAAAACAAAACAAGAAGAAAATTGGTTTGTGAAACTGCCAAGAGGCCTAGAACAACATAAAAGGAGCTACAGGAATTTCTGGCAAATATTGATTGTATAAAAAGCTGAGAAAATGTTCCGCACTACTTTTAACACTGGCCACCCATTATAATGGTATTTATACATGGAACCAGGCAGGCTTAGCGAATATGGCAAAAAATATGGTGCTCGATTCAGTCAAGTTCATGGTTCACCACAGATAGAAGAAAGAATAAAAGCGGCACTCACCATTTGCCATAAAACCACCGACTTTATTCAAGTTCCATTAAAAAGACATGCACGATCGGGAGATCACAAAGCTGTATTGTGAGTACAACATCCGTTTTGTGCAGACAACTTCACTTCTACGGGTCCATACCTGCATGAAGTGGCTGTTGTCCTCACAATACAGCTCTGTGATCTAGTGTTCCTGCATGTCTTTTTAATGGATTTTGAAGAAAGTAGGTGGTTTCATTGCAAAATGTGAGTGCTGCGCTTATTTTTTCTACTGCGTATGATGAAATATTGGTTGTGTACTGCATGTGACAACAATCTCCCAAGAAGAAAAATTTTCATAACTTTTTCAACCTTTAATGTCATCCATAATCTGTACACTTCAATTGAAACAAACTGACATGTTTGTTGGAGCACTCCTTGATTTTACAACAGCATTCAGTATTTTGAGTAGGAGTCTATCAGCATGGCACATCTAGAATTGACAGTTGTCTGCTTTATTTAGCTGGTTATCAAAAATAGAGGGAATTTCATGCCATTTTTTTTATATTTATTTAAAAGCAATCAAGCTAAAGCAGACAGCGAGGGGCTGGTATTATTAGGGTGTGATGGCCCATGGTTATTTGGTCCTTCCCAGCCTAAATATACCAGCACGCAGCCACCTCAAAATTGGCACATCCCATTAGATGCATCAATTCTGGCACTTTGCATGGCTCTTCCAGATTGCCCTGGTGCAGTGGCAATCAAGATAATGTTTATTAGGGTTGATGTCAGCTGTGAATTGTCAGCTGGGATCAAGCTCAGGGTTTAATAATAGAGAGGGGTCTATCAGACACCCCCATCAGTTACCCGGTAAGTGAATAAAGACTCCCCTACACTCCCTCATTCACCAATTTGGAAAAAAAAATGTTTTCATGAAACTACGACTACAACTCTCATCAGAGATGCTGGCTCAGCTCTTGTCTCAGAGAGATCAGGCAGCTCTAATGGGAGTTGTTGTTACCTGGCATTTGTAAATACCTGTACTTTACTACTGTTCACAGTCGTCAGAACTACAGTCATGGATTGTGGATTATGTCGGAGCTTCGTGGGAGTATTTTTGATAATAAATTGGTGAACGAGAGAAAGTGTGGGGGAGTCTTTATTCAGATAAACTATTGTTTCTAGTGTGTGTGTTTTTTAATTGTACACTTACAGCGTTACTAATGGGGGTTTCTGAAAGAGCTCTCACCATTATTAACCCCTTGAGTTTGATGCCTGCTGTCAATTCCCAGCTGATATCAACCCGAAAAAACTATTTTTCCAATTGCCACTGCACTAGCCCCCATCTGTCTGCTTTACCTTGGCTGGTTATCAAAATTAGGGGAGCCCTCACAACATTTGTTTCATTTAATGTATTCCTATCCATATTTGTTTGCAGGGCAATTTTGCTTAATGTTTTAGTCCTCTAGCCCTTACTACGAGCATTTTACAGCACCAAAGTTTGGCTCCCCATTTACTTACATAGAGTTCATGGTCCAGAATCAAGTCTGTTTACTGAACCAGGTTTCCTTGGACGAAGTGCCTTTATGTCCGCGCTGCTGCTCCAGGAAAGAAAACCCAGGACATGGGGATGTCTGGATCAAACTTGTGCTTTAATATCTGATGCGTTTCAGAGCCACAAACCGAGCTCCTTCCTCAGGGAACATCCCTGAGGAAGGAGCTTGGTACGTGACTCCGAAACGCGTCGGATATTAAAGCACAAGTTTGATCCAGACATCCCCGTGTCCTGTGTTTTCCTTCCTGGAGCAGCAGCGCGGACATAAAGGCACTTCGTCCAAGGAAACCTACGTTAACACCACAGTGATCTGTGGGAGTGCAGTCCCTGCAGCAGCTGCATCTTTATCGCCATTTAACCAGTTGTGGGTGGCACAACTGGATAAGGTGAGCAATTCCACATTTTATGCCGACCGTAATCAATTAGGATAAGCCCCTATATGCACATTCTTATATTTAGAGATGTTTACTGAACCAGACTTGACAACAGCCTGGCTGAACCCAGAATACCCGAACACCCATGAGTCCTTATCTCTACTTATTCCTAACAAAATGCTAAAAATGGATATAAAAATTATATCTCAATAAATAAATATAAAAATAAATATAACAATAGAAAAATAAGAATAAATAAAACTGTACACAATAACATTAAACTAAACTTTATAAATCTAACAGTGACATAATGTAAGGAATAACAAACACCATGTTACAAGTACAACACAATAAATAATATCATCCTAATAAATATATATTGTAATACCGTGAAACATAGTAAACCACTTCGGGTAATGCTGAGGTAGAGTAAAAAAAGAGGGAGCACACAAGCAACTCATACTCATTTGCATGCTCCTCTGCCTAGGCGTTGTGGTATGATCAGACCATGTACCTGTATGGGACACAGCCATAGCAGGGGCACATATTTAAGATTATCCCAGCACAGGAACATTTTTTTGAAACACATCCAATTATAAAACCAATTATTATTCCAAGATATCATGATTAAAATGAACTTTAAAATGAACTTTGTTAATTGGAAAAAACCCTTTAAGTCACTTCTTGTTACCAACTTCACAGTGTTCCATGGTATCTATCAGGGGTGGGGAGCTCCAGGCCTCAAGGGCTGCCAATAGTGCATGTTTTCAGGAATTCTTTAGCATTCCACAGGAGTTGGAATTATCACCTGTGCAATACTAAGGAAATCCTGAAAACCTGCACAATTGGTGTCCCTTGAGTCCTGGTGTTCCCCACCCCTGGTATATATAATGGCATTGATAAATGTTTTTGTACCATTCTGCTGATCATTTTCAAGAATCTAATCCCTTTTCCATGTTGTAAGATGTCCATGGGCAATGGCATTTGCTGTAAAATGCATCGAAGATTACATTTGTAAAACGCTACTAAAACAGCTAAACTTCAAAAAGCTTTAGGGTATGTGCACATCGGACGGGTCTGCATCTTTGCAGACAGACCGGGAACCGGTGGAGAATAGCAGAAACTTAGTTTTCTGAACTCGGCAGTGTCCCTAGTTTTGTTAGCGTTTTGCTAACGATTTGCGATCGGGTTATTAGCGTTTGGACAGCGTGTTCTTGGCGATTTCCCCGGCGTTTTTCTTAGCGAGTTCCAGACTGGTCTTTGGTGCACTTGTTCAGCTGGAACCGCTGGAAAAACGCTGAAAAGAAGTCACTTGCTCTATCTTTGAAAACCGGTGGAAAACCGGTGAATAAACTGAAAACGACCAGAAAAAAACCGTTCTAATGTAGACAGCGTTTTCTAAACTCCATTGACTAGCATGTTAATCCAACCGGTGGCTAGGATTAACATAAATTAACATAAAACTCAGCGGAAACCGCCGACGGAAAACGCTATAAAACAGCCCACCAAATGACTGATGTGCACATACCCTTAGGCTATGTTCAGACAGAGTGTTTGTATTCCGTTTTTTATTGATCCGCTTTTGGTACAGTTTCTGTCCAAAAAATGGACCCTCTTTTTGCAAAAATGCATTACAAACACATCATCCGTTTGTGTTGCTTTTTTGCTCCATTTTCGGGGGACACAGACAGAGACACACAGACATACACATCGACAGAAATACTCAGACATTTTCTTACCCTCCTTGCGAACCCATGGTGATCCCCAGTGATGTCTTCAGGACCTGTGAGTTGTGAGCTTCTAGGACCTGGCTCTGCACCATGTGACTCAGTCACATGATGAGTCACATGGAAAGGTCCTAGAACAGGGGTCTCAAACTCGGTTGGCTTGGTGGGCTGCGGACCGGATCATCACACAGGACTGGGGGGCTATTATGCCCTCCGGTCCTGTGCGCAGCGCACGCAGCTGCAGCTGCTGACAGGTCAGGACCGGAGGGCATAATAGCCCCCCAGTCCTGTGTGATGATCCGGTCTGCAGCTGTCTGGGTCCTCTCGGACAGAACCGGACCAGATCATGCCGCAGTATGAAGCGGCCCTTACACATACTCACACATACACACACTCACACATACACTCAGACTCACACACACACATACTCACACATATACACTATCACACCTGCCTCCTCCGTCCCCCTCACCATCACACCTGCCCCCTCCATCCTCCTCACCAAAACTGCCCCCTCCGTCCTCCTCCTCACCATCACACCTGCCCCCTCCAACCATCTACTCCTCACCATAACAACTTCCTCCTCCGTCCTCCTTACCATCACACCTGCCTCCTCTGTCCTCCTCCTCACCATCACACCTGCCTCCTCCATCCTCCTCACCATAACAACTGCTTCCTCCGTCCTCCTCCTCACCATCACACCTGCCTCCTCCATCCTCCTCACCATAGCAACTGCCTCCTCTGTCCTCCTCCTCATCATCATCACACCTGCCTCCTCCATCCTCCTCACCATAACAACTGCCTCCTCCGTCCTCCTCCTCACCATCACACCTGCCTCCTCCATCCTCCTCACCATAACAACCGCCTCCTCTGTCCTCCTCCTCCTCACCATCACACCTGCCTCCTCCATCCTCCTCACCATAACAACCGCCTCCTCTGTCCTCCTCCTCCTCACCATCACACCTGCCTCCTCCATCCTCCTCACCATAACAACTGCCTCCTCTGTCCTCCTCCTCCTCACCATCACACCTGCCTCCTCCATCCTCCTCACCATAACAACTGCCTCCTCCGTCCTCCTCCTCACCATCACACCTGCCTCCTCCATCCTCCTCACCATAACAACTGCCTCCTCCTTCCTACTTCTCACCATCACACCTGCCCCCTCCGTCCTCCTCACCATAACAACTGCCTCCTCCGTCCTCCTCCTCACCATCACACCTGCCTCCTCCGTCCTCCTCACCATCACACCTGCCTCCTCCGTCCTCCTCCTCACCATCACACCTGCCTCCTCCGTCCTCCTCACCATCACACCTGCCCCCTCCGTCCTCCTCACAATCACACATGCTCCCTCCGTCCTCCTCACAATCACACCTGCTCCCTCCGTCCTCCTCACAATCACACCTGCCCCTTCCGTCCTCCTCACAATCACACCTGCCCCCTCCGTCCTCCTCACAATCACACCTGCCTCTTCTGTCCTCTTCACAATCACACCAGCCCCTTCTGTCCTCTTCACAATCACACCTGCCCCTTCTGTCCTCTTCACCATCACACCTGCCCCTTCTGTCCTCTTCAAAATCACACCTGCCCCTTCTGTCCTCTTCACCATCACACCTGCCCCTTCTGTCCTCTTCACCATAGCAACTGCCTCCTCCGTCCTCCTCACAATCACATCTGCCCCTTCTGTCCTCTTCACCATCACACCTGCCCCCTCCATCCTCCTCCTCACCATCACAGCTGCCACACATATACACACTCACAAATACACTCACACATACACACACACTCAGACATTCACACACTCTCAATCAAACACACCTTTATGATGCTGTGGTCCATTATGCATATGCAGGGAGCCGCCGCGGTGCCCGGTTTATCGTGACTTCCGGGTACCGCCCACACAAGCTCCTTCACGGCTTGTACATCAATGCAAGCCGGCGGCCGGCGGACCAATCAGAAGCCTGCAGCTGACGTCAGCGTCAGGAGGCTTCTGATTGGTCCGCCGCCTCTCATTGATGTACAAGCGTGAAGGAGCTTGTGTAGGCGGTACCCGGAAGTCACGATAAACCGGGTACCGCGGCGGCTCCCTGCATAATGAACCGGGGCATGGCTTTTGTTTCTATGGAGCCCCGGGCCACAGTGTGAAGCCTCGCGGGCCGCATGCGGCCCGGGGGCCGCGTGTTTGAGACCCCTGTCCTAGAAGCTCACAACTCACAGGTTCTGCCTTGCTGTCTGGGATGAAGATATCACCAGGGATCACGGGAAGGATAAGTAATTAGATGTTAGTGATGCAAAAAGCGCACCAGAAAACACCACACAAACTGGCACGCTCATTATTTTCTGGATGCACATTCTGCACCACTAATGGAGCAGTCAAAAAGCGCAGCGTCTGAACATCTAAATGAAAATCCCATTCACTTAGCTGGCAGACGGTTTGACTGATCCATTTTTGGTGCAGTTTCAAAAACGGATCAGAAATGTCCAGTGTGACCCTAGCCTTACACTGACTGCAAGTTAACATGAGTTTAACTGTGATTGGCTTACTCTGAACACAACCACATTAAGCACATTATATGAGGGTGTTCACACTTATGCAACCGTATCACTTTAGTTTTGCTATTTTTATGCACCCCTTCAAAATTATGTCAGTTTGTTTGTCAATGGATTTGTACAGATCATGGGTGACATTAAAGTAGGAAAAATTCTGAAGTGATTCATTTTAGTATGATTTTTTTTACAAGATAAAAACTTGGCATTTTAACATGGGTGTGAAGACGTTTCATATCCACTGTATACATGCATAACAATGTTCTAGTTATTGATAAAACATATTACATAACTTGACTAACAGATTTGATAATTATCTACAGAACGAATGTCTAAAAATCTGGCAGAGCAGTTATATTTCACAATTAAAAGGTGACAAAGGCACAGTATGTAGAAACAGCACAAGATTATGGAAAAATAATTGTAACCAAGTAAGTGGAACAACTTCCTTCCCAGATGTTTTTGCTTAGGATGGCATCTGCTAATAAACTCACCAGTATAGTTAAACAAGACATATTGCATGCTTCTAGCTTGTGAAAACTTTACATTTGTCCTTCCACTTTACATCTGTCTTGTGCTGGGAATTGGTTCATCACAGTCGGCCTCCATTTAATTACCACAATCATTATATACCTCTCTATATCATTCCTTAAGTAACTTCAGTAATATAGATTAGAACACACAGTCTATTGAGTTTGGCATAGTAGGATTGTTCTGTATACATATGGCTTTCATTAACAACTGCTTCCTTGGATTTATACATCTCCAATATGCCAAGTAGTTCAGAAAGGCTTAAAAACTATAAGTAAAATTTTCGTTAGTCAACCACATATATTTGTTTTGGAATAAATAAAAATATATTGCCGACATTAATTACAGTCTTCAGTAACATGCAATGGCTCTTTTTTCATGGCACTGTGTGGTCTGAGCAACTGCTGATTAATATGCTGCAGTATACACAGGGGCGGACCTACCATGGTGCAGCTGCACCAGGGCCCCGACCGGCTAGGGGGCCCCTTAAGCCTGCAGGGGGGCCCCCAGCTGCCCCCCATGACCCTGTGCCAGTGTGCCAGAGGAGAGGGGGTTGACCGAGGGAAGCTTCCTGCTTCCCCTGGCTGAGCCCGCCCCTCCTCTACTCCGCTGCTGCTCTGGATCCCAGGGGCACGCTAGATGCAGGTAGGAGCCGACGGCTGATAGCACCTGCTCCCCGGCCCTCGCCGGCGGCCGCTATTGCACCCCCCCGGTCCTCGCTGACGGCCGCGATCGATAGCACCTCCCACCCCGGTCCTCACCTGCGGCCGCAAGGTCCGCCACTGAGTATACAGTATGTCCAGGCTTTGAGTGAAGCAGTTCTTTAGTCTCTCTCCTAGCAATATCGTCCAGCACAACTTTATATATGTGAAAGGTTCACTGAGCAAAAATGGTAATCATGCAGTGATTTAGTTTGACATGTAGATTAGCTCTAAAGAAATTGTATTTACACTATAGATGATGAGCGAGACTTGTAAAGTTCGAGTTCAGTTCACGTAACAAACATATGGCTGCCGAATAGATTGGTAAACAGGTTGCCAAATTTCCAAACCCCATTCAAATTAATGGGAGGCAAAATCAAGGGCCTAGAAAACACATTCAAAGGGGCTCAAAGGCTGCCAAACACAGCTCAAACAGTTTTACAGTGGAGCCCCGCTGTTTTGGCACAGATTATTTTCCTAAAGTATTACTTACCAAGCTTCAGTGCTGCTGTCACCCTACTTCCAGGCCCGCTCACGAATCGCACTGCTTCCTCCCTTGATTGGTTAAAGTCTGACTTAGCCCCGCCCACCCTCTCTTCTTGTGTCTGAGAGTCAGACTTAGCCCCGCCTACCCTCTCTTCTGGCATCTGAAATTGGTTGCCAGTCAGACATCAAATTACTGTAAAAATAAATTAATAATAGAAAAAATTGGCGTGAATGTTGAAGCTAGCCAATACAAAGCGCATAGCTAAGGGACTGGAATTCTTACATTGGGAAGGCACAGAGTTATTGCCCCCCCACAGAGTAAGAGTAGCTCCAGAATATGGTGCATTCATTAGAAGTGTCATATCCGGATGTTTCATCCCGGCTCATCCAGCTGCCCTAGTGCAGTAGTAAGCGAGGTAATAGAAGAAGTTAATGACAGATGAGTATTGTCAGCTGTCACCAACCCCTGGATTGTTAATGTTGAGGCATGTATGATATCCCCACATTAGGAATCCAGTGACTAAATAGTTATAAGGCAGAAAAATCCTTTATTAGAAAAAAACACACAGACAACTTGTTTTTACCTACTTATTAAACCCAAACATATTCAGCTGACAATACTCATTTGTCATTAATTATTTGTATTACCCCAACTGCCACCGCATCAATGCATCGGGAAGAGCTGTGGTGAAGCGCCAGGATTGACGCATCTTATGGGGGCGACAGTTCCAGGGTGGCTGCGGTCTGCTATTTTTAGGGTGGTGAGGACTTGTGAAAAATGGCCTTTCCCACCCTGAGAATATCAGACCCGATCTGTCAGCTTTACCTTGGCTGGTAATCAAAAATGAGGGGCACCCTACGCCTTTCTTTTCAAATTATTTTATTATTTATAAATAAATACCGTATATACTCGCGTATAAGCCGACTTTTTCAGCCCAAAATTTGGGCTGAAAAGTCCCCCCTCGGCTTATACGCGAGTATATGTATATACAGCCGCAGCCCGGAGGTATACAGGCCCCCCCCATCAAGCTCCAGGGCCCCCCCCTTGAGCGGCGTCCTGTAAAGGAAAATCATACTTGCCAGTCTCCTGTCGCGCCGTCCGCAGCTGCCGACACGCGATCCCGGGCTTCATTCAGTGAGAAGTGTACTGAGAAGACCTGTGGTGACGTCAGAGGGGGGGCGTTCCCGGGGCGTTCCCAGCGCTGATTGGCTGTTCGCGGTCATGTGATATGTATCACATGACCGCGAGTGCCCGGGAACGCCCCTCTGACATCACCACAGGTCCTGTCAGAAGAGAGCTCACTTGGAACTGGGGATCGCACAGCGGCAGAAGACGTCGGACAGGTGAAGTATTGATTCTTTTTTATTTTTCAGACCTCAAGGGGGGGCCCCTGGAGCTTGATGGGGGGGGGGGGCCTGTATACCTCCGGGGCTGCGGCTGTATACAGCCCTGGGGCTGCGGCTGTATACAGCCCTGGGGCTGCGGCTGTATACAGCCCTGGGGCTGCGTCTGTATACAGCCCTGGGGCTGCGGCTGTATACAGCCCTGGGGCTGCTGCTGTATACAGCCCTGGGGCTTCTGCTGTATACAGCCCTGGGGCTTCTGCTGTATACAGCCCTGGGGCTTCTGCTGTATACAGCCCTGGGGCTTCTGCTGTATACAGCCCTGGGGCTGCTGCTGTATACAGCACTGGGGCTGCTGCTGTATACAGCACTGGGGCTGCTGTATACTACCTAAGGGCTGCTGTATACTACCACTGGGGCTGCTGTATACACCACTAGGGCTGCTGTATATACCTCTGGGGCTGCATATACCTCTGGGGCTGCATATACCTCTGGGGCTGCTGTATACTACCACTGGGGCTGCTGCTGTATACTACCACTGGGGAGGCTGCTGTATACCTCACTGCTGGGGGTTGTATACCTGTGCTGGAGTCCACCCTCGGCTTATACGCGAGTCAATAAGTTTTCCCAGTTTTTGGGGGCAAAAGTAGGGGGGTCGGCTTATACACGGGTCGGCTTATACACGAGTATATACGGTAATTAGAAAAAATAGCTTGGTTATGACCTTTGTTTTGGATTACCAGTCAAGGTTAAGCCACCAGCTGTGATCTGCAGGCTGCAACTGTTTACTGTACCCTAGCTGGCAATGAAAAATAGGGGGTACCCCATGTCATTTTTTCATTAATTTTTTTGCTTTTAGCTAAATACAAGGCTAAAACACCCTTTAGTGCAACATGAAAGGCACTAAAGGGTGCAAGATTACAATATATAGGGGCGTGGAACATTAGTTTTCATTTTGACATCTATCTATATATCTATCTAAAAATAAAAACAGCACTCAAAAATATAAGGTGAAAAATGTGGATTTAATGATCCATCCGGCAACGTTTCGGCAGATCAACCTTCGTCAAACACTGCGCATGTAGTAAGTACATACATATATAGTGACCACATATGTTATAATTAAACTCAACATGGACAAAACTGAATTCATAGTCTTCCCCCCAAGAAATTCCACCCCACCTCCCAACCTATCCATCTGCATCAACGACTGCGCCCTCTCCCCAGTCCCCCAAGCCAAGTGCCTCGGGGTAATCCTTGACTCCTCCTTATCCTTCAAGCCCCACATCGAGGCCCTCACCACATCCCTCCGGCTCCAACTCAAGAACATCTCGCGGATCCGCTCCTTCCTCACCCACGACTCCACTAAAACACTCATTCATGCTCTTATCATCTCCCACCTTGACTACTGCAACCTTCTTCTCAATGGCCTCCCGGCTAACTCCCTCACACCTCTGCAGTCTATCCTCAATTCCGCTGCCCGACTAATCTACCTGTCCTCCCGCTACTCCCTTGTCTCCCCCCTCTGCCAAGCCCTTCACTGGCTCCCCACCTCCAAGAGATCCAATTCAAAACACTAACCATGGCGTACAAAGCCATACACAACCTCGCCCCACCATACATCTCCGACCTGGTCTCCCGATACCTACCCTCACGCAACCTCCGCTCCTCCCAAGAACTCCTCCTCTGCTCCCCTCTCATCACCTCTTCGCACAACCGAGTCCAGGACTTCTCCCGGGCATCTGCCTTACTCTGGAACTCCCTGCCCCAACACGTCAGACACTCTCCTACCCTGAGTAGCTTCAAGTGTCACCTGAAGACTCACCTATTCCGTCAAGCCTACAACCTGTCATGAAACCGAGGCGACCGCCCCATACCCTGAGAAGCTTCAAGTGTCCCCTGAAGACTTACTTATTCCGTCAAGCCTACAACCTGCCATGAAACCGAGGCGACCGCCCCATACCTGACATTCCCCCATCCTACTGTATCCAAACCCGCCCCTCGTAGACTGAGCCCTCGTGGACAGGGTCCCTGCCCCTCCTGTACCTGTACGTCCTGATCGCCTAGATTTAGTGTACTTGTTCTTGTCTCCCTTATCCTCATGTAAAGCGCCATGGAACCTAATGGCGCTATATAAATAAATAATAATAATAATAATAATTAGTGATGGGCGAATCTGAACTGTAAAGTATGGGGTCCGTACTTAACACCTAGTGTTCAGGCACAGATCCCGAACTTGATCCTTCCTGGGAAGATCATGTTACAGTTTGAGTTCGGTTCTGGGGTGGGAGCTGTAAAAAGAAAGCAAATAGGTATTAAACAGCAGGATCATACTCTAGTAAACAGTAAAAAAAAAACACATCATAGAGAAAAAAAAACATTTTGATTGAAATAAAAGACAAAACACATGCCTGGTTACCCTCCTTAATAACTAAAAAACAAACCCTCCAACGATAAATCCCAGGTGAACATGTACATACAGCTCTGCTACAACTCTGTGAGCAAACACAGCGACTAGCAGGCTGACACTGACAACCGGGTGCTGTGAGAAAGGTCATCTAAGTTCACAGCTTAGCTGCATCAGCGATGAACTCGGTTGACCCCATGGACAGCATCATGCAGTTCATGGGGTCACACAAGTTCACAGTTGACGCGACTCAGCTGTGAACTTACATGAGCCTTCTCATTGCTGGATTTTCAGGGTGGGGGCCCAGAATGCTTGGGCCTTACCATCTTGAGAATCCCAGCCCCCAGCTGCCTGGGTTTCTCCTCGGCTGGTGATAAAAATTAGGGCAAAGACATGAATTTTTTATCGTAATTATATAAATTAAAAAAATAATGGGCTTCCCTGTATTTTTATTGCCAGGCAAGGTAAAGCCAGGCAGTTGGGGGTGAGAGCCCAAAGGCTGAGAATCAAAAATACAGCGAAGCACAATGCAAATTTGTTTTTAATTATTTATTTATTTTTATAGAACTATGATGTCCGTCAATGGGTGAGGGGCCCAACAGCGAATTACAGACGCTGTCACAGAAAATGGGCGTCTGTGATTGGCTACTGAAGTAACCTAGAACTAGCCCACACATTCTAGAATCTAGAATGTTCGGGCAGTTTTTAGATTTTACTCCAACAGCCAATATTAGGGCCCTTTCACATCTGCGTTTTTCGTAATTCGCGGCAGATGCGGTGAAAAAACCGCATCTGCCGCGTTTGCCGCATAACCGTTCCACTTGCGGCGTGGTTGCGGTTTTTTCTATGCAATGTATAGGGGGACTTGCGGCAGATGCGGCAAGTGCGGTTTTGCACTTGCGGCAGGTGCGGCCGCGAAAAAAACCGCAGTAAGCCGCGGTTTTTTTCGCGGCCGCACCTGCCGCAAGTGCAAAACCGCACTTGCCGCATCTGCCGCAAGTCCCCCTATACATTGCATAGAAAAAACCGCAACCGCGCCGCAAGTGGAACGGTTATGCGGCAAACGCGGCAGATGCGGTTTTTTCACCGCATCTGCCGCGAATTACGAAAAACGCAGATGTGAAAGCACCCTTAGACGCCCAGTTTCTCTGTGATTGGCTGTTGTGCCTGTGAATATCCAGGGAATTAGTGAACGGCCCGGAAGTACTGCGGCGGGGTGGCGGAACACAGTAAGTATGATGCTGCCATTTAATAACTATTTGCTTTCTTTTTACAGCACCCTGCCCCCATTCCATAATGTTAAAGTCCGAGTTCGTGGTCCGGACTCAAGTTTGAGCCACGTTCGGCCTTGAACTTAGACTTTAGATGGGTTCACCCATCACTAGTTACGATTCATTAATTATGCAAATCAGCTTTTTCCTGTGTACATTTCATACCATAAATATCATAAAATCATTCATGTTAACGTGCATCCAATATACATACATAATTCCCATATTGCTAAAAATCAAACTGTTTACACCACATATATCGGCATACATAAAGTGCATTAGTGATAATGTACTTAGTAATTCATAAAGGTCAATGGAGGCAAGAAGAAATATAATTAATAAAAAAGTTATATACTTGTGTCTTATGGCTGTGCTCACATCACTGTATGTTGTTCCCGGCGTCTTTTTCTTTAGTCTGTGCATGTCTGTCATGCCATACAAGAACTAACCAATGGTTACTATCCGCCTGGGCATGCGCAGTATCAATGAATCAGTCTCCTCCATTTTACTTGTGGGAATCACCCATTCTGTCCAATGTTTGAGTCTCATATTAAGTATAAGCATTTTACTTGTTAAAGTGTAAATGATGTTTCATTGAAAAACAAACAAACAACAGTGCACTGGTTGTTAATGTGTCACATAGCAGGTAAGATAATGCTTTTTTGTGCCATGTGACTTATTTTCTCAACTTTTTTGTACGCTTTTAAAAACTACATTTTAGGGCTGTTTGGGCGTGGCCAGCAGCTGATAGGGAGAAGTGCAATGTAACAGCAGAGAAGGGGCAAGATCAGAGATTATGAGCCATGTGGTGAGCCAGCAGAGAAGGAACCAGATGTCAAATCGGAGGAGCTTGTGCCGATGAAAGGGCAGAGTAGTTTGCACTGATCCTGACATTCTGACATTGCTTAGCACTGTGTTCTAGCTAAGGTAAGGTAATCTTACACACTGTCACCTCATCAGCTGCAGTCAGCAGTGTGGACGCTGTGTGGGCCAAGCCCCTTCCACCTTTATATAGTTATGTGGCCGTATTCAGTGTGAAGATGAATCTGACTGAGAATGAATATATGTCTGCTTCAGACACAGTCTAGTGGGGACACCTTGTAGAAGGTTTATGAATGGCTTTCCACCAAATGTCACTTATAAAGTATGTGTGAAAATGTATTAAAATTTCTTGCTGTACATTATTAATAAATAAAAATTTAAATGGCGGTTACGCTTTAAACAAATATTAAATAGATCCTTAATTCCACATTATATGAATGTCCAAAATTGGGCTGGACGTAGTGCTGTTTACTTTGTCTTAGAAATGTTATAGGCAACCTCGTCCTGCACCCACTCCTGGGACATTCCAGGCTGCCATGGTTATAAAGCAGGAGCGAGAAGCTCTTAACCTCTGCTCTCCCACTAAACCCTAGCTAGCATCAGACATTACAGAAGTCCATATATATACATAGAATATCCATATTAGTGCTCTTGACCATATTTTAGGTATATATTGTGGCCATGTGATTGGCTGTTGGAGTAACCTGGAATCTATCCATACATTCTAGATGCTAGAATGAATAGGCTGATTTCAGGTTAGTCCAACAGCCATTCACAGACGCTCATTCTCTGTGACAGCGTCTGTGATTGGCTGTTGGAGTAACCTGGAATCTAGCCATACATTCTAGATAATCCAGGAAAAAAGGGGATTCAGTACAAACAACAAAGAAAAATTTGGGTGCAAAATTCCTGAAACGATGTTCAACTATAATATATAAGTAGAAAAAAACCAGGCAGCACATCCAAAAAATAAATTCAAAGGGACACCATTTAATTGAGCCCACAGTGGTGCAACATTTTGGCCTACACTGCCCTTTGTCAAAGGTCAGTGTGGGCCGAAACGTTGCACCACTGTGGGCTCAATTAAATGGTGTCCCTTTGAATTTATTTTTTGGATGTGCTGCCTGTCTTTTTCTACTTATACATTCTAGATGCTAGAATAAATGGACTGATTTCAGGTTACTCCAACAGCCATTCACAGACACTCATTCTCTGTGACAGCGGCTGTGATTGGCTGCTGGGCCCTTTACAGATTGACTAACAGCATAGTAATGTAAAAATAAATAAATAATTTAAAAAAATTACGTGGTGCTTCACAGTATTTTTGATTCTCAGCGCAGATAAATCAAACAGCTATGAGCTGTCACCCCCAGCTGCCTGGCGTTACTTTGACTGGCAATCAAAATACGGGTAAGCCTATTTTAAAAAAATAATTGAAATAAATAATTAAAAAAAAAATGGCACTGGTTTCATCCTAACTTTGATCACCAGCCAGGTAAAACCTAGGCAGGTGGGGGCTGGGATTCTCAGAGTAGTAAGGCCCAAGCATTCTGGATCCCCCACACTGAACACCACAGCCCACAGCCGCCCCTGCAAATGTTACATTCATTCGTAGCATTATTTTCAGCTGCTTTACCCAGCTCATCCAGCGGCCCTGATGGAGTTTGCACGTTGGGTAATAATGAGGTTAGTGCCAGCTTTGTATTGCCGACAGGCACCAAGCCCGAAATTCATGATGTCAGCCCAGTATTAGACCTGGCCACCATGAATTTCTAGGGAACATTAAAAAAAACACAACACAGAATTTTTTTTTAAACATATTTAAGGACTCCATCTTTATTACAAAAAAAAGCCCTCACTCTGATATAATCCACAGGCAGAGAATGTTCAGCTCTGCTTCATCGCTTGAACAGACACACGTCTGTTCAGAGTGACAAGCAGGCTCAGACTGAGCTGGTTGCCATGAGAAAGGTCAATCCAGTTCACAGCTGAGCGGTAACCCCGACTCTTACGTCCTCACAAACACTGCTGTAAACTGAGCGGTTCTCGGCAGTGATTACAGTAACATCAAACTTGGGGACACAGGAGTTCACGGCTGATCATCTCAGCTGTGTACTCGGGTAACCCTGACTCTGATATCACCACAATCAATGCTCAGAACCACTAAGTTTACAGCACTGTTCGTGGGACGTCAGAGTTGGGGGTTACCTGAGTTCACGGCTTAACTGTGAACATGATTGACCTTTCTCATGGCACCCAGCTCAGTCTGAGCCTGCTTGTTGCTCTGAACAGACGTGTGTCTGTTTAAAGAGATTAAACAGAGTTGGACATGCTCTGCCTATGGATTACTTCAGAGGGAGGTTTCTTTAATAATAAATATGGAGTTCCTAAATGTGTTTGGGTTTTTATTAAAAAAAATTTCTCTGTGTTGCATGTTTTTTTTTTAATGTTTACTAGACATTCATGGTAGCCAAGTCTAATACTGGCCTGACATCATGGATTTTGGGGATAGTGCCAGCTGACAATACGAAGCTGGCAGTAACCCCATTATTACCTAGAATGCCTGAAAATGGTGCTATGAAAGAATGTGCTATTTTCATGGGTGGCTGTGGTATTCAGCATGTGGGCCAAGAATGCTTGGGCCTTACCAAGCTGAGAATCCCAGGGTCTCATACTTTTTTCAATCAATATGTAGTTGTGACGACCATCCGCTGTGAAGCTGAGCTGCTGGTAAAGCAGCACCCCGAGAAACCCCGAGACCCTTAACCCCTATACAGGGATCTGGAATTATAGCGGAGCCCAGGAGGTAGCTACCTATGAGAGCAGCAGAGCAGGGAGGTCGTCTAGGAAGGGAAAAATCAGGAACCGAAGAACGTAGTCAGGAGTCCGAGTCAAAACCGAGAGGGCAGCGAAGGTACAAAATCGTCATGCGGTAACAGAGTCGAAAATCCAGGCAAAGGTCAGAGTCAAAACCAAACACACACTATGTCACTGGGGAACCAAAACTATATCTGGCGGCCTGCAAGACAGGCTCCAATGTATTTGAAGGGCGCGGCTACCTCCCATAGGCTGGAGCTCACAGCCTGATGACCTCATCCGGACCGCCCCTAGAACCAGGCCAGATGGAGATGCACGACTGGCTCCACCCACGCCACCTCTGACAGAAGAACGCAGGCTGCGCCTAACGGACACCTCTGCAGGGCCTGCTCCTCTGCGACCAACTCCACCCAGAGGGGAAACACAGCGGCGCTCAGCGACAGAGGCAGACGTCGCAGGAGCAGTTCCATATGAGGACAAGGCCCTCCTATCACCGGCGCCACCAGCCGAAGGAATCCGGCTCCTCCCAGCGGCCGAGGCAGGAACACCGGCCACCGAGTCCAATGGCGATGTGACAGTAGTTATTAGCTTCTATGTTCCCGCCCAGAGGCTGTCTATTTAAGCAGCCTCAGATGTTTAATCAGTGCTTCTGAATCCTGTTTGCAGCTTGTCAGTTGTCTGTCCCCCTGAAGCCTTTTGGATATGCTATTACAGCTGTCCTCCACTTCGGGTCTTTGGAGCACGTGTACACAGGAACCCTTCTGCTTTACCATCAAAATTTATACGTAAAGTAAGAGAGGATTTTGAAACTATTGCTAGAGACTGGATTTAAGAATTTATTCTTGCTTCCTGCATTTTCAGCCTCTGCATTCGCAACAATGTTTAACCCTTCTCATGCTTTTACAAGAACTTTCTAAGCAAGTCTGTGTCTCCTGTTTTCCCTTGCACCCATGCACTAGACTCTATACAGATGGTATTTAATATGTATCACTGGGTTTTACCTGGATGGCAATCAAAATATGGGGGAGCCCACACAATTTATTATTAACATTTTTTATTTAAAGAATTTAAAAAAATGTGTTTTCCTGTATTTTGATTGCCAACCAAGGTAAAGTCAGGCAGCTGGGGGTGGCAGCCCGTAGCTGTCTGATTTATCTGTGCTGAGAATGAAAAATATCGTGAAGCGCCACATCATTTTTTAAAATTATTTATATTTACATTACTATTATGTCAGTCAATCTATGAAGGGCCCAGCAGCCAATCAGAGATGCTGTCACGGAGAATGGGCATCTGTGATTGGCTACTTGAGTAACCTGAAACTATCCCATACATTCTAGTAGCTGTACAGGACACAGTACAGCTTGGCTGGACAGCGGTAAGTGTAATGATGATGTTTAATAACCATATGCTTTGTTTTTACAGGAAAGTCCGTGTTTGAGGACCATGCCCAGACAGTAGGTGTTCGGTACAGACTCCCAACGTTACAGTTCAGGTTCGCTCATCACTACCCAATACTGATCTTTGATCTGAGTAGGTTGAAGTTTTGTATAACTTGCAGTGCACTGCCATCCATCTCAAATGTGTCTCTGTCTAGCTGGCAGTAGTCAATATCTTTGTCTTGTTTGTTGTGTGCAGGAGCTCCATGCTCAAGTTTTCCATCTTGAAGTTACTTCAGGGGAAATGGTGTATCAGTGTCCGCGCTGCTGCAATCCCAAGAAAACGATCCGGAAACCATATGTAGGTTGCATCAATCATCCATTTATTCCTTTTCCTTGTGACAACCATCCGCTGTGAAGCTGAGCTGCTGGTAAGGCAGCACCCGAGAAACCCCGAGACCCTTAACCCCTATACAGGGATCTGGAATTATAGCGGAGCCCAGGGGGTAGCTGCCTATTATGAGCAACAGAGCAGGGAAGGTCGCCAGGGGAAAAAATCAAGACCCGAAAAACAAAGTCAGAAGTCCGAGTCAAAACCGAGAGGGCAGCGAAGGTACAAAATCATCAGGCAGTAGCAGAGTCGAGAATCCAGGCAAGGGTCAAGGGCAAAACCAAGAGGGCAGCTGAGGTACAAAATCGACAGGAAGAAGCAGAGTCAGAAATCCAGGCCAAGGTCAGAGACAAAACTAAACATACACCACTGGAGAACCAAAACTATATCTGGCGGCCTGCAAGACAGGCTCCAATGTATTTGAAGGGCGCGGTTACCTACCATAGGCTGGAGCTCACAGCCCGATGACCTCATCCGGACCGCCCCTAGATCCAGGCCAGATGGAGATGCACGACTGGCTCCACCCACACCACCTCTGACAGAATAACGCAGTCTGCGCCTAACGGACACCTCTGCAGGGCCCGCTCCTCTGCGACCAACACCACCCAGAGGGGAAACACAGCGGCGCTCAGCGACAGAGGCAGACGTCGCGGGAGCAGTTCCATATGAGGACAAGGCCCTCCTGTCACCGGTGCCACCAGCCGAAGGAATCCGGCTTCTCCCAGCGGCCGAGGCAGGAACACCGGCCACCGAGTCCAATGGCGATGTGACATTCCTATGCGTTTCGGCACTGTCCTAGTGCCTTCCTCAGGGATAACTGAGGAAGGCACTAGGACAGTGCCGAAACACGTAGGAACTGCTGATGATTCCAACCCTTGTGCCATACTAAGGAAATCCTGAAAACATGACCTGTTTGCGGCTCTTGAGGCCTGCAGTTCCCTACCCCTGCTATTCAGAGTAGTGCATCACCTTTCACAGGAGGATCACAATGACAGGCACCCTGGCTGTAATGACAACCTATCATCGTCCCACAATCACATCTTTATTGCGCTGATGGGAGCAGGGTATGATGTTTCCCCTTGTCGTCAAGTGTTAAATCCTGCTGTCAGGAAATGACAGCTGGATTCAACTGGTTAACAGCTGCCAGTGGATCTCTCAAAATGCAGAAATGCAAAAAGCAATCCTTTTTCCTATAGTGTAAAAGCAGCAAAACATGAAAAACATAAAAAAATACATAAATGTGGTATTGCTCTAATCGTACCAACTCACAGAATAAATCTGTCTTATTAATTTTACCACATAGTAAATGGCATAACCCCTAACCCTGAAAAACAAAAGAAAACCACAATTCCTGAATTTTTGTTTTATGTTCATTCTGCCTCAAAAAAATCTGAATATAAAACGATCAAAAAATGTTATGTGCCTGAAAATTTACCAATAAAAATATCATCTCATCTTGTTAAAACTATGTCCTTACATGATTACATTTCTGCTGGAGAAATACAGAGAAGTTATAGCTCTAAAATATGGTGATGCAAAAATGATTTTTATAAAAAAAAATAAAAAGCAATTTTTAGTGCGTGATAGTAGCCAAACATGAAAATCCTATGGTATATACAGTGACTTGTCAAAGTATTTAGCCCCCTTGAACTTTTCAACCTTTTGCCACATTTCAGGCTTCAAACATAAAGATATTCTACCGTATATACTCGTGTATAAGCCGAGTTTTTCAGCCCAAAAATTGGGCTGAAAAGTCACCCCCTCGGCTTATACACGGGTCAATACGGTAACTATTTTGCTGGGCAGGCTGGGGGAGGCGGGGGGAGGCTGATGAGTGAGCGGCCCGTCACGTGGGGCTGCTCATTAGATATGCACGGCTCCCCCCGCCCATCACAGCGGCAGGGGGAGCCGTGCATACAGCCCCCCAGTGTATACAGGCAGCCCCCACTGTATACAGGCAGCCCCCACTGTATACAGGCAGCCCCCACTGTATACAGGCAGCCCCCACTGACAGTCGTCCCCCCATCATGGAAAGAGCCCCCTCACTTTGCAGAGTCCCCCCCCCGGCCCCCGCTGCATTATCTTACCATCCAGGGTCTTCACCGCGGGGCCTCCAGTCCTCCATCCTTGCGCGCTGTCTTCCCGGTCTCATGTGACCCGGCGCGATGACGTCATTCCACTGCGACCGCCGGGTCACATGAGACCGGGAAGACAGCGCGCAAGGATGGAGGACTGGAGGCCCCGCGGTGAAGACCCTGGATGGTAAGATAATGCAGCGGGGGCCGGGGGAGGGACTCTGCAAAGTGAGGGGGCTCTTTCCATGATGGGGGGACGACTGTCAGTGGGGGCTGCCTGTATACAGTGGGGGCTGCCTGTATACAGTGGGGGCTGCCTGTATACACTGGGGGCTGCCTGTATACAGTGGGGGCTGCCTGTATACACTGGGGGCTGCCTGTATACACTGGGGGCTGCCTGTATACCTCTGGGGCCTGCTGTATACCTCTGGGGCCTGCTGTATATACCTTGGGGCCTGCTGTATACCTTTGGGGCCTGCTGTATACTTTTGGGGCCTGCTGTATACCTGCTGGGGCCTGCTGTATACCTGCTGGGGCCTGCTGTATACCTGCTGGGGCCTGCTGTATACCTGCTGGGGCCTGCTGTATATACCCCTGGGGCCTGCTGTATATGCCTCTGGGGCCTGCTGTATACCTCTGGGGCCTGCTGTATATACCTCTGGGCCTGCTGTATACCTGCTGAGGCCTGCTGTATACCTGCTGGGGCCTGCTGTATACCTGCTGGGGCCTGCTGTATATACCCCTGGGGCCTGCTGTATATGCCTCTGGGGCCTGCTGTATACCTCTGGGGCCTGCTGTATATACCTCTGGGGCCTGCTGTATACCTGCTGAGGCCTGCTGTATACCTGCTGGGGCCTGCTGTATACCTGCTGGGGCCTGCTGTATATACCCCTGGGGCCTGCTGTATATGCCTCTGGGGCCTGCTGTATACCTCTGGGGCCTGCTGTATATACCTCTGGGGCCTGCTGTATACCTGCTGAGGCCCTCTGTATACCTGCTGGGGCCTGCTGTATACCTGCTGGGGCCTGCTGTATATTCCCCTGGGGCCTGCTGTATATGCCTCTGGGGCCTGCTGTATACCTCTGGGGCCTGCTGTATACCTGCTGAGGCCTGCTGTATACCTGCTGGGGCCTGCTGTATACCTGCTGGGGCCTGCTGTATATACCCCTGGGGCCTGCTGTATATGCCTCTGGGGCCTGCTGTATACCTCTGGGGCCTGCTGTATATACCTCTGGGGCCTGCTGTATACCTGCTGAGGCCTGCTGTATACCTGCTGGGGCCTGCTGTATACCTGCTGGGGCCTGCTGTATATACCCCTGGGGCCTGCTGTATATGCCTCTGGGGCCTGCTGTATACCTCTGGGGCCTGCTGTATATACCTCTGGGGCCTGCTGTATACCTGCTGAGGCCTGCTGTATACCTGCTGGGGCCTGCTGTATACCTGCTAGGGCCTGCTGTATACCTGCTGGGGCCTGCTGTATACCTGCTGGGTCCTGCTGTATACCTGCTGGGGCCTGCTGTATATACCCCTGGGGCCCTGCTGTTTATGCCTCTGGGGCCTGCTGTATACCTTTGGGGCCTGCTGTATACCTTTGGGGCCTGCTGTATACCCCTGGGGCCTGCTGTATATACCCCTGGGGCCTGCTGTATATACCCCTGGGGCCTGCTGTATATGCCTCTGGGGCCTGCTGTATATGCCTCTGGGGCCTGCTGTATGCCTCTGGGGCCTGCTGTTTATACCTTTAGGGATGCTGTATATACCACTGGGGAGGCTGCTGTATATACCACTGGGGAGGCTGCTGTATACTACCACTGGGGAGGCCTGTATACCACACTGCTGGGGGCTGTATACCTGTGCTGGGGTCCACCCTCGGCTTATACACGAGTCAATAGGTTTTCCCAGGTTTTGGGGGCAAAAGTAGGGGGGGTCGGCTTATACACGAGTATATACGGTAATTTTTTTGTGAAGGATCAACAACAAGTGGGACACAATCGTGAACTGGAACAAAATTTATTGGATATTTTAAAGTTTTTTAACAATTAAAAAAACTGAAAAGTGGGGTGTGCAATATTATTCGTCCCCCTTGAGTTAATACGTTGTAGCGCCACCTTAGCACCTTAGGGCCCCTTTACACGCGGCTACATTTCTTGGGTGGCTACAGGTAACTTACTGGTTGCAGTGAAATCACAGAGACAAGGTTCTATCTTGTTGCTGTGTACAAATGGAATAATCTCTCCATGATTTCACTGCAACCAGTAAGTTACCTGTAGCCACCCAAGAAATGTAGCCGCGTGTAAAGGGGCCCTTATTCCACATGTTTGGTGTGTCTCCCAGGAGGCTTGTGGCAAACTTAAAACGAGACTTTTTATGGATATCTTTGAGAAATGGCTTTCTTCTTGCCACTCTTCCATGAAAAGCCAGATTTGTGCAGTGTATGACTGATTGTTGTCCTATGGTTAGACCTCAGCTGTAGATCTCTGCAGTTCATCCAAAGTGATCATGGGCCTTTTGGCTGCATCTCCGATCAGTCTTCTCCTTGTTCAAGATGAAAGTTTAGAGGGACGGCAGGGTCTTGGTAGATTTGCAGTGGTCTGATACTCCTTCCATTTCAATATGATCGCTTGCACAGTGTTCCTTGAGATGTTTAAAACTTTGGAAATCTTTTTGTATCCAAATCCAGCTTTAAACTTCACCACAACAGTATCTCAGACCTGCCTGGTGTGTTCCTTGGTCTTCATGATGCTCTCTGCACTTGAAACAGAACCCTAATGGTACCTTTACACGCCGCCACAACAGGATGGATACCAACGGCAACTTCACGTGCACGAGCACGGCCGAACGGTTACCAACGGGAACCGCACCCTCTTTACACGCCGCCACAAGGTGCGCTACGCTACGCTACATCTACAGCTAGATACATCGCCGGGTGTCGCAAGTAGCCGTCTGTAGCTCAGCGTACCAGCTTTACACACCGCCACCACAGAGTGATCTGGGAGCAACAAAGGCAGGACGTAAAACAAATAGGCGTGCCACAGACCTGTACGCCGCGCCCAAACCACAACCATTGGCCAACACTACGGAGTTGTGATTGGGCACGACGGAAAGGGCGGATGGCCGAGACGTGCCGTACTACTGAGCGGAGTGTGGCACGGAATAAGCGCTTGTGACATGGCGGAGCCTGGCGAATGCATCCAAATCGATGGTAATGGGTCACGCTAGAGCGGTGGCCAGTCACATATCCCGTGTGTATTAAAGTAGCGGTCCGGGGCTATGTGTGCGTAGTACAAGTGTTTGCCTTGTCACGCACGATCAGCGCTTGTGACAGCCGCGTGTGCCGATTGAACTGAGGTGCGTTTGTGTGCCACACATTAGCGTCTTACAAAAGACAGTATGTGCGTTTTCTGTCAAAAATCTGTGACAACTGTGGCGAAGTATGTGTATGTATACAGGCTGAATGGGGTTTAATATATGTGCTGACAGATGTGAATGTAGTGGAACAGCTTCCAAGGCACCAAGTCAAAGATCTTTGTGACAGTGTATTAGCAAACACCTGACAAGAATATGTCCTGCATCAATGTGCTGTGTGCAGGGGACCCTCTGCCTACAACAAAATAAAGGATCATGTACGCACAATGGCCACAAACACTGTTGGGCAAAAGACTTTCAGAAAAACATGGCTACCCACACATATTGTGTGCACAATCCCAGCCAATAGGTGGCTATGACATCCCAGGCCCCCACCCAACCCTGCATCACATTGCCCTCCTCCACCAAGTAATCAGGCTCACACAGAT
Source organism: Allobates femoralis (assembly GCA_033576535.1). Classification (NCBI taxonomy): domain Eukaryota; kingdom Metazoa; phylum Chordata; class Amphibia; order Anura; family Aromobatidae; genus Allobates; species Allobates femoralis. The sequence continues at coordinate 465,363,154 of JARQOC010000001.1, forward strand.
TATGTTGGATCCAACAGAAAAAGGTTTAATATATTGCATGAATCTTGACCTTGTCTTGTGCAAACAAAATATACATAAAGTAAAAACATTGTAGAATTCAAGAGCAGGTGACATTAATCAGCCAAATTCAATGGATAAGCAAATCACCACACATTGCAAACTGTGCATGGAAAAAATACCAAAATAACCTAAACTAACTAACTAAATAACTACATAATGAAAACTCATGCACATAATGAAAACAAAGATAATGGAAAAGGTCAACCAAACATTAAAGGGGTGCAGCTAACCTGCTGTCACCTTCATTGAAAACACAAAAAGCAACTCCCAGAGCCAGCCACATTATATGGCCTGGTCCTGCCAGCTCACTGCACCAGACCCATTGAAGTAGGAGCAGTAAGCTTCTCTACTGTCCCTGGCCTCCTGCCGAGTGCGGCCATGGCTCTGCGGCTGGAGTGGCACAATCACATGGGCCTCATCACGCCAAGACCCTGGACGGAGCTCCCCTGTTGTAGCGTCTGCATTATCTACATAACCTCCTGGCGTGTATGATGCCCTATCCCTACGACGCAGGAAGTTATGTAGCACACAGCAGGCCACCACTACCGCGTCAATAGACTCCGGTTTCATATGTATAGGTGTATGAAAAATCGGGAATCTATTCGCCATTATCCCAAACGCATTTTCAACTACACGGCGGGCCCGGGATAGCCGGTAGTTGAAAATGCGTCTCTCAGAAGTAAGGGCCCTCTGGGGATATGGCCGCAGTAGGTGTTCCTGAAGTGGGAATGCTTCATCCGCCACAAACGCAAAGTTGAGATGTTCGGTCGTGTGCTCATTTGAGGGTAAGTTTAGCCCACCATTCCCTAGTAGTGTTGCCAAGGAGCTTAGGGCAAACACCCCCCATCTGAGTTGCGACCGGGCATTCCAACATCCACGTAGAGGAACTCATAGTTGGCATCTACTACAGCCATGAGGATTATACTACAATACCCTTTGTAATTGTAATACGAAGAGCCAGAGTGGGCAGGTTTGGTAATCCTCACGTGCTTACCATCCAATGCCCCGCCACAGTTGGGGAAGTTCCACCGGGTTTCAAACCCTCGGGCCACTTCCAGCCATTCTGCGGCGGTTAATGGCATTTTCATGTAGGCTGGCTGCAGAGCTCTCCAGATGGCCCAACACGTTTCAGGGATCAGGCGGCTCAGCAGGGGCAGGGAGACACGTGACACGTATGTGAGGGATGTCATGGACTGCCCTGTAGCCAGGAACCGCAAAGTGATCGCCAACCGCTCAGCAGCTGATACTGATGGGCGCATTATAGTGTCCTGACGCGCTATCATTGGCCCTACACGCTCCAATAGGAAGGTGAAACAGTCCTCGGGCATACGGAGATAGTTTCGGTAATCATCAGGACAGTTAAGCTCCAGCTCCCGCAACAGCTGCATGTGGACCCGGGTTTCCCGCCTCAGAAGCCAATCACGGGTCCACATCCGCCGCTGTCTGCGCCTCATCAACCTTTCATACCGATCCTGATACCACATTTGCTCTTCCACCAACGCAAGAGCCACGATAACATTGCGGTCATGGATATTCTGCATCCTCAATATCAGCACCTGTAGATGAGAAAGCACAACATGAGTACATAGACCAAAATGTGTGCAAGTCAGCAGGTTCAGCAAGCCACACCTCTTTCCCATTACACACTATAGCCAAGAGGATGGGATCTCTTGTGTGGGCCCAAAACACAACCCTGAAGCAAGGACGGCAAACACCCAGTAGTCACCCCAAACAACATGGCACACGGCGATTGAGAGTGGCCTCCTCTACATCAACGTCAATGGGAGCTCCCAAAATTCACACATCTGCACCTAGGTGAGTTAGAAAGGGACATGTGTCACCAATAATGTTGGTCAAACAGGTCCCATAATCCATTACACAGCCCATAATGTCAATTGATTACAGTAAAAATGAGAAGAATAACGAATGTGACGTACCCCGATATGGAAGGTTGAGGAAGGCTACATGAACCAAACAACATTGCACATGACTGCGGATGGTTACCCATGGTGTAATTGGTTTTTGAAGGTGTCATTTTAAATACACATGTATGGCATGTCTGGCGCCCAACACCTCAAAGCCCTGTGTCATCCCATTCCCGTTGAACACAGTCTCCATTGGCCACAACCAGTATGCAGAAATCGATCCAGTCGACATGAGTGACACAGTTCCGTCTACAGTCATGCATCCATTCTCCTGTATGTTGTCTGCAAACAAACACAGCAATGTATCTCAACAAAAGTGTCAAGGCCCACACAAAATGCCGTATCCTAACCCACACACTACACTATATGTCGTCCCCAAAAATACAAACCCCTATATCGGCCGCTACACCAGTCTCCGGCGCTCTCCAAGAACATCAACATATGCACCCCACCCTGCGCTAATTCCATGTGTGTCCACAAAAACTTACCTAATGGGTCTGGCCAGCAAGCGTAATGTTTGGCGGGATGGGCAACTTTTAAAGGGCCGCCAACCTATCACGATTCAGCGATCTCCACCAATTAGCGGAAGGCAAATCCGCACCCAGGTGCCCCATCAGGATGTGCATTATTGTGTCCGCTGTGATTGGTGTCCCGGACTATAAAGGCAGGTCAATGGCCACTGCTCCGTGTCCAGACGTCGATGTGCATTGAGCTACTAGTGTCCTGTTTGACTTCTGTTGCTCTGACGGTAAGCCTCTTTAGCGGTTTGTAAGAAAATGTAATGAACGCAGCTGGTTCTGGCACAGGCAGCTTAGGCGATGTGTGTATGGCCATGTTTGACGCGGCATGCAAATATTGAACACGTAATATTAAATATGTGAACCTTATTCTGTGTCGCCCAGTAGCCAGGTAGTGCCTCTACTTATATAGTGTAAGTATGTATTGCACCTTCTGCTTTTTGGCAATGGTAAAAGAGCACGGTGTTATTTCTTTGGCTGGTACTTCACATCAACATTTCAGGGGTGGTAGAATTGTGGCGGACATTCCAGGGATGTTGGGTACATGGGTTAAAATGGGACTTCCACGTCTGGAGGAACACCTACATGATCATGTGGGTGCACATTACATGTAGTATGTGCAGTGTTGGCACACACCCAGCCCGCCTTTCTCATATAGTGACCCCTTACCATTGTGGACACTGGCCAGGTACTAGTTTTAGCACACAACGTGTTAGGTCACATGTTGCCCTCTACAGGTATGTACGCACACACCGTGTCAAGGTGTGTTGCAATAGGTACATTGGGGACTGAAATCATGTTTGAAACATCTGTAGGTGGACACCGATATACCGGGCCTTGATATTGGCAGCATACATGTGTTTGAGTTAGTAGCGGTCTGAGATTGAGAAAATGGCACACTCATGGCCAGTTTCACTCCACAAAATAGCTGCATAGATGATCACTGTAGAAAGTTAATGATTATGTGTATGATTGTGCCAAGTTTTGAAATGTCGGTATGCCTTGTGTTGTGACTGTGTTTTTTTTGTTTATTTTTTCATCGGCAGATGCCGACGGGTACTGTGGAATTGGAATCCCAGCTTCTCACGGAGTATCAGCGGCACGAATGTTTGTGGCGCAGCTCGCTCCCCGAATATAAAAAATCGGGCAGCGAGGGCCGAGGCCTACAGGAGTCTTGTGGCTCTGGCAAATCGCTTGGAGCCAAGGGTAGGCAAGACGTGGGACCAGCATATGGTGGCACTTAAGATCAAAAACATGAGGTCGGCGTTCATGCGGGCTCACATTCAGTACCAGCGTCGTCGCTCAGGGGCTGGAGCAGAGGAGGTACCATCACCTACCCTATGGTACTATCCCCTGTTCACCTTCATCCTGGGCGAGGTTCGCCCGCATCGAACGACCACCAACTGCCCCGTTGCTGCGTCCCATGTAGGCCCGGCTGCATCTCCATCTGCGCCACAGGAGGTGGGTAATTGTGTGACAGTGGTGGGCCACAATGTTTCCTTCACATGTGTGCTTCGATAAATCCTTCACACCAAATGTGTTGGCATATTTACCTCCTTGCTGCGGCACACCTTGGGGTGTCAATCTATCTGCCCTCCTTCCATGACTTGCCAGACTTTTCTATTCTATGCTTCCAGCCGTATTGCAATGTTGCTTCTTCCACAACATCTTGGTATGTTTAGGTTAGTTATTTAAGGGTTTCAAGATAGCAGGTGGTTTGTTCTCAAACAGCCACATAGTACCATGTAGTAAATGGTGCTGGCTCACATGTGTGTTGGCTTTGTTGCCAGTGGGTTAAAGGTAATTGAGTGAGGGGTGGATTCTCACCATAAAGGAGTCCTAATGGGAAGGTGCCCAATATGTGTCATTGGCCAGCACAGCCCCCAGTATCAAGGTGTTGTGGTGACATGTCCTAATATTGGATTACGGCTACGTGACAAACAACTAATTATGTATTTAGCTGAGCTCCTGGAATGGTCGAGGTGAGTGTACAGGAGAACCACTGGTGTTGGGGTCTTGAACCTTATTTGCTTTACTGTGTTATTCCTCATTTTCCATTCTGGTAGTTGGCCTTGGTGTGTGTGGGAGTGGTATATAGAGTCCTGTTGTGAATGTATACAGTTGATATTGCCTCCACTAATGGTTTTTTTTTTTTTCCCCACCCACAGGCCCCAGAAGAGGACGGCTCCATTGCCGAGGATTCTGTTGCTGATGATGCTCAGCCCAAGACATCTGGGGCTGAGCAGGAGGGCGGGGCGAGTGATGTGGGTCCAGGCCCAGGTCCCAGCTCCGGGATCCGTCGCCGCCGACGTCCTGCACCACCTGAGACGGAGCTGGGCGCCTGGGCCCGACGCGTGCTGTTGGATGAACAGCGGACCCACATGGACAGCGACGCCCTCTACATGAGCAACAGAATGCGAGGGATGGAGCCGCTCCAGAAAAAGATCCTTCTGAGGGTCTTCCACAATGCCGCTGATGCTGCCGATGATGGGGCCCTTCAATGGGGCTGCCACGTCCCCCCCCCCATGCAACACACCTTGTGGCCCCTTTCACCAGCTGCCCCATCTCGGCCCGTGAGAAGACCGGCCCCGCCACAGTCACCCCATCCCCCCTCAACACATCGTCGTTCAACCAGACGTTCTGGGGCAGGTCGGGGCTGCCCTCAGAGGAGGGGGGATGCGGCATTGTCAGAGCCGACAGAAGAGGAGTAATTTGGACACTAGTAGCCAATGCACAGAATTGGCAGTCTGGACTTTATAATTTCAGGATTCGCCTTTTATATGTATATTTTGTTGATTGAGTATTGGCCAAAATTTGTGGTTTTTTATATTTTTTTTCCACAAAAATTCTATTCTTTGTATTTTTTTTTAAATTCCAGCCTGGATTAAAATTTTTTTATTAACACAATTGTGTATTCATTTCAGAATAAGGATTGTGGGGGTTTTTGGGGGTGAATGTAATTGTGGCCAATAATAGGTTTCCCCAAGCCACACAATATGGGCCAGTGCTCGCTCAGCAGGATCACCATCGGTTCATTTGGAATGTCTTAGCACATTCACAAAGGGATGTTGTGATGTGCCTCACATAGTTAGGTTATGGTGAGGTTTGGTCACCAAATATTAGTAAGGTCACATGAAGGAGCGTATAACAAAGTTAGAACAGCATTGTATTGTAAACATACATGTGTCACAGACATTTGCCATCATACAAGGAAGGCTTAGGCCAGATGGGGCTAGCCAGTCCACACTTGTGATGGTCCCAATGTGGGACAGTATAGGGATTGTAGGCCAGATGGGGCTAGCCAGTCCACACTTGTGATGGTCCCAATGTGGGACAGTATAGGGATTGTAGGCCAGATGGGGCTAGCCAGTCCACACTTGTGATGGTCCCAATGTGGGACACTATAAGAAAAGAGCCCAACGGGGGCAAAAAAAAAACAAACAATATTTTCACTTTTGCAAGGCAACAAGCCAACGTGTGAAAATTTTAGGGTCCAACAAGGACAACTGTTTGTGGGGCCCATGTTTGGCCAGGATACAATGCATCCCTCAAATTCATGGGTGTGATCCATGGTGTGGGTGTAGGTCCGCCAGCATTTGAGCCAGGCGGCCAAGGTCCTGCAGGCCACGCTGTAGAGCCGTGGTCAAACGGGCCACAAATGCCTGATGGGCCTGGATGAATTCCTCCATGGTAGGGGCACCTGTATTGGGAGTAAACACAAACTTTAGTACACAGTCGTCACTGCTGATGGTTAGTCATGACTGGCCGCAACCATCCACTTACCCTGTTCCTCCAAATCCAGTTCACCATCAGACGGGGAGGGAGATGGGGTCAAGCTCCATCCATATGAGCCCGCACGTTCACCATCTGGAAAAAGGGTGAACCAACATGGTTTACTTTGTTTACATAAATTGTTTGGCCCCAGATGAAATTTAAGCAACAGTGTGCAGGGTGTCTGTGGCAACATAACCCACTTACCACCATAGTCACTGTGTGGGGACATGGTCACCCCAGGACTCGCCACTGAGCTGGAGACAGTGGGAGGTGGTGTTACTCCCGGGCTGGGGCTCCGTGGCCACATTATGTGGTTCAGGGGTAACAGTGGTCCTGGGCTACGGGGCAAAGACTCCTCTGGGCCGCCAGGTACTTGCTGCTCCTCGCCCTCCTGTGGGGAGTTGATGTGTTCCTCCAGCAGCCAGGCAGATGGGGACAGCTGGTCACACTCCAGCGGGCTGCCAGGTGCGGACTGGTCCTCCACGTCCTCTGTCCCGGTGGGTGACGGGACGTCTGGCTCCTGAGGCCCGGGGGAAGGTGTTGACCCTGGGGACAAGGGTGCCACTTGAGCCTGATGTGGTGGGGTTCTTGATGGGCCACCTGGGGGTGGGGCATGGGGCCCTTCTTCTGATGAGGATTCAGCATCTAGTTTGAAATTTGAACATAAAAGACGTAATAAGATCATGCCTACACATTGTTGTCCTACAAAGAGCTTGTGTGGGTATGTATTTGACGGCTAAGCCTGGGGTCACACACACACAGATATGTGGCCAGATATTGTTGACAGATCTCTGGTTGCAGTGAAAGCATGGACACATTGTTCCATTTTGAGGCTGTCTCCAAATGTCAACATGTGACCATGATTTGACTGCAAACAGAGATCTGCAAACAATATGTGGGCAGATATCTGTGTGTGTGACCCCAGCCTTACTTAGCATCAACCAGGTGATGCTGGATGCATACACTCATGTTGTATGCATGGACTGTGCGTGTGAGACATTTTTAGGCCTGACTGGATGAGCACAACACTGTGAAGATGTGTTTGATTGTGTAGGCCACACTGTCCCTTGTCACATGTTTCCATCATTTTTTGGTATTTTGGGACATGCACATGTGGCGGTGTGTGTTTTGGGCCAACAATTACTCACCACGCAGCCTGGCAATCCTGGCACGGATGTCCAGTATGCGACCTGGGCACTTATGCTTCAAGTCAGCGATCTTTTTTTGGATCGCTTTGACTGTCCTCTGTACCCCCAGTTGGCAGAGCAGGGCCCGCTGGATCCGCCGCACGGTGCACCGATTGCGCAGCCTGGGGTGGCGGTGGTGATGGTGGCCCCAATAGTCCCGACGGTCGCACTGATCAATGAGGATGATCAGCTCCGCCATCCCCCATGTTGCGGCGCGGTGCACGGCTGCCATGACTGCTATGGTGTGTGCAGAGGCGGGGCTGGCACCTTGCAGGCAGAGTGAAAATGAAACCAACGTCATGACGTCATTACGACCGCTGTGGGGGTGACGCACCTTTATAAGTAGCCCAACACGCAGTGACTCGCCCGACACACTTATGCGGCCCCTACTGCAGAAGACCCACAGTGCAGTCCGTACAACACGGCTCTGATCTGTCTACTGGGTAATCTCCTCCGATGTGCTATGGGATTGTGTGCATCTGTGTGCGCGCTGCGCGCACTGCCAGACCCGGAACACTTCTACGGCAGCTGCTGTGCAATAAGCCAGAGCGGTACGTAACACACACTTGTGCGCTGTGTCCCGCATTATTCGTTATCATGTTGATAGGATGTGCACACTGTATGTAGATCATGGGCCATTTATGATTTTACGTTCAAGTGTGTGTCCGCGTAATTGTACTACTATCTGATCGTGCATACGGCGCGTATGTGTAGTGCTGAAGGGACAGCTCATCCAAGATGGAGGGCTGTGAGGCAAGGGCCAATCGTAACGCAGCATCTTCCACCAATGATCGCTGAAGGGGCGCGGTATCACGGAGCATGGGTGACGCCTTAGCCACATTGCAGCTACATCGCCGGGTGTCCCGAGTTCACTTCTGTAGCTTCTTTACACGCCGATACAGCTTGCTACAATCGGCGATGTAGCCATCTGTTTATGGGCAGTGCACGGATGCAGAGGTATCTGTAGCCGGCTGTGTCGTCCCGTCTTCAGACGCCGCTACTACGGGCGATATTGGCGCGACAAGCTACTTTTGTAGCCTGTAGCGGGTTGTATCCATCCTGTTGTGGCGGCGTGTAAAGGTACCATTAGGGTGGCTTTACACGCTCAGATGTCTGAAACGATATAGTTTAAATGTCACGCTTTTGACATCGTTCAGACAATATCTTTTTTGCATCGTTGCGTGTAAACGCAGGATATCTGAAGGAAAAATCATTGGATCGGACATCTCAAAAGTGTGCTCAGGACCTCACTTATCGTTCGTCCAATTAACGCTCCAGCAAAGTGCAGCATCGTTCAGTGTGACACCAAGATGAACGATATCATTCTGAATTCTCCTATTCCTGCCACTTTATCCAATCGTTCACAAAGTTGTAATGAACGACGCTGGCGCATTGCCAAATTACACATCGTTAACGATATCCTTGCGTTTGACAACGCACTAACGATGTCGAAACGATCGCTGTCACGTGACATTCCAAATGATATAGTTTGAAATATCTGAGCGTGTGAAGCCACCCTAAGGGCCACTTTGCACGTCCCGATATCGGCGTCCAACTCCGATAAAAAGTCACCTGGTTCGTGCGTTGGCCCCGATATCTTTCGTGCATTGTATGGTATAAATGTCCAATATGATGCACGAACGATGCCAAAACGATATCGGGGATCAAATGAGCCTGCTCTCCAACGGGCCGATATTGGATGGACGTTGTGGCTGGATCATGCTGTGTGAAAGCCCAACTACGATGAGGAGTACAACTTCCCCTATCCTCTCCCATATTAAATGGTCATTCCTGGGTCGGCCGTACAAGGGGGCGTACACATTGTAGTGGCATTGCCTGCCGATATCACGCAGTGTAACATCTCCTATGTGATCTTGCAATTCTGCCCAGAAAAAGCGTGCTCCCGCGGCGTTGGATCCAATATCGGACCGACGTTGGGACGTGTAATGTGGCCATAAGACTATGGCGGCCGTCACACGCAACGATTTCTTGCCCGATATCGTTTAAGCGATCTCCTTTTTTATCGCTTAAGCGATATCGGGCAAGAAATCGTTGCATGTAATCAAGCGATTTACGATGTGAAATCGCTTGATCGTGACATCGCTGATCTGAGCTCCGGAGCTCAGATCTAGCGATGAACGATGCCACGATCTGCTTCATCGTGGTGTGTGACACCACGATGAGCGATCTCCCAGCGCAGAGCCTATGCTGGGAGATGGTAACTATGGTACACGTCGGGTAACTAAGCGACGCGCGCGCCTAGTTACCCGATGTGTACCATAGTTACCAGCGAGATCGCGGCTCCACATCGCTGGTGAGTCTGTCTGTGTGACATCTCACCAGCGATGTGAGCGATATTGTAAGCGATTGCGCGTGCATGTGATCGCTTACAATATCGTTCTAGATATCTCAGCGTGTGACGGCCGCCTATCACAGAGCAGGTGCTTTTATACAGAGACTTGATTACACAAATGTGGATTCTATTTATGATTAAGGCGGCCGTCACACACACAGATATCTTGAGCGATATCGTTAGTGATCACGTGCACGCGCGATCGCTAACGATATCGCTCACATCGCTGGTGAACTGTCACACAGACAGACTCACCAGCGATGTTGAGCAGTGAGATCGCTGGTAACTATGGTACACATCGGGTTACTAGACGCCGCACGGCGCTTAGTAGCCCGACGTTTACCATAGATACCATCTTCCAGCATAGGCTCTGCCGCTGGGAGATCGTTCATCGTGGTGTCACACACCACGATGAAGCAAATTGAACAAGCGATGATCACTAGATATGAGGTCCTGCCCTCATATCTGCGATCTAGCGATCAAGCGATTTTACATTGTAAAATCGCTTGATCGCACGTAGCGATGCACAAACGATATCGCTTAAGCGATCAAAAAGCAGATCGCTTAAACGATATCGTTTAAGATATTGCAGCGTGTGACGGCCGCCTAACAGTTATTTAGGACAACACTGGATCATCCAGACATCCTCACTGAACTTCTAGAGTGAGTTTGCTGCACTGAAAGTAAAGGGGCCGAATAATATTGCACGCCCCACTTTTCAGTTTTTTATTTATTAAAAAAGTTTAAAATATCCAATAAATTTCATTCCACTTCACGATTGTGTCCCACTTGTTGTTGATTCTTCACAAAAAAAATAGAATTTATATCTTTATGTTTGAAGCCTGAAATGTGGCAAACGATTGAAAAGTTCAAGGGGGCCAAATACCTTCACAACGCACTGTAAATCTGGTATCACTATAATTGCATCGACCTAAAGAATAATGCTGTCTTCTCACTTACACCACATGGTAAATGGTTTAAAGAAAAACAAATAAAAGCAACTTTTGACCTGCTGTTGATTTGTTCATTCTTCCTCTCAAAGATCGCAGTACAGATTGGTTAACATTTATACATGTAAATCTCTTAAATATGTCATTTAGATTGAATACTCAATGGTAGATTCCCTATATTGAGGCAGAGGGAGTCATCTTGTACTCAAGCTGTTCTAAGATCCAGTGGTATCCATTTTTTAAGTGTGCATAAAAGCACGGTCAAGCAGTTATGTGCACTTCTGAAAAGGACACAGCGGAACAGAGACTAGATATAATCCTGAGTAAGGGTGCTTTCACATCTGCAGAAATGGTCTGTGCTCGCAACCATGTTAAATTATACTGCCATGCATATCTGCAAGTTTTTCTTCTGCCAGAAACATGCTGAGGAAAAATTTTAAGCATGCTGCGTTTGTCTGCGGATTTCGCCGATATTTCCGCCAATGCAAGTGTATGGGTGCGATGAAAACATCGCACAGCATATGCAGAGCACATGGCTGTCAAAAAAAAATGTGTCGACTCCACCTTATTTTTAATTGCTCAGAGGGGTGAGGGCCCATTGTTTTAGGGCCCCCCAATGCTAAAGAAGCCCACAGCCGGCCCTGTAAATGGCAGATTCATCGTAGCGCCATTTCCAGGCACTTTATTAGGCTCTTCCGAAGGTCGTGGTGGTGGTGGCACGTTGAGTAATAAGTGAGCGGTTACTATGGCAAAGTATCCTTGGGTGACCTCTGTTACTTATCCCGCCGCTATCCCTGGGGGTCATTCAGGAGCCCACCACCCCTTTATTAAGAATTTTAAATGGATATATGTAACTCAACTCCAGATCAAAACTATATGCTAAAGCTTCAGGGAGATATGTCACACAGGAATCAGAGTTAAAAAGAGGCCCCACTGGGCCTGTCTTGTATTGAAACATTTAGCAGCATTAACATAGAGTACATTTTTGTGATCAATAAAGACAGTTAATCCATGCCTCACCCCCTCTAACAAAGGCCTCCATTCCTCAAAAGCTCGCTTAGGGGCTAAAAAAACACTGTCACTGTAGCGCTCCCAGGGAAGCCACAATGATTCCAAGTCAAATCCAGCTAAAAAGAGTATATATATATATGTACATGAATTGCCATGGCAAGTCAAGTTGCTGCAAGCAATGTACTATCGACAGATAATGGAGGTGGATGACATGGAGAAATCCCACCAATGGCTGTAGAAAGCTGGACTCCAAGACAGCACAAAGGCATTAATCATAGCAGAGCAGGCGCTGAGTACAAGATCCATAGAAGCAGGGATCTACCACACAAGAACCAAGGTGTAATCTATGCAAAGAACACTTGGAAACAGTCCAACACATAACGGCAGGGTGCAAAATGCAAGCAGGAACAGTGTACATGGAATTCCACAACCAAGTAGCGAAAAGTGTATGCAGGAACATCTGTACATTGTATGGGCTACGTCCCTCTACGTTAAAGTGGAAGACCCCAGAAAAAGTGGTGGAGAATGAAAGGGTTAAAATCCTATGGGACTTCACGATCCAGACGGATAAGCGGGTGTTGGATAACCAACCTGATATTGTGATAGGAGACAAGGAGTAGAAAACAGCAATGATAATAGATGTGGCAGTGCCAAATAACAGATCAGAAAGAATGAGTATGAGAAGCTGTAGAAATACCAGGACCTCAAAGAACAACTGGAGAGGATGTGGCAGGTGAAGGCAACAGTGATTCCAGTGATGATAGGAGCACTTGGAGCAGAGATCTTTAAGTTGGTAAAATGGCTGCAAAATATCTCAGGAGCAACATCGGAACTCTCTGTCTAGAAAAGCACAGTGCTGGAAACAACTAAGATCCTGAGCAGAACCCTCAATCTCAGATGAGGAAGGACAAATACCCACCCCATAGGGGTGAGAAGGTCGTTTTTTTTTAACATATATGCTCTTGTAGTGACCCAGAACTACTGGAGTGTTCCCTAATTTGTTATGTTTTATTTTATGTACAGTCAGGATGATTTAGCAGTTTTACACAATACACAGGTACGCAATTAGTTAAAGCTCCCCCAACTAGGTAGTAACTTAGCAACAGGCTAGGTGGGTTAAACTTGTGGGCACAGTAGCTTGTATGCCAGTCACGTCAGAGTATAGTTGGAGCTCGGCCAGTATGCATCATCGTAAAAATATATAGGGGAACCCTAACCCTGCTCCTTTGGGCTGCATGGGAACAAACTGACCTGAAGCTACATGTAGGATCTATTAAGACGCGCACATCTTTAGGCAGATGCAATGCCCTGGTCTGCACAGCACCTTTAGCCTATTGAAACTTAAAGTTGTGGATGCAGGAGGAGTATGGGCCTGGAGGTGGATTCCCATAGAGAAGATGGGTACACAGGAGAGCCTACTATACATGAAGGTTAGAGGGACCAGGAACATGGGGTCTGCTGGAGAACGCCACTCCAGTGAGTTAGAGGAAGACAACTCTATTGTGTCAGCTTAGGTAACAAGATGGGTTCTGTTCACACTTGCTGTCATCACACCTCATGTGACTGCTTGTATGTATATGTTTGCTGTCAGCCTGTCTGTGGAGCCGCACCGCCTGAGCATGTTATCAACATCATGACCTTTTCAGTCTTTTTTTGTCAAGTGAAGTACCACCTGTTTCTCATTTAAAATGCTTCCTGACTCTCCTGTATTTCCTGCATCAACATCAAGGGGCACGCCACTGACCACCTTGCTGACAAGGAAAACAGTAATGCCAGCGTAAAGCCTGCATGCCCACAGCCACATACTTTTCACTGTCACTGGAGCTCCAGAACATGGGCATGGCCACCAACATCCTTGACACATGCTAGAGGATCCAACAGACGCCTAACATCCTCGGTATAGTGCATGCCGTGTATCACACTCTCACTGAGTTGGCCAAAATCTCACTATACATGATCCATACATCCTCCTTTTGAAGATAGTGCAGTCATCCTTCCCCCTTTACAAAATAGCACCCTCAAAGTATTTTGTTTCTGCCCCCATGCTTCACAGTTTGGATGGTGTTCTTGGGGTTGTATTCATCCTTGTTCTTCCTCCAAAAATGCCAAGTTGAATTGATAACAGAAAGTTCAATTTTGATCTCACCTCATCACATGACCTTCTCTGGATCATCCAGATGGCTACTGGCAAACGTCAAACAGGTCTGGATATGTGGGTAATGGGACCTTGCGTGCCCTGCAGCATTTAAAATTATGATGGTGTACTAATATTAATCTTTGAGACTATGGTCCCAGCTGTCTTCACATCATTGACCTCCCATGTGGTTCTGGGCTGATTCCTGATCTTTCTCAGAATCATCCTAACTTGATGAGGCGAGATCTTGCATGGAGCCTCAGATTGAGGAAGATTGACAGTCATCTTGTGTTTCTTCCGTTTTCTAATAATTGTAACAACTGTTGTTGCTTTCTCACCAAGCTGCTTGCATATTGCCTTGTATCTAATGCCAGCCTTGTGCATGTCTGAAATTTTTTCCCTGCTGTCCTTAGACAGCTCTTTGATCTTGTACATGGTGGAGAGGTTGGAGTGTGATTGATTGAGTGTGTGGACAGGTGTCTTTTATACAGGTAACGAGTTCAAACAAGTGCAATTAATGCATGTAATGAGCACAGAGTAGGAGGGCTTCTTAAAGAAAAACTAAGAGATCTGTGAGAGCCAGAATTCTTGCTGGCTTGTGGGTGATCAATTACTTTTTTCATGCAATAAAATGCAATTTAATTTTATTAAAATCATACAATGTGATTTTCAGGATTTTGACACTTGAAGTGTGTCTGCGATAAAAAATTACAAACTTCTCCATTCTTTATAGGTGGGAAAACTTGCAAAATCGACAGTGTATCAAATACTATTTTCCATATTGTATATTGTAATTGGACTCTGTGAGAGTTTCCAAGAAACAAAAGCACAGGGATGAAAGTAGCTGTGCATTTTCTTAGAAAGAACAGCACCTATCCCCACAGAAGAGGTGTCTACCTTATCCACAAAAGGTAAATCCACATCGGGTTGAGCAAGGACAGGAACTTTGAAAAAAGATGTCTTGAAAACTGCAAAGGTATCAACAGCATCAGCAGACCAAGGGGAAACTTCAGTACCTTTCTTGGTCATATCAGTAAGAGGTTTAACTATAACTGAGAAATTGTTAATGAATGTATGATAATAATTAGTAAACCTAAGAACCTTTGCAATGCTGTAAGATAAGTAGATTGTACCCAATTAAGGGCATTCTGTACCCTAACTAAACCCATCTGAAAACCTTTAGCAGAAACCATATAATCTAAAATCTGAATCTGCTGCACCTTAAATTGACATTCCTAGCTTTGCAAATAAATTATTGTCACAGAGAACTTGAAGTACCTGTCGAACATGCTCCTGATGCTCCTCCCGAGAACCTGAGTAAACCAGTATGCCATCCAAGTATAGCACTACAAATCTACCCAATAAAGGAGAAAAAATATATAATTTATAAAGTTCTGAAACACTACTAGAGCATTGGTCAAATCGAATGGCATCACCAAATTTTCAAAGTGATCCTCAGGTGTATTTAGAGAAGCAAAAAGAAGAGAAGCACACCATGAGAAGGACCTAAGAATAAACTTAGCTTGCCAACAGTGTGGCCAGGGTCGCTGACAGGACCTGCCTAGTGTGACAGCTGTCAGGGGCCTGGTGGTGATTGACAGGAGAGGAGGCCAGGAGGAGAGGTGAGGGGGGGGCCCCGATATCCTGCAGGCGTCACCCCTCATGTATTTTCTGGCCCCCATCTCTGTCAACCATAACCAGGCCCCGCCTACTCACCTCTTGAATGCCCCAGCCTCCTGTAATGGGGTCGCGGCTGAGACGGTGCCTGGACCGTCGTACAGGGGCCCATGCTGCCCGCCGATCCCATCTCCAGCTTCACATGAATGTGTGTCCCCAAGGACGCATATCCATGTGCCCGCCACACAGCACACAATTCTTTTGGGCCCGTGTGTTAGGAAGGGGAGAGAAGCATCCTACTGCTGCTGTCGGACCTGGCTTCCTCTTACCTGGCTGGCTTTCCATATCCATATGCGTTCTATTGTGGAATGCATATAAGCAAGCTGGTCCCACCTCCTCCTCACTAGTAGGTGCCACTTCCTGCCTTATGCGTTCCACAGTGGAACACAGGTTGGCACCACCTCCTCCTGAGTGTTCAGTTTTGCAAGGAGAATGGAGCAGCAGGGTACCTGGGAGAGGTAAGTGCAGATTTATTTTTTAAATAAGTGAGTGCACGGTGGCCAGAGGACTATGGGGGTGGAGTGGGGAGTGCATTATTCTATATGGAGAGGTATGAGGCTGCACTATATGGAGAAATATAAGGCTGCACTATAAGGAGCAATATGAGGCTGCACTATATGAGGCTGTACTATATGGAGAGATATGAGGCTGCACTGCACGGAGAGATATGAGGCTGCATATATAAGGTTGCACTACATGAGGCTGCACTATATAGGGATATATGAGGCTACACTATATGGAGTGATATAAGGCTGCACTTTATGAGGCTGTACTATATGGAGAGATATGAGGCTATACTGTATGCAGAGATATGAGGCTGCGTATATAAGGCTGCACTATGTGAGGCTGCACTATATAGAGAGCTATGAGACTGCATACATAAGGTTGCACTATATGGAGAGTTTTGAGGCTGCACTATATGGAGAGTTTTGAGGCTGCATTATACTATATAGAGAGCTATGTGGCTACATTATCTGTATAGAGGGCTATGAGGCTGCATTATACTATATGGAGGGATGTGAGGCTGCATTATACTATATGGAGGAATCTGAGGCTGAATTATACTGTATGGAGGACTGTGAGGCTGCATTATACTATATGGAAGATAATGGGGGTGCATTATAATAATTGGATGACTATGGGGGCTACCTTATGAATTGGGGACCTTGGGATGCATTAAAATGCATAGAGGACTATGGGGGTACATAGTAATGTATGGAGGAATATGGGGATGCATTATAATAATTGGAGGGCTATGGTGCAAGGAGGAGGAGGACCATATAAACCAGGATGTGGGACATATATACCACTATAAGGGCAATATTCCAGGAGGAGGACCATATATAGCAGGATGTGGGACATTAATACATAATGAAGGGGAGAGGGGTAAATTTGTGGTCTTTATAGGATGTAGAATGATACACGGTGCCCATACATGTGACCAACGTGTGCGCGTGAGGGTTTCCAGGTCTAAATATTGCATCGGGGCCCACCAGACCCTAGTTTTGCCACTGTCCATCACCGCTGCAGCCCGCAAACCGGAAGTTATGTGGGCATCGGCAGGATGCAATGGAGTCAGAAAGGAGCTGCCACTGCTGTTACTGATGCTGGTGAATATGTTCAGCTGTCTGTATGTCTCTTTCTGTGTCTCTCTGTGTGTCTGTCTCTACACAGCATTGTACTTTATATATAGGTTCACACTACATGCTGTATTAGTGTATCTATATACTGTATGTATATATAGTGTACCTGTATATACAGTAGAGTGCTGTGTATACAAGATATACAGCCAACACTCTCTGTGCATACGGCCATCAGTCTCTGTGCATATGACCATCGGTCTCTGTGCATACAGCCGGCTGTCTCTGTGCATACGGCCGGTGGTCTCGCTGCATATGTCCCGCAGCAGTCGCTAATGTGCATATGTCCTGCAGCAGTCGCTAATGTGCATACGTCCCGCAGCAGTCACTAATGTGCATATGTCTCGCAGCAGTCGTTAATGTGCATATGTCTCGCATCAGTCTCTAATGTGCATTAAGTCTTGCAGCAGTCTCTAATGTGCATACTTCCCTCAGCAGTCTCCATTTTCTATATGGCTTGCAGCAGTCTCTATTGTGTATTCTCTCTTGTATATGGCCAGCAGTAGTCTCTATTGTGTATTCTCTATTGTGTGTATAGCCAGTAGCCATCTCCATTGTCTATACAGCCTGCATCTCTCTCCATTGTCTATACAGCCCACAACCATCTCTATTGAGCATTCTGTATTGTGTGCATAACCAGCAGCATTGTGTATATGGCCCACAGCCGTCTCTATTGTGTATTCTCTATTATATATACAGCTATTGTGTATTCAGCCCAAAGCAGTCTCAAGACTATTCATATATATAATATATAGATCAATGTACAAAAGTGTACAAGAGTCACTGCCCAGGTGGTGAGGGGTTAGTGCACTGGAGGTGGAGCTGGGGTGAAGGCTGTGTGGAGTCTCGGGGGCCCCAAAATTTAGCCAGTGAGGGGCCCCGAAATTCCTAGTGGCAGCCCTGAATATGGCCACTCACCAAACTGGTTGTGCAACCTTGCATAACCCCGGTTACAGCGATAAGGGGAGAGCCGTCGTTGAAGGAACGCTCTGGGTAGCCGCAGTATAGAGATCCTCCCAATGGTGGTCACGGGACTTGACCGCATGACCAGAATGGGTGTTTCTTGTCGATGTTACGGCAGGTCTTTAACTCGAGACTTAGAGCTCCCACCATTCACCCGCGCAGGGGAAAACGTATACAGAACAGAGAGAGAAGCGATGTGTTTAATGGAGTGCTATGGCACAGAAGGGGCAGAGATTAAAGTATTAAAGCTCAAACCTTTATTAAGGCTCAATATACGCCACAACGTGTTTCAATAGCCACTGCTATCTTCCTCAGGTGGTATACATTAAAAAGTTCTGGCTCAGAGGTAGGCAAAATGGATTGTGACTTTCGGTACCATGGGCCCAGATGGCCTTAATGAGATTCTAAGTTTCACCCCCTTTCTGCAGATATCCTGTACAATCTTAGAAATCTTTTGAAGCTCCTTGATGCTTTTATATTTATATTTTTATTATTTAGATTTTCTGGTGTTGATATATGCAATTCTCTCTTTGTCACTACCTGTGTAGTATTTATATGAATGGATTTTATGCATATACCGTATATACTCGGGTATAAGCCGACCCGTGTATAAGCCGACCCCCCTACTTTGGCCCCCAAAACCTGGGAAAACCTATTGAATCATGTATAAGCCGAGGGTGGACCCCAGCACAGGTATACAGCCCGCAGCAGTGTCGTATACAGGCCCCCCAGTGGTATATAGGCCTCCCCAGTAGTATATACAGCAGCCTCCTAGTAGTATATACAGCAGCCTCCCAGTGGTATATACAGCAGCTTCCCAGTGGTATATACAGCAGCCTCCCAGTGGTATATACAGCAGCCTCCTAGTGGTATATACAGCAGCCTCCCAGTGGTATATTCAGCAGCCTCCCAGTGGTATATACAGCAGCCCCAGCCCCATCCACACACACATACACACACATACATACACACACACATACACATACATACACACACATACACACACATACACACACATACACAGTTTCTTACCTTGTCCGGTGTTGTCCCCCACTGTCATGTCCTGCTCCTCCGGCCGTCCGGTGCTGTCCCCGCTCCTCTCCTGGTCTGCGGTGTAGTTCCCGGTCCAGTTCCATGATGATCGGTGCGGTGTCCGGCCGACTACCTGCTTCCTTCTGTAATCTCCGCCCAGGTCAGGCCCTGCACCAATGAGAGCACAGGACCCGTGCCGTCAATCACCGCCCAGACGCGGCCAGATGACGTTGGGGCCTTTGATTGGCCCAACGTCATCAAGGTGCCGCGGCTTGATGACGTCGGGCCAATCAGAGGCCCCAACGTCATCTGGCCGCTGGGCGGTGATTGACGGCACGGGTCCTGCGCTCTCATTGGTGCAGGGCCTGACCTGGGCGGAGATTACAGAAGGAAGCAGGAAGTTGGCCGGGCACCGCACCGATCATCATGGAACTGGACCGGGAACCGCACCGCAGACCAGAAGAGGAGCAGGGACAGCACCGGACAAGGTAATGTATATTGTGCAGCGCCCCCCCCCTCCCCCCCTGTCTTATTTTCAGCCCCTACCATATTGACCCGTGTGTAAGCCGAGGGGGGACTTTTCAGCCCAATTTTTGGGCTGAAAAACTCGGCTTATACACGAGTATATACGGTACATAGATTCCGAAAATACAGTGTATACAGAAATGAATGGACTTTATCTTTAAATATGTATTCTGGAAACATAGTGCATACAAAAATGTTACTGCATTTATTTCATCCTCTGGATTTTCTGACATTTTATGGATTACACCTGTGCTCATTGTTTCCATGTATTTCCTATATAAGGCTAGGGTCACACTTGCAGATTTTCCATGCAGTTTTCACACTTGTCATTTGTGAAAAACGCATCCACAGACCCCATGTTAAATATGCATGCCCCAATGCCAAAAACGCATGTCTAAAGTGCCATGCGTTTTTGGATGCGTTTTTGGCCAGCACCAAAAAATACTGCATGATGCATTTTTGGTGCTTTTCCAAAAACGCATGCGTTTTTTTAACATGGGGCCCTATGTGAAACGCATGCGTTTTTATATGGCACTAAATGGTACATGCGTTTTTGCATGCGTTTTTTAAGGGTGCCCCACACCTATCAGCAAAAACGCAGCCCAAAAACGCAGGCTGCCAAAAAGCATCTTAAAAAACACATGCAAGTGTGACCCTAGCCTAACATTGTTATGTGTGGTGTCCTCTATGCTTTGTTCACTTTGTCCTCACATAAGCGAGTGCTGTGCTCATGTGCCCTGTGCTTCCCTTGCGGCATCATCCAGGTCTGCAATATGCATCTGTGAGTCATGGTTACTTACCAGGCTCCCTTGCACGCGCTGACTCTGACGTGGATATGGAGGAGTGCCCATGTGTCAACAACACCAACCGCACTGGTCTATTGTCCGGTCACATGACCAGAATCCTGGATACAGTAAGCTTTGCTTTTATCACGTCTCTTTTTAATTGTATATTTATTTGTGTACTTGTAATTATCTGTGATATTTGTTTGACTGAATCTGTTTTAAAATTTTGTTAATTATAAATAGTGATGAGTGAGTATATTTGTCACTATTTGTTGCTTGCACGAATATTATGCTATTCAGGCTCCTCGGTGTCCGGCAAGTATTTTTGTAATTGCACAGTGAGGTACTAGTGACCTGTCCAGCATGTTTGACTACTGATTTTCAGCAAGTAAATATACTGGGATTGCTTTCCAGTCATAGTAATGCTGTATCCATCTTTGATAATAGCATTACTGTGATTGGCAGGTACAGTAATACAAAACAAAAAGACGCCATAACCGAATCAGCAACGAGTTTTGGCGGGGCCAGTAAAAAGACAGAAATGAATGGAAAATAGGCAGAAATGGATGGGAAAGTGCACATGCAAGCTGAATGGAACATCAAGCAGATGATGCCGGCATGCATGTGTGTCTGCATTTGTCTGCTGTGATTGACAGGCTCAGTGAAAGCAAAAAAAAGATGTGCGAGCAAACAGCTTTGAACTGCAGCCCCAGCTGTGCACTGTATCAGAGCTGGTTATAGAAAATAGAGGCTCCCCCATGCTTTTTTATTATTATTTAACTAAATAATTAAATTAAAAAGATAGCGTGCAGTCCCACTGCCATTTGCAAATCAGCAAAAGACTGGTATTATAAGACTGGCGATGTCCAATGTTACTGGTCTCCTCCTACTTCAAAACAGCAACTCTCAGCTGCCCCACAATTGCTCTATCCATTAGATGTGACAACCGTCGCACATACCTTGCTCATCGTGATTGCCCTAGTGCGGTCGCAATCAGGGTAATAGAAGGGTATGTGCCCATAGGTCGGTTTTGCTGCAGTACAGAGCACAGCAAAACCTGTAGTGCTTTCAATGATATATAGCAGGGGTGGGGAACTCCATTCCTCAAGGGCCGCAAACAGTGCAGGTTTTCAGGATTTCCTTAGAATTGCACAGGGTGTTGGAATCATTACTAGTGCAGGTGATTAATTTATCACGTGTGTAAATACTAAGGGAATCCTGAAAACCTGCACTGTTTGTGGCCCTCGAGGACTGGAGTTCCCCACCTCTGATCTATAGAGTCCTTGCCAAGAGATTTGCTGCTTTATATACCTGCGTTTTTATATCGGTTTTTATTGCACATCATGTACGTTTTTACTACGTTTTTGCTGCGTTTGGGATGCTGTGTTTTTTCAGCATTTTTGCCATTGTCTGCAGCAAAAATGCAGCATAGATAGGTCATGTACAATCCTTCCCATCCACAACAAAACCTGAGGCATTTGAGCTGTTCAAAAGGAGGGCACCATAAGAATTCAGACAAATAGTTGCGGGGTTCACCAAAAATACACCTTACTAATGTACTGTACAATAAAGAAAGATGGTGTATATGTGGCACCCCAGGGATTAGTGTGCCACAGTAACATCACACGGGTTCCCTCCCCACAACACACTGATACTAGCACATCTGGGCCAGGAGGGGGAGCTAACCCAACTCCCTTATATACTCCGGGTCAAGAGGAAGTAGTTACTTTAGTTTGGAGTTTAGTCCAGTACAAGGTAGTACTGTCAGGAGTCCAGTTCCTGGGAGAACTGAGAGAGGCTGTAGTGTAAAGGAGCTACGTCAAGCTTCTCTACAATCCGCTCATCGATTCCAGGCCTAGACAGGGTCTGAGGAAAGGAGAACTGAAGGCAGAGAAACACATCTGGGAGACTGAGTGCCATCACCACTTGCCCCAGAGGAGCGCACAGAATGGACACCGGATCCGAGACTGTGACTGACACACACAGCACAGTAAATCCAGGAATAGTGGAGTTTCTAGATCGACACTGTACCAGAGCAAAGCAACACGGCGGCGTCAGCAGCACACGGAAGACTCAAGTTGCGTAGCCAAGGGGTACCTGTGAGGAGAGAGACAGTGCCAGCAGCTCAGCTAGAAGCAGCAGAAGGGCCACACACACACAGCGCAGCAGGAGGAAGCTGAGGACCCGGACAGGGTGGGAGCAACCCGGCCCCAGTACAGACTCCGTGGACAATCTGCTACAACATCTGCAGTAAACCTTTGGAAAACTTCAGAAACGTGAGTGTATGTTCCTTCAACCCATCTCCACTATCAAACCCTTACTATCATATCCACCATAGACTCTTATTACTACTGCCCCGGGGAATCAGCCTCTACCTACGGAGTGCAGTCCCATCTAAGCTGCCTTACATCATCCCCGGAGGTTCTGCAGCAGCGGTGGTCCCCTTACTGACCACACACCGTGAGTGGCATCACGACAGACATTTATCCCTTGTACATATCCCCTTTTACTTGCGGACCCCGGGACACGGTCCGGACCAGGCCCTCCGTGACATCCCCAGCAGCAACCCGGTCCGGTACCGAGTGCCCCGTCCCAGTGGGCTCCACAACCTGGCGTCATGAACAGGATCTACCGTGCCTGGTAAAACGGGCATTGTGTGCCGTGATTTGTGTAAAAACAGTTTTTAAGCTGCGACATCAGAACTGTACTTTTGAAAATCCGCCATTTTACAGCGCACAGCGCGGGAAAGAAAGGGGGCGGTACCTTGCAGTGGCGCGAATCCAGCCTCCTCCCTGGTGCTGATGACATCCGGCGGGGAAGAAGATCCCTGGTGCACCGCGGAACCTCCAAGAGACATCCGGACGGAAGCGGAAGACAGGAGGGCGAACGTTAATTAAAGAGGCACAGGATGTCGCAGCCAGCGGCGCGAAGCGGCGGCGGAGCAGCCGGTGGAGCTGCAGCGCCGGACCAAGCAATAGCACCCGGCGGTGCAGCGGCGCAAGGAGCAGCACCTATCATGCCGTTCCTGATGCTGTATACTCCAGGGGCAATGTGGCTGCCCCAATATTCCGGTGAGCCTAATACACTTAGTGACTTTCTGCTAAACATAAAAGCCTATTATGTGATGTATCCCCTCACTGAAGCCCAACATGTAGGAATGATTATTGGACAATTAACGGGCAATGCACAGCGGGAGGTTGCGTCCTGGCTGGACACAGATAAGGACACTGTAGAGCATCTAGTAGCTGGGCTAAAAGCAACATTTGAATCTACTGCTGATACCCGGATTAA
This sequence comes from Allobates femoralis, assembly GCA_033576535.1. NCBI lineage: Eukaryota > Metazoa > Chordata > Amphibia > Anura > Aromobatidae > Allobates > Allobates femoralis. Next base: position 465,386,979 of record JARQOC010000001.1, read on the forward strand.
GATGAGGTTCTTTGCATGTCACCAGAAGCCCAAAGAGAGTGCCAGAGACTATGCCTTAAATCTGCAAGAAGCACTCAAAGCCCTTAAACTGGCAGAACCTGCTTTAGCCCCGGGAGCTGATAAAATGCTACTCAATCAATTCATAGAGGGCCTCCTATCCCCTTCCTACAGAGGACAGCTGAGTATGATACTTCTTCAGAACCCTAACATGACATTTGCTGAGTTGAAAGACAGAGCCATTCGACTGCAGCAGCTAGAAGAGCCCCGGGATCTAAAATTTATACCGGACCCTGCAGAAGCACCTCAGCAACCGGCAGCGCCAGCAACATCTGCCAGGTCAGCAACTGCTGCTGAAACTAGGGAACCGATCTCTAATGAGGCCCTCAATCAAAAGCTAGATGCCCTGGCAGACACCGTTATCTTAATGGCTAAAGTCATCAAGGAGCTGCGAAGATCCAAGCCTGCACCCAAGATCGAGTTGGCGACCCGCAGAGAGGATATCCCGTGGATGAGGCCCAGAAGATATCAAGCAACAAGAGGACGACCCAGCGATCGCTACCAACCAGATGGACAGCTCATTTACCGCCATTGCCAGAAACCAGGTCACCTTGCCCGAGAGTGTGCTTCAAACGACGATTCCCTGGGCAGGCAGGCCGCTCCTCAGGTATGAATGCTACAGGTCCTTCAGCCTGGTATGACAGATTTGTGGGAGGACAGCCGGTGATCCTATCGTGTTGGATGGCATTCCCTTTAGTGCCTTGTTAGATACCGGGTCCCAGGTAACATCAATTCCACATGTTCTATATAAAAGGTACTGGGCTGATTCAGACATTACTTGTGCTCCAACTGACTTTACAATGGACATATGGGCTAGTAATGGACAATTAACACCACAGGTTGGGTTCAGAGAAATGACCATTCAGATTGGGAAGGTAGAGTTGCAGAACCAGGGTATTATAATCGTAGATGTTAACCGGCGAGAATGTGAGCCAGTGATGCTGCTAGGAATGAATGTAATTGAGAAATGTTTTTCCAAAGTGATAAGTGTTTTGCAGCAAATCGCCGAGACTGCCGGAACCGGACAGCAGAAGCTTCTGCACAGAGAGATCAAAGCCTTGATGTTGAAGCAACAGGTAGAAATATCCGGAGGTGAGATCTGCAGCGTACGAGTAAGTGACCCAATACCCATTGTAATACCTCCCAAAACTGAAATGTTGGTCTGGTGTACAGCAGCAATAGGCATTAAAGGCAAGACTATCAAGCCCTGGTAGAACCCGTGTACTCAGACAGCAGACCTACTACACTCACAGCTAGAGGAGTGGTTGAGGTACACTGGGGAAGAGTGCCATTATGCCTGTTAAACTGCGGAGAGGATGAGATCACATTACCAAAGTATGCTACCATGGCTAAATTGTACACGGTTGATAATAATAACATCACAGCCGTCGAGCCCTTGGACCCGTCTAGTCAGGCGTATGACAGTGGCCCAGGGAAAAAGCTGGAGGATTGGTGCCAAAGGCTACATGTAGGTACCAGTTCTACACCTCCCCGTCACAAGCATGGAGTATACCGGGTAGTGAAAGAATATGAGCAAATATTCAGCAAACACCCGTTAGACTTTGGGCAAATTAAAGGGGTAGAGCACACTATACCCACAGGTAACCATCAGCTTATAAAAGAGAGGTATAGACCCTTACCATAGACAAATTTCAAAGAAAGTTCAGCACACTGGGTCCATATTTCTTCAAAATGGATATTCCTTTATTTAGTGCTCATATAAAAAATATTTAAAAGCAACATCTTGCGGGTGCAACCCGGTCAGATGCGTTTCGATAGACTTTATCAATGACAATGAACTTCAAGACATACAGACAATATATACATCGACAATTAAGAGACAAATGAGCACACATGTGAAACCTCAAATTCTGCAAGGAAATTTAGGGCATGGTGTTCCCATTGTAAGTTTTAACCTGCAATCCAGAGAGAGACTGGAGAGAAATGCCAAAGGAAAACTCCCAGAAGGAGAACTCCCAAAGGGAAACTCCTAAAAGGAGGATTCCTCAAAGGGGAAAATTCCCAAGAAAAAAGAAAAGAAAGCTACTGAAAAAGTTCAAAATATGAGACATGCACACATCCTTCATATACTAATTCAAATATAATGAATTGTATGATATGGCAAGAAAAAAAAAAAAAAATCATTTATATTATAACAACAAATACATTGTTATGGGGTGCAGTCCATATAGAACATTTACAAATAGACAATACACAATACGTATAATTCATAGTGGAGACCGAAGAAGATATAGCATTATTCATTATTTCTTTGCATATCTCCCTTTAATGGGGATCCGGAAAAAATAAAAGTTACATTCAAAAGGATGTCTCCTCTCCTCCCATGTTGACCTTATAATAAGACCACAAGATATTATAAAAAGACCACCAAAGATTATTTTCTTTTTTGTTGTGTTTGTGGGAGGAAAGGAAAAGGAAGAAGATGGAGATACTCAATGAAATTATATATATGTTAAAGAGAAAAGCCTGGAGGAAGCAATAAAGAGGAATCAATAAAAATACATAAGATCACTCTTATAATTTAAACCGGCTGGAAATCTCGTTCCTAGGCGTAGGATCCACAAACTTTCTGTATTCCGAAGTTTGCGATCCCAGTCTCCCCCGTGGGTGGGCTTATGGACATGTTCAATTCCTTTAACCACTAGACTATCTGTCCGGCCATTATGCTTTTCCAAAAAATGTCTGGAAAAGCCTGAAGGAAACCTTCGGCTGCTGGCTGTAGAGGGATCAGAAGCCGTAACATGCTCTGATATCCTTTTTTTTAAAGGACGACTAGTACATCCCACGTAGTCCAGACTGCATACCGTGCAAGATGCCAAATAGACTACATGGTCAGTGCAACAATTGATGTAAGTTCTAATCTTGTGTGTCTCATTTGTGTGTCTGTTTATGAAGGAATCACTTTTTTTCATGTATTTGCATAAACCACATTTATTTTGTCCACATTTGTAGTTCCCAGAATAGCGTAACCAGGAAGGAGCGGGCTTGACGATATTTTCACGGAAGGTGCTTGGGGAGATATAACTTGCTACATCCCTGCCCTTTCTCGGTATACATCTGAAACGTTGTTCCAATACCTTGTTCAAATCCGCATCCTGGTACAGCATTGGAATATATCTATGCAAAATAGATGCTATATCCCTAAAATCCGCACTATAGTTAGTAAAAGTTACTAACTGACATGTTTGGGACGATTTTTGGACCCGATTTCTTGGAGAAGTATAAGACAACAGCTCATCCCTGTTCTTCTTATCGGCTATAGTTTTACCCCAATGGATCATCCACTAGACCTCAACCTCTGTTCTATCATTGATCATTGTTTATTATAATCCATAGGATTGGAGCAAGTTCTCCTAGCACTAGTAAATTCTCCTGTTGGTAAGCTCCTAATAGTATGTGCTGGATGGCAGCTATCAGCGTACAAGAGTGAGTTTCCTGATACGGGTTTCCTATAGAGGTCAGAAATGATAGAATTAGTGAGGGGGTCACCTGTAAGTGTGACATCCAAGTAATTGGCCCTGGAACCATGATCCTCAAAAGTGAAAACAAGGTTCAAATTGTTGTCATTGCAAAAGGTAACAAAAGCGAGCACTTCGAGGTCTGGAGACATATTAGAGGACCCCATCCAAATTAGGATGAGGTCATCCAAATATCTCCCATACCATCGGAGGCTTTGTGAATATGGATTGACAGGAGTGAACAAAAAATCTCCTCCCATGCAGACATGTAAAGGTTTGTCAGCGACAGAGAAAATTTAGCACCCATCGGACAGCCACATGTCTGCAAGAAGAAAATTGTTCTTTAATAAAAAATTCACTGACATCAAGATGAACCTGGTAATATCATTAGGATATTGGGATTTACTCAAAATGGATGACAAATGTTCCATAGCAAGGCAGTGTGGAATACAGGAATAAAGTGAAGAAACGTCCATCGTAACCCATTTATATCCATGATTCCACTCTACATTTTTTAGGGTATATAATAAATGTTTCGTATCCCGAATGTATCCCGGTAACTTGATGACCAATGGTTGTAATTTTTGGTCCACCCGCTCAGACAGTGTCTCATTCAAAGAACCAATACCCGAGACAATCGGTCTGAGTGGGGGAGGGAAAACATTTTTATGTGTTTTTGGTAAAGCATAAAAAATGGGACAAATCGGGTGCTCCACTAAAATGTGATCTCGCTGTTTTTCAGAGATCACATCAAGTGCAACACCCTCCATCGACAAAGTTTCCAATTCTTTCTTCACTTTGATAGTAGGGTCAGAAGTAAGCACAGAACATGTGCTATTATCATACAGAGTTTTCAGGACTTCTCTGCGATACAATCCAGAATCTAATATCACCACCGACCCCCCTTTGTCAGAGGACTTGATGGTGATATAAGGATTGTTCTGCAGTTCAAATAATGCAGTTCTTTGTGCATGAGTTAAATTGTTACTATTCCTGCGTTTAGATGTTAAAAGATCCTTCACTTTCTCCTCCACAATTCTTTGAAAAGAGTCCATCACCGTAACCCTAGATTTTATAGGATAAAATCCTGGGTTCGGTATCCTACCTGGCCTGTCACATACAGTAATATCCGATGTATTAGAACTCTCACTTTCATGCCCCATATTGTGTAAAACAGATGTAGTTAAATTTTCCGCAAAAGACAATGACAATTTATCGTGATTAAAAAAAAACATGTTCCCCCAGGGGGCGCACAGTATCATTGGACAAAATCTCACTGTCAGGGAGGTCCGTGGCAGATCGATCAAGGAAATGACGTTTAATTGTTAAATTCCTGATAAATTTGTTTACGTCCTTGATCGTCTGGAACAGATCTGCCCTGGCAGTGGGGACAAAATGTAAACCTTTTTTCACAAACTCATTTGTGCAGAGGAGATGTTACATGCTGATAGATTTAATATAGTATAGTCATTCACATTATCAGTTTCCATGCAACATGAACTTACTGATGGTAGTTTTTTCTCTTTTTCGCCCGTTTGGATATCTCAAATCCTTTCCCATATTTGCCGGCCCTCCTCCTCCTCCTCCGTTTTTTTGAACGGCAAGTGGAGTGGACGGCAAAATTAGAGATCTATCAGTAGATGAATTCACCCCCACCGAACTTGTGCTAGTATCCATATAGGATGAGGAGAAATTTACCCTTCATTGGGAATCAGGTGTATTTTTTTTAAATAGATTTCAATTTTTGAGGTTTACTCCTCTTCCAGTTGTACACCTCATTATCCTCATAGTCCTTGCAGTCTCCTTCTTTTTAGATGTTGTAATAATATCCTCCAGTTCACTTATTTTGCGCTGTAAATTAGTGTTCAATGTGGCAAAGTCAGAGTGATTCTCATGTCCTTTAATCACAATATTAAGTTCCTCGATAGATTGTTCCAAAGTAGTTAGGCGACTAGTTCTCTTCCCGTACAATAAGTTCCATTAGTTTTATGGAACAAGATGACAAAATCTCCTGCCACTCTTTAGTAAAGTCCTCTCCATAGTTTGTTGTGGGGAGTTTTTTCAATCTCAAACCCCAGGGTATCATACCATGACTTATATATTTGTCCAATGTAAGCTGGTCCCATGAAACTTTTAAATGTTGTATCATAAGTTTCTCAAGGGACACAAAGGTACTGTACACTCTGGATTGCAGGTTAAAACTTACAATGGGAACACCATGCCCTAAATTACCTTGCAGAATTTGAGGTTTCACATGTGTGCTCATTTGTCTCTTAATTGTCGATGTATATATTGTCTGTATGTCTTGAAGTTCATTGTCATTGATAAAGTCTATCGAAACGCGTCTGACCAGTGTGCTAAACTTTCTTTGAAATTTGTCTATGGACCTGGTGGATACCAGCCACTCTGCACACCTGGGATAGGATCATTGGAGGCGAGGGCGAGCTGCCTGTTTTTGCATTTATTCACTCTAGACCATTACCACCCGCTCACCACCAAAGACATGCTCAAAGAAATGAAATCTGCAGGGGTAATAAGAGACAGTTGTAGCCCCTGGGCAGCACCTCTAGTGTTAGTTAAAAAGAAGGACGGGACCATGAGAATGTGCGTAGATTACCGGCAGATTAATCGCATTACACATAAGGACGCATACCCATTACCTAGGATTGAGGAGTCATTAGCTGCATTAAAATCTGCTAACTAATTTTCCACCCTTTATCTGACTAGTGGGTACTGGCAGGTTCCTGTGGCCGAGGCCGAAAAGGAGAAGACACCGTTTACTATGCCGATGGGCCTCTGTGAGTTCAATTGTATGCTGTTCGGACTCTGCAACGCACCCGGTACCTTCCAATGCCTGATGGAGAGCTGCCTAGGACATAAGAACTTTGAAACTGTCCTCCTGTACCTAGATGACGTCATAGTCTACTCCAAGACGTATGAGCAACATCTACAAGACCTGGCAGAAGTATTTGAAGCCTTATCCGGATACGGCATGAAAATTAAGCCATCCAAATGCCACCTTCTCAAACCAAAGGTACAGTACCTGACACATGTCGTGAGTTCAAAGGGAGTAGCACCGGATCCTGATAAAGTCAAAGTGATAAGGGATTGGCCAAGACCTACAAACGTGAAAGAAGTGAGACAATTCCTGGGCCTGGTAGGCTATTATAGAAGATTTATCAGTGGATTCACGAAGCTAGCAGCTCCCCTGCAAGACATCCTGGTGGGACAGTCAAGAAAGTCTTCAACACGTAATCCTCCTTTCCAGTGGAGTGAAGTGAAGGAAGACTCCTTCAACAAGCTGAAATGTGCACTGACGGGAGAAGAGATCCTGGCATACCCTGATTACCATCAACCGTTCATTCTATACACGGATGTCAGCAACCTGGGACTGGGAGCAGTATTATCACAGAAGCAAGGAGGCAAAGAGAGAGTTATTGCCTTTGCAAGTAGGAAGCTCCAGCCTACAGAAAGAAATCCCGAGAATTACAGCTCCTTCAAGTTAGAACTACTGGCAGTAGTTTGGGCTATAACTGAACGTTTCAAGCACTTCTTGGCAGCTGCAGAATTCACCATCTACACGGATATCACCGTTGACCCACTTGGATTCAGCAAAATGAGGTACTTTGGAGCAGCGATGGATAGCCCGGCTGTCTAACTACAATTTTCTCATCAAATATAGGGCAGGCCCCAAGAATGGGAACGCAGATTCGTTATCCCGGATGCCACACCTGAAAGACGTGGAAGAGGAACCGGAAGGGTTAGAAGAGATTGAACTACCGCCTTTCATCGTTCAAAGGTAGAAAATTATCAACCCGGCATCTACCAAAGAGAACAGAAGGAAAATCTCAACCCGTTTGCACACCATGGATGGGCTGACACCCAAGATACTGATCCAGCTGTGAAGCTAGTGAAAGAACTGCTTACACAACCAGGTGCGTACCCTAATCAGAATGCCCCAGCTGAGACCCAACAACTCTGGAAAGAGAGAGGCAAGTTGTTCCTATATCAAAGGAAGCTCTGCAGAAGGCATACCAATCCCAAAACACATGAACTGCTCTGGCAGATAATCGTACCCAAGCAAGACACCAGAATGGTCTTAGAAGCCTACCACGACGGTGCAGGTCATTAAGAATGGAAGAAGTTGGAAGCACTCCTAAGAGAGAGATTCTATTGGGTTGGCATGAGAAGGTCAATTGAATTTTGGTTCAGAAGATGTGGCATGTGCAACCTCAGAAGGAAAGATCCACAGAAAGCTCCACTCCAGTCCATAGTAATCAAGCAGCCACTTGAGCTAGTCGCGTTAGACCACATCAAGTTATCACCAAGCCGGTCGGGTTAGGTCTATGCCTTAACCATCGTGGACCATTACTCACACTTCTTAGTGGTGGTACCCGTCAAAGACTTGACAGCGAAGACGGCAGCAAAAGCATTCCAGACACATTTCTGTAGACCGCATGGTTACCCAGAACAAGTCCTTGCAGACCAAGGTCCAGCTTTTGAATCAGAGATTTTCCAGGAATTCTGTAATATGTACGGCTGTAAGAAGATCCACACAACAACGTACCATCCCCAAACAAATAGTTTATGTGAAAAGGTAAACCATATTGTAATTGACCTGTTGAAGACATTACCAGAGTCAGAAAGAAATCAGTGGCCAGATAAATTATCTGATTTGGTAGACTTATACAACCATGTTCCAGTGAGTTCTACAAACTGCACTCCAGCCTACCTTATGCGTGCAAGACTCGGTAAGCTACCAATTGATTTAGAAATGGGAATTGTAAAATCAGACACAGAAGTAGAAGAATCGCATTGGGATACCCTACGTCAACAACAGTATCATCAAGTACAAGAGTGCGTAGAGAAAAATCTTCAGCAAGCTAGAGCAAAACAAGAGAAAACCTTTAACCAACATGCTCGAGCAACGCCATTACAACCTGGTGAACAAGTTCTCAAGAGAAAGAGATGCTCTAACAAATTAGATAATCAGTGGGAAACCATCCCATACACAGTCTTACCATCTAACCTAGACAATGCTAAAACGTGTCTGATAAGTAAAGACGAGGGAAGAACTTCAGCAATTGTATCCCGAGATCAGCTCAAACCGTGTCCTGAAACCCTGAAGACACCTGAAGTAACAGAACCTGTACGGGTCCAACCTGTTAAAGAGAAAGAAGATGAAGTATTCCATACAATACTAGGAGATTTCCCTAAAACATAGACAAATTACTACGGAGCAGTTGTAGTACCAATGATTGCATTCCCTTCAATGGTGGAAGCAACTCCAGAACCCGTGTTACCAGAAGAAGTCCCAAGACTTGAAGAACTGGAAGTAGAACCCGTAGAGGAAGAACAAATTCCTGGTCCTAGTGAACTTTCCAGTCCTGCAGTCAGATTCCCATCTGCCACAGTACCAAACACCCCAAATAGGTACACGTCCACTCACACCATCATGCTAAGTACACCAGCAGTGCGCAGATCAGAGCGTAGTACCCAAGGTCAGTTACCGGCTAGGTACAAAGATTGAAATGGCATTAACTGTAAAGTGTAAATATTAAACGTAAATTGAACCCGGTAGACCGTGTCCAAGAGGGTGGAGGAACTGGATTGACCCCCATGCACATTAAGTTAGGGAAAGCAAGTACCTGGGGGTGGTGTAGCGAATCCAGGCCTCCTAAGCAGAAACGCCCATGGACAAATATACATAGTTAATGCAACGTTAAAAAGCTCAGTACCTACAGAGACTATCCTGTATTTACTTTGAACTTTTCTTGTTTACTAATGGACCATATATACCACGGACTGGTTGTGGTAAGAACTCTCTTGTATATATTCATCAGCCCGGAGGCAATAGACTAAACCCCTGGAAAGACTGCTTTTTGAATTTTTGGACTCTTTTCAAATTTTAGTGATTTTTGTATTTTTTTCTTTTAAGTCTCTGTAAATATTAATTGTGTCAATTGTTTGTTTACTTGTCTTTCCACAGTCCCAGAGTACATTCTTTAACTAAGGGGGAATGTGGCACCCCAGGGGTTAATGTGCCACAGTAACATCACACGGGTTCCCTCCCCACAACACACTGACACTAGCACCTCTGGGCCAGGAGGGGGAGCTAACCCAGCTCTCTTATATTCTCCGGGTCAAGAGGAAGTAGTTAGTTTAGTTTGGAGTTTAGTCCAGTACAAGGTAATACTGTGAGGAGTCCAGTTCCTGGGAGAACTGAGAGAGGCTGTAGTGTAAAGGAGATGCGTCAGGCTTCTCTACAATCCGCTCATCGATTCCAGGCCTAGCCAGGGTCTGAGGAAAGGAGAACTGAAGGCAGAGAAACACATCTGGGAGACTGAGTGCCATCACCACTCGCCCCAGAGGAGCGCACAGAACGGACACCGGATCCGAGACTGTGACTGACACATACAGCACAGTAAATCCAGGAATAGTGGAGTTTCTAGATCGACACTGTACCAGAGCAATGCAACACGGCGGGGTCAGCAGCACACGGAAGACTCAAGTTGCGTAGCCAAGGGGTACCTGTGAGGAGAGAGACAGTGCCAGCAGCTCAGCTAGAAGCAGCAGCAGGGCCACACACACACACACATCGCAGCAGGAGGAAGCTGAGGACCCGGACAGGGTGGGAGCAACCCGGCCCCAGTATAGACTCCGTGGACAGTCTGCTACAACATCTGCAGTAAAGCTTTGGAAAACTTCAGAAAAGTGAGTGTGTGTTCCTTCAACCCGTCTCCACTATCAATCCCTTACTATCATATCCACCATAGACTCTTATTACTACTGCCCCGAGGAATCAGCCTCTACCTACGGAGAGCAGTCCCATCTAAGCTGCCTTACATCATCCCCGGAGGTTCTGTAGCAGCGGTGGTCCCCTTACTGACCACACACCGTGGGTGGCGTCACGACAGACATTTATCCCTTGTACATATCCCCTTTTACTTGCGGAACCCGGGACACGGTCCGGACCAGGCCCTCTGTGACATTCCCAGCAGCAACCCAGTCCGGTACCGAGTGCCCCGTCCCAGTGGGCTCCACATATATAGTAATTGGAAACACTCCATGAATTTAAGAAATAACAAAGCTTTATTTAGTACCACACAAAAAGAGAAAAAGACAAGGCAAACAAATGATAAAAACAATTAAAATAGCTGAAGCTATATAAGTAACAAGCTGGTGTAACCCTTGACTCTGCCCTGTCCTTCAAACCGCACTTCCAAGCCCTCACCACCTCCTGCTGCCTCCAACTCAAAAATATTTTGAGAATCTGTCCCTTCCTCAACCCTCAATCTACTAAACTACTTCTGCATGCCCTCATCATCTCCCATCTCGACTACTGCAACCTCCTTCTCTGTGGCCTCCCTGCTAACACTCTCTTACCACTCCAATCTGTCCTCAACTCTGCTGATTGACTAATCCACCCCTCTCCTTGCTATTCCTCCACTTTTCCCTATTGCAAATCCCTCCACTGTCTCCTAATTCACCAGCGTATCCTGTTCAAATAACTAACACTGATTTACAAAGCCGTCCACAATCTGTCCCCCCCCCATATATCTCTGAACTAATCTCCCGATATCATCCAACTCGTAATCATCGATCCTCCCAAGACCTCCTCCTTTCCTCCACACTTGTACGTTCCTCATCTAACCACCTGTAAGACTTCGCCCGAGCATCCCCCACTCTATGGAATTCTGCACCCCAAAACATCCGACTGTCCCCCACACTCGAAACCTTCAAGCGGAACTGAAAATCCATCTCTTCAGAACAGCCTACAACCTGCAATGACCACAGTGCCACCTCACCACCACTGACCTGGTGCTCCACCACCGCTGGATCTGGCACTCCACCACCATTGGAGCAGACCCAACCTACTGTCTCTCCCCCATTGTCTTGTAGAATGTAAACCCGCAAGGGCGGGGTCCTCTCTTCCTCTGTATCAGTCTGTCACTATTAGTTTGTTCATTGTATTTTTAACTTGTTTGTATGTATCCCTTTCTTATGTACAGCACCATGGAATCAATGGCGCTCTATAAAAAAATAATAATAATAATAACCCCTGAGGAAGCTGGTATACCTAGCGATACACGTGGGGTTCCCCCTTTCCCCTTCACACATGCTCCATGCAGAAATGGATAGGCTCTATTTTGAAACTCACTAGCATAGGGGTTTGAAAGCGTCAACCCCTGCTTGGAAAACCCTGAATCCTGATTGGGTTTGAATCTTAACACAGTTGTAACAGCCTTCTTTTATTCTGAACCTGGATATAGGTGGAGTTATTATGCTATACTTACCCTGAATCATTGTTTGTGTAACTATTTGGAGTGTTATTAACATCATGGTTTTGAACCAGAATACAGGTGGAGTGACTATGTTACATCTCTCTTGAATTATTGCTTATTGTAACTATCTACTCTGTATGGTATAGGAAATAACCTTGGGGTCCGCAATTACTGCTAATGTAAAGTGTGAAGGGGGCTGGTGTTGTTATTAGACACACCAGCTTGTTACTTATATAGCTTCGGCTATTTTAATTGTTTTTATCATTTGTTTGCCTTGTCTTTTTCTCTTTTTGTGTGGTGCTAAATAAAGCTTTGTTATTTCTTAAATTCATGGAGTGTTCCCAATTACTATATACACCATTTTTCTTTATTGTACAAACCTGAAGTATTTGACACTTGCAAAACCAATGTGTGGGCACAGTATTTTTGTGAAACACATTGGTTTTGCTGGGAAGCCCAAATGCAGGAACAGATTAGCATGTGTGACGCCCTGCTCAGGAAGGTAGCCACAGACTTCCCTAATGCACGGGGCTGGATTTCCACAGCAGGTAGCTACTACATGCAATGCCTGGCACAGTAGGAGGAGCCCCACTTGCTGACCTTAGGCGAGATCCCATATAAATACTGCTGCTGGGTGAGGAGTTAGTTAGAGTGTGCAGACGCTAGGAGAGCTGCGAAGACGACCTGGTGATCGGTGCCGCGGTTAGGCCCGAACCAGTGACCCGAAGTGGCCCTTCTGCCATCTAGCAAGCCTAGGAGTGGGGACAAAAGGCAAGGAGCAGAGCTAAGGGAGTAAGGAACCGGTGGAGGTTCGCCCAGAGACGTACCAGGCTTCGGGAATCCGCACCTGTAGAATTAATTTTAGACTGCAGAAAACCCCATCACACCATGGAGGCTTCAGTCACCCCGATCCCCCTGTGTACCCAAAGAGGGAGCCAGACACCGCAGTGTAATACAGCAGTGATCAGAGAGGGTAACCCGTGCACCACGCAGGAGGAGAAAGAGGGAGATGACCTGAGAGGGAGTAAGGAGGTCTGCCTGACTGCAAGCAGGCAGGGCTTCAGTAACTGCAGGGAAGCTGAGGAGGCCTTATACCCACTTACTGTGGAAGCTCACCATGCACCTGGTCACCCGACAGTGCCCTGGACTTCTTTACCTGCTCATACCACCAGATAAAAAGTAAAAGAGACTTCTACAGTGTGTGTGTGTCATTCGTCTCCGCTCTCGGTGCCCCTTACAGACTTCTCCGTCACTCCCTATCCCGACCTAACATTCCACTCCAAGCTGCCCCTTTACACAATGCTGCCCCGGAGGCCCAGCTCCACCTGTAGGGAGCTTTGCCATCTCAGCTGCATTAACATCGACCTCCAGAGGACTGTGGCGGTGCTGGTGACCCATCACCAGGTACTACAGGTGGCGTCACATGACAAACTCTAATCCCCTGTACATACACCCCTTTTTGAAGTGTCACCCAGGCCACGGGCTCAGGTGCTGCCACCCGTGACATCCCCCATGAGAACAACCACCGAGCCTGATACTTGAGTACCCCAGGGACTTGGGCTCGACATATCTTTCTGGCGTCATGAACAGGATCCCGTGCTCGGTATTACCGGGTACTGTGTGCTGTGATTTCAACTGTATTGAGTGACTGTTAAAACTACACCGCCATTACTGTGCCAAAGAGCGGGAAGAAAGGGGGCGTTTTGGCCTGTAGAACGCAAAACTGAAGCCCGCCCCTCGCTCAGCCGAGCATTCCCGAGCGCTGTGGCCTAGTTCAGAAACTCCCGAACTGTTTAACTGTTTGAGCATTGACTGTAATTCACTAGGGGGGCCTCCAGAATGTTGGCCTCCTCCATCGACGACGGCAGTGTGTTTGCTGACCCTAGGAATTACCCGGAAGCAACCATGGCTGCCTCCAGTTGCACTGCCAGCGCCACCGGTGCACCAGGCGCAATCACTCCGATAATGCCGATTTCACTCCCTTACATTCCAGGGGCTAAGTGGTTGCTCCAGTATGATGGTCACCCTGATACTTTGGATGCTTTTAGAAGAAAAATCACTAGTGTCTAGGATATGTATGCGGTGACCAGTCAGCAGCGCACCGCTGTGGTACTCGGACAATTAACTGGCGCAGCAGGGAAAGAGAGTGAGTCCTGGTCTGCTGCTGAACAGAGATCAGTGGCCACAATTTTTGACAAACTGAGAGCTACTTTTGAGGAGTGCAATGAGGATGATATATGCATGCGCTTTCATCACTGCTACCAGAGGCCGGGAGATGATATCAGAGCTTATGCCTGGTGCCTAGAGGAAGCATTGCGAGCCCTTAAGCATGTCAGCCCTGCCAGTGTACCTGATGAAAACAAGCTCTTGATTTAACAATTCACCCTGGGACTGCTATTGCCCGAGGACAATAAGACTACATTGGTGGTCACTGAGCAACCCGGAAGCTGACTTTAACACCCTGAAGGAAATGGCCATTAAAGGGTTGCGGCCAGTAGAGACCCATGAAGCCGCCATTAAACGGTGGTGCAGTTGTGAGGCACAGGCTACGCCGAAACCAATACATGTGTCTGCAGCCATGCATAATGTACAATCTGCTCAGCCTGACAACTATGACTCTCTGCGTGCTGAGATGTGTGCTGAAATGCACCAGATGAGCAAAAATATAACCAAGCCGATGGAAGCTCTACAGCTGCAGCAAAGCCAACAGCCAGTGCCAAGACCCCAGCCCCGACCTAAACCGCTGATTCAACTTGCTGACAGTACCCTGGGATATACCTTGGATGAGAGCAAAACAAGCCACAGCGTACCGAGGGAGAACCACCGACCGATACAGCTCCACTCAGGAGCCCATCTGCCGTCGCTGTAACCAGACCGGCTACATCGCCAGGAGCTGTCCTTTAAACAGGCTGACCCTGGGGGCTGGGGCTAAACCTCAGGAGTAACTCAACAGGGCCCAGCCACCTGGTACAAGATGTTCATCGGTCAGAGACCGTTTCTGTCCATTGTACTGGATGGCATCTCGACACCTGCTCTGCTGGACACCGGGTCACAGGTGACCACCATCCCCTATATCCTTTCTAAGAAGTATTGGGCTGATGCAGAACTGAAACAGCCTACCCTAGACTTTACCCGTAATGGGGGTCAGGGAAGTACCAATAAAGGTGGGGAGGGTGGAATTGCAGAACCAAGGGGTCATAGTCGTAGCAGAAGAAAGTAATGCAAATGACCCGTATATAATACTTGGTGCCAATGTTGTTAGCAATTGCATGGGAGATGTTTTGTCTTTGCTTCAACAGATAGCAGATACTGCCAAACCTGGTCAGAGGAAGGTCCTTCAGCGTGAAATAAGAGCCCTCCTGCACCATCAACAGGTAACAATTACAGGTGGCGAAATTGGTACTGCACAGGTGACAGACCTGTTACCTATTGTGATTCCCCCAATGAGTGAGATGATGATTTGGTGTCGAGCAGCTATAGGTCTGAGAGGGCAGGACTATCAGGCATTAGTGGAGCCCATTAGCACAGAGCACAGACCTACACTGTTGACAGCCAGGGTGGTGGTTGATGTACACTAGAGTGACCGGATCTCATGGGGGGGGGGGAAATGTTGGAATCTTGTTAGTCTGGAGCCCACAAAATGATTCCCCTTTCCAGATATTGAGATAGCCAAAATTTGAGCTCGATCAAACGACGTTAACCTGTGCCGCTCATCGCTCAAAGTTTGAAAAAAATCAAAATTTTTGGCCAAAAAGCTGACATATGGAGCCATAACTCCAGAACGGTAAATAATAAAAACACGCTTAATATCTAAAAAGAAAGCTAATGTTGTTCTTCAAAATTTATATTTTATGCATAATTGTTATTTTAAGTCAAACTGAGTTACAACAGCTACCAGTTCACGATCAAGTCCTGGGCTATGCACCAGAATGGAAACGTGGACGCCTTATCCAGAATGTTTCACCTGTCAGATGAGGGCGTAGATGAAGACGAGCTAGAAGAAGTGGAGTTACCTGCCTTCCATCAATTGAGAGTAACTCAGTGCCAGCAAACCCCTAAAGACCCTCCTGCAAGAATGGTGAACCCGTTGCCCCACTTCGGTTGGAAGGATGTGCAAGACAATGACCCGGCTGTCAGTTTGGTAAAACAGCTGATAACCCAGGAGTCAGCAAAGCTGCCAGAAAATCCCCAACCAGAAGTCAAACATCTGTGGAGCGAGCGGAGCAAGCTGTTCATTTACCAGGAGAAGCTCTGCAGGAGGCACATCAACCCAAGGACACACGAGATGGTCTGGCAAATCATCGTGCCAAAGTCGGAAGTCCAAATGGTCTTAAACGCCTACCACAACCGGACTGATCACTTCGGGTGGAAGAAGCTGGAGATGCTACTGAAAGATCGGTTCTTTTGGGTCGGCATGCGTGGATCCTTTGAGAGGTGGTGTAAGAACTGTGGACCCTGCAGCCTGAGAAGAAAGGACTTACAGAGCCAGAAAGCACCCCTTCAGCCCATAGTGACAAAGCAGCCCCTGGAAATTGTAGCCTTGGACCACGTAAAACTGACTCCAAGTAGATCTGGCTACACATACGCGTTGACCATGGTAGACCATTACTCAAGATTTCTGATGGTTGCCCCCGTGAAAGACTTGACAGCTGCCACCGCTGCCAGAAGATTCCAGAACGTATTCTGCAGACCATTAGATTATCCAGAACAGGTCCTCACAGATCAAAGTTCAGATTTCGAAGCAGAGATCTTCCAAGAGTTCTGCCACATGTATGGGTGCAAAAAGATAAGAACGACCCCATATCATCCCCAAACCAATGGATTATTTGAGAAAATGAACGGTATCATCATAGACATGTTGAAGATCTTACCCTTGGAGGAAAGAAACCAATGGCCGGAGAAACTACCAGACTTGGTTGATATGTACAACCACATTCCAGTAAGTTCTACCAACTGTACACCAGCTTACCTGATGAGAGCCCGTACAGGAAAGTTACCCGTAGAACTCGGAGTAGTCGATCCCAAAGCAGATGAATTGTAATGCAAATCGCCTCGAACAATACAAAATAGTTCAAGACTGTGTCGAAGACAACCTGGAGAAAGCCCTTGAAAAGCAAGAAACGGACTATAACAAACGTGCTCCCGCAAGACCTATAGCACCTGGAAGTATTGTCTTAAAGAGGAAGAGAACCCAACATAAATTGGACAATCAGTGGGAACAAGAACCCTACATCCTATTAGATTACAGATATGACAACAGCAAAGTGTGTCTCATCAGCAAGAACGGAGGAAAGACGACTCAAAGTACACTGAGCTGTAGGCTGATTTTCTGCTAAGGGAAAAAAAAATGTAAATCTTATTTCCTAGCGAGTGTGACACGAGCTTAGTGTGACTGGGAGCGTAAATGCAGACAGAAGTAAGTGTGTGACTTGTGATTCAGTGAGAAGGTATTTGGGAATCCTGCAACAAATACCTGTGTGAATTGCTGACTGCTTTTTTTTTTTTTTTTTACCTTTTTAATTTTATTGGGCTTTCTTAACTTTCTTTTCTCTCTACAAGATTATAGTCTCTTATTTTACTACCTGAAGGTTACAGGGTTATCTACTTTGCACCTGTGGTGTAGCTATACTTACAAGGATTAAAGGGTTAAATTGCCGCGACACTTAACATGATGGATATGAACTAGCATATGGCTATGTTCAAGGCTATGTACAGCTAAGGTGGCATATATGATATAGGAACACAGTAAATGCTGCTATAGAATATAAAGTAAAATTGAGAGTCTTAGCTTCAACAATGGCCATTGGGGAAGAGCCCGGTAACTGCGCCAAAGTGCTCTCTTCCTACCGGGTCCTAACGCACTGTTGCTTCATGCGGTCTGCAATTGCTAGTTTGGGATTTTTATGCCTGTGGATTGCAATTAAAACCTGCTGGTATAGTGTGTCTGTGGACTGGGGCTACAGCAAGATGGAGTAGAGGGCGAAGTTACTGGGCTGGGGAGGGGAAGGGAGCTCGTCAAAAAAAATCATACTATATATCATGAAATGACGGCATCACCTGGACATGAAAAGGTGCTGGCAAAAAATACACATGAATTAAAGGGTTAAATTGCCGCGACACTTAACATGATGGATATGAACTAGCATATGGCTATGTTCAAGGCTATGTACAGCTAAGGTGGCATATATGATATAGGAACACAGTAAATGCTGCTATAGAATATAAAGTAAAATTGAGAGTCTTAGCTTCAACAATGGCCATTGGGGAAGAGCCCGGTAACTGCGCCAAAGTGCTCTCTTCCTACCGGGTCCTAACGCACTGTTGCTTCATGCGGTCTGCAATTGCTAGTTTGGGATTTTTATGCCTGTGGATTGCAATTAAAACCTGCTGGTATAGTGTGTCTGTGGACTGGGGCTACAGCAAGATGGAGTCGAGGGCGAAGTTACTGGGCTGGGGGAGGGGAAGGGAGCTCGTCAAAAAAAATCATACTATATATCATGAAATGACGGCATCACCTGGACATGAAAAGGTGCTGGCAAAAAATACACATGAATTAAAGAGTTAAATTGCCGCGTCACTTAACATGATGGATATGAACTAGCATATGGCTATGTTCAAGGCTATGTACAGCTAAGGTGGCATATATGATATAGGAACACAGTAAATGCTGCTATAGAATATAAAGTAAAATTGAGAGTCTTAGCTTCAACAATGGCCATTGGGGAAGAGCCCGGTAACTGCGCCAAAGTGCTCTCTTCCTACCGGGTCCTAACGCACTGTTGCTTCATGCGGTCTGCAATTGCTAGTTTGGGATTTTTATGCCTGTGGATTGCAATTAAAACCTGCTGGTATAGTGTGTCTGTGGACTGGGGCTACAGCAAGATGGAGTCGAGGGCGAAGTTACTGGGCTGGGGGAGGGGAAGGGAGCTCGTCAAAAAAAATCATACTATATATCATGAAATGACGGCATCACCTGGACATGAAAAGGTGCTGGCAAAAAATACACATGAATTAAAGAGTTAAATTGCCGCGTCACTTAACATGATGGATATGAACTAGCATATGGCTATGTTCAAGGCTATGTACAGCTAAGGTGGCATATATGATATAGGAACACAGTAAATGCTGCTATAGAATATAAAGTAAAATTGAGAGTCTTAGCTTCAACAATGGCCATTGGGGAAGAGCCCGGTAACTGCGCCAAAGTGCTCTCTTCCTACCGGGTCCTAACGCACTGTTGCTTCATGCGGTCTGCAATTGCTAGTTTGGGATTTTTATGCCTGTGGATTGCAATTAAAACCTGCTGGTATAGTGTGTCTGTGGACTGGGGCTACAGCAAGATGGAGTAGAGGGCGAAGTTACTGGGTTGGGGAGGGGAAGGGAGCTCGTCAAAAAAAATCATACTATATATCATGAAATGACGGCATCACCTGGACATGAAAAGGTGCTGGCAAAAAATACACATGAATTAAAGGGTTAAATTGCCGCGACACTTAACATGATGGATATGAACTAGCATATGGCTATGTTCAAGGCTATGTACAGCTAAGGTGGCATATATGATATAGGAACACAGTAAATGCTGCTATAGAATATAAAGTAAAATTGAGAGTCTTAGCTTCAACAATGGCCATTGGGGAAGAGCCCGGTAACTGCGCCAAAGTGCTCTCTTCCTTTAAAGGGTTGCGGCCAGTAGAGACCCATGAAGCCGCCATCAAACGGTGATGCAGTTGTGAGGCACAGGCTACGCCGAAACCAATACATGTGTCTGCAGCCATGCATAATGTACAATCTGCTCAGCCTGACAAGTATGACTCTCTGCGTGCTGAGATGTGTGCTGAAATGCACCAGATGAGCAAAAATATAACCAAGCCGATGGAAGCTCTACAGCTGCAGCAAAGCCAACAGCCAGCGCCAAGACCCCAGCCCCGACCTAAACCGCTGATTCAACTTGCTGACAGTACCCTGGGATATACCTTGGATGAGAGCAAAACAAGCCACAGCGTACCGAGGGAGAACCACCGACCGATACAGCTCCACTCAGGAGCCCATCTGCCGTCGCTGTAACCAGACCGGCTACATCGCCAGGAGCTGTCCTTTAAACAGGCTGACCCTGGGGGCTGGGGCTAAACCTCAGGAGTAACTCAACAGGGCCCAGCCACCTGGTACAAGATGTTCATCGGTCAGAGACCGTTTCTGTCCATTGTACTGGATGGCATCTCGACACCTGCTCTGCTGGACACCGGGTCACAGGTGACCACCGCATGAAGCAACAGTGCGTTAGGACCCAGTAGGAAGAGAGCACTTTGGCGCAGTTACCGGGCTCTTCCCCAATGGCCATTGTTGAAGCTAAGACTCTCAATTTTACTTTATACTCTATAGCAGCATTTACTGTGTTCCTATATCATATATGCCACCTTAGCTGTACATAGCCTTGAACATAGCCATATGCTAGTTCATATCCATCATGTTAAGTGTCGCGGCAATTTAACCCTTTAATTCATGTGTATTTTTTGCCAGCACCTTTTCATGTCCAGGTGATGCCGTCATTTCATGATATATAGTATGATTTTTTTTTTGACGAGCTCCCTTCCCCTCCCCCAGCCCAGTAACTTCGCCCTCTACTCCATCTTGCTGTAGCCCCAGTCCACAGACACACTATACCAGCAGGTTTTAATTGCAATCCACAGGCATAAAAATCCCAAACTAGCAATTGCAGACCGCATGAAGCAACAGTGCGTTAGGACCCGGTAGGAAGAGAGCACTTTGGCGCAGTTACCGGGCTCTTCCCCAATGGCCATTGTTGAAGCTAAGACTCTCAATTTTACTTTATATTCTATAGCAGCATTTACTGTGTTCCTATATCATATATGCCACCTTAGCTGTACATAGCCTTGAACATAGCCATATGCTAGTTCATATCCATCATGTTAAGTGTCGCGGCAATTTAACCCTTTAATTCATGTGTATTTTTTGCCAGCACCTTTTCATGTCCAGGTGATGCCGTCATTTCATGATATATAGTATGATTTTTTTTGACGAGCTCCCTTCCCCTCCCCCAGCCCAGTAACTTCGCCCTCTTACTCCATCTTGCTGTAGCCCCAGTCCACAGACACACTATACCAGCAGGTTTTAATTGCAATCCACAGGCATAAAAATCCCAAACTAGCAATTGCAGACCGCATGAAGCAACAGTGCGTTAGGACCCGGTAGGAAGAGAGCACTTTGGCGCAGTTACCGGGCTCTTCCCAATGGCCATTGTTGAAGCTAAGACTCTCAATTTTACTTTATATTCTATAGCAGCATTTACTGTGTTCCTTATCATATATGCCACCTTAGCTGTACATAGCCTTGAACATAGCCATATGCTAGTTCATATCCATCATGTTAAGTGTCGCGGCAATTTAACCCTTTAATTCATGTGTATTTTTTGCCAGCACCTTTTCATGTCCAGGTGATGCCGTCATTTCATGATATATAGTATGATTTTTTTTGATGAGCTCCCTTCCCCTCCCCCAGCCCAGTAACTTCGCCCTCTACTCCATCTTGCTGTAGCCCCAGTCCACAGACACACTATACCAGCAGGTTTTAATTGCAATCCACAGGCATAAAAATCCCAAACTAGCAATTGCAGACCGCATGAAGCAACAGTGCGTTAGGACCCGGTAGGAAGAGAGCACTTTGGCGCAGTTACCGGGCTCTTCCCCAATGGCCATTGTTGAAGCTAAGACTCTCAATTTTACTTTATATTCTATAGCAGCATTTACTGTGTTCCTATATCATATATGCCACCTTAGCTGTACATAGCCTTGAACATAGCCATATGCTAGTTCATATCCATCATGTTAAGTGTCGCGGCAATTTAACCCTTTAATTCATGTGTATTTTTTGCCAGCACCTTTTCATGTCCAGGTGATGCCGTCATTTCATGATATATAGTATGATTTTTTTTGACGAGCTCCCTTCCCCTCCCCAGCCCAGTAACTTCGCCCTCTACTCCATCTTGCTGTAGCCCCAGTCCACAGACACACTATATCAGCAGGTTTTAATTGCAATCCACAGGCATAAAAATCCCAAACTAGCAATTGCAGACCGCATGAAGCAACAGTGCGTTAGGACCCGGTAGGAAGAGAGCACTTTGGCGCAGTTACCGGCTCTTCCCCAATGGCCATTATTGAAGCTAAGACTCTCAATTTTACTTTATATTCTATAGCAGCATTTACTGTGTTCCTATATCATATATGCCACCTTAGCTGTGCATAGCCTTGAACATAGCCATATGCTAGTTCATATCCATCATGTTAAGTGTCGCGGCAATTTAACCCTTTAATTCATGTGTATTTTTTGCC
Organism: Allobates femoralis; assembly: GCA_033576535.1. Taxonomy (NCBI): domain Eukaryota; kingdom Metazoa; phylum Chordata; class Amphibia; order Anura; family Aromobatidae; genus Allobates; species Allobates femoralis. The sequence continues at coordinate 465,409,149 of JARQOC010000001.1, forward strand.
AGCACCTTTTCATGTCCAGGTGATGCCGTCATTTCATGATATATAGTATACTTACAAGGGTTTTAATTAAGGGTGGGGGTGCATAATTAAGGGTTTATAAGTAGCAGCTTGTTGGGGCTTCAGTCCTTTGGAAGTACACTGAGCTGTAGGCTGATTTTCTGCTAAGGGGAAAAAAAAAATATTTAAATCTTATTTCCTAGCGAGTGTGACACGAGCTTAGTGTGACTGGGAGCGTAAGTGCAGACGAAAGTAAGTGTGTGACTTGTGATTCAATAAAAAATGGTGGGAGAACAAGAGGCGCATAGGAAGGTGCATGGAACTGCACCGAAACGCGTAGGGATCCCTGAGGAAGGTGCATGGAACTGCACCGAAACGTGTAGGAAATAAAGAATACTGCTACAAGATATATCTTGCATTCCTTGTGTTTCCTGTGGACTCAGCAGCGCGAACTCTTACACACCTTGCTTCCCAAAATTTTGTGACTTGTGATTCAGTGACTTTGGATTCAGGGAGTTTGGAAGGGAGAACTTACTGAATTGCTGGTTGTATTTTATTAATACTTTGCATTTCTTTTTACATATCATTTCTGTCTGGTGCAATCCCCATTAGGAAATGAGCTCCATAATTGACAATGCCATCCGGTGTACATCTTGCCACATGTATGCAATCCTTGAACAGCCGGTCGAGGGTGCATACTGCTGTGTGAGATGTGAGTATGTTGTGCATTTGGAAGCCCAGATACTGGATCTAAATGAACAACTGGCAATGCTGAGATCCATAGACAATATGGAAAGGAGTCTGCTGCTCACTGAACAGCTGCTCAATAGGATAGATGTGGGGGAGGATGGTAGTATGGAGCTGCAGGACCGTAAGGTAGCTAGCTGGGTGACAGTTAGAAGGCGGGGTAGAGAGAAGGGTGCCAGGGAGGCTAGCCCTGATCTGGCACACCCCAATAAATTTGCTATGTTGGCAGATGAGGAGGGTGTGAGTTCAGGTACAGCACTGCTGCAGCAGGGCATGACCTCTGAAAGCCAGAGGAGTGTCTGCTCCAGTAAGGGGGAAAACAGGAGAGAAGGGCAGGCCAGACATGTGCTGGTAGTGGGGGACTCAATTATTAGGGGAATAGATAGGGCTATCTGTCACAAAGACAGGAATCGTCGAACAGTGTGTTGCCTACCTGGCGCTCGAGTCCGGCACATCGCTGATCGGGTTGACAGATTACTGGGAGGGGCTGGTGAGGACCCAGCGGTCATGCTGCACATTGGCACAAATGACAAAGTTAGAGGTAGGTGGAAGGTCCTTAAAGATGATTTCAGGGAATTAGGCTGCAAGCTTAAGGCAAGGACCTCCAAGGTAGTATTCTCTGAAATACTGCATGTACCACGAGCCACACCAGAGAGGCAACGGGAGATTAGGGAGATAAATACGTGGCTCAGGAATTGCTGTAGGAAGGAGGGGTTTGGGTTCCTGGAGAACTGGGCCGACTTCTCTGTTGGCTACAGGTTCTATGCTAGGGACACGCTGCACCTCAATGGGGAGGGTGCAGCTGTGCTGGGGGAGAAAATGGCTAGAAGGTTGGAGGAGTGTTTAAACTAGGGATTGGGGGGATTCATTGTATAGGAGGGGAAGATAGTGTAAATAGTAACCTGGGCACAAGTAATAAAATTGGGGGTGGCATGGGGGGTGGGGTTAGAACAGTCAATATAGTAGGAAGGAATAGAGGTAAAGTGCATGTATACTAATCCCAGAAGCCTCACTAACAAAATGGAGGAATTAGATTTAATTTTGTTGGAAAATAATTATGACATGGTGGGGATTTCGGAGACATGGCTGGACAAGAGCCATGACTGGGCTGTTAATTTACAGGGCTATAGTCTGTTCAGAAATGGCCGTACAAATAAGCGAGGAGGAGGTGTATGTTTATACGTAAAATCATCCTTAAAACCCATCCTGCATGATAATATAGGTGAATCTAGTGGAAATGTAGAGTCCCTGTGGGTGGAGATAAGGGGAGGGGGAAAAAATAATAAATTACTGATAGGGGTTTGCTATAAGTCCCTAACAATAATGGAAGTGGAGGAGAATATCCTCATAAAGCAAATAGATGAAGCAGCGACTCAGGGAGAAGTCATTATTATGGGGGACTTCAACTACCCTGAAATACATTGGGGATCAGAAACCTGCAGTTCCAGCAAAGGTAATAGGTTTTTGAAAACTATGAGAGACAATTACCTTTCACAACTGGTTCAGGACCCAACAAGAAGGGGGGCACTGTTAGACCTAATATTAACCAACAGGCCGGACCGCATATCAAATATACGGGTTGGAGGTCACTTGGGTAATAGTGATCATAACATAATAAGTTTTCAAGTATCATTTGCTAAGATGTGTAGTAGAGGGGCTACAAGGACACTAAACTTCAGGAAGGCAAATTGGTTGAGAGATGATCTTAGTGCAATAAATTGGGACGATGTCCTGAGACATAAAACTAAATAAAGCAAATGGGAGATGTTTATTAGCATCCTGAATAGGACCTGTGCACTATATATACCCTATGGGAAAAAGCATGCTAGAAATAGGAGGAAACCACTATGGCTAAATAAAGCGGTAAGAGGCGCAATAAGTGACAAAAAGAAAGCATTTAGGGAATTAAAGCAAGTAGGTAGTGATGAAGCATTAATTAACCCCTTCAGGACCCAGCCTATTTTGACCCTAAAGACCTTGGCCTTTTTTGCAATTCTGACCAGTGTCCCTTTATGAGGTTATAACTCGGGAACCCTTCAACCAAACCTAGCGATTCTGAGATTGTTTTTTCGTGACATATTGGGCTTCATGCTAGTATTAAATTTAAGTCGATAATTTTTGCCTTTATTTGTGAAAAAATCAAAAATATGGCAAAAATTTTGAAGATTTTGCAATTTTCACATTATTAATTTTTTTTTCTGATAAACAAGAGAGATATGTGACAGAAAAAAGTTATTAAATAATATTTCCCACATGTCTACTTCACATCAGCATAATTTTTGAAAAAAAAAAAAATTTTGGTAGGACGTTATAAGGGTTCAAAGTCCATGAGCAATATTTCATTTTTCAACCAGAATTTACAAAACCATTTTTTTTAGTGACCACATCACATTTGAAGTCCTTTTGAGGGGTGTACATGACAGAAAACACCCAAAAGTGACACCATTCCAAAAACTGCACCCCTCAAGCTACTCAAAACTACATTCAAAAAGATTATTAACCCTTCAGGTGCTTCACAGGAACTAAGGCAAAGTGGAAACAAAAAATGGATATTTTAATTTTTTTATCAAAAATGTTCTTTTAGCCTCAATTCTTTCATTTTCACATGGGCAACAGGATAAAATGAATCTTAAAATGTGTTGTGAAAATTCTCCCGAGTATATCGATACCTCATATGTGGTCATAGACCACTGTTTGGGCGCACGGCAGGGCTCAGAAGGGAAGGAGCGCAATTTGAATTTTTGAGCTAATTTTACATTCAAAAAGTGAAATGGCGCTCCTTCCCTTCTGAGCCCTGCCGTGCGCCCAAACAGTGGTTTATGACCACATATGAGGTATCGGTGTACTCAGGAGAAATTGCCCAACAAATTTTCGGATGAATTTTATGCTGTAGCCATGTGAAAACGAAAAAATTTAGGCTAAAAGAAAATTTTTGTAAAAAAAAAAGTACTATTTCATTTTCACAGATCAATTTGTAAAGCACCTGAGGGTTCAATATGCTCACTACCCATCTAGATATGTTCCCTGGGGGGTCACTTGTGGGGGAGCTCCAATGTTTAGGCACACAGGGGCCCTCCAAACGCGACATGGTGTCCACTAACAATTTGAATAAAAATCAGCTCAAATTGTTAGCTGTCACCATGTTGCGTTTGGTGAGCCCCTGTGTGCCTAAACATTGGAGCTCCCCCACAAGTGACCTCATTTTGGAAACTAGACCCCCCAGGGAACGTACCTAGATGCATAGTGAGGACCCCCAGGTGCTTCACAAATTCATCCATAAAAATGAAATCCACAAAAATTTTCTTTTTTCATTATTACTGATCAATTTGTGAACTACCTGGGGGTTGAAAGTGCTCACTATGCACCTAGATACGTTCCTTTGGGGGTCTAGTTTCCAAAATGGGGTCACTTGTGGGGGAGCTCCAATGTGAAGACGCACAGGGGCTCTCCAAACGCGACATGGTGTCCGCTAACAATTTGAATGCAAAATGAGCTCAAATTGTTAGCGGACACCATGTTGCGTTTGGAGAGCCCCTGTGCGTCTCCACATAGGAGCTCCTCCACAAGTGACCCCATTTTGGAAACTAGACCCCCAAAGGAACATATCTAGATGCATAGTGAGCACTTTCAACCCCCAGGTGCTTCACAAATTGATCTGTAAAAATGAAAAAGTACTTTTTTTCCGCAAAATTTTTTTTTCCATTAATTTGGGAAGCACCTGGGGGTTTAATATGCTCACTACCCATCTAGATACGTTCCATGGGGGGTCTAGTTTCCAAAATGGGGTCACTTGTGGGGGAGCTCCAATGTTTAGGCACACAGGGGCTCTCCAAACGCGACATGGTGTCCGCTAACAATTTGAATGGAAATCAGCTCAAATTGTTAGCTGACACCATGTTGCATTTGGTGAGCCCCTGTGTGCCTAAACATTGGTGCTCCCCACAAGTGACCCGATTTTGGAAACTAGACCCCCCAGGGAACTTATCTAGATGGTTAGTGAGCATATTGAACCCTCAGGTGCTTCACAAATTAATGAAAAAAATAAAAATTTGCGGAAAAAAAGTACTTTTCCATTTTTACGGATCAAATTATGAAGCACCTGGGGGTTGAAAGTGCTCACTATGCATCTAGATACGTTCCTTGGAGGGTCAAGCTTCCAAAATGGGATCACTTGTGGGGGAGCTCCAATGTATAGGCACACAGGGGCTCTCCACATGCGACATGGTGTCCGCTAACAATTGGAATTGTTAGCGGACACCATGTTGCGTATGGAGAGCCGCTGTGTGACTAAACATTAGAGCTCCCCACAAGTGACCCCATTTTGGAAACTAGACCCCCCAAGGAATGTATATAGATGCATAGTGTGCACTTTGAACCCCCAGGTGCTTCACAAATTGTTCCGTAAAAATGAAAAAATAATTTTTTTTGTGGAAAAAAAAATATTTTTTATTTTTATGGATCAATTTGTGAAGCACTTGGGAGTTCAAAGTGCTCACTATTCATCTAGATACGTTCCTTGGGGGGTCTAGTTTCCAAAATGGGGTCACTTGTGAGGGAGCTTCAATGTTTAGGCACACAGGGGCTTTCCATACGCAACATGGTGCCTGCTAATAATTGGAGCTAATTTTCCATTCAACTTGTTAGCGGACACCATGTCGCGTATGGAGTGCTCCTGTGTTTCACCAGCACAAGGGCAACTGGAAGAGTTGGGGTACAGCACCAGAAAATGGCGCCTCTAATGTGCTATTTTCTGTGGTGGCTGTGAGTTGCAATTTGCAGCCTGGGGGGCCACAACATTTGCGTCTCTCCACGATGAGGATTGCAGCCCCCAACTGCCAAGTTGTACCTGGCTGGCAACCAAAAATATGGCAAAGCTCCTTGTCATTTTATTGGTAGAAGTAATAAAAAAAATGATATGGGGCTTCGCCATATTTTTGGTACAGCCAGGTACAATTTGGCAGCTACGGACTGCCAGCAACCCCCAGCTACCTCATCGTACCTGGCTGGCAACCAAAATACAGCAAAGCAGTTTTTTTTTTCTTCTAGTACTAATTCTAGAAAAAAAATGGCTTGGGGCTCCGCCATATTTTTGGTCCAGCCAGGTACAACTTAGCAGCTACGGACTGCCAGCAACCCCCAGCTGCCTTGTTATACCTGGCTGGCAACCAAATAATACAGCGAAGCCTTTTTTTTTTTTCTAGGGCTAATTCTAGAAAAAAAAATGGCATGGGGCTCCGCCATATTTTTGGTCCAGCCAGGTACAACTAGGCAGCTGGGGGCTGGAATCCGCAGCATGGAGAAGCCCAAGCGTTCTGGGCCCCCCATGCTGCGAATTGCAGCCCACAGCCACCCCAGAAAATGGCGCATTCATTGAAGCGCCATTTTCTGGCGCTGTACCCAGACTCTTCCAGTTGCCCTGGTGCCAGTGGCAAACTGGGTAATAAAGGGGTTAATGCCAGCTTTTTATTGGCAGCTGGCACTAAGCCCGAGATTCATAATATAGGGCCAATGTTAGACCCGCCATTAGGAATCTCTGGTAAATAGTCAGAAAATACACACAGAGAAAAATCTTTTTATTTGACAAAAAAACACAAACAAAATTCGGAGTCCATTTTTATTATAAATATCCGACGTAGTCCACAACGAAGGTCCCACGACGCTTGATCGCCTCCGACGTAGTCCACAATGAAGGTCCCACGACACTCGATCGCCTCTGCTCAATCCACAGAGACTGCAGCAAGGGATCAAGTGTCCTCTTCCTACAGCCTCTAGGGTCAGAGTTATGGTGTACTGTATGACAATGATCTGTCATACAATGCACCATGACTATGATCCCAGAGACTACAACAAGAGGACACTTGATCCCTTTTTGCACCCATCCATCTACCTATGCACCCATCATCCACGCACGCACACATCCACGCACACACACATCCACGCACGCATCCTGACATCCATGCACGCTGACATCCACGCATGCACACATCCACGCACGCACACTGCCATCTACGCACGCTGACATCCACGCATGCTGACATCCACATCCACGCACGCTGACATCCACGCATGCTGACGTCCACATCCACGCACGGTGACATCTACATCCACACATGCACACATCCACGGATGCACGCACACATCCACGCACGCTGGAATTCACGCACATCCACATATGCACATCCACGCATGCACATCCACGGACGCACGCACACATCCACGCACACATCCACGCACGCTGACATCCATGCACGCTGACATCCACGAATGCACTCATCCACGGACACTGGAATTCATGCACATCCACATACGCACATCCACGCATGCACACTTCCACAGACGCACGCACACATCCACGGATGCACGCACACATCCACGCAAGCTGACATTCACGCACGCTGACATCCAAGCATGCACACATCCACGGACGCACGCACGCTGACATCCACACATGCTGACATCCACGCACGCTGACATCCACACACGCCGACATCCATGCATGCTGACATCCACGCATGCACTCATGCACGGATGCACGCACACATCCACGCACACTGGAATTCACGCACATCCACATACGCACATCCACGCACACATCCACAGACGCACGCACACATCCACAGACGCACGCACACATCCACGGACGCTGACATTCACACATCCACGGACGGACGCACGCACGCTGGAATTCATGCACATCCACATACACACATCCACGCACACATCCACGGACACACACACACATCCACAGACGCATGCACACATCCACGCACGCTGACATTCACACATGCACACATCCACGGATGCACGCACACATCCACGCACGCTGGAATTCATGCACATCCACATCCACGCATGCACACATCCACGGATGCACACACACATCCATGGACGCACGCACACATCCATGGACGCTGGAATTCACGCACACATCCAGGGACGCACACACATCCACGGACGCTGGAATTCACGCACATCCACATACGCACATCCACGCACGCATCCACGTACGCACACATCCACGGACACACTAACACACATCCACGGACGCACGCACACATCCAGGGTCGCACACACACATCCACGGACGCACACATCCATCCATCCATTCACCCATCCATCTATTCATTCATTCATTCATTCATACTTACCCAGGAGGAGGAGACCCTGAGAGGAGGAGAGGCCACACCGCAGCTGCAACGGAGGCCGACCGGAATAGGTGAGCGAGGCTGCAGGGGTGGGGGGGAGAGTGAGCAGGGGAAGTGAGGGGGGGGAGAATGAGCAGGGGAAGGAGGGGGGGGGGGAGATGAGAAGGGGGAGAGGAGCCTTTGCAGGCTGATCGGCGGGCGCATGAGCCCGCCGGTCAGATGTATACAGAAGGAGGAGGACGGGTGATTGGGGGGGCGCAGGCCGGACATAAGGGGGGCTGGAGGGAGGGGGACAAGACACAGGGAAGCCTGGAGAAGGGAGGGGGCGGGGGCGCAGGGTGGGATGACGGCGGCTGCAGAAGCGGTGCAGCCGCCGACAGATAAAGATAATCGGAGGGGCGGGGGGGCGGATAGACGACAATAGGGGGCCCCTAATGCTTCCTGGAGCTGGGGGGGCTGAGTAGGGGGAGGGCACCTGCTGATCTGCCCCTCCAGATCTGATTGGAGAGCTCCAATCAGATCTGGGAGGGGGGAATAGCTCTGATTTCTCCGATCTGCAGTTTCACTTTTAAACTGCAGATCGGAGGGGCCCTGGGCACGGGGGGGTTAATCCACCCCCCGAGGGGTTAACTTCAAGTTGTCACCTAGCAGTAGCAACGGTGACACCTGAGTTAACCCGCTCACACGCGCCGCAGGAGCCCGATCATTTCATGGCCCAAACGGTGGGCCAAGGGTCGGGAAGGGGTTAAATACAGAAAATTAAATAACATCTGTAAAAAGCAAATCAAGGCAGCAAAGATTGAGACAGAGAGACTCATTGCCAGAGAAAGTAAAAATAATCCCAAAATATTTTTTGACTACATAAATAGTAAGAAACTAAAAAATGATGGTGTTGGCCCCTTTAAAAATAGTCTGGGTGAAATGGTGGATGAGGATGAGGAAAAAGCCAATATGCTAAATGACTTTTTTTCAACAGTATTTACACAAGAAAATCCCATGACAGACAATATGATCAGTGATAACAAAAACTCTCAATTAAATGTTACCTGCTTAACCCAGCAGGAAGTACAGCATCGTCTACAAATCACTAAAATTGACCAATCCCCGGGCCCGGATGGGATACACCCCAGAGTGCTGCAGGAATTAAGTACTGCCATAGATAGACCATTATTTTTAATATTTAAAGATTCCATAATAACAGGGTCTGTACCACAGGACTGGCGTATCGCAAATGTGGTGCCAATATTCAAAAAGGGGATAAAAACTGAACTTGTAAATTATAGGCCAGTAAGCTTAACCTCTACTGTGGGTAAAATCCTAGAGGGTTTTCTTAGAGATGCTATACTGGAGTATCTGAAGAAAAATAACCTCATGATCATTATCAACATGGTTTTACAAGGGACCGTTCCTGTCAAACTAATCTGATAAGCTTCTATGAAGAAGTAAGTTCTGGACTGGACCAAAGAAATGCAGTGGATGTGGTGTATATGGACTTTTCAAAAGCTTTTGATATGGTGCCACACAAAAGGTTGATACATAAAATGAGAGCAATGGGGATAGGGGAAAATATGTGTAAGTGGGTTAAGAACTGGCTTAGTGATAGGAAAAAAAGGGTGGTCATTAATGGAACACACTCAGAATGGGTCATAGTTAGCAGTGGGGTACCACAGGGGTCAGTGTTGGGCCCGCTTCTTTTTAATATATTTATTAATGACCCTGTAGGGGGCATACAGAGTAGAATCTCAATATTTGCAGATGACACTAAACTCTGCAGGGTAATCAATACAGAGGAGGACAATTTTATATTACAGGAGGATTTATGTAAACTAGAAGCTTGGGCTGATAATGGCGAATGAGCTTTAATGGGGATAAATGTAAAGTCATGTACTTGGGCAGAGGAAACAAAAGGTATAATTATATGCTTAATTGTAAAACACTGGGCAAAACTATCAATGAAAAGACCTTGGTGTATGGGTAGATGACAAACTCACATTTAGTGGCCAGTGTCAGACAGCTGCTGCAAAGTCAAATAAAATAATGGGATGCATTAAAAGAGGCATATATGCTCATGAGGAGAACATAATTTTACCTCTATACAAGTCACTAGTGCGACCACACTTAGAATACTGTGTTCAATTCTGGTCTCCGGTGTATAAGAAAGACATAGCTGAACTAGTGCGGGTCCAGAGAAGAGCGACAAAAGTCATGAGAGGACTAAGGGGTCTGCAATACCAAGACAGGTTATTAAACTTGGGGTTATTTAGCTTGGAAAAACGAAGGCTTAGGGGTGATCTTATAATAATGTATAAATATATGAGGGGACAGTACAGAGAACTTTCTAATGATCTCTTTACTCTTAGGCCTGAGACTGGGAAAAGGGGGCATCCTCTATGTCTGGAGGAAAGAAGGTTTAATCATAATCACAGACGCGGATTCTTTACTGTAAGAGCAGTGAGACTATGGAACTGTCTGCCACATGATGTTGAAATGAGTGACTCATTACTAACATTTAAGAAGGGCCTGGATGCCTTTCTTGAAAACTATAATATTACCAGTTATATATACTAGATTCTTTGATAGGGCGTTGATCCAGGGAACTAGTCTGATTGCCATATGTGGAGTCAGGAAGGAATTTTTTCCCCCCAATGTGGAGCTTAGTGTTACCACATGTTTTTTTTTTGCCTTCCTCTGGATCAACATGTTAGGCTATGGGTTGAACTAGATGGACTTAAAGTCTTCCTTCAACCTTAAAAACTTTATTACTATGTTACTAAACTGTGTCAAGAAACCACATCAAAAAGTGTCCAACTGAATGGGAAAACCGAAATCCCCCAACTCAACCAATACAAGAGTCAGAACCAGTGCAATAGCTAAATCCAAGTGAAGAATCAAAGAAGAAGGTAGTCTCAACAATTCTAGGAGATTTCCCGGAAGATTGGCCTCAACAAGATGGAGCCATCTTAGTGCCTGTACTGAACTTCTACCAGCCTGAAGAGATGGTACAAAGGAATTAGGAAGAAATACCTGTTGCCAGAGAATCTGAGGATGCTGCAATCGGTACACCTGCTAGCCCTGTAGTGAGACTAAAGCCACGCAGATGCTTACCTGACATACCTGAAACCATGCCCTTCACTAGAAACATCACCTAAGACAGTGACAACTGTAGTGCGTAGATCACAGAGGAGCACACAAGGTCAACCCCCGTCTAGGTATGGAGAGTGGGCACAGTAAATGTAAGGAAGAGTAAAACTAAAAAGTAACAAGTAAATAGCAGTTGTAAAATAATAATGTAAATAGTAGTGCATAAAAGGTTAAAGAGTAGGCCAAAAACAAGGAACACCAGGTACACAACACCAAAATAGGGGTGAGTGGAGTTGGTGTAAGGAGCTGTCTAGGGAGAGTAACAACTTGGCCAAGAGGTGACCCCAGGGCCAGGAGGCCTACAGCACTTATGACCGGTAGAGGCCCCTATAGTACCTAGGACTCCTATGCCGAAAACACCCGTAGTAGATGTTATGTATTTTGAACTGTTGAGACTACAGAGACTTTACCTGTAAAGACTCGTTGAACTTTTGAAAGGACCATGGTTACAGGACTAGTGTTACAACAAACTTCTTTTCTTTTTCAAAGCCTGCGATGAATGGACTAGCACCGTATGTACTTACCTGTTTTCTATTTTTTTTCAAATATTTTGCAGTGGTTTTTGTAAATTTTTATACTTTGAGACTTTGTAAATATGTTACTGTTATCCTTGTTAATATTGTTATTCCTTTTGTTCAAAAACAAAAATTAACTCAGTCCCGGAGTACTCACTCAGGTAGCCACAGACTTCCCTAATGCACGGCTGGGTTTCCACAGCAGGTACCTACTACATGCAGCACCTTCCACCCGGCACAGTAGGGGAGCCCCACTTGCTGACCTTAGGCGAGATCTCCTATAAATACTGCTGCTGGGGAGGAGTTAGTTAGAGTGTGCAGACGCTAGGAAAGCTGCAAAGACGTAATGGTGATCGGTGCCATGGTTAGGCCCGAACCAGTGACCCGAAGTGGCTCTTCTGCCGTCCAACAAGCCTAGGAGTGGGGACAGAAGGCAAGGAGCAGAGCCAAGGGAGTGAGGAAAAGGTGGAGGTTCACCCAGAGATGTACCAGACTTTGGTGATCCGCACCTGTAGGATTAATTTAAGACTACAGAAAACCCTGTCACACCGTGAAGACTTCAGTCACCCGGTCCCCCTGCATACCCAAAGAGAGGGAGCCAGACACCACAGTGTAATACAGCAATGATCAGAGAGGGTAACCCATGCACCGCGCAGGAGTAGAGAGAGGGAGAGGACCCGAGAGGGAGTAAGGAGGCCAGTCTGGCTGCAAGCAGGCAGGGCTTTAGTAACTGCAGGGAAGCTGAGGAGGCCTTATGCCCACTTTCTGTGGAAGCTCACCGTGCACCTGGTAACCCGACAGTGCCCTGGACAACTTTACCTGCTCATACCACCAGTAAAAAGGTAAAAGAGACTTCTACAGTGTGTGTGCGACATTTCTCTCCGCTCCCGGTGCCCCTTACAGTCTGCTCCATCACTCCCTATCCCGACCTAACATTCCACTCCAAGCTGCCCCTTTACACAACGCTGCCCCGGAGGCCCAGCTCCACCTGTAGGGAGCTTTGCCATCTCAGCCGCATTACCATCGACCTCCGGAGGACTGTGGCGGCGCTGGTGACCCATCACCAGGTACCACAGGTGGCGTCACATGACAAAATCTAATCCCCTGTACAAAACACCCCTTTTTGAAGTGTCACCCAGACCACGGGCTCAGGCGCTGCCACCCGTGACATCCTTTTTGAGAACAACTACCGAGCCTGATACCCGAGTACCCCAGGGACTGGGGATCGACACATTCATTTGCATAAAACCAAGATAAAAACGCATGTGGAAAATGCAGGAAAAACGTCCTGTGGACACACCCTAAGGGTAAGTGAAAAAATCACAGCTGTCATCAAGCCCTGGCTTGGTATTAGAGTGACGTCTAGGAGACACTCCCATTGACAACACTGTAAATAACTTGAAAAAAAACACAAACATACAAAAATGCTTTATTCTAAATAAAATAAACCACACCCTATTTCACTAATTTCTGACGTGATCCATACACAATGCCCTGTGATGTATCGGTTCTACTACATCCAGAGGCCACAGTCAGCGATGACATTACAAGATGTGACTGCTCATTGCGGCCTCTGGCTTACAGTTGGAGTGCAAGTCACTGTGCAGTCCGACAGTCCTGTTCTGATTTCACCCAAGGTCACGTCTAGCTATTCACACAGTAGCTGCTGTGTGAGCCAGATGCGACCTTAGGTGAACTCAATACTGGACTGTCAAAGTTAGTGTCACTGTGCATTCCAACTGTCCCTCTGAGTTCACCAAAGGTGGCTATTCACACATTAACTGCAGATGCGACCTTATGTGAACTCAATACCAGACTGTTGGAGTGCGTATCACTGTGGCAGCACACTCCAACAGTCCGGTAGCTGTGAGAACCGGAAACCTTAAAGCTGTTGAGACACCTGCAGGCTGTGAACTTTGGGAAGAGTTCACAACCTCCAGCTGTCACAGTAGCTATGAACTCCATGAACATTAAAGTGTACCTGAAAGACCCCTTTAAGGTTTCTGGTTCTCACAGCTGACAGGTGAAATCAAAGAGGGACAGTCACACTTGCCTTGAATAATTTCAGCATATCTGTGGCCACAGGATATCACTAGTCTCTCACACTGCTCTGGTGCGATTTTGGTTCACTTTTCTTCCAGTGTCTTTCACATTTCTGTGACTGTTGTGGGTTTCTTGGCCATAACTTTGTCATCAGGGATTTTCCAGAGGTTCTCTATTGGCTTAGATCAAGACTCTGGGCTAGCCATTTCATTGTTTTCTGTTTCAAGGAATTTTTCTCCATTAGCCTTCCACGACAGCATTGGAGGATGTCGTCCACGCCCTATGTGGGGACAGGAACACAGAGAGGTTAAAAGCCCCTTCCCTTCCTCAGTACTCCAGTGTCTTCCTGTCCCCCTGAGGGCATGGAGAGGTTCCAGTGCTGTCGGGCTGGCAGAGGCAGCATTGGGTTGTACTTACAGCCGGGCCAGGGATGGACGTCAGGGGCGGCCTCCTCCTCCTTCTCGGGGCTCCTGTGGTGGGACCATCCGGCCTTCCTGCGTCCTACGGGGCAAAGCAGGCCGTGTATTGCAGCGCCGGAGGCCTGTTCAGCTCTCTGGCATCTCCCTTCCTCCAGCTGCGGTCCCTGGGGAATGCATCAGAGGTTCCGCAGAGGCACCTCCGGTTCCAGGATGGCGCCTCTGGTTTCGAGTGGCGCACTTCCAGTTCCGGAATGGCACTTCCGGTTCCGGGCGGCGGCACTTCTGGTTCTGGGCGGCGGCTCCTGTACGGGCTATGGCAGTCTGGGCTCCAGGTCCAGCAGGTCTATCGCGCACTACTGCCCACGGCCGGTGACCAGGAGGAGGGAGGGAACACGTGTTCCTCGTTGGGGGCATGGTACTTCTGGATAAGTACCAGCTGGAAGCTACATCCAGGTAAGGCTGATCCCTGAAACATGGAGGGTGATAGGCTTCCACCTCTGCTTCTGCAGAGCCCAGCGTTCCCCCAGCTCCAGTAAGTGTTTCTGGGGGTGGTCACAAGGGGTAGAGTTATTTAGTCCCTGCACACACACTGGGACCCCCTTCTCTTCCCTTTTTTTCTATAGGGAGACAAGGGCCACCTGTGAAAGGGAGCAAAAACCCGTCCAGGAAATGTGGCTGTGGCACGAAATTTCCCTCTTCCTACAACAAGGTGTCGGCCATGACTGACAGTGTTGTCAGGATGGACTCCCCATCCCTGCTGGAGGAGCTCCAATCCATTAGGGAAGAGGTGCAGGCTTCTATCTCGGCACTGACGTTTTTTGCGGCAGCTTCCAGGCCTTCCCCTCCGAAAGAGAGGAAGCTCCAGGATTGTGACTCTGTGGATCTCATGGAGGCTGGCCAGAGCTCAGCGTCAGAGGACGGTGAGGATATTGCCTCTGTTGCCTCTGTCCAGACACGAGAATCTGGACACTACTAATTTTCCACGGAGTCCATGGGTGAATTGGTGGACACTGTCCATAGTACCATGGGAGTAGAGGTGGTGGAATCCCCTTCTTCTGTGCAGGACTAAATGTTCAGAGGCCTGAAGACTAAGCGGCAGTTGGGCTTCCCTGTCCTTCAGTTGCATTCATCTTTTCTTCCAAAAGTTGTGTCGGCTTTCCATCGGACCCAGGATGAGGTTCTGCCTTCATTTTGTCAATCTCCTGCTAATGCGGCTGAAGCCGTGTTTCACTCCTTCGATATTCGTCGGACTGTCCTCCACTACCTCCGAGAGACCGCTTCCTGTAGGTTAGATCAGGACCTGTTTTGTTCAGTATTTTGGGAAAAATACAGGGAAGAAGAGTTCCAAGGCTACCATTGCTTCCTGGATCACGAAGGTGATCTGTGAGGCCTCCGGTGCTCCGGTGCTTGCTCCTCCGGTGGGGTTGAAGGCTTCTTCAACTTGGGCTGCTGCTACTTCCTGGGCGGAGCAGGCTGGAGCTTCATCGGAGCTGATTTGCAGAGCAGCTACATGGTCATCTCTCCTAACTTTTCTCGCCATTATAGGTTAGTTCTGTCCTTCAGTCGGGATCTGTCCTTTGGTAGGAAAGTCCTACAGGCAATAGTCCCACCCTGAGGAGTATCGGTGGTATTCCTCCAATGCTGTCGTGGAAGGCGAATGGAGAAAACTGAATTAGTCCTTACCGGCAATTCCTTTTCTTGGAGCCTTCCACGACCGCATCAGTTCCCCCCTTGTTGGTGTTTGGTTCTGGTTTGTATCAGGTAATCCATGGCTAAGGGTGATCTTGGTAAACACTGGAGTACTGAGGAAGGGGAGGGGCTTTTAACCTGTCTGTGTTCCTGTCCCCCAATAGGGCGTGGACGACATCCTCCAATGCAGTTGTAGAGGTCTCCAAGAAAAGGAATTACCGGTAAGGACTATTTCAGTTTTTTACCTATTTTGCTGTGTTACAGGGCACATTGTCCTGCATGAAAATTGCTGGCTGATTGAGTGCAGGTGAGGTACCATGTGTTGTTGAAGAAGGTTCTAGAACACTTTTGCATTCATTCTGCCATGTAGCTGTATGAGAGGTACAACCCCTGCAGCAGAAAGCATTCCAAAAACCATGACACTTCCCCCACCACACATCTTCACACACTTTGGGTTCAGTCTTTTCCCAGTTTGACAAGAAACGTAATGTTTCCCATAATTTTTCCCATCAGAGCCAAATAAATTAAAATTGCTTTCATCACTAAAATGAACTGTGGACACTTCTCTATCCGCACTACATGCTCCTCACCAAAGAGTCTAGCCTTTTTATTCTTTCTGGTAATGAGAGGTTTGGTCACTGCAGAGTGCAGAGGCTTTCAGTCCAAATTCTCTTAAATATTGTGGTACTGTATGGCGAGACAGATCCTAACCCTGGTCAGTGCTGATTTGTCAAGCTATTCCAGCTACAGTGTTGAAACAATTACCCATGGAGATTCTCTGCGTTCTCCTGTCCTCTCTTCTATTTGTCTTTTGAGGATGACCAACTTTATTTGGCGACTTGAAACAGCGTGACAGCAGGCGCTGTGGTGTGATCCACAATTCCACCGTCATCGCTAGGACTTTTCCGGTCACGTGATACAGATTGCAGGTCAGCTGACTAGCTTAACGGTGGCGTCACGCCAGGTCCTTCAGACTGGACGCCGGTTACTATTGTGCAAGCTGCTCCAGCCACAATCCCTCTAGGGGAGCCAATAACCTCAGAAAATCTTTTATGTGGTCAGTGTGGAGTGCTACATATAGTGATCCTTCCTTTGTGGTGGTAGCGGCAGTGGCGTGCGTCTGTAATCCCAGCCACTGGGAGGCTGAGGCTGGCGGATCGCTTGACTCCGGGAGTTCTGGGCTACACTATGTCGATCGGGTGACTCTAGGGGAGCTTGGAGATACCAGGATCCTACATCAGATTTCCGCTACCACCACACAGGAAGGATCACCACCAGTTCCTGTGAAATACCCTATTGGGTGTTCTTAATTTGCGATCGTCATTAATAATCTAGATCGACTAATTGAGACAGCGGGACGCTGTTGAAACGCGTAGTGGAATATACCCTAATAATAAAAAGGTTTGTGAAAATCACTGGATTACTGGTCACTGTATTTTGCATGTACCATAGCTGTGTTTATGTGTATGCACATGAAGTGTTCATGTAACATTGTTGTTTGTATCGATATGTGCATGTAGTGTCCATGTAGCAGAGCTGTGTGTATTTGATTGTGCATGTAGTGTCCATGTAGCAATGCTGTGTGTATCTGTATATGCATGTAGTGTACAAACCAAACAACAAGCAGCACTCCAAAGAATTTAAAAAAATATGGACTTTATTAGCCCAAAGTGGTTTATGTAGTGTTCATGTAGCAGAGCTGTATGTATCTATATGTGCATATAGCAAAGATGTATGTGTCTATATGGGCACATAGCAGAGCTGTGTGTGTCTAATGAATTATTTGCAGAAAGACACTAATAATAGATTTATTGCCTCCATATTCTACGTTAGTGCTAATGAGCCCTCCCATTTTACACTGCCAGAGAAGCTTTTATTAATAGGAAGAAATTTTTTCCTACTTTCTTCTGTCTAAACCTGGGGTACAGCTTAAGGTGCGGACGTGCAGCAGTGGGGTGGGGTGGGGGCAGAGTGTTAAAGTGTTTGATGTTGTTTGCAATTGATTTCAATGGTGTTTGGGGGTTCAGAGAACTGTTCGGTGAACTGTTCGGCATTTAGTGAACCAAACCAAATCTGAACACTCATGCTTGCTGCTTGACTGCTTGCTGCTGCTTTACATGACAGGCCAGTTCTTGATGAAGTAGGGATGAATGAGGGACACCAGAGTCCAAATATAAACTTTTCTTTATTGAACAAATCAATGACAAGCATTGTATAAACCTCAGATAGGATGCAAAAGGCTTGTTCCATGTCTACGGATGGTGTGCGTTTTGCTTAATTTGCGTTTTTACCGGTAAAAACACATAAAAAACGCTGGCGTTTTTGCCCCCATTGATTTAAATGGGAACGCATGTAAAAAACGCATGTAAAAACGCATGCAAAATGCATGTGCGTTTTCAAAAACGCAAAATGCATGCGTTTTTGCCAACACAGCACAAAATGTCTTCCCCGACGTTTTGGGCAGCATTGGCAAAAACGCATGCGTTTTTGAAAACGCACATGCGTTTTGCATGCGTTTTTACATGCGTTCCCATTTAAATCAATGGGGGCAAAAACACTAGCGTTTTGCATGCGTTTTTAGCGGTAAAAACACCTAAAACCCAAATTTAGCAAAACGCACACCAACCTCAGATGTGAAAACACTCTAATGGTACATTTACACGCGGCCACAGGAAGGTAGGAACAGGCAGGCATCGGACACAATTGTGCCTGTTGCCTTGAAAAGACCACGATGTGGCGGCGTGTAAGTCAGGACTTTCCATCCTTCAGGGAAGACACAGGAAGGAAAGTCCTGAATTACACGCCGCCACATCGTGGTCTTTTCAAGGCAACAGGCACAATTGTGTCCGATGCCTGCCTGTTCCTACCTTCCTGTGGCCGCGTGTAAATGTACCATAACACTTAAAGAATGCATCTTCTGCATAAACCAGAGTCAGGAAGTTCACAGTTAAATGTGATGGTACATTACTTTCCATTACATGTTGCATTGAATCAGCAAATCACAATGGGAACCCTTATCTTCCCTGCATGTGAGGACTTCTCCACCTGAAGTGTGTTGCTATGACTCCTCATAACTATTCTCAAAGCATTTTCCAGTGCTCTCCATAACTTCCTAAAAACAGGAACTTCCTATGGCCAAATAACTCCTTCCTCCTTTGGCGTAACTTGAAGTTCATAGGCCCCAATGCAAAAGCTCCAACAGGGCCCCCAATTATTGCAAATCTTTAATAGCATTAGGCTTTTTGTATGGGCCAAAGGGACTTTTGGGGCCCCCCAGGCTCCAGGGCCCAGGTGCCTTGGCAACCCCAGCACTTGTTGAAGTTACTTGAGCTCGCCCCAATATTTAACCCTGTCTGCAGGTAACTTAGTGTTGCAGGCTACCAACAAATATATGAAACCACATATCTACTTAAATAATTGCGAAGTCCCATGTGTCATCCACTTCTGCCCTGATGTCCTCCTATTATGCATCAGCTGCAGCCATATTTGCACACTCAATTGATGGTTGTGCAAATATGGTGCCGCTGGCGGTAATGGCCCCAAGCACAATACCACCAGTGGTGTTGCTGTGGTGCCCCTGCGGATCCAGTCGCCACAGAGGTACTGCACCTCGGTTAGGGTGTAGTATCCCACTCTAAGGTAAGAGGGGTACAGACCGATACTGGGACTCCCAGCCACGTACTAGGAACCATTGTAGTGGGGATGGGTGAAGAGGAAGTAGTTAGAGGGAGCACCAGGGAAGGAATGAGGTCAGGAAGAACACACGTAGATTATGTGGGTCATGTGACAAAGGGTATAAATAGAGCAGGAAAGATCTAGAGCACATGAGAGACAGTTGAACAGCTGAGGAGAGACCACTAGACAACAGCAAGAAAAACAGCGGAATAGTGAGAGTCGAGTTGGAGGGAATCTAGAGAAAGAATGCCTGCCACAAAAAAGAAAGAACTTGAGAGAAGTGTCCAGTGAACTGGAGCTAGTGGGAGCTCATCCTGAGGCCAGACTGAGGAGCAAAGACAAGAACTAGGTGGCTCCAGGAGGAAGAGGGGGTCCCAGAGACATGGGAAGTGAGCGATCCACCCGTGGGGTTTGTATCCATTGTCAGGCGCAGGCAAGTGGAGGGACTAGGCCACAAGAACATGGGAACCGGGAACCCCAAGACTAGTGGAGAAGATAGACCAGGCTCAGCTAGCAACCCGGAGGCTGTGGAACTTCCATGGGAACACAGTCAACTTCCACGCACATCTGCTGAAAAGGTGGCAACCATAGGGCTAAGGGGAGCTACT
The DNA here is from genome assembly GCA_033576535.1 of Allobates femoralis. Classification (NCBI taxonomy): domain Eukaryota; kingdom Metazoa; phylum Chordata; class Amphibia; order Anura; family Aromobatidae; genus Allobates; species Allobates femoralis. The sequence continues at coordinate 465,429,128 of JARQOC010000001.1, forward strand.
GCAGGTCAACGCCTAAGGAAAGCACACAGTCACTGGCTCAGAGCTCTGTGTGGCACAAGGCAGAAGGGAGAAGCAACCACAGTTTGAAGCAGCGGAGAAAGGACAGGGAAGGGTTGCTGCTTATGTACCATCCTACTACCCGGGAGTAACTAGATCCCTGCCTCCGAGAACCCAGTGCTCAGCGGGTTGGTGCACAGTAACTGTGAGTAAAAGATCCGAAGACTGCACCCCGTTGTGTCTGTGAACTTTCTTAACATGTTGAGAGCACCAGAAACATGACTACCAACTCACTCAGGTACCTCTAGCTGCCCTGGGGGTCAGCCCTACCCATAGAGGGTTTAAGAACATTGATGCCTCCCTACCATCGGCCCCTAGGAGAACTGTTGTGCAGCGGCAGCCATCTATAGCCATAACCTGCGGGTGGTGTCACTTAAAAACACAAGTGTCCCCAGGTCCTGCCATCCCTTACCAAAATGAACCCTCCACGCCAAATGACCTTCCCTAAGAGAGAGAGTCACCCACACTGAACTTTTAATGACACCACCAGAGTCACAGAGCCAGGTCTCGGTCCCTATGATCCCCGTGAAAAAGCCTCAAAGCCCGGTTCTGAGTATCCTAAAGCCCTGGAGGGGCGTGTCATGGCCGACAACCAGACCCAATTCCATAAGAAATCAACTCCTGGAACTCACCACTGCACAACTCACCACTAATGCCACCCGCCATCACAACCCGCTGCACCCACCACTGCACACACCTAACAGGAAAGTCCGAAGCCCTGCGGTCTGTGCAGGAGAAGATGGGGTGCGGGCGCCCACTGGTGACAGCAAGAAGTAATGACAGGAGCAGTGGGAGAGATCAGCATTGACCAGAGGGGAAATACAGAGAAACACAAACATACACACACATACATATACACACACATACATACACACATACATACACACACACATAGACACACTTACACACACACACACAAACACACACATGCGCCTACAGCTACTTTCATATTCCTCTTGTCTCGTCTGTCATCAACTTCCTTCCCAATGTCCTCCTATCATGCAACGGCGGCAGACATATTTTTACACCCAAGTGATGGGTGTGCAAATATACCGCCTACTAGCACCACTGGCACATTGAGCAGTGCTTCCAGTGGTGCTGCTGCCGCCCACAACCGCCGCAATCGAAACAAGGCCAGAAACCGTCACCCACAACCACCGCTGCTGACACTGATAATCTCTGCCTGAGTAAGTGCGCATGCGTGCATGCACACTTACTCAGGTGGCCACCTTCTTTGTATACAAAAGTGTCCGAAAACAGCAGCTGAATGAGTCTGTATGCACTAGCACTTACTCAAGCGGCACACACATGCAACTTACTCAGGCCACCACCATCTTTGTACACCACTGGGTGTAGATAAATGGCACACAGCGGGGAGAGTGCACAAGGGGGGCAGGGACAGTGCACACTGGGGAGAGAGAGTGCACTGGGGGAAGAAAGAGCGCTCAAGAGGGCAGAGACAGCACAAAATGGAGAGAGAAAGAGCAGGGGGGACAGACAGAACAGGGGGAGAGAGAGAACAAGCAAGGTTAATCAGTTCACCACGAGAAGTCCGTTGTGCACGGGCCTGCGTCCTGACACCACACCAAATGGAGAATAAAGAAAAGATGGTCCAGCTCCTGGAGGTGGAAAGCAAAAAATCTTGATTTTATTAAAAAATCATTAACAATTACAAGCTCCAAAATAACAGCACAGTAGCTCATATGACATGCATCAGATATGGCAAGGAGCATCGCTGGACAGCAACGCGTTTCGGACAATTACTCTTTTTTCAAGCCTGCATTGAGAGACAGCACACAGGGGGAGAAAGAAAGCCCATAGGGGGAGAGAGACTGCACAGGGGGAAGAAAAAGCACTCAAGGGGCGCAGAAACAGCACACAATGGAGAGAGAGTGCACAGTCGACAGACAGAACAAGGGGAGAGGAGAACACAGGACAGAGACACAGCCCACAGGGGGGAGAGCGCATGGGGGAAAAATGCACAAGAGGAGATGGAGAACACAGAGGGAAAAGAGAGCACACAGGGGGAAGAGAGCGCATAGGAGAATGAGAGTTCACATGAGGAAGAGAGAGCGCACGGGGAAGAGATAAAGTGCAAAAGGGAGAGTGCCCAAGGGGGGAGGGGGTGCACAGAGGGGAGACAGCTCAAAGGAGGGAGCACATGAGGGGAGAAGACAGCACAGGGGAAGAGAGACCACACACAGGGGAGACAGCGCACACGGTGACAATAGCTCAAAAGAGAGCACAGAGGAGAGAAGACAGCACAGGGGGGGAGAAGACAGCACACAGGAGAGAGAGCGCACAGGGAAGAAAGACAGCACACAAGGGGAGAAAGGTCAAAGAAGAGAGCACTGAGGGAAGACAACAGCACATGGGGGAAAGAGAGTAGTGAGGGCGAGAACGCACAGAAGGGGAAAGATGGCCACCACTCCCAGCTCCAAAGAGCCAACCTCCATCATGACGGCTCTGCTCTCCAGACGCAATTGCATCGAGCACCCATCTAGTATAACATAATGCATTATATCACTATGAGATCTTCAAGGGGGTTGGTGACATCTCCACGCCTTTACAAGGTCAGCAGAGGAGCACGGTAGTGTTATGAAGTTTGTGTACAAATAGAGGAAAAGGTGCAGAGCGTAATCTAAAAGTGATCAGTCATGGATGTCTCTGTGTTGTGTTGTGTAAAGCTGAACTATAGCTTATAGAAGTCTTAGGCTATGTTTGCTATGTTTACACATTATACAAAAAATGATTTGAACCATATCAAAAGTAATTCAGTACAGGTACAGTGAAAATACCCAGGATAACTCCAGAAACATATAAATCCTGCAGTCAAACAAGGAGTACAATATCCCAAATTGAAAAGTAAACCGTAAAACTCCAATGAAAATCACTAATACACTCAGAAATAGCAGAGTCAATAATGTAAGGAAAAAAGTAACAGGTCGCAGGTAAGAAAACAGGAAAAGCTAACACCCCAGACACCAAATAAGTTATATCAAAAGAAAAAGGTGGGAATGCAGCAGGTATTGCAAGAGAATTCAAATCCTCTGTTATTTCCCAGTAGTTTAGACTACCACAATTCCTCCATAATAAAAGTACATTTCTTACCCATAGCTCCAGGGGTCAAGGTGTCCAGCTGTACTTTTAGAGGGGCAAAGAGGTGGACATATTTTGTGCAGGAAGTACAGTGAAGCACAATCATTTACTCAGGGACACAGCATAGGGAATACATTTTTATTCTGGAGCATTATTGTGGCGCCCCTGCCACAAAAAAAAATGTATTCCCTATGCTGTGTCCCTGAGTAAATGATGATTTACAGGAGGACACCAGGGTTGCAGTTCTTTGACCTTTACTCACAGTTCAGCAGTTCCAGCCCTGTCAGGGCACCGTGTCCTTCAAATCAGCAATCCAGTCAACTCCCAAGCAATTTGGTTCCACTCCACCGAGAGCCGATAAGCCTTTCCAGGTTGTCTCCTCTGCACTGCCTACTCGCCTCTCCTGCCCTGCGCCTTCATGCTACATTGTCCAAGCACGTGGCTGCGGGCCCCGGCAAGCGATGAGCAACACGTTCTCTGGCCCAAGGTATAGCCACCATTTTGCGGATTATCCACGGTTGTTGACCACTGCGCTTACAGGTCAGTGGCCTCCGGTTTCCTAGTTCAACCTTGCAGTGTTGTTGCCAGATTGGGGCCGGTCCCCTCTTGCAACCAGTTACTCCAGCAACAACCTTAGGGGTGATTGCTGGAGCGGAGTCCCTCTGGCCAGGTTTCTATGGCAACTTACCCACTGGTCTCACTCCTCCCCTGGCGCTAGCCTCCCCTAGAACTCCATCTTCTCTTGGTGTTCCTTCTCTGTCTCCTTCTCCTTCCAACAATTGACTCTTCTTTTTCCTCCTCTTCCTCTCTGCTTTTCTACCCTGTATTCCCACCCCCTCTGCCTACTCCCTCCTCCTGACAGAAGATGGGGCTTCTCGTATGAGGTCACTTCCGCCCCTCTATCTCCTGGCCTGAAGTCAGCATGGTTGTTGGGTGCAGGTTTGTGTGTGTGTCTCTGTATTGTGTCCCCTTCTTACCTGGGAGTAAGATACCACACTTATGGATTAGGTGCAGTACCTCTGTGACAAGCAGCCAGTACCGAAATATTTACAGTAACGCTTGCAATTGCTCATCACTACAGATAACAAGCCTCAGCATCTTTTTACCATTAGTATGGACATACTGGAAATTGTAGGTTCATGTAATGCATGGAGTTGACTGGGCATTCTGGACATTACAACTGAGCACTATACTAAGCTTGGTGATATATACATGTATTAATGGTAGCTCTGGTAATGTATTCAGATCCTGTCCTTTCCTTTCCTGGGGTCCTGCAAAAAGTAGGATCCCCATGGACGGGAAAAAATCGCAATGTGAAACCAGCTTAAGCTGTGAATGAGAGGGGATATGAAATTAAATTTTTGCCATGGGTCCCATAAAAAATGCATACATCTGCAACAAATCTACAGAATTAATTCAAAGTAAGAAATCAACGCTTATACTGTATTATTTCTATCAAACATTTAGAAAGGAAAACACTGAATAAAGACGCATTATTAAAAATAAGAGATCGAATAATTTTTTAATTAAGCTCTGGTCCTAGAGGGGGTCATGTGTCAAATTATAGAATCCAATATGCTTCATTCTGCAGAATAGTTCGCTAGTCCCAGAGTCTTTTTGGTTTTGCTTCTGGGTCCACTCATTAACCTCATGTTTATTTACTGCATTGACTCCAACAGCCAATCACAGATGCCCACTTTCTTTAACAGCGTCTGTGATTGGCTGTTGCCCCCCCACACATTGTGCGATATCTGTAATTGGTTGCCGTATACATTAGTGTATTGGCAATGAACCTGCCATCATAGGTGCATAAAATAAATCATAATTGAAAACAAGTTGTGTAGGGGTTCCCCGTACATTGATACTTAGCACAGATACAAGCAGAATCCTGCAACCTGCAGCCCCACGCTATGCGCTTATATCAGCTGGGTATGAAATATGAAGACCCCATGCATTTTTAATTATTTAAATAAATAATAAAAAAAAATGGTGACATGGGGTCCCCTACAATTTGATACTCAGCCAAGATAAAGCACCAGCTGGGGGTTAGTATTCTCACCCTGGAGAGGCACATGGTTGTTCCACCACCCCCGTGGTAAGAATGGCATCCTGCAGCTGCCCAAGAAATTGGCACTTTCATTAGAAGTTCCGAATCCTGGTGCTGTGCCCTTTCCCAGTACCCTGGTGCAGTGGAAATTGGGGTAATAGAAGCAGTTAATGACAGCTGAGTATTGACAACTGTCATCAAGCCCTAGATTGGTAATTTTCAGATCTTTGAGACCCGCACATTACCAATCCTATCAGTAAATGGTTAAAAAACACAGAGAAAAATCCTTTATTTGAAATAAAACACGAAGACACCCTCTTTTACTAATTTATTAACCCCAAACGTAAACTCAGACGGTAATCCACAACATGATGCCCAGGAAGCTCTGCTACATCATGGTGAGCTGAGACATTACAGCATCCACTCACTGCAAGCAGCTCTCACACTGAGTGCATCAAGAGCCGCGGCTGTCAGAGCAGTGACATCTGATTTCTCGATTAGTGGCCAGTGTGAACTTGCCTTTTGGGTAAATCAATTCATGCTCCGGCTCAGTTGTCTTTTGATCAGTTTCTTGTATTTAGTGCAAGTATAGGGTGTGGCCCCCCTTCACTGAGCTGGATTTTCCATATATTATGCTTCCTATTGCTGTGTCTCTACTTTGGGGCCCAGGTAAGCTAGGGTCAACATCCAAATCTCGCTTTTTAGAGCCCTTAGAAAAACAGATCCGTTAAATTTAGGCTGCCAATAGTGTCCCCTGAGGTCCAGGACGTTTTTTGGAAATTTGGGACTTAGTAATGTTTTCTCAAAAAACGCATGCTTAACGCATGCGTCTCCCATAGGGCCCCATGTTAAAAAAGCATGCAATTTTGTAACGGACTCCCAAAAACGCTGCTAGCAGCATTTTTAGCTGCCTCGCTGCATATAAAAACGAGTGCCCAAATCCATGTTAACAGGATCCGTTTTTGCTACAAATTTTGCTACAAAAACCGACCTGAAGCAAAAAAGGCTGGTATGTGTGACCCTAGCCCAACTCTTTACCCTTATTCATATTGAGGTCTACTAGGACACATGATAAGGTTTTTAAATATTAGAAATAGTTAGGTACTGTACACCTTGTTGCAGTTGGACAGCTTTTTTTTAAATCAAAAACATGCTTACAAAATACCCTATGCTATCCTTATTCATAGCAGGGTATTTTTTCTATTGATAGCAAGCTGCCAATCAGTTGTGGGGTTGGCAATACACATAGGAGCTGGACTGTCTTGTATATAAGACCTATTTAGGCATTGATAAACTCCTGCTGATGAATCACGATTGTATTGAAATTACAAGACACAGCCTAGTATGTGACATATTGCTGGAATTCAGGTTCTTGTACCCTATATGCTGCTCTCAGATTTAATAGCAAAGACATGTTGACAGAGTACATTGAAAATATATTAAATTCTGTACTACATACACTTTTAATGTGTGAAATGTGCAGCATACCAAGTATACAATTCACGTTTGTCTATAGTTGCACATGTATCATCATAACTTAAAGGTATATGGAAAGTAACTCTGAAACATTTTGCTTCTGTGCAAATTTCATTGTGAGCAATGAGATGTATTCTCCTAGCGAACAAAAGTTCAGTCAGTACATGGCTCCTTAACTTTTCGACCCCTTCTGTGCTATACTTATATTGTGGCATTTCAAGAATTTGGTGATTATGTATTTCTGTCACTACATACCCCTACATATCCCTTTTCACATAAGAGCTTAATAAATATTATTTCCAGTTTTCATTCCTAGTGTAATATTTTGGAAATCTCCTTTTTGATTTGAGTTTAAGTTATTAACTATAGCTGGGAAAATAGACCATACATTTAGTCTTGCCAAATTTATTTTAATTATGACTACTAATGTGTTTTGAAGATGTGTTTAATTTTGATTCAGTCACATTTAAGGCTGGCTTAACACCATGGTGTGATCCGGTCCGGGGCTGTCCGGTGTAAACCAGGCAGCCCCGGACCGGTTTTTGGCCCCATAGTAGCCTACGGGGCTGAATGGAGCAGGATGGCAGCTCTCTGCCATCCGGTTTCATCTCTCCGGTGGAATCGGGAGAATTCGGATTATTCTCTCCGGACACAAAAATGATGCTTGCATCATTTTTTTGTCCATGGAAAAAAATCTCCCCAATTTGCCTGGATCCTGGATTCTCCGGATTCTCCCGAGCCGGGGCAATCCGGCGCTCCCTAACTGGCGCGTATGGGGCCGGATGCCCCGGATCGGGAGGATCCGGGAACCGGATACTGGCAGCTGAATCAGCTATTGTTTCAGGACCGCAGCTAGCTCCCTGCTAGCCGCAGTCTTGAAAAATCAGCACCTGCAGCTGCAATTACAGCCATCCGCTGCACACAGGACCGAGGGCACATTTGGCCCTCCAGTTCTGTGTGCTGATCGCGGGGGTCATCATCCCGGACAGCCCCGGACCGGATCACACCGTCGTGTGAAGCCAGCCTAAGTATGTGAACTAGAGACGGGAGAATTGACTTGGGGAACTTCGGTCCATCAGTCGGGTCGGCAATCTGTAACCACAGGATGGGAAGCCGGTGAATCTCCTTACCTCATTGCGTAACTGACTACCAGGCTGTCAGATCACCATCAAGACAGCATGACACACACATGATGTCACACCAGCCCAGCCAATAAAAAGAAGATCTAGGACCGCCATGAGGTAGGGGGATTTGAACACCTGCCATCGAGCAGTCAAAGATTAATGACTCAGCTGATGTGCCACAGTCTGGAAAATCGATTCTTCTATTTCTAATATGTACTTTATGGTAGTGGCAATTAATGGAAGTTAAACATACTTGAAAATTAATGGGTAGGACCCCACATAAAAGGGAACACCAAACAATTAGTCATAGATATTTTGTTATATTGGCAATCAATGGTATAGTACCAGACTAGTTGATGCGCAAGTAGCGCAAAATGGTCCGTCGTCTGTTTCTAGGTGCTCTGCACTGGATTAACCGCTTCCACATAGCTTTGACTCTGCTTGCTGGTACCACACTCTTAATGAGTATGGAATAAAGCCTGTGTTTTATTGTAATTTGTGTCGCAATTTTTTTTCTGGACAAAGTAAAAACTTGATTATATATATTATAAGGACTCAGTGCAACTATTAATATTCATCAAGAGTTATAAAATGACTATACTAATAAAAGTTTAAAACTAAAAAAAAAATTCTTTAATGATAAATTCAAGTACAGGAGTGTATTATAGTAAAAATTGTTTGAAATAATATGAAACGCGAGTGTGGAGGGGTACGTAAAACAATATATAAAATGAGGTATTGGTTTGGCTCATAGTTGTTTCTGACCCCTTCCAGGGGCTGGTTTCTGCTTGATTACTTTCGATGGCTTGATTAGTGAGTCTCGCGTTTCAGAAACCAGCACAAACAACTGTAAGCCAAACCAATACTTTATTTTATATATTGTATTAAGTACTCCTCCACACTCGCGTTTCATATTATTTGAAACAATTTTTACTATAATTTTATAATTTTACACTCCTGTACTTGAATTTATCATTAAAGAATTTATTTTTAAACTTTTATTAGTATAGTCATTCTTTAACTCTTGGTGAATATTATTAGTTGTGCTGAGTCCTTATAATATATGTAATCAGAAGTTCTATAGAAGAGCCATTACACGGGGCTCTTCAAGGACCTACTAGCCACAACAGAGGTCTATCACTAGCTATACCCCGGATCTAGTCAGCTCCAGTGTCACCAAACAAACAACATAGTAAAGTTTTTAATGCTGCCAGAAGCCTGGGCTTCAGTAAGCTGAGCACCGTTTTCTGTGGGCGGATCTACCTGGATCCGGAGTCCTTGGATTTACATAGCATGGACAGCTGATTAGTGAGCATTGGCGTGTTGGAGTTGGTGCCCTTGTGTGTATTTTTCCTCTTTTTTTCTTTAAAATAATATAAATATTTCCCAAATACCATAGTAAAATGAAACAAGCATACTATTTTTGATGAATTTAAAATGGTAGCACTTGCTAAATATATTTCTACGACAATGACATTTTTTTCCTAGAATGTAAAGCTGAGAAAAATGTGATTGCCGTATTCTGCTCCGTCACTTTGTTTTGTGGAAATGAGTCTCAGGGAATATAAATCTTATATATAAAACCCGAAGGCCACTTCCGGTGAATCTGGCCAACTTCCGTGATGGCCTGTGCCCTGTGTCAAAGACCGGAACCGGAAGTTCCAGGCCCACGAGCGGTGAGCACGTAGCGCTCACCGCGAGCCGCTGTCAAACATGCGTAGCGGCTCGCAGTGGGCGCTAAAGCGCCACCACTCGCCGCTATCCCGCCACCGCCCCCCCACACAGAGCCCTGTGTGCTCCCACCCACATCCGGGAACCGTCCTGCCCCGGCCCGGCCCACACTCCGGTGTGCGGCCTCCACCGGCACCGCCCACTCTCCTCCTCCATCAGGGACCACCATTCCGCCACCGGCCCCGCACACAGACCGCCGTGTGCGCCCACCCACATCTGGGAACCGGCCCGGCCCGACCCACCCTCCGATGTGCGGCCTTCGCCGGCAGTCCTGCCGCTCACCGCACACTCCCGGTGACTCTCCTCCTCCAACCGGGAGCTAGCCCCGCCCACACTCTGGTAGGCGGCCTCCGGTACCGCCGCCAGCAGCTGCCGCTGACCGCCGACAGCCCGGTGAGTGTTCTGCCCCCCAGCCTCCCCTCTCCTGTGCCCCCAGCCTCCCCTCTCCTGTGCCCCCCAGCCTCCCCTTTCCTGTGCCCCCCAGCCTCCCCTTTCCTGTGCCCCCCAGCCTCCCCTCTCCTGTGCCCCCAGCCTCCCCTCTCCTGTGCCCCCCAGCCTCCCCTCTTCTGTGCCCCCCAGCCTCCCCTCTCCTGTGCCCCCCAGCCTCCCCTCTCCTGTGCCCCCCCAGCCTCCCCTCTCCACTGCCTCCGCTCTCCTCTGCCTTCGCTCTTCTCCAGCCTCCACTCTCCTCTGCCTCCGCTCTTCTCCAGCCTCCGCTCTCCTCTGCCCTCCCCTGCCTCCGCTCTCCCCTGCCTCCGCTCTCCCCTGCCTCCGCTCTCCTCTGCCCCCCAGCCTCCCCTCTCCTGTGCCCCCCCAGCCTCCCCTCTCTTGTGCCCCCCCAGCCTCCCCTCTCCTGTGCCCCCCAGCCTCCCCTCTCCTGTGCCCCCCCAGCCTCGCCTCTCCTGTGCCCCCCCAGCCTCCCCTCTCCTGTGCCCCCCCAGCCTCCCCTCTCCTGTGCCCTCCAGCCTCCCCTCTCCTCTGCCCCCCAGCCTCCCCTCTCCTCTGCCCCCCAGCCTCCCCTCTCCTGTGCCCCCCCAGCCTCCCCTCTCCTGTGCCCCCCAGCCTCCCCTCTCCTCTGCCCCCCAGCCTCCGTTCTCCTCTGCCCCCCAGCCTCCGCTCTCCTCTGGCCTCCAGCCTCCGCTGTCCTCTGCCTCCGCTCTTCTCCAGCCTCCGCTCTCCCCTGCCTCCGCTCTCCCCTGCCTCCGCTCCTCCTCTGCCTCCACTCTCCCCTGCCCTCCAGCCTCCGCTCTCCTCTGCCCTCCAGCCTCCGCTCTCCTCTGCCCTCCAGCCTCCGCTCTCCTCTGCCCTCCAGCCTCCGCTCTCCTCTGCCCTCCAGCCTCCTCTCTCCTCTGCCCTCCAGCCTCCGCTCTCCTCATATATATATGTTTGTATATAATATACATGTGTGTATATGCAACTAATGTGTGTATATACCTCTACATCTATATACATTTGTGTGTGTATGTGCCTTTGTCTATATGCAATGTACAGTATGTGTATATACCTCTACATCTATATAGATTTGTGTGTGTATGTGTATAGCGGAGTGTGTGTATGTGTGTGCTGACCACTCTGTCCACGCCGCTGCGCTGACCACTTTTACCGCACTCACTGCTAACCACTGAGCCACCTCGCAGTGCTAACCACTGTCCCACCGCGCAGTGCTAACCACTGAGCCACCGCATACTGTGCTAACCACTGAGCCACCGCATACTGTGCTACCCACAGAGCCGCCTGTATACACACAATTCATTTCACCGCACTCCCGTAACTATTAGTAAATAAACTATATATGGATTCTAGACTACCCGATTCTTTAGAATCGGGCCGCCATCTAGTAACACATAAAAGAGAGATTAGACATGGTGCTATGATACTATAGGAGGAATTTATTAAGACCTGCCTTTTATGGCAACCGTGGACTATTCACGTGACTCCGATCTTCACTGCTGGAAAGAATGCAAAGAACACCATGGTTTATGCCAGAAGTAGCAACGCCAGTGTGGTAGGTATGTTTCTTTTAAGCATTCTGGGAACATTGATAACATATTTAAAAGTAGGACCCATTGTCTTTAAACTCATGAGTTTTAACTTTTTTTCTCTCTAAAATAATGCAAACTGAGGAACTCCAGTGGACAATTGTAAACTCATCATCCATCCTTGTTGCCTTGCAGCTGGGTAAGTGGAAGATTCCACAAGCCAAAAATATGCTGCATTAATGCCAAATATGAACAAAGGCCCTTATTTATAACTATCAGTGACGCAAATCGACCTAATGATCTGAAACTGAGCGAACATTCTTAACAACAGTGAGTGTGCCAGCGATAAAACCGTGTCATTTGCGTAGCTGTCACCATTTCGATGCAGAAACATGTACTATATATAAATAGAAGGACAGGACACTTATATTGTAATGTTTTTTTTTCTGTACATTTATAGACACTACCACTTTGCAGTATGGCCCAGAACACATGAAATATATTTACTTTAAAATTTAGATTCACTTAATATTGTACAGTATATAGCACAATTATTTTCACGTCAAAGTAGTGAACCATCATACTCAATAGTTTTTGAGAGAAGGGACATTTGGCAGCATTAAAATCTTATTTAGATGTCATTGATTTTTATGGTATGCAAAAAAATCGTTAATTCACAAATGTTTTAGATCAGGTTTCTCAACATTCTCATATCAAACAGTTCATAAAAAATGGACAGCGCACGGATGGCATCCTAGAGTTGGACTTTTTTTAATGGTCCCATTGCCGAGATTAATCCATCGACTTCCTGATGAAGGCTTTCACTGAGACACACACTGGGACTGACACCATTTTTGTAGGAGGAGACAAGAAGGCTCCTGTTTTGTATCTGTTAGTCGTTTTACAGTGGCATAAAAAAGTTTAGGCACCCCTGGTCAAAATTACTGTTAGGCTAGAGTCACATTAAAGCCATGGATGCGCTAAAAGCTAGCATTTTTTCAATGTGCAAATGTTGAAAAAAATTAGGGTTAACGCATCCATAGGCTCCAATGCAAAAAATGCAGTGTCAAAGAGAAATGCTATGCGTTGTTGCAAAAGCTCCCAAAAATGCGGTAAGCAGCGTTTTTAGGGGCATTTGCAAAAACACATGCATGCTTTTTTTTTAACATGGGAGGCTATGGGAAACTCATGCGTTAACGCATTGTACATATATGTAACATGCGTTAACGCATGCATTAACGCTAGCCCTAAAATTGCACAAAATGCTATGCAAATGGCAAGTGCAAAAAACTGCTGACTTAAACGCATTCTTGCAAAGAACGCTCCCTCCAAATGTGATTCTAGTCTTAGGCTAGGGTCACATAAGAGCCATGAAAGTGCTAAAAGCTAGCGTTTTTTTCATGTTCAAATTTTGAAAAACGCAAGCTCCAATGCAAAAAACACATGGTCAAAATGCAACACTTTTGCCGCTAGACATTTTTGCGAAAGCACCAAAACATGCGGTAAACAGCATTTTTAGGGGCGTTTGCAAAAACGCATGCATTTTTGTAACCCTGGGAGTCTATGGGAAACCCATGCATTAACGCATGGTACATACATGTACCATGCGTTAATGCATGCGTTGACGCTAGCGCAAAAATGTGAAAAATGGCATAAAAATGGCAATGGAAAAAACAGCTTCTTTTATCGCATCCTTGCAAAGGATGAACCTCCAATGACCCAAATGACCTTAGCCTTATTGTGAACAGTTAAGTAAGTAGATAATAAAGTGATCTATAAAAGGCATATAGGTAAAGATAAAAGATAACTATAGGAAGGAAAGAAAGCGCAATAGGGTCTTATCTGTCAAACACTTTTGTGTAGGATACAGATGTAACTGCTCACCTTGAATGGTTGTGTGACCCACAACCGGTTTAAGCGTATGGTATGGCAGCCACTGGATCCAAACTCCATGTGCACTCAGTGTAGCAAAGGACAAATCCAAAGGGGACAGTGTTTATCTGACCCACGCTGCTCATACGATGAAATGATCACAATTGTCAGGTAATGATGGTTTTACTGCATTATGTTTTAGAACAATATCACTGCTCCTTCCTCAGGGTACCAGCATAATACCTGAAGGTGTCTCGTTCATCTGTACAAACAATTATATGCAAGTACAAACCATTTGGGAATGTCCATCCATCATACCGCACAAGAAAAAGACAGGTTCTGTTTCCCAGAGATGAACGTGCTTTGGTCAGACATATGAATAACAACAAAAGAACAACAGCAAAAGACCTTGTGAAGATAATGGTGGAAGCTGGTAAAATTGTGTCATTATCCACAGTGAAACGAGTGCTGTGTAAACAAGGGCTGAAAGGTCATACGGTCAGAAAGAAGCCATTACTCCAAAAGAAGCATAAAAATGCCAGATTAATGTTTGCAAATGCACACAAGAAAAAAGACCTACATTTTTGGAGACATGTCTTGTGGTCTGACAAAACTTATCTATTTGGCCATAATGGCCATCTTTACGTTTGGAGGAAAAAGAGAGAAGTTGGAAGCCTAAAAACACCATCCCAACTGTGAAACATAGGGGTGGCAGCATCATGTCGTGGGGTTGTTTTGCTGCAGGAGTGACTGGTGCACTTCACAAAATAGATGGCATGATGAGGAAAAAAGATTATTTGGCAATAATAAAGCAATATCTCAAGACATCAGCCAGGAAGTTAAAGCTTAGCACAAATGGGTCTTCCAAATGGACAATGACTCCAAGCATACTGCGAAACTGTTTACAAAGTGGCTTAAAGATAACAAAATCAATGTTTTGGAATGGCCATCACAAAGCCCTGATGGAAAAAGGCAGGTGCAAGCAAGGCAACCTACAAACATGGCTCAGTTACACTAGTTCTGTCAGGAGGAATGGGCCCAATTTTCTACCAACCGTGAGAAGCTTGTGGAAGAATGTCCAAAACATTTTACCCAAGTCATATAGTTTAAGGGCAATGGTACCAAATAGTAATGAAATGTATGTAAACCTTTGACATGCAAATGTGTCTTTTTACATAGTGTATGTAAACTTCTGGTTTCAACTTTATATGCTAAATAGTTGCAAGCTAAATTTATGTATGAGATAGCCAAAATGATTGTCTATAAAATGAAGGTAAGTTCACGCTCACAGTGTTAGTGGATGTTGAGATGTGGAACCTTAAAGTCAAAAGTTCAAAACATTGTTACCCTTTTGCTCATCAGTTTAAAGAGGACCTGTCACCAAACCAGGCATGGTGATCTAATTACAGCACTGGATGCAGCATGTCTGCAGCATGCAGACAAGGGGTCCCCCAGCACTTGAGCAGCCCTGTACTCCGAGATAATACACTTAGAAAACTTACATGCTCCAGCCACTAAGGAGGTGGCTAGGGACTGCAGCCAAGGGCAGATTAACACCCACTGCATGTGTAATCTGCCCACCGCTGCCAATCATTCGCTCCCTCTTCAGCAGCACTTAAACTGAGGTTTTTTTTTTCCAGAACTTGCCGTTTGGCTCCGCCCCTCAGGGGGCAGGGCTAAACGGACTTTCTGGGAGAGAAAAAAAATACTCTGTTTAAATGCTGCTGAAGAGGGAGAGAATGATTGGCAGCGGTGGGCAGATTACACATGCAGGGGGTGTTAATCTGCCCTTGGCTGCAGCCCCTAGCCTCCTCCTTAATGGCTGGAGCATGTAAGTTTTCTAAGTGTATTATCTCGGGGTACAGGGCTGCTCAAGTGCTGAGGGACCCCTTGTCTGCATGCTGCAGACATGCTGCATCCAGTGCTGTAATTAGATCACCATGCCTGGTTTGGTGACAGGTCCTCTTTAAGTGAGAATGGAGTGATGAAAATGGAACGATTGGACCTTTGAAGTCCAGCCAATTTGAAAATATTTTGCATAGTTTGATTACTTTGAGAAAACTTGTATGGAAAGAAAGGATTTATTATGAGACACATTCCACAGTAGTACAGTATTTTATGGTATTTACAGGTGTAGCTGAACTACAGTCATGGCCAAAGGTTTTGAGAATGACACCAAAATTATATTTGCACATGATCTGCTGCCCTTTGGTTTTTATTTGTGTTTGTCTGATGTTTATATCACATACAGAAATATAATTGCAATCATATTATGAGTACCAAAAGGTTATATTGACAGTTAGAATGAGTTAATGCAGCAAGTCAATATTTGCAGTGTTGACCCTTCTTCTTCAGGACCTCTGCAATTCTCCCTGGCATGCTCTCAATCAACTTCTGGACCAAATCCTGACTGATAGCAGTCCATTCTTGCATAATCAATGCTTGCATTTTGGCAGAATTTGTTGGTTTTTGTTTGTCCACCCGTCTCTTGATGATTGACCACAAGTTCTCAATGGGATTAAGATCTGGGGAGTTTCCAGGCCATGGACCCAAAATCTCTATGTTTTGTTCCCTGAGCCATTTAGTTATCACCTTTGCTTTATGGCAAGGTGATCCATCATGCTGGAAAAGGCATTGTTGGGCGCCAAACTGCTCTTGGACGGTTGGGAGAAGTTGCTCTTGGAGGACATTCTGGTACCATTCTTTATTCATGGCTGTGTTTTTAGGCAAGACTGTGAGTGAGCCGATTCCCTTGGCTGAGAAGCAACCCCACACATGAATGGTTTCAGGATGCTTTACAGTTGCATGAGACAAGACTGGTGGTAGCGCTCACCTCTTCTTCTCCGAATAAGCTGTTTTCCAGATGTACCAAACAATCGAAACGGGGATTCATCAGAGAAAATGACTTTACCCCAGTACTCAGCAGTCCACTCCATGTACCTTTTGCAGAATATCAGTTGGTCCCTGATGTTTTTTCTGGAGAGAAGTGGCTTCTTTGCTGCCCTCCTTGAAACCAGGCCTTGCTCAAAGAGTCTCCGCCTCACAGTGCGTGCAGAAGCACTCACATCAGCCTGCTGCCATTCCTGAGCAAGCTCGGCACTGCTGGTAGTCCGATCCCGCAGCTGAAACAGTTTTAAGATATGGTCCTGGCACTTGCTGGTCTTTCTTGGGTGCCCTTGGAGCCTTTTTGACAACAATGGAAGCTCTCTCCTTGAAGTTCTTGATGATGCGATAGATTGTAGACTGAGGTGCAATCTTTATAGCTGCGAAACTCTTCCCTGTTAGGCCATTTTTGTGCAGTGCAATGATGGCTGCACGTGTTTCTTTAGAAATAACCATGGTTAACTGAAGAGAAACAATGATACCAAGCACCAGCCTCCTTTTAAAGTGTCCAGTGGTGTCATTCTTACTTAATCATGACTGATTGCCAGCCCTGTCCTCATCAACACCCACACCTGTGTTAATGGAACAATCACTAAAACGATGTTAGCTGCTCCTTTTAAGGCAGGACTGCAATGATTTTGAAATGTGTTTTGGGGGTTAAAGTTCATTTTCTAGGCAAATATTGACTTTGCAAGTAATTGCTGTTAAGCTGATCACTCTTCATGACATTCTGGAGTATATGCAAATTGCCATTAGAAAAACTGAAGCAGTAGACTTTATAAAAATTAATATTTGTATCATTCTCAAAACCTTTGGCCATGACTGTAAGTTTTCAGATAGCCAATTCCTTGTATTACATTGGCCTACAAAATTGAACTTTTATAAAAATATAAATGCAACATTTGTTTTTGCTCCCATTTTTCATTAACTAAACTCAAAGATCTAAGACTTTTTCTACGTACACAAAAGGCCTTTTTTCTTTCAAATGTTGTTCATAAATTTGTCTAAATCTGTGTTAGTGAGCACTTCTTCTTTGCCAAGATAATCCACCCACTTTGCAGGTGTATCATATCAAGATGCTGAATAGACAGCAAGATTATTGCACAGGTGCACCTTAGGCTTGCTACAATAAAAGGCTCCTCTAAAATCTGTGGTTTTACAGTATTGCCTGGGTCTGGGGGTAAGGAGGGGGGGGGGGGGGGGGGAACTGAAAAACCAGTCAGTATCTAGTTTGATCACCATGTGCCAGTCTGCCATCTGCCCCATACAGTGAGCACTGAGATTCGTCCATGAAGAGAGCACCTCTCAAAGTGCCAGATGCCATTGAATGTGAGCATTTTCCATCTCAAGTCGGTTATGATGACAAACTACAGTCAAGTGGAAACCCCAATGAGGACGACCAGCATGCAGATGAGCTTGCCTGAGATGGTTTCTGACAGTTTGTTTGGAAATTCTTTGGTTATGCAAAGCAATTGCTGCAGCACCTGTGAATGTGGCAGGTCTCAGATGATCATGGAGGTGAAGATGCTGGATATGGAGGTCTGAAGCTATGTGGTTACAAGTGGTCTGCAGTTGGGAGTGGGTTATGGTAGAGAAATGAACATTCAATTAACGGGCAACAGCTCTAGTGGACATTCCTGCAGTTAGCACACCTCAAAACGTGCAACATTTGTGGCATTGTGCTGTGTGATATAACTTCACA
Source organism: Allobates femoralis (assembly GCA_033576535.1). NCBI lineage: Eukaryota > Metazoa > Chordata > Amphibia > Anura > Aromobatidae > Allobates > Allobates femoralis. The sequence goes on from JARQOC010000001.1 coordinate 465,447,098, forward strand.
TTTTAGAGTGGCTTTTTATTGTGGCCACCTAAGGCACACCTGAGCAATAATTGTGCTGTCCAATCAGCATCTTCATATGCCACACCTGTATGGTGCATAGATTATCTTGGCAAAGGAGGAGTGTTCACTAACACAGATTTAGGCTAGGGTCACACTTGCGGCAGGGCACTGCGGGTACTGATCCGGTTTTGAACAGTAAAAGTGCTCAACACCGGATCAGAAACCGCAGCCCATAGAAGCCCATTATAGTAACCGGATTGCACTACATGCAATCCGGTTACCGCTTGCGGAATTGCAGCCTGCGGTAAAAATTATGCAGGCTGCAGTTTTCACAGCGGTTTGCAAACCACAGGAGGCTTGCTATAATGGGTTCCTATGGGAGCCCATGCGGCTCCCACAAGGTACATGTGAATGCCTGCGGCAGCTGTATGCTTTGTTCATCCCTTGCTGCCGCAGGGATGAGCAAAGGGTTAAATGTTATCAGTAGATGTGGGCAACATGTCTCTAGGGGGTGCCCACCCTCCTAGAGACATGCTGTCCACTCAGGTGGGCATGTGAGGGGTTAATATGTGCCATTATAGTATAGCCGGCTATTGTCGCATTTACAGTTTTATGAATGAACCCGGCGGCTCCTCACTGTGTAGGAAATACAGTACATAATGTACGTACTGTTTGAGCCGGTAGCCTTGGTCATGAAAGCATTAACATTAGGTCTATGGCGGTGTGCTGCTCATAGACCAAATGTTAATGCTTTCAGGACCAAGGACAGGGGCTCATACAGTACATACATTACTGTATCTACTACACAGTGAGGGTCGCCGGGTTAATTCGTAAAATTGAAAATGCCAACAATAGCCGGCAATTTTATAAATGCCAAGATTAACCCCTCACGTGCCCACCTGAGTGGACAGCATGTCTCTAGGGATGGTGGCACCCCCTAGAGACATGTTGCCCACATCTATTATTAACATTAACCCTTTGTTCATCCCTGCGGCAGCAGGAATGAACAAAGCATATGTAACTGGATTGCTCCGGATTACACATCGTTAGCAATCCGGTTACTGCATTGTGGTTTGCCGGACACATTTTGTGAACAAAATGTGTCTGAAGGCAATTCGGATCTGGGTGCGGTAACCGCAATTACACTTCCAATGTGACCCTAGCCTTAGACAATTTGTGAACAATGTTGAGAGAAAAAGGCCTTTTTTGTACATTTGATTTTTGAGTTTAGTTAATCAAAAATGGTAGCAAAAACAAAAGTGTTGTGTTTATATTTTTGTTCAGTATAAATGCATGAAATACAATGTTTCCTATGGTAATTTGCCCCTTGAATCTAAATCTACTTTCAGAATTTTTCTATCAGGCAGAGATATTGTACAAAAAAAAGTAAAATTGAGTAATAAAAGTTAACATTTTTTTATTTTTTTATTTTTAAAGCACCAATCCAACATTTTTTTTATTGCGCTTATAATGTAAGCCTCCTGCCCCTAGTGTTATAGTCATGTCCCACCAACTTCATCCTTTTACAGTGGCACTCTGGATGGTCAGCGGTGAAAATTAACCTGCCAGCAGCTCCGGTGTTTTTTTTTTTAGTTGCCAGAGGTCACTGTTCAGTACATCTCCATGGGGGCCTCATTCTGGCCCCCATAGAGAAGCACTAAACGCTTGTAACATAACTTTTTACTTCTGGCCAGACAGAAGTTATAGGCACAAAATGGTGCCATGGGGTCGGAGAGGCATTGGTAAAAGGTGAAGCCGCTGGAATAAGTATATGACAGGGGGCACTGAGCTTACATTTAAAACACAACTCCTGCAGTGAAAAGAAAAAGCTTTCACAGAAATTACTTACCATAAATTTTAGTTTTATTTAATGATCTTAAAAAAATTGTTTCATTTTCTGAAATATTTAGTTGCAGGCGCCTGCCTTTTTAGTCCCCAACAGTAGTCTGCAAGCATTTTTAGGTTAAATTTCCCTCTATAATGACCTTCAAGTAGCACAATTTCTCGATGAAACTTCTCCCCTTACTTGTCGCTGACATCTCCAAGGTTATCAAGGAAAAAATGTAAATGGGAATCCAGGAAATTAATCTTAAGAGACATTTTGCATCTTTATTCTTTGTGGCGTTGTAATTATAACTCAGTCACAAGATCTCTATAATTTGGTGCTTTATGCTTGCCAAAGAAGTTGTCATAAGGCAGTTTTCTCATGCATTGACAACTGTAATAGCAGTGTTGGAGTCTTTGGAATCCATAATTACTGATGGTTGTGATCAGCTCCGGGAGACATGGGCATGTACACAAAGGTTAGATACTCTCCGGCGGTTAGCAAGAGTTAATACTCTTCTTGGCTGTGTAACTCCTTTAGTACCATGCTGTGGGTGAACCAGCCATATCCTCCTATTATATAGGCTGGATTGTTCAGTTATTGCCAGCTATAGCTTGCCTATCCTGGTTTGGAGAGGTGATGTTTTTCAGATGTAACAGGTGGTCTCTTCCTGGATTGCTGTGAGTGGCTTTGTGTCTATCTCTCCTTCCTTATTGCTCCTCAGTTTAGTTTCTTTGCCTGACTGGCATTTTCCTTTTGTACTCTAAGTAATTTCTGAACAGCTCACTATAGCTGGCAGATTGTAAGGCTGCCATTTGGTCATGAATTGCCATAGTAAAAATTAGGACAATACACAACCATGATTTCAGCGTGCCAATGGAGTTAAAGAGGGAGCCCTGACACTGTGTTAACTATATTGATCAGAGATCGGGAACCTTTTTCCTGTCGGGGCCATTTGAAAATTTCTACCATCATTCGGGGGGTACACAAAATTATTACCTTGAAAATTATCCTGCTATATTTGGTCAAACAATTAATTAACTCACTTCTATTGTGGAGGCTGGAGCTGCTTCTCTTTGGAGCGGCTGTGATGTTAGGTGATATTGATTTTGCTGCTTCTCACAAATGCTTTTCCATGTTTGTGTCAGCCTGGAGCGCAGTCAACTCCTTGTGATAAGTTTTATAAGTCATATACATCACATAGGATATGCAGGGACTACTGTATATACATCAAACGAAATGCTGCAACTGCTGTATATACATCACATAAGAAATACTGAGACCACGGTATATACATCCCATAGGAAACACTGGGACTGCTGTATATACAGTGCATTACATAGGGGATGCTGGGACTGCTGTATATACATCACAGGAGATGCTTGGACTACTGGTATACATTACTGGAGACATGGGGGCTACATTGTATGCACCATAGGAGATGCTGGGTCATACATATCATAGGAGGTGCTAGAACATATAGATCACAGGAGATGCTGGAGCATATACATTACAAGAGGGGCTGGGGCATATAGATTACAGGAGGGGCTGGAGCATATAGCTCACAGGAGGGGCTGGAACATATAGCTCATGGGATGGGCAGGGACATATACATCACAGGAGGGACTGGGAGATATAGATATCACATAAGATGGTGGGTAATTTACATCACATTTTGGGACATATACACTTGGGGTCAAAAGTATTGACACTGCTGCAATTCTGTCAGATAATACTCAGTTTCTTCCTGAAAATGATTGCAATCACAAATTCTTTGGTATTATTATCTTTATTTAATTTGTCTTCAATGAAAAAAAAACACAAAAAGAATTGTCCTAAAGCCAAATTAAATATAATTCCACACCAAACATAAAAAAGGGGGTGGACAAAAGTATTGGCATTGTTAGAAAAATCATGTGATGCTTCTCTAATTTGTGTAATTAACAGCACCTGTAACTTACCTGTGGCACCTAACAGGTGTTGGCAATAACTAAATCACACTTGCAGCCAATTGACATGGATTAAAGTTGACTCAACCTCTGTCCTGTGTCCTTGTGTGTACCACATTGAGCATGGAGAAAAGAAAGAAGACCAAAGAACTGAGGACTTGAGAAACCAAATTGTGAAGAAGCATGAGCAATCTCAAGGCTACAAGTTCATCTCCAAAGACCTGAATGTTCCTGTGTCTACTGTGTGCAGTGTCAACAAGACGTTTAAAGCCCATGGCACTGTGCCTAACCTCCCTAGATGTGGACGGAAAAGAAAAATTGACGAGACATTTCAGTGCAAGATTGTGCGGATGGTGGATAAAGAACCTCGACTAACATCCAAACAAGTTCAAGCTGCCCTGCAGTCCGAGGGTACAGCAGTGTCATCCCGTACTATCCGTCAGTGTCTGAATGAAAAGGGACTGTATGGTAGGATACCCAGGAAGACCCCACTTCTTACTCCGAGACATAAAAAAGCCAGGCTGGAGTTTGCCAAAACTTACCTGAGAAAGCCTACAACGTTTTGGAAGAATGTTCTCTGGTCAGATGAGACAAAAGTAGAGCTTTTTGGGCAAAGGCATCAACATAGAGTTTACAGGAGAAAAAAAGAGCCATTCAAAGGAAAGAACACGGTCCCTACAGTCAAACATCATGGAGGTTCCCTGATGTTTCGGGGTTGCTTTGCTACCTCTGGCACTGGACTGCTTGACCATGTGCATGGCATTATGAAGTCTGAAGACTACCAACACATTTTGCAGCATAATATAGGGCCCAGTGTGGGAAAGCTGGGTCTCCCTCAGAGGTCATGGGTCTTCCAGCAGGACAATGACCCAAAACACACTTCAAAAAGCACTAGAAAATGGTTTGAGAGAAAGCACTGGAGACTTCTAAGGTGGCCCGCAATGAGTCCAGACCTGAATCCCATAGAACACCTGTGGAGAGATCTAAAAATGGCAGTTTGGAAAAGGCTCCCTTCAAATATCAGGGACCTGGAGCAGTTTGCCAAAGAAGAATGGTCTAAAATTCCAGCAGAGCATTGTAAAAAACTCACTGATGGTTATCGGAAGCGGTTGATCGCAGTTATTTTGGCTAAAGGTTGTGCAACCAAGTATTAGGCTGAGGGTGCCAATACTTTTGTCTGGCCCATTTTTGGAGTTTTGTGTGAAATGATCAATGTTTTGTTTTTTGCTTCATTCTCTTTTGTGTTTTTTCATTGAAGAAAAATTAAATGAAGATAATAATACCAAAGAATTTGTGATTGCAATCATTTTCAGGAAGAAACTGAGTATTATCTGACAGAATTGCAGGGGTGTCAATACTTTTGGCCACAACTGTATAACATTGAGGGATATAAACATCACTGTGGGGCAAATACATCACTAGGGGGCAAAGACATCACAGGGGATTATACACAGTGCTGTGCAAATTAATTGGGACAAAGCAAGTCTTAACTTGTTTTTCTTGCATTAGTTTTACTATTTCTGATAAGTGTTTTATCAGTTCTTGGTGTGGTTTTCCTTTTTCTTCCACATTTCCCTTTTCGTTTTGGAGAAAACGATCCAGTTTCATTGTGTGCAAATTATTCTTGAAACGGTAGATTTACCAATGCCAGCGGTGGAAGCGATTTCTCTTACAGTCAGACTTGTATGTTCATTAAGGGTGCAGTCAGACATAACGATCGCTCCAACGATCCCGACAGCGATAACGACCTGCCGGGATCGCTGGAGCATCGTTACCTGATCGCTGGGGAGCTGTCAAACAGGCAGATCTCCCCAGCGATCAGGCCAAGGGAGCCACCTCCCATATCGCTCCCTGCTTAGCGCTGCGGCAGCGCTAAGCAAGGAGAACGCAGGTAACTATGATAAACAGCGCGTATCCAGGCAGTGCGCGCTGCCTGGATACGCGCTGTTTATCATAGTTACCAGCGTTCTCCATGCTTACAGGCAGTGCTAAGCAGGGAGGACGCTGGTAACCATGGTAAATGCCGGGTATCTAGGCAGCGCGCGCTGCCTGGATACCCGGTGTTTACCATAGTAACCAGCCCTGTGAGGTCACTGATCGCTGGTTTCTCACTGTCACACGCAGCGATGCGTGCTGACCAGCGGGAAACCAACGATCTAAAAATGACCCGCAGCACTTTGCAACGATCAGCGACCTCACAGCAGGGGCCTGATCGCTGCAAAGTGTCACACATAGCGACATCGCTGGGGAGATCGTTGTAACGTCACAGTTACAACGATCTCGCTAGCGAAATCGTTATGTGTGACTGGGGCTTAAGAGTAATAATTCTAGACCTCTTCTGTGGTGTACCATTTTTACAGGCACGAATCACACTGAGAGAAAAAGTACACTAAACCACTCCTCACAGAAACAAGCTCTCAACTGAAGCTGGGGGGCAGCTAGCTGTTATTTTCTGACTAAAACCAGTCAAACCACATTTTCTTACTCAAGGTTGTACACTCACACCTGATGAAAGCAGTTAAAACTGGTTTGAATCACTGACTGGTAACCCCAACTTAGGATTTTACTTAAAAAATGCTTTGTCACAATTAATTTGCACAGCACTGTACATCACTGGTGGGACACAGACATTTCTGGGGACACATACAGCACTGGGGGTATATAACACTGGGGGATATATTCAGCACTGGGGATTATATGCAGCACTGGGGTGTATACAGCACTGTGAGTTATATACAGCACTGGGGGTATATATGTCACTGGAGGTATATAAATTGCCGGGGGTATGTACGAGGGGCGCCTGAAAAGTTCGAGGCCCGACCCAGAAGTAGTGACCGAGGGTCAAAATTTTTCAGTCAGTTCTCGACATAGTCTCCCTTGAGGGTCACACAGGTATGCCATCGCTCTTGGAGTTTCATCATTCCACTGTGGTAGAACGTTCCGTCTTGCTCCTCCAAAAAATCCTTTACGGCGTCCATGATGGATTCATCAAAAGAGAAATGACTTCCACCAAAGGTGCCTTTTCATCTGTGGGAATAGGTGATAGTCCGAAGGAGCCAAATCAGGGGAATAGGGTGGGTGCTGAAGCAGTTGGAAACCACCAGAGTGAATTGCAGTCATTGCAACAACCGATGTCTGAACTGGCGCATTTCCATATTTCAGCCTTGCGACCCAACTTTAAAATGCTGTAACGGAAACAAAAAAAATCTAAATAAATTCAGATTGCTCATGAGACCTTTCAACTAACTAAATAACATATTGCATTGCAAAACAAGACCATGCAAAAAAGATTTCATGGGTGGGCCTCGAACTTTTCAGGCGCCCCTCGTTCATTGCAGTGATGTTTGTGCTACAGGGGTATATAAAACAATGGTAGAGGGAGAGCACCACTAATACTATATTGATAGAAAAAAAAGGGATGCTGGCCCAAATAGTATATGTAGAGACAAAGAAAGGAAAGTCTATAGAGCGATACAACCTTTTAGGCAATTTCAGTCATTTTAACAAATTTTATTTAATTAACAAATAGCAAACAACATAGAAGTCACACAGTTTAAAAACAATTAAAATAGCCGGATGCTGGCAACATTTTCCTGTGCCCTGGGTAAAAACGCATGCGTTTAAATGCAACCGCATTTTGCAATGTGTTTTATTGTGTTTGCATACGTTTTTCCATAACAAGTCTATGGGTGTGTTAAAGCATGCATTTTTACCGCATTTTATGCGTCTTTGCACCTGAAAAAATGCATTGCATCAAAACGGAGCACAAACCTGATGTGAATAGGCCCTTAGACACATATACCATTAATACAATATAGCCGGCATCCACCGCAATTGGAGAGAACTCAGTTCTTGTGACCTACCATACTAGTTTAGTTTTTTTTTTTCATTTTTCTAAGAAAATGTTATTGAATTTATTTTTCAGATTTTTTTTAGTTCAGTTAATGGACTTGTACATCAAATGTACTGATTTGTGATCAAGAGCCGGAAGAAGACGGAAGACGCTGGATGAAGACGGAAGAGCACGATGGCGGCGGCGGGACAGCGGCAGCGGGACAGCGGGGGATGAGTATACTAATCTCTTCCTTTACAGGATTACTACCCGAATGATGCAACCCTGAATTTCAAATTGGTGAACATGTTCGATCGGACATTGCTCATCTCTACTTCTGACAATGATATTTTTAGATTCGGAGGCTGCCTAAAACACAGAAGTGGGGGGTCTGGAAATATAGCTTTTAGTCAGGCATCTTTTTGTAGTAGTGGTTGTAGTTTCCGTGCATCATTCCCATCTCCTATCTGTGCGCCCGTGAAGTGTTCATGTCATGCCGATGGGTTGTTGTGACAGCTGAAGACCCCTGTGTCTGTCATTAAGACCATTCCTTTCAAGATTTCTGCTATACAAAGTAGTGCTAATGCACTTCTCTATATAGCACTAGCGACCAGATGATCACAATTTCTAGTCCCCTAGGGAAACTAGTAAATTCAGCAAAAAGTGAAAAAAAGTTTTTAAAAATTAAAAAAATTAAAACAACACAAATGATAATATTTTTGATTCACTGAAAGTAAAACAATTAAAAAAATAAAAAATATGCATAGTTGGTATTCCTGCTTCAGAAATGTCCGATATAAATCAAAATCAAAATATAAATTAAATTAATCTGATTGGTAGACAGTGTAACAAAAAAAAATGTAAGCACCAGAATTACATGTTTTTTTTTGGATCCCGCAACATTGCAATAAAATACAATGCAAGGCAATCAAATCCTCGTATTTACACAAAAAGGGTATCATTAAAAAGTCTACTCATGGCACAAAAAATAAGCCCTCACACAGCCCCACATCTTAAAAAATAAAACATTATGGGTCTCAGAAAATGGCGACAAAAGCAAACATTTTTTTCATGTAAATGCCCACATTTGTTCACTACTATAATAATAAAAAGATACATAAAAAGTCCCCAAACAGTTTTTTTGTGCTTCACCACAAATAATATCAACCAATCCCTTAAAGGGCTCTATAGGTACTTAAAGTGAAACTGCTCAACAAATTTTCTATAGGCACAAAAGTTTGAATATTATATTGGAGGTAGGTGGCTATTGAGTATAGAACCCACTATGACATTATATATCTTAAAGTGACGGCACCGATATTCAACACAATTTGTTTTGTCTGCTGTAAGCCTATTATATTTTTCAGATTTGTCCCATTATATGACTGCCTATCCTTATTATTTGGTTTTATATATGGAGCAATGTGTCCTCTGAATATGTAAATGAAAAAATATATATATTTTTTTAAAAAAGAGTAATATTTTAACAATACAGAGAAATGTTTGTGCCTATAGGAAATTAGTTGTGCAGTTTCACTTTAAGTACCTATAGAGCCCCTTAAGGGAGCCTAGCGGTATTTTTTTGATTGATAAAAACAAATGCATGTTTAGTATCTACGAACTTGTACTGACCTGGAGAATCATACTGACAGGTCAGTTTTACCATATAGTGAACATGGTAAATAGAAAAAAAAAATAGTCGATGTGAATGATTTTTTTTCAATTTCACCACATTTGGATTTGTTTATCCCAATTAACAGTACACTATATGGTAAAATGATTGGAGTAATTCAAAATTACAACTTGTCCCACAAAGAACAAGCCTCATACGGCTATATTGATGGAAAAATATAAAAGTTATGGCTCATGGAAGAAGGGAAATGAAAAAAAAAAGACTGAAATTTGGGTGTGGCCTCAAAGAGTTAAAAACAGCATAATCAATAAAATAAATAGCATATGGTTCAAGCCAACCTGCCGGATAGTGTCCTCAATACCCACCTATGTTCATTATGGTCATAAGCAATCCCCAAGACTCAACTTATCAAATGTATTTTTGTTTCTCTTGGTAGGTTAACATAAGCAGTGACCATGCCAAAATAATTCATAAGAGCTATGTGTATGAACACACATAATGGGTATTTTTCTAACACATTTGACTTTGTATCCCAAAATAGAGGCAGCAGTCAGGTGTAGAACAATCAGCTCTTTTGAGAACCCAAGCTTTTGTTTTTGACACTCTTCATCATGAAGCCTATCATGCCAAAGGAAACACTAAGCCTCTTACTGAAAGGATTCTTCTGCATTACTTAACTGCCAGCTTATGCCAACTGTTGCTTTAATAATATTTTGTCAACATTGTTCTTTGATTTTTGTCTTTAATATTTCTTTATAGAAAATGTAAGGAAACTTGTAAAAAAACTTGTCTTTCATTCTGTAAGAAAGTGAAGGTAGACTCGTCACGCACTTGACATTTAAGTTGCTATTATTATGTTGGACATATTGTTACTATGATTTTAAAATGTTTTTAAAATGGGAATTTTAATACTGTGATAAAACACTGCCTTGGTTAGGATAACCTGTGATATGATTGCAGCACGGTCAAGAGACAGAACTTTAGACAACGGCCTAGGATGTCAATGTGTGAGTGTGCTCTACAAACAAGCTTGGTGCACTTACTTATGACTTAAGCTGTTGTCCGGTATAAATCCACATCCATCAGATGAGACAGTTTCTCGCCTTCCGCAAACGACTAGCACTGAGCACGCCGCAAACATCTAGTTAGATTCTGGCCAGGAATATGCATATTGGATACTTGTGGTCACATGACCGCTGTTGGCGACACCTTCACAAAATATTAGGAATATTTATGTCATACCTCGTATCTTTGTCTTTGATCACAGATGATCATTTTCTTTCCTGAAGAAAGAGTTACACCCCGAAACATATAGAAATAAAGATCACATTTACTGTTTTCAAATTCATCTTTATTATCATACACGGTCTGGGAAACTGAACTGAATCCTGTCATGGTGTCTCCGATGGCCCGACATTCCAAAGGTTGGGAGGCAAATGTAAAAAAGGGAAGATACCTAGGTGGATTGCAGGGGCTAGTTTCCTACCCAGTTATGGAGTAGTAGCCAGCAGAGGTCAGTGTGGGATTAGACATGCTACATCTCTGCGCTAATGTGCAGGAGTTACAATAAACAATGTTATACATTACGAAACATCACATGGCATACTCTGGGTCACTAAATACAGCTGCCTCTTCGTGTGTCGCTTAACAATGTTGATGTCTGATCGGTCTATAACCAAACCTGCAAACAACTCTGATTGGTACATGGCTCTCATTTTACACCAATTTCACACTTGGCAGAAGACATATACAAAAAGCCTCCGCAAGGATTCCACTCCAGGGCTAGGTCCTTCCCTGGAGGGGATATCTGGCTAGTCCCGTGTTTGAGACTCTTAATCGAGGCTCCACGGACTCCATTTGCATATACAAAAAGGCAGACATACATAGAGCACAAACACCAAACACCACAGATGTGCTTCCTTATTCCTACCCTTCTTACTTTGCAGTTTCTGCCTCCTCCATCTCCTCTAGGCCCTCCACCTGTGCCCTCAACCTCTCCCTTAAAGTTCCAACAGTCCAGAGAAAATCCCACCCTTCACTGCCAGGGTTCACCACCATCAGGCAGTGTTGGAGATGTCAGTCACACAGCAGAAGAATTGTGGACAGCTATGCAATTCGAGTTTGAGCAATGGATGTCTCTCCTGAATCTGGAGCCAGGGAAGGTCATGTGCGGTAATACTGGAATCCTGGTGGCGGCCCTAATCAGGAAGTGGATGGGATACCAATATCTCTAAGGTCCGGACTCTTGTCGCACAGGCAGGTGACATGGGAAGGTGGAGTCAGGGCCGCCTCCAGGTTTTTGTGCGCCATGGGCTAAAGAGTCTCATGGGACCCCTCTAACACTTCACCCCCACCCCTCCCTGCTGCTGTACATGCCACCCTAAGCTGTACCCCAGGTTTAGACAGAAGAAAAGAGGAAAAACATTTTTCCTGTTAATTAAAGCTTTCCTGGCAGTGTAAAAGGGAGGGGTCATTAGCACTAATTTTATTCTACTAGGGTAGAATACGGAGGCAATAAATCGTTAGTGTCTTTCTGTAAATTATATATTAGACACACACAGCTTTGCTATATGCCCATAGACATACATGGCTCTGCTACATACACATGTAGACACATACACCTCTACTAAATTCACATAAAAATACACACAGCTCTGCTACATGCACACTATATGCACATATAGATACGCACAGCTCTGCTACGTGAACATATAGACATACACAGTTCTGCTACATGCACAGTACATGAACATATAGATGCACACATATCTGTTACATTCACACTACATACAGATATAGAAACACACAGCTCTGCTACATGCACACTGTATAAAAATATAGGCACACACAGCTGTGCTACATGCACAGTACATGAAGATATGGACACACACAGCTCTCCTACATTCACACAACACACTGCTCTACTAAATGCACAATACACACACATAGACACACACTGTTCTGCTACATGCACACTTTATGAACATATAGAGACAAATAGCTCTGCTACATGCACATATGGCCACACACAGCACACTACATGCTCAGACAGATATACACACAGCTCTGCTATATGCACTACATGCACATATAATGCACAAGCTTGCTACATGCACACTAAATACATATATAGACACACACAACTCTGCTACATACACACTATATGCATATATAGACATACACAACTCTGCTACATACACACTATATGAATGTATAGACACATACAGCTCTGCTACATGCACACGACATGAACATATAGACACAAATAGCTTTGCTACATGCACATATAGGCACACATAGCTCTGCTACATGCACACTACATGCACATATAGATACAAACAGCTTTGCTCTCAGCGCACTACATGTACACACAGATACACACACTGCTCTACTACATGCATAATTCATACACATATAGACACACTGCTCTGCTACGTGCACATACAAACATACAGCTCTGCTACATGGACACTACATGCATATATAGATGCACATAGCTCTGCTACATGGATACTACATGAACATACAGATACTCACAGCTATGCCACATGGATACTACATGCATGTACAGATACACACAGCTCTGCATAAGATACATTTACTTACACACACTATACATTACCACTTCTCGCAGTTCTTGGTGGGTGCAGAGCAAGAGAGGAGCCACTGGAAGCTTCACAGGGCTGCAGAAATTGAGCAGTTGCAGGACCTACCAGGACATTCATTTCAGTCATGTGAACAGTCACAGCACCTCTAGCCTCCATGTAGCTCTCGGTAAGCATTCTTTTCTGCTCTGTGCCAATCATCTGCTCACAGATAGCTAGTGGGTCCCTCACATATCCAGGGTCCACACACTGCCCAGGTGCACTGGATGCTGACGCCAGCCTTGGGTTGAGTACAGTAATGCAGGGGTCTCATGGCACCAGACAAAAACTGTTGGTGAAGGTGCAGGAGCCAAGGAACAAATGGAGGAGGTTCAGGATGAAAAGATGATGAACACAGAACAGTCAGGAGATGAAGAATTATTCCCTATTCTGTTGTTTGAGGTTGGAGGAAGATGACGGAGGAAGAAGCACAATTGTTACACCGCTGCCAAGGAATTAGATCTCATAGATGCGTCAGACACATGAGCACCTCCTGCAAAATGTTGCCTGTATTGTTAGGATTCAAATTAGCAATGACTACTGGGTTGCCAAACTTTAGATCCGCAGTGCAAGAGTAAATCTAGTCAGATGCTTCCAGCCCTGGACAGAGACATGCACATGCTGGAATATCAAAAAAGTTTTTAGACAATCTTAGGACTTCTTTTCCACAAGACAACAGTGAGGGACACAATAAGCATCACAGATATGCACTTTCAAGTCAGGGGACGGCAAGTTGTCTGCATAGAAACATTAGCAGCAGTTTAACTGCCAGAAGCAATTTCTGTGAGTCATTTGACCTATTTTTTAAACCATCCCGTCCATCAGCAGAACAGAGAACAAGTCTGACACACAGTGAACGAGAGGGAGTATCTAGAGCTCAATATCCATGCTATCAGTTGGATCCTCTTGCATTTTGGGCTTCAAAAATTGAAGAATGGCTTGAGCTCGCTAGATACGGCCTGGAGGTTTTGTCATGCCCAGCAGCCAACATTCTCTCAGAATGTGGGTCAGCACTGCTGGTGCTGTCCTGATGGAGAAGCACATCTTACTGTCCCCTGAAAGTGTAGACTGCCTAACTTTCAACAAGATGAACAAAACATCGATATTGAATGACACTTTTACCACAGTCGAAGACTGTATCTAGCCGATGAACGGCAGCGCTTCCCAGGACTTAAAGCCAAAGATGATATTTTTATTTTATATTTAGTAAGTTAAGATAGAGGAGATACATATACTATATGTGAAACGAATTGTATCGCCCTCAATGCTATGGGTTACTCAGGACCGGTCCTTACTTTCTGCTCACAGGGGGATGTCACGGTGATCGCCGTGGACCGGTTTCGTGGCCCTGGAGGGACCGCAATTAAAAAGGGAAAAAATAAAAATACAAATAAGAGTTTGTCAGTGACGCCACCTGTGGGATTCGGCTGGATATGACCACCGCTGCTTTCTCAGCTTCAGGGATGATGTTGGGATGCAGTAGGATGATAAACCCTCCACAGGTAGGGCTAGGATGATCCTGAGCTGGTGATAATAATTGTTATTGGTGTTGATGGGGATGCAGGAATTAGCTCAAACAATGATGTGGAGACACAAGAGTAACAGTCTTTTCTTTATCTTTAATGATGGAACTCAGGTAGTACCGGGTACTGTTTTCTAAAGTTCACAGGGTCCGGAGCTTGGAGGTAATTTTAGGCATTCCATGCTAGGCAAGTCCTGAAGCTTTCCTTTTAGATTGTGTCCGTTGGGCCCTGGCTGCATAAAGCAATGCTGTGACTCTCTATGTTCTGTACTAGCTATAGGATTAGCAGCATGAACCCTTCTCTTGGCTGTATTTCTACTTTGCTCTCCTGGGCTCTGTAGTGCGGCTGTGTCTCTTTAGCTTTACAGTGAACGGGATGGTGTATAACTATCTGTTCTCCGGATTTGGCTGCTGGGTGTCTCGGTCTCGATCTTGATCTCCGGTGACTGTACTATACTTAATTCTGGGCTTGCTGGCACTACTACCACTCCCAGATCTTCCTTCTCTCCTCCTCAGGCCCTCGCTATGGGCTCCACACACTGTCAGTTTCCTTGGACCGGCCTAACATGGCTCCTGTCCCCAAGATCACTTTCCTCTTCTCCTTCTACTCTGCTCAACTGTCACCTCAGCTCTCTTGACAGGAACTGACTAGCTCCGCCCCCTGCAGCTGCATATCTAGGGGACTTCTACTGATGTCAGCAACTGACCTGACCTCAGATGTTAGAGCTCCCCCTACAGGCCCAGATAGGGATATGTTATATGTGTGCTTCACCTGGTGGATGCCTTGCCTCCAAGCTTGTAATGTGATTACCGGACCCTGGGGCGCCACATATATATCCTTTTTCATGTATCATAAACACACAGTCCAAACCCTAGAGTAGGATTTGTATTGTGTGTTTATGATATCTGAATAAAGATATACTGTATACTGCATCTAAAATGCATTGTATCTCCTCTATTTTAACTTACCAAATAAAAAATTTAAAATATAATCTTTGGATGTGAGCCCTGGGAAGCGCTGCAGTTCATTGGCTGGATACACTCTTCTTAATATATTTATCCTGTTTGAGCCTGTGTCTGGCTCTTTAACTTGGATCCACCCGAGGCAAGCTGCAAGCCCTGGTCATTGAAAAGTAGCCCAGAGGGATTTCTGAGGATACACAATCTAATGCTATACTAGTTTTCTATCAGGTGAGTGCATAAAATTGTGCACCCATCAAAGACTGTAATACTATGTGTACGCAGCTAGAGCACCGCGTTTTGTCTGTTCTCTCCCTAACAGGGTTTTTTTTCATATACCAGTCGATGACTGGGAAGACTAGGTGATTGTGTACTTTTCAGCGTGCTGTATTGATCTCACCATTATACAGTTTTTATTCTGGGTCAATTGATGCCCCTTTTGTGGTGTTTGACCCTAATATTTTTTAAATGTGGAGACTCTTCTTGGGGTCTCCTTCTTGTGATTAACAAATTTATCAGGGCTCTCTGAGCATGATGCCTACACCTGCCACTCATCCCCCTGTTCTTGATCAATATTGAAGCTTGAACTGCTGAGCCAGACCTTGTCACAACAGGCATACTGGGTTCTAAGATAAAAAGTGTAACTCTTTGGGAAATGATGACACTTTTTCTGCTGTCTGCCCCTAATTTGAGCTGTTTTGGCAGCTTTTAGTACCTCCTAATGGTGTTTTCTATGCCTTTGGTTTTGCTCCCATTGATTTCAATGGGGTTCAGGAGGTTCGACAAACTGTTTGGCGAACTTGAGAAAGTTTGGCAAACCAAATTGAACTTTAAAAGGTTCTCTCATCTCTAATATTCTGCTTGAAAAACTTGGTAATTTTGCTTGAGTTTAAAATAACTTGTGTGTTTTTATGGTTTTGGTGAACCATTTGCTAGATTGTTTATTTGAAAACAAAGAAACTGTGCTTTATTCACTTTCCCCAGGTCTGCAATTATCTGCAGTGCTGATTTCATATTACATTGACAGAGCTGCAACCAATCAAGGAGCTCAGCAGCTAAATGATTGGCTGCAGTGCTGTTGATGTGATATCAGAGGTGCAAAACATTATAGACACCAGGCAAAACAGCAGTTTGTATTTTTTTTAAACAAAAAGTATGCATGAAACATCAAGAGAATGTGAGCAGCCAACCTCATGAATACATTACCAGAATCACCATCAGAACATTAATACATTATTAGAATCAAATTTTGAGTATTTGAGGAGGATTTGGAGAGATTCTGCTCAGTTTCTTATCCAAAAATCAAGGGTGATTATATTCTAATTAACACTGCATCTTTGGAGCAGAAAAGGAGCAGAATGTCGCAAAATTCTCCCTTTTAATCTCAAAGCTCTAAATTTTGAGGATTTTTAAGTTTAACCTAGCCATGAAGCTCGTTTTAGATTGGTGAATGTGTACAAGATCAGAATCACCACAAGTTCATGAATTCAGCGCCAGAACTATCCACAGTTTTGAATGGAGCGCCAGAACCACCATCGGTTCATGAATAAATTACTAATTGCAGTGTCAGGTTAGCTCCATGTACAATTGTATCACAAGAACCTACAACATACTGTATGTTTTTAACAAGTAAAGAAATACTGGATATTGTTGGTATCAATCTCAGACTGCTGACCATACTGGAACTATGTTACTGATGAGATGCAGTCAGGATCACAAATAAAATATTTACATCTATTTACCTTATAGATGATATCTTCTCTGATTGTTACCCACCATTTTATCTCAAAGAAGTACAAATCCCATGATGGGATTTCACACCCAAAGCTCGTCTCTGTAGACTTCTCACATCTCCATTTTCTGCATCTCTTCCCAACACTGTGCCTTAAAATAAGTGTCCTTATACTGCCCCATAAATATATCCCATGCTGCACCCCTAAATAAATAATTGTTATGTTTCCTTCACAAAATATCCCCGTCACCCACATACGCTGCCCTTCTCTTCTCCAAAATATCTCTCCTAGAGATGAGTGAAACCCTGAGCGTTCAAATCTGGTTTGGTTCGCCAAATGCTGGGGTGTTTACTTGGATGATTAAATGTGTTTATAGATTTTGCCGTAACATCCCCTGGTTGGACTTAATATAGTAACATAGTATTTAAGGTAGAAGGAAGACTTTAAGTCCATCTAGTTTAACCCATAGCCTAACATGTTGATCCAGAGGAAGGCAAAAAAAAACCCATGTAGCAACACTAAGCTCCACATTGGGGGAAAAAATTCCTTCCTGACTCCAGATATGGCAATCAGACTAATTCCCTGGATCAACGCCCTATCAAAGAATCTAGTATATATAATTGGTAATACTGTACCGGTTATATACTGACTTGTTATTGACTTTCCTTTTTACAGTATATCCTACTATCAACTGAGCTTTAAAGTCTGCACTGCTGATTGCAATTTCCTGTGAGGTTTTTCAAGAGACGTTTCCTTTAAGGTGTCATTTAATCATCACTGTGTGTTTATGGTCTTTGAGTTTAACTCTGCACTTTGTTTGTTTACCACCATGTGTTAAATATAGACTTTTTCACCTATAATTGTGTTCAGTTGTGTCTTTGCTCCACGCAAAAAGATTCCAGAGTAATCTGTTATAATTATTACACTATTACTTAGCAAGCTTCAGCGCCATTGTCAAACTCAGCATATTTGTTGGCCCACTCATGAACCTCAGACATCCTCATTGTGTCTTCTCAGGGGTTGTATCATGTTACACAGCTGGCATCACACAGCAAGGAATCCTGCTTTTTTTAAGCAGATTTTGAGAATCTGCATGTTTATCCTGAAGCCAGCAGTCTATGAGAGTTCAGAAGTGCTGTACCAATGGGTTTTTTTTCTTGGAGATTTGGTTGCAGATTTTGGGGCAGAAAAAAGAAATCAGAATTATATGTGCGAGGAAACACAAAAGCAGTGTGCGCACAGAACGTCTGACCTGTCCTAGACTTTGCTGGCCTCAGGGTAGACATGTAGATTTGATTCAGATTTTCAATCCACGTAAAAAAAACATCAAACAACGCACATTGGGCACAGGGCATACCAGAGTACAGGGAGAGCCGCAGTTGTGGTGAAAAGGCTCAAGGATTCCTTTTGCCCCTGGTTACATCCACAGAGACTTATAGGGCAGGGGTTGCTAACTACAGTCCTTAAAGTCTGAAAACAGTGCAAGTTTTCAAGATTTCCTTAGCATTGCACAGGTGCTAATTTAATAACCTGCAGAGGTGATGGATGATTCAAGCACCTTGTGCAATGCTAGGGAAATGATGAACACATGCACTCTTTGCAGCCCTTGAGAACTGTACTTGACCAACCCTGTTCTACTGTAGTGTGTTTACTGTCTAGCAGTGTCCTACCTCACAGCATCAAGGCAGAGACCTGCAGCTTGTTCACCAGTATCTGTAGAGCAATATCAAAGCATCTTTTTGCAGAAACAGTACAGCACACAAAGAGTGAACTAAAAAATTTTTTACTATAACACACGCAGACTATCAGTCTCAAGCTAAAAAAACATAACAATATACATAGTATATAAATATAACAAAAGACCCACGGGATCAACAGCACACAGACTATTAAAGCGGTAGAAAGGAAATGGAGGGCAGAGTTCATTAAGGTCTTTCAGTTGGACCCCAAAGGCTCCATACATGCCCAGTAGGGGATGCACAAATGGCACAAAATGTTACAAGGTTTAACTAAAACTTTAACAAAAACACAGGCCTTGGTTTAGGACAACAAAAACTGGAAAATAAAACAAGTTACAAAAGTCTTTCTGCAGCCAAAATGACAACTAAGTGATGGGTCATTATCTCACATACCCACCAGCATGCATTTATGAATGTCCACTGACATTGTCTCTCACCATTTCCAGCTATGCCCAGGATGGTTGTTGCACTTACACATGGTACTCTGCTGCTGGATGGTCTTGGGGGTCGCAGAAGCTACTCCTCTAGGTGCTCTGCCACCACCTGCCCACAAGCACACTCCATAATGGCCACCACTGGAGACGATGATGGAGGAACTAGCGGACAATCACACCTTCTAGGACAGACAGGACCATCTTGGGGAACACCAACATGCCCTGTGTGTTTTGGTGCATCTGGCTGGCCAACCAACAGAAAATTTGGCCGCACCCAACACCAACTTCCCTCAAGGTTGGTCTCTTCCTGCCACTACTGAAAGTCATCCGTGGTGCCAACTCAACATATGCCGACCGCAAATCACCCCTTCCTGCCCCAAAACTTCAAGAAAGTGACCTCATTCTTGGCAAAGTTGGTACATAGTCTTTGGGGAAAATTGTCACACTGCAGGGTGAAGTAGTTGACGTAGCAGCGGTGCTTAGTGCTGTGTTGCACTAGGAACCCAAACCCCTTATTCTGCCGGAATGCCACCACCTTGCCTTGGGTGCAGTGGTCGAGGAAGTCATGAGCCATATCTTGCACTGTTTTCAAAATTCAGACACTGCAGGTGTCAAAACACCTGTAAATTCCAGGAAGCTAAAAAAAAATAAAAAAAAATTCCCCAAAATTCTACAGCTTAAAACAAGCTGGTAGACCCGATGGCTGGGGACACTCCTAACCATAGGTTAGGTGTAGTCCCCAGACTACGGGTCTTTTGGCAAGCGTTTTGGCCCAAAATAAATAGGTAACATTTTAGGACCATTTTAAATTTCAAACTTTTTCCTGACTATAGCCGGGTTCCCCAACTTTGGGGGAAAGGCTTGGGTTTCCCATCCCCGCACCGAATGAGCCATGTTCTTGCTGAATTTGAAATTGCTGAACATGTTCAGGGAAACTTTGCTCCTCTCCAATCCCCCATTCCTTCAAAATGCCCCTGTGCAAAATATTCCCTCCACACTGGCCCTCTCTATAATATTCCCTCCACACTGCCTCTCTCCAAAATATGAAAAAGGAGAAACAGAATAAGTGATCACCTAACAACTCTATGAATATGAAAATATGTAAACGAGTTTGTGTAGGCTCTAAATAATTCCTTCTGGATAATTTAGACATTATTTTTGTACTTGTATGTTTTTTATCTTTTACATACAACCTTTCTATTTCTGGTGCCAATAATACCTTGTAGTTGTGTTCTAATATAATGTGTGCATTACTATTATTTATGCATTAACTGGTATAGGACTTTCTAGTGATTAGTAAATAGTGACATTCTCGGGTTTGGATTATCCATGTCAGATATTTTTTAATATTTGTGTATTTTTTATGAAAACAACCCCAATGCAAGTGAATTGGACACACAAAAAACTTTCTGCTGGTCCCAATGATGAGATCTGAGAGGGCATTAAAAGGCAGAAATTATTGGGAAAGTACTCAACCTGAATGGGAACAGCGTGCAAACCATGTTTGCATTAATTTCTGTCACACAGTTGTCTGTTGTGATTGACAGGCTCAGTGAATACAAAAAATATATATATGTGAGGTCCCTTGCTATTGTGAAGAACAGCGCATATAATGCACACAGCTGAGAGCTGCAGAACCATATGTGTGCTGTATCTGAGCTGGTTATCACAAATAGATGTGCTGTCCCCCATTTTTTCTTTACCAGCACAGGTACAGTGAAAAGTCCTCACGTGTATTCTATTACTGGAGTGGCCCATCATTATTTGGCCCCTCCAGCCTCAAAATAGCTGTACTCACCTACCCCATCATTGCTCTAATCCTCTAATTACCTATTTTAGGCTGGCTTCATACTAGCGTTCCCCTCCGCAGCGTCCTGCGGAGGGGAACCGCAAGCTGAGCGCAGGCACCGCATGTCCCTATGTTTAACATGTCGACGCAGTTGCCTGCGCTCAGGAGCAGATCGGTGTGCACACCCTGTGCACACCCCATTTACTGCCATGTATGATTTGTACGCATGCGAATGCATGCGCACAAATCAAACACTCTCGTCCACACCCTGAACGCGACATGTCGCGTTCCTGGTGCGGACGAGAATGTATGATTTGTGCGTAAGCATCCGCCTGAGAACAAATCATACATGGCAGTGAATGGGTGCGCACAGGGTGTGCACACCAATCTCCACCTGAGCGCAGGCACCTGCGTCCCCATGTTAAACACAGGGACTTACGGTGCCTGCGCTCAGCTTGTGGTTCCCCTCCGCAGAACGTTGCGGAAGGGACCACAAGTGTGAAGGCAGCCTTAGTAGTTACATAATAAATTAATACATTGCACTAAAAAATTAACACTTAGACAACATGATGTAACTCCAAGTCAATCACACTTCTGTGAAATCAATCAGTCCAGTTATGAAGCAACAAATATCGGGAATCAATTTCTCCTGATGTTGTGCAAATGGAACAGTCAAAGAGTTAGAAAAGATTGGCAATTAGCAAGACAATCACCTATGAAGGAATGGTTCTGGAGATGGTGACCACAGACCATTTCTTTGTTCTCATCCATTTTGGCTGTTGTTTTAGTCATTTTTACATATTGTCATTGCTCTCACCCCTAGAGGTAGCATGAGGCTGTGTCTACCACCCACAGAAGTCACTCAGGTAGTGCAGCTCATCCAGGATGGTACATCAATGTGAACTGTGGTAAGAAGGGTAGCTGTGTGTGCCAGAACAGTGTCTAGAGCAAAGAGCAGATACCAGGAGACAGGCCAGTACACTAGGAGATGTGGAGGGGTCTCTAGGAGGGCAACACCCAGCAGCCGGACCACTACCTCCTGCTTTGTGCAAGGTGGAACAGGAAATGCAGTATCCAGAAGGAACACAGGGTCCAGTGCACCTTCATATGGTCTCTCACTGGTGGGTCATATGTCCATCAGGCTACAGAGAAGGTGGGCATTGGCACTACAAATAACAGTTTATGCATTAATATTGAAAACACATACTATGTTAGCAGCAGACGCATGTTGAATGCTGGAAAGAGCTAATTTTTAGCTTTTCAAGATTTTCTAGAGTAACTATATTTATGACCTAGAACACCCAATGGGAGAGATAGGGCAGCAGTATCCTTTGGATACGGCATCAATATAAGGTTGATGGTGTCTGCCATCAGGCCGGTCCACCGATCAGCTATTATATTAACAGTATTTGATTGTAATATCTGTTCTGATCGTGTCTCCTCTGTGTCTGCTTCTGCCACTAGGTAGTGATGTGTCTTTATTGCTTGTGATGCATGGCAGTGTCAGTCCTATATTTTCCCTGGCAATTTTGGTGCTGCTTAATAACAAAGCTATGTGGTTAATTTTGATCTAGGTTTTGATCACTCCTTCCTGAGGGCCCTGTGGGCAGCTGGCAGCCATTAAGCCCTTCCCAACCAAGGACATATATATATACCTTTGGCCATGTCCCTCCCCCTGATGCAAGCTCATGTGCTGAGTTTGCATCCTCCCCCACACATCTCAACTGATCTCATCAGCTGAGATGTGTAGCTAACAACATTGATCAGATCAGCCATCTGATCAGTGGTTAACCCTTTGGATCGTGCTGTTAGTGACTGACAGCGCGATCCAAAACCCCACGGTGGGGATCACGCTGTTCAACCCCATGATCTGAGGTCCCATAATGCAATCATGGGATCTCTATCTGTTACCTGACAGCCTGGGGACCAGTGATGACCCTACTTGCTGTCTGCAATCACTTCCTGTGGATGTCTATAGAGAAGACTAAGAGGAGCACCACAGTATAAGGGTAAATGCGATCCAGGTGCTCACCATGCCACGAAATTCACAAAGTATATATAAGAAACAGACATGGCATAAGAATGGGAGCACACAGGTATATAGTCAAAAATATACATATATAATTTTATTCACACAAATCCAGACAAATATATTAAAACAAATTTAAAAACCGAAATCAAGGGTTCCCATGCTTAGTGAAGTAAGCCAAATGTACTTATAAACATCAACAATAGATAAATAGCCCACAATATGTAAGGTACAAAATTATCATGAAGCTAAATAGCATATAATACAGTGCAGTTATCATAGGTAGTATGGATATACATAAAACACAGGTCAATGGAGAATGACACTAGTATGTGTCAGCAATCTGTATAAATAATACACTGCACAATACAGATATTAACCAGCAAAAATTGACCGTCATACAGTAAGAGATAAAATGTATACCCCTCTTAAACACCCGTGTGGGCAATTGCACTGAAAAGCAACATATATGTGGGTGATCAATATAAATTCAGTACATTATCCCAAAACTGGGAATATATAATTACAAACCTCCCTATACCCATGGGTCATTCTCCATTGACCTGTGTTTTATGTATATCCATACTACCTATGATAACTGCACTGTATTATATGCTATTTAGCTTCATGATAAGATTTATGCTTCTGTTAATAAATCCTACTCTCGTTTGCAGTTTGAAGGCTCTAACTTATTTGCATCTTATCAAACCACCTAAATCTGCAGGGGGTTGAATACTACTTGTAGGCACTGTATATTGAATACTAGCTGGGTGCCCGATGCACATGCATCGGGATTCTAGAAGAGCGAGTCTCTGACTCGCAATGGCCGCTTCGCGTCCAATGCTTCGCGCTGCTAAGGCGACTCGCCATGCCCGCTGCGCGGGCATAGCGAGTCGCCTTAGAACTGCTCGCAATGGCCGCTGCGCGGCCAATGCTTCGGGCGTATCCACATGACCACGCTGACTCGCAGCGAGAGTGGACTCAGAAGGGGCAAAAAACCCATTCGCAATTATATAATAGATGGTGATTAAAAAACCCAAAAACCAAACGTGTTGTTGCTCTTTTTTTGCAATTTCACCGCACTTGGAAATTTTTTCTATTTTCCTGTACACTATATGGTAAAATAAGTAATGTAATTCAAAACTCCAATTCATCCGCAAAAAACAAGCCCTCGTATATCTGTATTGATGGAAAAATAAAAAAGTTATTGCTCTTGGAAGAAGGAGAGGGAAAAACAAAAAATGGAAAATCGCCCGGGGATGAAGGAGTTAAAACCCTTGAAGCTCAGACTTTCAGCTCATATATACAGTAGTAAGCAAAAGGTTTGCATTTTTTTAAAGTGTGATTACGTCTGTCTGGTTATTGTGATGCCATTTTCCTGGTGATGAATTGAACGTGCATGAAGATGTCATCATACAAGACCTTCATTTTAATCAAAATGCTTTTGAATATTGGTGTGGTCATTTAATTAAAGAAAACTGACTGCCAAATGTTTTGCATATGCTATTTATTAATCGCCACATAGAGTGTAGTTCATTGCTTGCAATGCCATAACTTAGGCTGACTTCACACCATGGTGTGCTCCTGTCACGCTGGGAGTGGGGAAGACACCCAGCGTAGGATAACGACGGGGGGGGGGGGGGAATCAGGAGTCCCTAATGCTAAGGGCACAAGAAGGAGACGGTGACCCCTAGACTTCCTAGAGCTGACCCTGTCTGCCCTAACGTCCCTATACAGTCTCCTCAACTGTCGCCGACCACGAACCTCGTCCCTCTCTGATCCTAGCACTATCTTATCTAAGGATCAGATGGAGAGGTTCACTAGACCCCTCCACTATCAACTAAAGACAAACACCAGGGAAGACAGACATTTGGGAAAAGGAAACACTTATCTGACAGCAGAACACAGCAACTTCCACAACCTCAGCTTCTGCTGGAGCAAGGATAAAGTGTGCACAAGGAACTATCACCTGCACCGAGGAAGGGTAATGAACCTCCTTATAAAGGTGGAAGGAGTCTGCTGGGTCCTAGTGACCTACAACATTGGTGGATAAAACCAGACCGAGCGCAAGACCTCCACAGCCGTCTCCCCATAATAGAGAGATCTCATCACACCTTCTTTCCCTCAACACAGAAGGTAAATGCTCCTGAAAGAGACGGACCATCCTCCACCATTATGGCTGGTGGGCCAAACGCTGGGATCGTCTGCGCGTGGCCTCCACCCTGTCATCCGTGCCACCCGTGACAGTACCCCCCCTCCTACGAGTGGCCCCCGGACACTCAGGACCAGGCTTATCCGGATGGGAACGGTGAAAAGCGCGGACCAGCCTTGCGGCAGACACCTCCGACGCCGGCACCCACATCCGCTCCTCAGGACCGTACCCCCTCCAGTGCACCAAATACTGAAGAGAACGGCGCAACATGCGAGAATCAACCACCCTCGAGATCTCGAATTCCAGATTCCCCGCCACACAGATGGGCTCAGGAGGCAAAGGTGATGGGTTAGACGACGGCACATACGGCTTGAGGAGCGACCTGTGAAACACATCGTGAATCTTAAGAGCAGGAGGCAATGCAAGACGAAACGCCACGGGATTGATAACGGCGGTTATCCTATAGGGGCCAATAAACCTGGGCCCCAACTTCCAAGAGGGCACCTTCAACTTCACATTCTTGGTAGACAACCACACGTAGTCATTCACACATAGGTCCGGACCTGGCGCACGCTTCCTGTCAGCCATACGTTTGTACCTGTCACCTAAGAGCTTCAAGCTACGCTGTACACCCCGCCAAACCGAGGAGAGGGACGAGGTAAAACGGTCCTCCTCCGGAACTCCGGAAGGACTCGTACCGCTAAAAGTACCAAACTGAGGATGAAACCCATATGCACCGAAGAACGGTGACTTGCCAGTGGACTCCTGAAGACGATTATTAAGGGCGAATTCGGCCAAGGGCAAATAATTTGCCCAAGTCTCCTGATGGTCAGAGACAAAACACCTCAGGTAAGTCTCCAAATTCTGATTCACACGTTCGGTTTGACCATTAGACTGAGGATGAAAAGCAGAAGAAAAGGACAACGTTATCCCCAAACGTGTACAAAAAGCCTTCCAAAATTTGGAGACGAACTG
The DNA here is from genome assembly GCA_033576535.1 of Allobates femoralis. Lineage (NCBI taxonomy): Eukaryota > Metazoa > Chordata > Amphibia > Anura > Aromobatidae > Allobates > Allobates femoralis. Next base: position 465,473,314 of record JARQOC010000001.1, read on the forward strand.
AGTACCGCGATCAGAAACCACATCGGAGGGAACCCCATGAAGCTTCACAATCTCACTTACGAACACCTGTGCCAGAGTCCGAGCATTAGGAAGTGCGGGCAGTGCCACAAAGCGAACCATCTTACTGAATCTATCTACTACTACCAGTACCACCGTCTTGCCCGCAGACGCCGGAAGATCGGTGATAAAATCCATTGACAAATGTGTCCATGGCCTCTCAGGAATAGACAATGGCACGAGAGACCCAGACGGACGGGTATGCGGAACCTTAGCACGTGCACACACACCACAGGCGGATACGAATTCCGCTACGTCCTTCCTCAACCCCGGCCACCAAAAGCGACGAGACAAGAGATCGAAAGTGGCCCTACCGCCCGGATGCCCCGCCAGTACAGAGTCGTGATGCTCTGACAGCACCCTGAGGCGCAAAGAGAACGGCACAAAAAGCCTCCCAGAAGGGCAGGAGGCAGGGGCGCCCCCCTGAACCTTCAACACCTCCCCTCTAGATCAGGGCAAAGAGCAGAAACAACCACCCCCTCCTGCAAGATGGGGACGGGACTCTCATGAGTACTACCACCCGGAAAACTACGCGATAATGCATCCGCCTTCACATTCTGAACCCCCGGACGGTAGGTGACGGTAAAATTAAATCTCGTGAAAAACAAAGACCACCTGGCCTGCCGGGGATTGAGACGCCTGGCGGACTCAAGGTAAGACAGGTTCTTATGGTCGGTAATAACCGTGACGGGATGGACAGCCCCCTCCAGCCAGTGCCGCCATTCCTCAAAAGCCAACTTAATAGCCAACAGCTCCCTATTACCCACATCATAATTCCTCTCGGCCGAAGACAACTTCTTGGAGAAGAACGCACAGGGCACCCATCTCCCAGGCGAAGGGCCCTGCGACAACACAGCCCCCACCCCCACCTCAGACGCATCCACTTCCACAATGAAGGGCTGAGAAAGATCGGGCTGACAAAGAACAGGCGCGGAAGCAAAACAACGCTTCAGGGAGGAAAAAGCCTGGCGAGCAGAATCAGACCACTCAGAAAAATCCGTCCCCTTCCTAGTCATGTCCGTAAGAGGCGTCACCAGTACCGAATAGTTCTTAATAAATTTACGGTAAAAATTGGTAAACCCCAAAAAACGTTGCAATGCCCGTAGATTGTCCGGCTGTTCCCAATCTAGCACCGCCCGGACCTTTTCCGGATCCATCCGGAAACCCAACGGCGACAAGAGGTACCCCAAAAAACGAACCTCCTGAACGGCGAAAACACATTTCTCGAGTTTAGCATACAGTTTGTTGTCCCGTAAGACCTGCAACACCTGTTTGACATGGGACTGATGCGTCTCCATATCGGGAGAATAGATCAAGATATCGTCCAAGTAAACAACTACAAATCTACCCACCAAATGATGGAAAATATCATTGACAAAATGTTGGAAAACCGCCGGGGCGTTAGTGAGCCCGAACGGCATTACGAGACTTTCAAAATGGCCGTCCGGGGTATTAAACGCAGTTTTCCATTCATCCCCCTCTCTGACCCTAATCAGGTTGTAGGCCCCCCTCAAATCCAACTTGGAGAACCATTTGGCACCCACAACCTGACTAAATAAATCAGGGATCAGAGGGAGGGGGTATGGATCACGGACAGTAATCCGATTCAATTCCCGAAAATCCAAACAAGGACGGAGGCCCCCATCTTTTTTTTTCACAAAAAAGAAACCAGCCGCAACCGGCGACGTGGAGGGCCTAATGTGTCCCGTCTCCAGACTTTCAGAAATGAAATCCTTCATTGCTTGTCTTTCGGGACCAGATATAGTAAACATCCTAGCTTTGGGCAGTTTAGCTCCGGGAACGAGGTTGATAGGGCAATCATATGCCCGATGAGGGGGCAAGTCTCGGCACCCCTTCTCTGAGAACACATCCTCATACTCCGATAGGAATGGGGGCAGAGATTCAGCAGATACCACCGAAAGGGATGTAGCCAAACAATTCTCCGAACAAAAATCACTCCATTCCACAATGTCCCTGGACTGCCAATCCACTACGGGATTATGTTTAATCAACCATGGCAAGCCCAGGACAATGGGAGCGGGGAGACCGTCTAAGACATAGCAAGATAACGTCTCCTGATGTTGGGATCCAACCGTTAACTTAATGTTATGTACGATATGTGTGAGACTACCCTGAGCAAGAGGGGCTGAGTCGATGGCATAGATACGGATGGGGCGAGACAATAAACAGCGGTTAAGCCCATGAGCGTGTACAAAACAAGCATCCACCATGCAGATCCCCGCACCACTATCCACAAACACAGAAATGCCTTCCGTTTTGCTCTCTAGCGCCACCTCTGCACTCAGGAGAAAATGGGAAGTACAAACGGAGGATACACACACCTCCCGCTCGACCACCTCCACACCCCCCATAGTCACATGAGGTCCCGGCACCCTAGTCCGTTTAGGAGCGTAGGGACAGGCCCCGATAAAATGGTCTCCTTTCCCACAGAAAAAACAGACCCCCTTCCCCCTGCCCCGGGAGGCACCGGAGGAGAGCCTCGAGGCCGCCGCTCCTCCAAGCTGCATAGGTTCCTCCCCCCTCGGGAGAAATGACTCGCCCTCCGAGTGACCACCCGGCAACAAGGAACCACCATGAGAAGGGCTCCCAGTTGCAGGAGGTCTACCCCTCCGCTCCTGGAGGCGTCTATCCATGCGAATAGCCAACGACATAGCTGCCTCCAGGGACGGGGGGGTCTCATACACTGCCAGGGCATCCTTCAGTCTTTCTGAAAGACCCTGGCAAAAATGACTCCTGAGAGCCGGATCGTTCCACTTCGTGTCCATAGCCCACCTGCGGAACTCAGAACAATATGATTCCGCCGACCGAGTCCCCTGGTGGAGATGGCGCAATTTGGATTCAGCCAAAGAGACACGGTCAGGGTCATCATATATGAGGCCTAAGGCGTCAAAAAATCCATCCACAGACTGGAGACAAGTAGAGTCCTGTGGCAGAGAGAAAGCCCAGGATTGGGGATCCCCCTGCAGCAATGATATAATAATTCCTACCCGCTGCTGCTCATCACCAGTGGAATACGGCCTAAGCCTAAAGTATAATTTACAGGCCTCTTTGAACACAGTAAATTTGTCTCTGCCTCCTGAAAACCTGTTAGGGAGGGCAACCTTAGGTTCCGGTCTGGCCGGACCCACTGCTTGATTCCCCAAGACACCATTTTGCGGTTGTGGTCCCTGCAGAGCCGACCGAAGGTCCGCAACCTCCAAAGACAAGGTCTGCAGCTGCTGGGACAAAGCAGACACAGGATCCATAAGGAAAGGAAGGAAAATCAAATCCTCCCCTTCCTTCACTTACAGTTATGGCAGGTGATAATGTCACGCTGGGAGTGGGGAAGACACCCAGCGTAGGATAACGACGGGGGGGGGGGGGAGTCCCTAATGCTAAGGGCACAAGAAGGAGACGGTGACCCCTAGACTTCCTAGAGCTGACCCTGTCTGCCCTAACGTCCCTATACAGTCTCCTCAACTGTCGCCGACCACGAACCTCGTCCCTCTCTGATCCTAGCACTATCTTATCTAAGGATCAGATGGAGAGGTTCACTAGACCCCTCCACTATCAACTAAAGACAAACACCAGGGAAGACAGACATTTGGGAAAAGGAAACACTTATCTGACAGCAGAACACAGCAACTTCCACAACCTCAGCTTCTGCTGGAGCAAGGATAAAGTGTGCACAAGGAACTATCACCTGCACCGAGGAAGGGTAATGAACCTCCTTATAAAGGTGGAAGGAGTCTGCTGGGTCCTAGTGACCTACAACATTGGTGGATAAAACCAGACCGAGCGCAAGACCTCCACAGCCGTCTCCCCATAATAGAGAGATCTCATCACACCTTCTTTCCCTCAACACAGAAGGTAAATGCTCCTGAAAGAGACGGACCATCCTCCACCATTATGGCTGGTGGGCCAAACGCTGGGATCGTCTGCGCGTGGCCTCCACCCTGTCATCCGTGCCACCCGTGACAGCTCTGGTCCGGGGCTGTCCGGTGTAAACCAGGCAGCCCCGGACTGGTTTTTTGGCCCCATTGTAGCCTATGGGGCCGGATGGGGCCGGATGGCAGCTCTCTGTCATCCGGTTTCCATCTCTCCGGTGGAATCTGGGAGAATTCAGATTATTCTCCCCTGACACAAAAGTGATGCTTGCATAATTTTTTTGTGCAGGGAGAAAAATCTCCCCAATTTGCCGTATCCCAGATTCTCCCGGAGCCAGGGCAATCCGACACTCCCTAACATGGGAGCCTATGGGGCCGGATTGCCCTTGACCGGGAGGATCCGGGAACCGAACACTGGCGGCTGCACGCCACTGTTCTTTCAGGTCTTGAAAAATCAGCAGCTGCGGCTGCAATTACAGCCGTCTGGCTGCACACAGAACCGGAGGGCACATTTGGCCCTCTGGTTCTGTGTGCTGATCCGGTCCGGGGCTGTCAGGGTCATCCCGGACAGCCCCGGACCGGATCACACCATGGTGTGAAGCCAGCCTTAGTATTTTGTAGCATAACTTCTTGCTTTAATTACTGCACCACACTGACAGGGCATTGAAACCAATGGGGTATTCAAGACATCTTGAGAGATCTTGGTCCTTTCCGTTTGCAAACAATTTATCTTTATTGCTTTAGGTACGGGTCCCAACTCATCGCCCTAACTCATCCCAGAGGTGCTCTATAGGGTTTATATCAGGTGATTGACTTGGCCACTGCAAAAGGTGAACATTTTCTAATTTTTCTTAACCATTTTTTTACTATTTGGATGTGTGCTTAGGATTATTGTCTTGCTGGAATTTCCAGCCCCTGCCTACTTTGGTTTTACCATTTGGCAGCATTACATTCTCCATTATTTCCTTGTACATGGAAGCATTCATATTTCCATCAATTCTATGCATAGGGCCAATGGCAGATGCAGAAAAGCAGCCCCAAACCATGACATTTTAGTACAAGAAAGAAAAAATATCAGCTCACCATTGATGTCCTTCTCCGAGAATCCCCTTCATAGCATGAGTCGTGGCTTGGCAACCGCCGATTGTGAAAACCAGAGGCAGAGATTGACCCAGCGATGGGGAATAATGGCAGCACGTAGAGGAAAAATATATAAACTGCACTTTATTGCAAATCCATAAAAAAATATATAAAAATAATGCACAATGTGTTGCAGTCAGATCAGTCCGTAGGACGGTTAAGAGCGACGTGTTTCAGCTAAAACAGAAGCCTTAATCATGAACCATGACATTGTCCCTACCATGCTTCACTGTAGGTGTTTAGTCATTTTAGTCATTACATTTTCCAATTGAGCAGAGTATATGGTGCTTACCATAACTGCATAACAGATTGAACTTCAATTCATCCGACCACAACACCTTAGACCAATCTGTTTCTCCCCGTCGGATGTGCTTCTTGGCAAATTCAAGTTGGACCTTCCGCTTCTTTGTAGAAACGAAAGTCTTCTTTGCTGGAACTCATACATTCAACGCTACTTTTCATATGGTGGGTTTACACGTTGCGATATCGGCGTCCAACTCTGACCAAAAGTCACGTGGTTCGTGCGTTGGACCCGATATCGTTCGTGCGTTGTACGGTGTGAACGTACAATACGATGCAGGAACGATATCAAAACGATATCGGGGATCGAATGAGCGTGCTCTCCAATGGGCCGATATTGGATGGAGGTTGGAAAGACCAGGCTCCAGCTGCGTCCCCAGCAGCAGGACAGGCCATGTCACCGCAGCCATCACCTCACCCTTCCAGATCTCCAGATGACGTGGCATCAAGGGGCACATTGTCCCCGGCCTCCCCATCAGCAGCACAAGGTGCCTCTCGGCCTACATCTACCCCCGCATCACCGACACCACGTGAAGGAGAGTCTCCGGGGCCATCTCCTGCCTACTTGCCTGCGCCAGCGCCAGACCATGGACATCTTCAAGTGTCTATGGCGTCGGCCCCAGAAGAGCAGTCAACACCACATGGCCAATCTGCCTTACAGGCAATTATGGAGACCTACGCGACATCCCACCCTGAATCACCCATTGAGCAACATTTTGTCAGTGATTCTGGTAAGTGTGAAATCATTACAGGCCTTGTTTATTTAATGTAAACACTATATTGGTCTATGTTTGAAAACACAGACCTAACCTCCTTTGTTTACGATTTTTCACTTATTAGGCACAACAGCTGCAGGTTTTGGATTGAACTTGAGGCAATCCCCCTCCTCGGATAATGGATCCCCTCCTGGAGTTGGTAAGTCCTTTTTGTTGCCACCCTTTTAATGTTCTTTAACTTAACTTTAACATTTTGGCTCACTGATCTGTGTGTTTCCACACTGTAGGTGTAACATCTTACCTGGACCTCCTGCAAGCCCACCAAGAGGCTGTCCAGAAGCTCCGGGAGGCAACAACCCAGCTGGAGGTGGTGGGTGCCAAGATGCACCAGTTCTTCACCCACCAGTGAAGGTGTGGCCCTGTTGGCCCACATCAGTGACTTGCCCTCAAAAATCTGTTGATTGTTGGAATCCGACTTGGTTATTGATGTCATGTTGACATGTTTAGTTTTGGCACGTTGCTATAATATAGTGTGGTCATGTGGACCCTAATGTGTCCCATTAGTTGACCTGACCAGGCCATTGTTTGTGAGTTTTTATAAGGATAATGTGTTTGACCAAATTGTGGTCATTTTAGAAATTAAAAAAATATATTTCACTTTAAAAGGTAAATTTTGTGTGTTGCTCGGCCTTTGGAACAAAGGCTGAAAATACATTCTGCAATCCACCACAAAATTACTTGTGTGCGTGTTTACTGTTGCAAATTTAGTACACATACCAAACACATTGCATTTGGCACAACATGTTCAGGCCAAGGCCAAACATATGTATGTAATTTGTGTGCTCCAACACCAAAATAGAGGACACAGGGCAGCCACCTATTTGTGAGAGGGGAACAGTGTTCTAAGACCTGGCCCCATACACAATGCCACATTGTGTGGAGGCCAAGCTAAGGGCCAAAGATGTGTGGACAGCAGTGTTTACCTATGCAGCCGCTTGAAAGTAGAAATTTTGCCCCACACATATTTGGAACCTTAGCCAGTACCTTGTTTTTCGACCTTCAGTGTTCCTTTCAAAATTACAAATTTCAAATATGTCAGGAGAAATCTTTGGAACATAACACATAGGGCCACTTTACACACACCAACTTATCTGGAAAACTTCATAAAAACTCACTGGTTGCAGTGAAATCATGGACACATTGCTCCATTTGTACACAGCCACAAAATGGAGCAATGTGTTCATGATTTCACTGCAATCAGTAAGTTGGTCAGAAGTTGGACACATAAGTTGGTGTGTGTAAAGTGGCCCTCACACATAAGTGTTTGAGAGCTACTTGGAGTGTCTGGTACACCTGTGTGTGATATTATTAGCCTTGGAACATACTTTCACCTGGTCTCTGACCTTTAATTATTAACATATGAAAGACACCAATATGTTGTAATGATAATTTATTTGTGTGGCCAAAAGAACAACCAAAATCTAGGTTTTTTTCACCATTAGAAAAAAATTTGTTAAGCCAAAAAAAAAAAAACCCACAAATTGCAGACCCAAACTCAGAGTTGTTGGTAGCGTCCCAAATATGGATCATAGTCTGCAGCAGGATTGGCGATGCCAGACTCACCCTGTTGCCTTGCTGGAACAGGGTGTGGCCGGTGCAGAGGGAAAGTTGGAAATGGCTCCCTCCGCACCTCAGGAATATGTCCAGGGCTAAACATAGCCATTTGCGGTGGATGATGGGACACTGACGGGGGCTGGGGTTGCTGGGTGGCCACGGTGGCCTGGGTGGGCTGGGGGTGCTGTGGGGGCTGTGCCAAGACGGTCTCCCCGTTCAGTGTCCCATTCCTCGACGCCTCCAGGGCCAGAGTAATGATCCGCTGAAGGTGTGTTCTTTCTGGCCGGGCCAGCTCCGACACCCGTTCACTGACCATAAGCCCGATCCCAGTCCAAGGGACACGTTCAAGGTTCAGCAGCACCTTCTTGGCCCAGTCACCCAGCTGGGTAGAGGGGGGAGCTGGTCTTCTTCATATTCTGGCCCCCTCACTGGGCCGAGGGTGCTGCATGGCGGGATCGGGATCAGGCTCCCCCCACCCCCGATGTAGTGGGGGGCTCTTCCGGAACGGGTGCCTCCTCCTGGCTGGGCCCGGCGCCTTGAGGGTCCTGTTACAAATGTAAAAAAAAAAAAAATTGTAAAAGCAAGAAACATCTATGCTCTAACAGCAAACATCCCTTGGCCCACTTAAAGCATGCAATGTAAGCTATTTTAAAAGACGCCACTAGTGAGCCATTGACAGATTGAAAAGTATTGCAACACACACTGCTTACTCTACTCAGATAGGTAAGCACCATGGTTACGCATATCTGAGGAGACTAGCACACTATGTCTGTTAGAAGTTCAAAGGCCAAAACCACTCCATTTAAAAATGTGCACTGTTTAAAATAACACACGATCATATGTTTGATCAGTGACACACAACACCAGTGTCTCCAACCACCATTGCGGAGAGAGAGAACCACAAAGATCTACAACATACCTCTTGTGGCGGAGCCGAGACTTGGAGAGTGGCGGAAGAAGTTTGTGCAAAGTCCCTGCTGCACAGTGTAGTCGGAGGGAGATGCTGGTCCTTGAGGAAATGGAGGAGGTTAAAGTACCACAAACGTGGCACATAAACCTCCCCCGTTCCACTACCAGACCGCATAGACTTGTTGACTTCATTTAGTTCCCTCTTGTACACTGTGCGCAGATTGGATATTTTTTTTTGCACAAACTTCAAATTCACACTCAGCCCCGGGTTGTGCTGCTGGCTGAGTGCGATGAGCTGGTCATACGCCACTCTCCGCACCGTATTGTTCTTATATTCCGGCGCTTTGGTCCGCCACAAGCACTCCAGCTCCTGGTATTTGGCTATGAAGGCCTGGATAAATTCCTGGTTGTCTGTCATCTGTGAACACAGAAAAAGGCTGTCAACACACACATGCATGGATCATGTCCTTTCATGTGTTTTCATGTGGCTAAATGTGTCCCTGTGAACACATGATTAATGTGTCATTCATGGGTCATACATTTCACAAGCTAAACATGACGCATGTGGCAATAAGGGTATGAATCTACATGGGCTAACAGTATGTACGTATGCCACTATATTCAAATGGATGTAAGCCAAACATTGGCAGCTTTAGGGTGACCACACAACCAGCTAAAGTAGCGTCACTGAGGTGGTATGTATATCGCCCTCTCCTCCAAGGCATGATTGCTTAGGCTATTTTACAAATACACATGGACATGGCCAAAGCAAACATGCATGTGAAGGTAATGTTAAACCAAGTAGGGGAAAATTGTGTGGTGCTCATGTACATTTGAACCAATCAAATTTAAACCAAAAATGTAGTAATGCAACAGGGCCCATTACAACACACTGAGGATGCCAGAAGCAGCAGAGACAGCTACTGCTCATATCTCAATGGCCCTGGGGCAGTGCCCTGGCAGCCACACGACATGTAAGGGGGTAGTCATAGGTCCTTAATGTGCCATGTGTTAGGAAGCTTGTAATTTGTTTATGTTGAAACACTGTACTGTATGTTTTGTTGGCAAATGTAGCCCTTTTTCTGTTTATGTATTATGTCACATTCTGTTGTTATGATTTTCAAAGGTGTGTGTGAACACTATAACAATATATTTTTTTGGAAACCACAAGTCTGTGTGCATACTTTATTTCAAACATGATTAAAGTATGTGACCTATTGCATTTTATGTTGTGCTGTGAGGTTTGGTACCCAAATAGGGTTTAGGGGTGCCTGCACCATTGTCTGCACATGTACATTACACATGTATATGGGTGAGCAAACAGAATGCATTTTAAAATGGGTTTCTCTATGGCCACATTGAGTCTTTTACACATTGCTGGGTGAACACATATGGGCTATCATTGTGTGTGTCATTTACACATATGCAGAGGTGTAAACACATGCATACATTTAGCATGGAACAACAGGGGTAATGCTATGTGAGTTACATACACATGTGCAGACTTCTAGTGTGGAGGTGAGCAACTTGATCAGTAGTGTGATATTTAAATATCTATATGTGCCACGTCACACAAACAGATAATTATGCAGATATTGTTTGCAGATCTCTGTTTGCAGTGAAATCATGGGCAAATTGGACCATTTTGTGGCTGGGTACAAATGAACAATATGTCCATGGTTTAACTGCAACCAGAGATCTGCATAAAATATCTGAACATATATCTGTGTGTGTGACATCTCCCTATGGAGCAGTTCTCATTTTTTAAAACACATTATCTTCATAAAGTGAGAATTTGGCAACGAAACAGAGTGTTGCAGCAAATGCGACGCATAACATATCTAATAAGCGGCTTAAACAGTAGCACACAATGGTTAAATCCATCCGGGACGCCAGCATGTTGGAGACGTTTATTGTCCAATGAAGACGCACTGTCGCCGGCCAATAGGATTGTTGTGGGCGCGGGCAAATACTACCTTATAGCTGCCCATGTCTTCAGCTCCGCGTAATCCACGCCCAGATTGGTTATGTGGTTGTGCTGTGTGAAAGCCCAACTACGATGTGAAATGTCGGCGGCCCGTCGAACGCGGCCACTTCCGGATCGTTGTTCCATCGTTGATTGGAGGTTAAGTTGGTACGTGTAACATCTCCTGTGCGATCTTAAATTTGTGCCAAAAACGTGCGCGCTCCCGCGCCGTTGTATACGATGTCGGAACGATATCGCGACCTGTAAACCCACCATTAGCCATTGCACCACAGTTTGGTGACTCACTTTGACCCCATATTCTTTGTTTCATTGTATTCCATAGCTCCTCTTTTTGGCTTTTGCCTGACTTCTGTCTCAGAATATTAAGCTTTCAGACATCTGGTGATAAATTTGGCTTTGTCTTTGCCATGTTTTAACCGAAAAAAGTACACACAAAAAAAAGAAAAAAATTAGGCCAGATTAAACTACTCATGACAAAAAATGCAAAACATTTATCCCATCAAATATGAAAAAAACATAAAGGGATAAAACAATGTCAAACACAATTTTAATCCTTACAGCTGACAACCATTTGCTTTCGATTTACTGAGATCACCAGAAAATTAACATCACAACAACCAGACAGAAGTAATCACAGTTTAAAAAAAAATGCTAAACTTTTGGTCACAACTGTGCTCCTTATGGTTTGTCCTGTTTATTCCCACTTGCTTCATGATTCCATGCTGATGTGACCTCTTGGCTTGGACTCTGATTCACTCCTCTGGACATATTAATAACTGAGGATGACAGAGAAGCGCATAATAGGGTCTTAACTGTGTGACTAGACAGGTGGTAAAATATAGTGGGGGCTTACCTTTGTAGGCTGTGCCAACCAAAACCACTATATAATCCAAGCTGCAGCAGCCACCTTTGGGTAGACATAATACAAACACCAATAAGAAGGTGCAATGTCGCGATGCCAGGTGGAGACACATCAAATGCAGGGATATCTTAGAAAGTGATTTATTTTTCAATGTGTTTCAGAACGCTAAATGGCTCCTTCAGGAAAACAAATCACATCAAGTGTTTTCTTCTTCCTGAAGTAGGGGCTATTTAGCACTCCAAAATGTGTTGAAAAATAAATCACTTTCTACGACATCCCTGCCTTTGATATGACTCCTCCTAGCAGATCACAAAGAATCAGGAGAATCTGGGAATATAAACTTATGATGACCTTTGACACACTGAAAGCAGGAATGAATGTGTCTCATGGATTTATGTATTTCTACATCAATTGAGGAATTTTCAAGTCTCGGACCAACCACTAATCAAAGGACAATAAAACTATCTGTACCTCTTATCTCTGACCTCTGATTTTAGTTCTCAAGCTGCTCTTTCCCCCATCCAAGACTGACAACTATTTTCTGCTTCATGTCACCTGTCTTATTTACTGTCTTATCCAACCCTGTATATGTGTATATATGTGTGTGTTTAGACGTTGTGTCATTATTAAGATTAAGAGACCTTACAGTCTCAAAAGCTTGCTATTTTTTACCATCTTCTCAGTTAGCCATTAAAAGTTAAGGAATCTCAGATTTCAATACTTTTCTATCTACTGGCTAACATGGTACAAACATTTTTTTTACCTTATTTAAGACTACAAGTAATGTTTGAAATACACTTAAAAGTGGAATATTATATAGTAAAATAAAGCAGGGAAATAAAATGTGATGTCCACAATTACAAAGATCTCTATTTGTGGGAAATGCAGGTATGTTTCATCTTGAAAATGTGTGGGGGAATACAGGGTTTGAGCTGTTTCTAGTGATCTTCATGTATGTTATGTTCGGGTCCCTGCCAGTAGGATATAAAGCCCTGGTTATGCATTTGTACAGCTTTTTGAGTAAGTATAATATTAAGGGCAAAATCTTACCGCCGGCCAGTAACAAATATGGCGGCAATTGAACTCGGTGCCCGCGCGCATGCGCAGTTATGTTATGGATGATGCACATTACAGAGTTTGCGCAGTCAGACCCAGAAGACACCGGGACCGCAGCCTATACAGCGGGATAGGCGATGGGGTAGCTCAAGTGTGCTTCTATATAAATATTCTAATTTTTTTTTTCAGAAAATCTTTATTAACGACTTATAAATAGGATACAAAATAGCGATATCAAGTCCAAGCACTTAAGGGTACAGAAAGGGTCTGCCAAATAGTGAAGAATCATTAACATAACATTCACAGAACGTATCACCAAGATATTAAATACATAGGAAAAGAAAGTGCACAGTCAAATATGATCTTGATGGTAAAAGAAAATAATTCTTCTGCAGGTCTTGGACATACTATGAGATATGGTAGGAAGATAAGTAAAGCTAGACAAACAAGCTGCTGTAAGTTGTCATGGAAACATAAAATATTTGGTGTACCAAAACAGCATGTATTTCCAAGAACGGAGCAAAGAAAGTAGAACAGAAGGGAAAGAAAAGAAGCAAGGGAAGAAGGAATAGAAAAGGAACAGCAGTAAAGGGGAGGGGAGAATAGGGCCAAACCACCTCCGCTCTGTCGTTTTTGGCTCAAGAGGGGGCAAGTCAATGCCTGGTAAGTCTATGATCCCAGGATCTTCTCAAACTCAGAGATTCCCGAAATATCAGCCAGGCCTGCCAGGTCTGGAAGTATTTATTTGTCTGGGAGTCTGAGTGGGCAGAGAGTCTCTCCATTCTACAAATAAAGTCCATCTCCTTGACCAAGTCCAGAATGTAGGGACAAACCGGTGAACGCCACTTTCTCGGAATTATAGATCTAACTGCAGTAAGGCAGTGATGTAACAAGCCTGATTTGATTCCCTTGAAAGAACCCGGGGATCATAGAGAGTAATCCAATTTGGGGCAAGCAAAGGATCCTCTCACTAGAAATGAGAGTGTAAAGGTCGAACACTTTGCACCATAAGGTTAGGATTGAGGGGCAGGACCACCAGATATGTAAAACGGATCCCACCTCTCTCTTGCACCTCCAGCAAACATCTGAGGTATCCGGGAATATTTTCTTGAGCTCCCGAGGACATCTGTACCATCTGGTAACCAATTTGAAGCTAGTCTCCTGAGCCTAAAGGGCCTGTCACACGCGTCAATGTCGTCAGTGAGATGATCGCTGACGACATTGACGGCTGATTGCTGGTGAGCTGTCACACAGACAGACTCACCAGCGATCAATTGACCAGAGACATCATGGAAACGATTTAAATATCGTTTCCATGATGTCTTGCTCCCGCTGCCAGCCTGCTGGAAGCGGGAGCAGGCTGGTCTCCAAGATAAACTGCGGGTATCTAGGCAGTGCGCGCTGCCTAGATACCCGACTTGTACCTTAGTTACCAGCCTCTTCCGCTCACCGGCTGGTATCTAAGGTACACAGCGGGTAACTAGGTACACCCGCTGTGTACCTTAGATACCAGCCGGTGAGCGGAGGAGGCTGGTAACTAAGGTACACGTCGGGTATCTAGGCAGCGCGCGCTGTCTAGATACCCGCAGTTTACCTTGGAGACCAGCTCCCAGCGCTTGTGAGAGGTGCTGGGAGCTGGAATATCGCTACTCCCGGTGTCACACGCAGCGATGCTGCATGTCCACCGGGCGACAATCGCCAGGTTTTAGAGCAGGTTCTAAAACCTGGCGATCATCAACCAGCGATTTATCGCTGGTTGATTCAGTATGTCACACGCATCAATATCGCTGCAACGTCACTCGCAGCCGAGATCGTGCAGGCGATATTGATGCGTGTGACAGGCCCTTTACAGGCCAAAGACAATTTGTGCATACATAGGAGAGATTTATTCAAGTCCAGGTGCGTCGCATCACCCCTAAGGTCCTGCTCCCATTCTGAAATGTACCACAAGGATCTTGTCGTCTCAGTCATAGTAAGGTACGCATATACCTGAGAGATCACGTGGGATGGTGCGGAGTCTGAGAGGAGCAGCAATTCGTATGGGGAGCATACACCTAGAGGGTCAGATTGGCCCCCGAAGGAAGAGACGAAGGAACTGACCTGGAAGTACTCGAACCATCGCATGGGTCATCCACCGAGGCAAAAGAGGCAAGCGTGGGTACCGCATTAGAACCCAGTAAAGCTTGGGACAATCCAGGACTGTCCACGGTGTTCCAGATCAGGAAGTGATCAGTCTGAACCCCTGGTGGGAGGGCTGGGTTATCAAAGATTGGTGTCATGGGCCCCCAAGGGAGTGAGATGGAGAATTGACGATTCAACACGTCCCATGTCCGGAGCAAATCTTTGATCAAAGGTGACAACAAGAGGGATCATGGGTGGTCTGAAAGTTCTACCCAGGGGTGAGAAGTGAGAGCCCAACCCACCATAGTGTGCTCTAGGCGGACCCATTGTTTCGTCCCGTAACCCGTGGAACCAATCAGTCAATCTCGTAAGAAAGGCAGCAGCATGGTAAAGCCAAAAGTCGGGAAGCCCATCCCCCCCCACTCTAGGTCCGGTCAGGATTTTATATGCCAGTCTCAGTCTAGTACATCTCCAGATGAATTTCGTACACAAGCGTTGCAGTTGTGTAAAGAAGAAACGGGGAAGTGCTGTCAGGACTGTCTGGAATAGATACAGGAGCTTTGGAAGCACGTCCATTTTCAGGACATTAATACGTCCAAACCATGATAGTGAGCAGCAGTCGAACGAAGTCAGGTCGGTAGTGATCTTAAGCAGTAAGGGCTTGTAATTCAAGTCGTATAAGAGGGAGGCGTCCGCCGTCAGATGTATACTGAAATAGGATAGGGAAGGTGCACACCACCTAAAAGGAAAGGTGTCTCTCAACTGCTGTACCCGACTCTTTGACAGACTGACATTAGCAGTTCAGATTTCGCTAGATTGACGTGAAAGTTACTAAGCTTGCCGTACACCTCGAACTCTTTAAGGATGCTGGGAATCGAGACCTCTGGGTCCGTAATATACAACAAGAGATCGTCGGCATACAAGGCGAGTTTATATGTATTCCCTTGAACCATAATCCCGTGTATGTCAGGATTCAGGCGCAATGCATTTGCCAGGTGTTCCATAACCAAGGCATACAGGAGGGGAGAGAGGGGGCACCCCTGACGTGTACCGTTCCGTATGCGGAAAGGTTCTGACAGGACACTATTACATCTAACCTTAGCTGAGGGCTCCGAGTACAGTGACATGACTCTACTATGGAACAGGGGCCCTATCCCGGAACCCTCCAAGACCTTTTCAAGGAACCTCCAATCGACTCTGTCGGATGCCTTCTCCGCATCGACTGATAGAATACAAGATGGTCTCAGGGAACTCTTTGCATGAGAAATCAGAAGCAAGGACTTGATGGTATTATCTCTTGCCTCTCTACCCAGAACAAAGCCCACTTGATCATCATCTATCAGCCGAGGCAGAAAGGGGCCGAGTCTGACAGCCAGTAACTTAGCAAAAATTTTCACGTCCACATTAATTAGTGAAATGGGACGGTAGCTGGCACAAAATTCCGGGTTTTTACCAGGTTTCGGAATAACGGTGATTATGGCCTCGAGAGATTGTCTAGGAAACGGGCAGTCAGTGGAGATTGCATTGAAGACCCTAGTTATAAAGGGCACCAGAGGAGTCAGAAACTTCTGATAGAATTTGGTCGTGAAGCCGTCCGGTCCGTGGTTCCGATTGGTTGGTGTAGACTTAATGATGTGAGATATCTCCTCCACCGTAAACGGCTTGTCCAGCTCCTCAGCTGTCCCCTCCTGCAGCCTCGTCAAGGCAGTGTCTGCTATGTATTCAGTCAGCAGAGCATCAGGGTCACCAGAAGGGGTGATTTTTTGAGTATTACGGATGTTATATAGGCCATTGTAATATTGTTGGAACGTTTCGGTGATGTTGTTTGGGTGATATTCCTCTTTATATTGGGAACGTATCAATGAGATAAAAGAGCTTGCAATTTTGGGTCTTAAATGTCTGGCCAGCGGCCCCCTGCATTTATCCGCGAACTCATAAAAAAAGTAATGTGCCCGTTCCCTAAGTCTAGAGTAAGCTTGATCAAGGGAGTTCCGGAGGTCATCTCTGAGTTTGTTTAAGCGAAGGAGGAGGTCCTGTGTGGGGGATGCCTTATTGGCTTGCTCTAAAAGATGAATTTGAGATACTAGATTTTCAATATTTATTGTTTTTAGTTTCTTCAGTCTTGACCCTTCACGAATAAGAACTACCCTTATCGTGCATTTTAATGCTTCCCATTACAAGGGAAGAGATGTGGGGTCCTCTGTGTGGATGTTCAAAAACTCAGAGATCATAGAAGTCACCGTCCGTATAGTCTCACTGTCTGTGAGAAGGTCAGGGTTAAGAGTCCATTGCCAGGGGCGTGGGGGAATGTCAGGGAGATTAAGCGTCAAGAAAATCGAAGAGTGGTAAGACCAGACCATGGGAGTCTGAAATCTACCCTTAACATCAGTCTCCGCCCCAGAACGTGTGTGCCAAAGATTTGTTTATGGCTATGCTTACACCTTTGGACCACGTCTCAGGGTTCGGAGAATGATACCACGAGGTATAGTATCACTTTGTCACATTGGGAAAGTTACCCGCTTTAAAATGAGTTTCTTGCAGTAACAAGAGTTGTACACCCATCCTATGAAATCTATGGAAGAGCTGCGTCCTTTTCTGCGAGATGTTAAATCCCCGGACGTTTAGAGAGGCTATCCTAAGAGGTGGCATGGAGGATGGCCCCGTAAGGGGAAGGGGACGGACCCCAGAGATCTGAGCAGGAGACTGGAGGGAGGTGAAATGTAGAGGGAATGCTGAGTGGGTGGAGGAAAAGGGAACAGAGAGCCCACAGTACAAGAGGAGAAGGGTGTAGAGAGATAGAGATAGGAAGAAAAAAGAGAGAAAAAAGAGAAAAAGCCCTCTTAAGGGGAGGGCTGAGTCCACATGCCTAGGTTGGGGACAAGTAAGACTCGGACAGTCAACTGAAAAAGGAACTGTCCAGTCAAAACCTGTTATACAGGCTTCCTTATGGGAGAGGTAACCAAATGATGATGGGATGTAACGGCAACCCAGGGTTGACTTGACCCCAACACTGTTATGTGCTGATAAAAGCCTAAAAAAAAAAAATGAACAACCCCAAAACATGAAAGAGATTTAGATTAACCAGCAGTATTATTTGAGATTTTAAGACTCCTATGCCAATCAGAAACTAAGTAAGGTTTGATTGTTCAAAGGGAGGTAACGGCACTTATGCGGTGGAGTAGTTTAGTCCCGACACAGCATAACAAACAATAAGTTTGCTGCAGATCATAAGCCGCATTTAGTTCCGACGCAGCATATTTAGATATTGTAATCCAAGGCATCAACTATTCTGGTATATACCAGATATACAAAAGAGGAGATTTGGTAGGGGAAGTAGGATGTGGGAGGAGGGATTGGGGCATGGTAAGAGGCATGGGAATGGGGAGGAGGGGGGGAAAGTAAGGGGGGTAAGGAGAGATAGGAAGGAGAAAACAACAGGCAAAAGGACAGGTGCAAACTTGGGCCGCAGGATGCAGCATACTTCTCAGTTGAATAGAATCGGAGGGAACCAAAATCCAATCCGTCAGAGTAATAACATATTTGTCATATATTAGTTCTTTGCATTAATATGATCGCCATATCACACTAAAGAGTCATAGTACGCTGACTGGACAAATGGAGATATAAGGGGAGGGGGAAGGGGGAGGGAGGGGAGTGTTAAGGAGGAGGGGGGAAGGGGGAAAAATGCACATAAACTAGGATAACAAGTCATTCTTATAACTCAGCTAGGTAAGGACGAAGGCATCCACGACATCTGGCTCTCAGAGGCAACGGCTGGCGTCTTCTCTCTTCTCCTCCACGAGAATATGCTATCATATTAGACGGCCAATCCATAATGTCGACATCCGGCAGACCCAGGTTCTCAGCAAATGATGGAAGGTCTCGGGGATCTCTGAAGACGATAGCCCATTCTGGTGTCTAACTTGGAGCTAGAAGGGGTAGCCCCAAGAATAGGCCAAAACTTTGTCACGGTCGTAGGGCCCTACGTTTTGTCAAGGTGACCCTAGACAAGTCATCTAATTGTTGTATGTCCGCACCATCAAAGTCTATAGGTTCGTGCACTCCTCATGATGTCGTCTTTGAGGCTGTACAGGTGGAGGCGGCAAATAACATCTCTCGGGTTATTTGGATCAGACGACCGTGGGCGTAAAGCTTGGTACACTCTATCGAAAGCAATTACTGAGTCAGCCGGTCTTTCAAGGATCGTGTTAAATATGCCTTGTAAGGTAGGGGCGAGTTCCAGTGGCCCCGTTGCCTCGGGGAGACCGCGTACCCAGATATTGTTGCGCTGATTCTCCGAATCTTCTAGGTGATTGAAGATGAATGATAATTGCTCGGAGTGCAAGTCCAAAAGCCTTTGTTGGTCTGTCAAACGGTAGGAATAGGAAGCTATGGAGGATTTTACGGTGGTTACCCTCTCTGTGACTTGAGAAACCGAAGATTGCAGGCTCTGAATCTCAGCCCTACAGAAGGACTCCAAGCGACAGATATAACTCTCCATGTCCTCTTTAGTAGGAATTGCCGCCATCCAGGTCTGGAGATCTCTAAGTTCCCCCAACATTGTGTCCGTCGGGGACGGCCAGGTTAGTGGACCAGGGTCAGGGTGGTGTGAACTCCCAAAAGCTGAGGCACCCTCACCGGCAGAACCATCTATCACCTCTGTAGATGTTTCTCCCTGAAGCTGGGGCGGGGGAGGGTGCAAGGATGGTGGAGCCGACATATTCCCTGTATTGTCTATAAGAAATCTTTGGATGCCTCTTTCCCCTTGATTAGTTGAGGGGCCAGCAGGGCTTGGGGATGTTCTCCTACTTCTAGACCTCATGGTGCAGGATAATGGAGAAGGATAAAACATTTGAGCTAAACCAGGTTCCTTAATCTATGTGTGTGAGTTGGAGCACACAAGCAGGCTGATAAACTGTAGTAATCTCTTGGTATAAGTAGTAATCAGGGCTTTCTTGAGAAGGCAGTTTATTATGGGCACACAGAATTGCTCCAATTATGATATTAATGGTGCACAGGTGCCTGGAGTGATATGTCTGTAGGACAGATGACACAAGGAAGAGCAGCGGCAAGCTGAAGGCAGAGTTAGAGATTCACTTAGCTGTGTATGTTCAGCGTCCCCGTCCTCTCTCCGGCGCAACACCTCCAAAGTCCCCTTCTGCAGTTGTGCCTCTTCCCTAAAGGGTGAGAGCGAGCCCCAGCCAGCGATGTCTTCAGATCCGGTCTTGGACCTCCCGCAGCGGGCAGCAGATCAGTTGGCGGCCGGTAGGGAGGAGGTCTCTTCACACGCGCTGTCTCTCACAGGGAAGCCGCGGCCATCTTGGGGGTGTGAAGCCTTGTTGTGTCGGCAGACAGCGGCTGCGGCGGTGCAAGTAAAAACCACCTGAAACAGTCACGACATGCCTGGGTGACTGCTGGAGGGGTAGGTTGTAGTCAGGGTGCCATTTGGGTGCTTCAGTGTCAGGGAACTAAGCGGGAAACCCCGGGAACCAGCTGAGTTCTCAGCACGAGCGTCTGTCCTGCGCCATCACCAGGCCACACCCCCCAGTATTCTAATTTTTAACACACAGGTGCTGCACATAGTTTATAATTATCAATTATATTGTACTGTATTGACGGTTTCGTTAAGGCTGTCTATACATGGCACTATCATTTCACTTTATCATTATAACACTATGTGGCACGCTTTGAGCAATGTATGGCCGATGCATATTGATATTTTTATACTGTTCATATAATTTGATTGTTATGGATTTGATGTACAAAAAGTTCATTTGTTCACATGATGCACTATGCCTGAGAAAGACCTGAGGGTTGAAACGTTGCATCACAAGAGGCTGGATTAAATTTCGTCCACTTCTTCTTTAACATGGAGTGCTGCCTGTTCTTTTGGATCTATGTTTGATGCAGTTGAGCACTGCATACACAGGAAGTATTGCACCCGAACTTGTCCTTTAAGGTTGTGCTGATTCTTTTTTTCCTTGTTTTATATTGTTGGCTCATTGGAGTCTTAGCACTATTTTGTGATTTTTTTGAAGAAATATTGTTGTTTTTACAACTTGGACTATGGATATAGACCAGGGTGGAGCCGTGTGTTTTATGGTATGGCATGGAGGATGAAGAGAGAATATTAAGGGCAGTAGGTGGTTATGCTTCCTTTCTTGTTAATCCCTCTGTTTCTGATATCAAAAAGAAATCTGAAAGTGATTTAAAGAGACTGACTACCATTGAATTACATTTGGTGACATTGAATGAATATTATAAGGCAAAGATTATCCCTAGGGGACTTCGGTCAAATGTAAGGCCAAATTTGATGATGAGTTCTGCTGACTTTTGTGCTAAGTTTTGTAGAATCTCCAACAAATATGCCTTTGATACCATCCTTTTAAATATGGAATCTCTTCAACATGAATTGATAAAGATGAAGGATTGTGTATCTGAGACTGAAAGCAAATTAAGGAATATTTTGTTAGATGCTGATTGGAAAAGTTGCGTGGAGAGTGTGACCACTCATGTCTCCAAATTACATTGTGAATTGGAAGAGACTAAAAAAAAATGGACACGTGACCAGGAAGATTACCAACAAAGCAACATTTATAACTGGCAAAGGGAGAATAGTAACTGAAAGAAGAAAAGTCATTGCTGTATACCAGTTAAAGGACTTAATAATAATGTTATACATGATGGTGATTCTGTCACATTTTCTTTCAGCAGGCACAAATGTACCAAAATACCAAAACCGAAAAATGTAGGACAAGATGAGGGTGTCGGAGACAACACCGACAACAAACAAGAAAAAAAAAAAGAAAAACAAATCCAAACCAACAGCACCACAGAGACAAGAAACAGAGAGATGTATTGACTGTCAACATCTTACTTAAGGTATTAACTCCATCAAAGATTAAGTTGTTAGATGAAGGGCCAATATGGCCCCCGCATATGCAAACATCGCCATGGGGGTGACAATGAGATAAATAACACGGCAACTCACCGCAGTAGGAGTAAATCTTCAAAGCTTTAATCCATGCGAGTTAGACATAGACGACAAGCAAGGGAGGGAGGGAGTGCAGAGACTTGGTGACGGCTCGCCGTTTCGCAGCGCGACTCGCTGCTTCCACGGACCAAACTAGTCTAATCGCCATGGGGGTCCTTGAGGAGGATGTCGTCTCTGTGTCCCACCACTATGTTGGGGGGTGGTGGAAATACATAGACAACATCTTGCTCATATGGACTGGTACAGAGGAGATCTTGCTTGATTTTTTACAATTTTTGAATAATGCTAATCGAACTATCAAATTCATATTCATAGGGATAAGAATATTTTTTAAGACACTGTATGGAGACTAATTGACCATCATGCTGCGTTCTCCTGTGCGTGGTGAAAATCGCGCTCCCCGCAGCCCGCTGTGTGGCTGGTATCCATGATACACAGCGGGTCGCTAGGGGCCGCGTTCTCCGTTCTGCAGCCTGCGTGAAGGCTGCGGAGGGAGAAAAAATTCTAAGTTCTCTGCAAAACACGCAGGGGACTTAATATTTGGCAAGTGTGACCCTAGCCTAAGGATGAATCTGCTAATGAGTTTATTTGCACTGATAATTCATAGGCCGCCAGTTTTTATGGCTCCTTCTGTAATATTGACATAGTGTTGCACAATATTAAGTAATGTGGCACTTTCCGGGAATGATAATAGGAAATTCTCCATTAACTCACTGGTTCACTGGTTTGGGCGTTCTGGTCAGTCTTATGGCTTTCCAGCTGACTTTCTCCTTTAGGTTGAAGTAGTAGGTACTATCCATTTCCCCATGTGCCTCCTTCTTCCTCGTGGCTTCTAGCAGGCAGACAGGCAGGCAACCGCACACTCTTGAGACCCCGGATCTACACCGGTTCTCTAGCCCTATGACAGTCACTGTGCCTCTGGTAGCCTTACAGTATGGCTACTAAGCTTGCAGCCCAGCAGCCTCCAGTTTACTACTAGGCATGATGTCCTGGCAGACTGAGGTGCTGGTACCTCTTCCATCTATGTCACGGAAAACACTTTGCAGTTCTAATGATGCAGAACAAAGAGACTTTTCTGTTTCTACACACAAATTAACAAGATTCAGCTAGTCTATGTTTAATCATGTCAGGTCACAGACTTAATGGAAAAGAGAAGAATTAACTGAGTATAAGGGCAAAATAAGCAATTGTAAGTACAGAATGCTTTATAATATGATGATTGGAATAAATTAAGAGAATAAAGGCTTCTTTAATATGACTTTACTCTACTGATTACTGTGCCTCATGACACACTCAGATCAACTATCATGCCTCCTGACATATCTAGCCCCTCTATCTTGCCACATCATGGCCCCTGATATGCCTAGCTTGGTTATCTTTATGGTGCCTTTACAGTGGGAGGTTTTGTGTGGTTGTCTTGGAAAAATCTACATAGTAAAGTGGTTTCTAGGAAATTTGCTCCCAAATTTGTTGGTCATTACATGAATGCTTAAAATTCAAATCCAATAATGGTTAAGCTTCAGTTCCCTGTAGCTTGGAAAATCAACAACTCATTCCATTCTTCCCTTTTAAAGGAATTTTAAAGGATGCCTGGTTCTTGAGACATTATTGAAGTGGATTTGGATGAGGATTGGAAGTGTGAAGTGGAACCCCTGATCCCAAGTGGAACCACTCCACTTGGAGTCCCGGGATCTAAGGGTGCTTTCACACTAGCGTTTATTTGAAATAGCGGCAGATGCGGTGAAAAAACCGCATCTGCCGCGATTACCGCATATTGGCTGCACTTGTGGCACGGTTGCGGCACGGTTGCGGCAAGCCCCATACAATGTATTGGCGGGCTTGTGGCAGGTGCAGCAAGTGCGGTTTTGGCATATGCGGCAGGTGGGGCCACGAAAAAAAACGCGGTCAGCCGCAGTTTTTTCGTGGTCGCACCTGCCGCAAGTGCCAAAACCGCTTTTGCCGCACCTGCCGCAAGCCCACCTATACATTGTATGGGGCTTGCCGCAACCGTGCCGTAACCGTGCTGCAAGTGCAGCCGGTATGCGGTAATCGCGGCAGATGCGGTTTTTTTCACCGCATCTGCCGCGATTTCAAATAAACGCTAGTGTGAAAGTACCCTAAGTGGGTCAGGTGCTGTGTACAGTATCTGGTGAAGTGGAAGGCTTACAGTTCTAAAGAGGCAGCATGGAGGGCTCGGTATGGAGAGAAGGGACAGCATGGTGTACTCAGCATAGAGAGAAGGGGCAGCATGAGGATTTAATATGGAGGGGGGATATGTGGAGGGTTCAGTGTAAAGAATAGGACAGTGTAGGGTGTCTTAACATTGGGGGTATGAGCATCTCGGCATGGAGAGCTGGGAAGCCTGGAGGTCTCAGTATCAAGAGTGAGGCAGAATGGTGGCCTCCATATGGCGAGTGGGGCAGCTTGGAGGTTCCAGTATGGAGAGTGGGGAAGTGTGGGGAAGAATAGAGAGTGGGGAAGTTTCAGTATGGAGATTGGGACAGCATTATGGTTTCAGTATGGGGAGTGGAGTAGCATGAGGATCTCAGTATGGAGAAGAGGCAGCATGAGGGGTCAGTATAGAGAGATGCAGCTCAGGAGTACCCCGTATAAAGAGTGGGGAAGTGTGAGAGGGTCTTAGCATTGGGAGTTAAGGGGCAGTGGGACAGTCTCAGAGTCTTATTATGGAGAGAGTAGGAGTCTTTGTATGGAGAGTGGAGCAGCCTGGGGGATCTTGGTAAGGAGTTTGGAGGGCTCGGTATGTAGTAAGGGCATGTACATGAGGTGAGGAAAAGTGTGGATACCATACTTAATAATTTATGAGGGAAAACAGTGTGTCGTTTACATTAATAAGCCCATGTCCACACATCTTCTCTGTTAGTATTTAGCGTGTCTGCGCTAAATACTTAGCATTTTCTAGTGAAGCGGAGATGCGTTTGCACCGCTGCTTCCTGGTGACGCAGCCCCAAGTTACCTGATGGTGATCGAGGTAACCAGTTCACAGACAAGGCTGCCTAGTGTCCGCTTTTCCAGAGCAGCCTTGTGTGTGACCTGGTTACCACGATCACCATCGGGTAACCAAGGGCTGCGTCTGCAGAAAGCAGCGTTGCTCACGCATCTGCGCTTCACTGTAAAATGCTAAGTATTTAGCGGTGACCCGCTAAATACTAGCAGAACAGATGTGTGAACATAGCCTAAGTGTTTGGTGTTATGGGATACTACACAAGTGCTTATAGAGTGGTGTGGAAGCCATGTACCATAAAGGGGACAGTGTGGGTCAATGTTTTTGCAATGATTTTGCAGGCAGCACAGTGTGGAGCAATTATTTAGTCATTACAGTTTAGGCTTATTTAAGGCACAACATGGGTGTTTATGATTGTCCTGTGCACTTTGAAAAGCATTGTTCTTAGCAGCATGTGTACATAGGATAATGTGCTGCTGAGAATGATGATATTTAAAGGAAGTCTTTCACTCCCAAAATGTCAACTGAACTGCAGACACAATCACAAACGTGACGTAGCCCCTATAAAAATAATTTCAGACATCTACAACTTAGTTGAAAGAAGCACGTCTGTTACTTTTTTCCCCAATCCTTGGTAAATGTATTAATACAGAGAGTTCTGGAGGGGGCAGACGTGCACACAAAATAGCTCAATACAATCTGGTAATATAAGTATGGCTATCATCTGAAGGTGTTGTGTGCAGGCACAACACCTATAAAAGCATAGAAAACCACTGCTGCTGCCCCGTGGCTGGAGGAAAGGGTTCTTCCAAATGTAAAAAGCAGGGGCTGTGGAGTCGGAGTCGTGGAGTCGGTATTTATTTTGCTGGAGTCGGATTCGGTGTAAAATGGACCTACTCCGACTTCAAAATATATAATAAATTGGGTGCAGTATTTTAATGCAGCATGTGCTGAATATTATTCATATTATTATCTAAATAGCTTGATTATTGTATCATAATACATAGTAACATAGTTTTTACATAGTAACATAGTTTTTAAGGTTGAAGGAAGACTTTTAGGTCCATCTAGTTCAACCCATAGCCTAACATGTTGATCCAGAGGAAGGCAAAAAAAAACCCATGTGGCAACACTAAGCTCCACATTGGGGAAAAAACTCCTTCCTGACTCCACATATGGCAATCAGACTAGTTCCCTGGATCAACGCCCTATCAAAGAATCTAGTATATATAACCGGTAATATTATAGTTTTCAAGAAAGGCATCCAGGCCCTTCTTAAATGTTAGTAGTGAGTCACTCATTACAACATCATGTGGCTGAGAGTTCCATAGTCTCACTGCTCTTACAGTAAAGAATCCACGTCTGTGATTATGATTAAACCTTCTTTCCTCCAGACGTAGAGGATGCCTACTTGTCCCCGTCTCAGGCCTAAGAGTAAAGAGATCATTAGAAAGGTCTCTGTACTGCCCCCTCATATATTTATACATTATTATAAGATCACCCCTAAGCCTTCGTTTTTCCAAGCTAAATAACCCCAAGTTTAATAACCTCTTTTGGTATTGCAGACCCCTCAGTCCTCTAATGACTTTGGTTGCTCTTCTCTGGACCCGCTCTAGTTCAGCTATGCCTTTCTTATACACCGGAGACCAGAATTCTACACAGTATTCTAAGTGTGGTCGCACTAGTGACTTGTATAGGGGTAGAATTATGTTCTCCTCATGAGCATCTATGCCTCTTTTAATGCATCCCATTATTTTATTTGCCTTTGCAGCAGCTGCCCGACACTGGCCACTAAAAGTGAGTTTGTCATCTACCCATACACCCAGGACTTTTTCAGTGATAGTTTTGCCCAGTGTTTTACAATTAAGCACATAATTATACCTTTTGTTTCCTCTGCCCAAGTGCATGACCTTACATTTATCCCCATTAAAGCTCATTTGCCATTTATCAGCCCAAGCTTCTAGTTTACATAAATCCTCCTGTAATATAAAATTGTCCTCCTCTGTATTGATTACCCTGCAGAGTTTAGTGTCATCTGCAAATATTGAGATTTAACTCTGTATGGCCCCTACAAGGTCATTAATAAATATATTAAAAAGAAGCTGGCCCAACACTGACCCCTGTGGTACCCCACTGTTAAGTGTGACCCATTCTGAGTGTGTTCCATTAATGTCCACCCTTTGTTTCCTATCACTAAGCCAGTTCTTAACCCACTTACACATATTTTCCCCTATCCCCATTGCTCTCATTTTATGCATCAACCTTTTGTGTGGCACCATATCAAAAGCTTTTGAAAAGTCCATATACACCACGTCCACTGCATTTCTTTGGTCCAGTCCAGAACTTGCTTCTTCATAGAAGCTTATCAGATTAGTTTGACAGGAACGGTCCCTCGTAAACCCATGTTGATATTGGGTCATGAGGTTTTTTTCTTCAGATACTCCAGTATAGCATCTCTTAGAAAACCCTCTAGGATTTAACTAACAGTAGAGGTTAAGCTTACTGGCCTATAATTTCCAAGTTCAGTTTTTGTCCCTTTTTTGAATATTGGCACCACATTTGCTATACGCCAGTTCTTAACCCACTTACACATATTTTCCCCTATCCCCATTGCTCTCATTTTATGCATCAACCTTTTGTGTGGCACCATATCAAAAGCTTTTGAAAAGTCCATATACACCACGTCCACTGCATTTCTTTGGTCCAGTCCAGAACTTGCTTCTTCATAGAAGCTTATCAGATTAGTTTGACAGGAACGGTCCCTCGTAAACCCATGTTGATATTGGGTCATGAGGTTTTTTTCTTCAGATACTCCAGTATAGCATCTCTTAGAAAACCCTCTAGGATTTTACTAACAGTAGAGGTTAAGCTTACTGGCCTATAATTTCCAAGTTCAGTTTTTGTCCCTTTTTTGAATATTGGCACCACATTTGCTATACGCCAGTCCTGTCGTACAGACCCTGTTATTATGGAATCTTTAAATATTAAAAATAATGGCCTATCTATGACAGTACTTAATTCCTGCAGCACTCTGGGGTGTATCCCATCTGGGCCCGGGGATTTGTTAATTTTAGTGATTTTTAGACGATGCCATACTTCCTGCTGGGTTAAGCAGGTGACATTTAATTGAGAGTTTTTGTTATCACTGATCATATTGTCTGTCATGGGATTTTCTTGTGTAAATACTGGTGAAAAAAAGTAATTTAGCATATTGGCTTTTCCCTCATCCTCATCCACCATTTCACCCAGATTATTTTTAAAGGGGCCAACACCATCATTTTTTAGTTTCTTACTATTTATATAGTTAAAAAATATTTTGGGATTATTTTTACTTTCTCTGGCAATGAGTCTCTCTGTCTCAATCTTTGCTGCCCTGATTTGCTTTTTACAGATGTTATTTAATTTACTGTATTTATTTAATGCTTCATCACTACCTACTTTCTTTAATTCCCTAAATGCTTTCTTTTTGTCGCATATTGCGCCTCTTACCGCTTTATTTAGCCATAGTGGTTTCCTCCTATTTCTAGCATGCTTATTCCCATAGGGTATATATTGTGCACAGGTCCTATTCAGGATGCTAATAAACGTCTCCCATTTGCTTTGTGTACCTTTGTGTCTCAGGACATTGTCCCAGTTTATTACAATAAGATCATCTCTCAACCACTGGAAATTTGCCTTCCTGAAGTTTAGTGTTCTTGTAGCCCCTCTACTACACATCTTATTAAAGGATACTTGTAAACTTATTATTTTATGATCACTATTACCCAAGTGATCTTCAACCCGTAAATGTGATATGCGATCTGGCCTGTTGGTTAATATTAGGTCCAGCAGTGCCCCCCTTCTTGTTGGGTCCTAAACCAGTTGTGAAAGATAATTGTCTCTCATAGTTGTCAAAAACCTATTACCTTTGCTGGAACTGCAGGTTTCTGTTCCCCAATGTATTTCAGGGTTGTTGAATAATGATTAAAAGCCTGATGTTACCATTTACTATAATACATTTATCACTTAAACATGAGCCATGTATGAGGGAGTTGAAGTCGGAATTGTGTAGTTGGAGTTGTGGAGTTGAAGTCAGGCAATTTTCAGAGTCGGAGATTCGGTTTACCGACTCCACAGCCATGGTAAAAAAAGCAAAAATGAAAATTTATGTTTAGGTTGGCTGTGCTGCTGAATGAAGAGCCTTTGGATTCTAAAATGATTTTTGTGAATACCTACATGTTTCTGTGTTGGATTGCCGCCTGCTGGATCACACTGATCTCTATGTGAGTCAGAAATCTCTTTTAGGGTACGGACACACTGGCATGAAACTCGGACGACTGCAATGCGAGTTAAAATCGCATTGCAGTTGGACCAATGTTATTCAATTATTATTATAGAGAGCTTGGCTCACCCTAGTTGGGTGGGTGCATAGAGCAAAAAAAAAACATGACAATAGTAAAGAGCTCTAGCACACCAAAATAGAAAGTCACACAGAAAAAGTCTTATTATCTTGAGGATGCTGTCTTTAGTTTGTCTAAGTAATCTTGATCAAGTCTCAGAAAAAAATGTTTTTCAGCAGATCAAGGCCTTCATCAGTTTACAGAACTACAAGAAATATACAATTGAAAAAACAATCAGTAACAGTTTATATACAAAGGCATTTTTTCATGCACAATCGTCTATAATTTAATACAGCAAGACACATAGAGGATGAAAATGTAACAATGAGTAAAACATAAAAGAGGACTAAATCGTCCCATATATTAAATGAGCAGACTGCTATTCACTTATACCGCCAGAATGTTTTCTTTTTGGTAGTTATTTGGCTCTTTATAGCTTTCATGTATTAACATTGAACTGACTAACCATTGGCTCCAATGTTAAGCAGGAAGTCGCGTCACATCTGGTCATCATTTAACCTCCCTGGCGGTATGATTATGTCAGGAATTTTGTGCTAAAAGCGGTACCATTTTGTGGCATGGAAATTTGGTGTTATGTACAGTAGGCCTGCAATTCTTAATAATTACCTGATCAAAGAAGACTCTAGCCTTCCTAGTGGTATTCCCGAGCCTGACTCGGGTTAACATTCACTGCCAGAAGCGGTAATCCCGAGTCAAGCTCGGGCTTACCGGCGGTCGCGGCAGATGCGGTGAAAAAAACGCATCTGCCGCGATTGCCGCATAGCCGCCGCACTTGCCGCATAGCCGCCGCACTTGCGGCAATCGCCATAGCAAGTATAGGGGGACTTGCGGCAGGTGCGGCAAGTGCGTTTTTTTCGCGGCCGCACCTGCCGCAAGTGCAAAACCGCACTTGCCGCACCTGCCGCAAGTCCCCCTATACTTACTATGGCGATTACCGCAACCGCGCCGCAAGTGCGGCGGCTATGCGGCAAGTGCGGCGGCTATGCGGCAATCGCGGCAGATGTGGTTTTTTCACCGCATCTGCCGCGACCGCGGGTAAGCCCGAGCTTGACTCGGGGTTACTGCTTCTGGCAGTGAATGTTAACCCCGAGTCAGGCTCGGGAATACTGCTAGGAAGGTTAACGAGCGGCAGTGCGAATACACCCGCTCACAGCCTTTCTCAGCCCCTCTCAGCGCACAAGTAAGTTCCCTGACGCAGCGGTGGAGATATTCCACCTGTTACTGTTATGGTACCTTTACATGCCGCCACTGCAGGATGGATACCAACCGCTACTTCACGTGCACGAGCACGCCCAAACGGTTACCAACGGGAAACGCACCCTCTTTACACGCCGCCACAAGGTGCGCTACGCTACGCTACATTTACAGCTAGCTACATCGCCGGGTGTCTCAAGTAGCCATCTGTAGCTCAGCGTACCTCATTTACACAACGCTACAACAAGCTAATATGGGCGGACCTGGTGCAGCAGGGACAGCACATAGGCGTGCCACAATTGTGGATTACAAGACGTCTGTACGGTGATAGGACAAAGCCAGAACATCATGATTGGGCAGGCATCGCAGGAGGCTGGTTAATACAGCACGCTCGAGCAATTATGTAGTGTGACTGGTCAGCTCCTTAAATATGCCTCCCTATGCAGCGACTACCAATCGTCATGCAGGAGCTTCCACCAATGATCGCAGATGGGGCGCGGTAACACGGAGCCTGGGTGACGCCTTAGCTACATTGCAGCTACATCGCCGGGTGTCCACAGTTCCCTTCTGTGGGTTCTTTACATGTCGATACAGCTCGCTACAATCGGCTTTGTTGCCATCTGTTTATGGCCAGTGCACGGATACAGATGTATCTGTAGCCGGCTGTGTCGTCCCGTCTTCAGACGCCGCTACTACGGGCGATATTGGCGCGACAAGCTACATTTGTAGCCTGTAGCGGGTTGTATCCATCCTGCAGTGGCGGCGTGTAAAGGTACCATCATTGATTGTTTTATTTTCAATCAGTTATTTCTTGTAGTTCTGTAAACTGATGAAGGCCTTGAATGGCCGAAAAACATTTTTTTCTGTGACTTGATCAAGATTACTTAGACAAACTAAAGACAGCATCCTCAAGATAATAAGACTTTTTCTGTGTGACTTTCTATTTTGGTATGCTAGAGCTCTTTACTATTGCAATGTTATTCAATGTCTGAGAGCACATTTCCGAGTGTCAGACTTTTTTTCTCATCCGATTCATGGATGATGAGTCAGTCGCAACGTGCTGTATGCGAGTCACAGACGAGACTATGGGTCCGACAAAAAAGACGGACCGCACACGGACCATCCGAGTCGGATCAGATTTTTAAATGATACAGTATCATTCTGTAGCTCAGACAACTATAAAAAATGTTCCTGTAAATGATTATACAGTAATAGCTGCTGTGAAAAAAACCGGATTGCACTCGGACAACACTCGGATGTGATATAACAGAAATATCGGACACTCGCATAAAAGTTGGATGCAAAAAGGACCAAAAATCGGATGACACTTGTCCGACTCTCAGATATGTCAATTGGAGCGTTTTTTCACTCGCCAGTGTGTTTCCAGCCATAGAGCATGCTTATATCTGCATATCTTGCCTCATAGAAATCTGGTTTTCATCCATACGATATGCTACATGCGTATAACATGCAAGTGTGTATTATATCCCTCACCTAGCATTTGTATGTCATGCATTTTAACATGGTTTTTCCCACCCTGTAAAAAGTTAGAATAGATAGATAGATAGATAGATAGATAGATAGATAGATAGATAGATAGATAGATAGACAGATAGATAGAACAGAAAAAACTGCACAGCACTCACAGATACAATGTGAACTGGTGCCAGCAGGCATTCTGGGTCAAATAACTAGAAAAAAATTCTCTGCAGCACTCAGTTACTACCAATGATGCACAAATGCTAATAAGCAGTATATATTTGAGGGAAAAAATGTAAAAACTTACGTTTTTTTCAAAAAACTAAAAAAATCTTTGTTTTTTATTTAAAATGAAAAACGAAGATTTTTGAGTTTTTTGAAAAAAACGTAAGTTTTTTAATTCTTTCCTCAAATATATACTGCTTATTAGCACTTGTGCATCTTTGGTAGTAACTGAGTGCTGCAGAGAATTTTTTCTAGATAGATAGATAGATAGATAGATAGATAGATAGATAGCTGCACAGCACTCAAGATTAGTGATGAGCGAGTATGCTCGGCGCTACTCGGTACTCGCACGAGTATCTCGGTACTCAGGATGCTCGGCGAGCACCGAGTACTGCCGAGATGCTGGGACCGCTCGGTAATAAATAGCGATCTGAGACACATACACTGCTCCCTTCAGTGCACACAGTGAGCTGGCACCATACAAGGAGCAGATTAATCGATAGGATCCCTCTGGGGGCCACAGCAAGGTGTGATATGCTGCAGCGATTTGAAAAAGCCCACCCTCCCGCCCTTTTCCGGAATTACTCGTTTTATAACCGAAAGTCTGTGGGCGGAGCCTGTCACTCATTGACTTACATTGGGCTCGGTGCTCTGGCCGAGTGCAAGAGTATCTTGAGATGCTCGGCCAGAGCACCGAGCACCCGAGCATTTTAGTGCTCGCTCATCACTACTCAAGATACAATGTGAACTGGTGCAAGCTGTGATGCTGGAATAAACAAATAGAAAAAAATTCACTGCAGCACAGTTACTACCAAATATGTACATGCTAATAAGCAGTTTATATTTGAGAAACATTTTTAAAAACTTAAGTTTTTTCAAAAAACTAAATATTCACATGTTTTTATTTACTAAAGTTCTTGGTACATACATCTGTTTGCCCATCAACCACTTACAAGGTGACCTTAGATCTGATAGGTCCTACACTGACATCCCTGTCCTCCTTGTCACTCCCTGTCTCATGTCTTCACTAAGTCTTGTGCTCAACTGAGCCTCCATTTCTATTTCTGAGTAAATAAAAACATGTGAATATTGAGTTTTTTGAAAAAACTTAAGTTTTTTACATTTTTTCTCAAATTTAAACTGCTTATTAGCATGTACATAATTGGTAGTAACTGAGTGCTGCAGTGAATTTTTCCTGTTTGTAGATAGATAGATAGATAGATAGATAGATAGATAGATAGATAGATAGAGTTTACCAGTCTCTCACTTCTTGCTTTCAGGGCCGCACATTAAACTTTATGCATATTCACTGCACTGACCAGCAATCGCCAATCACAGATGCTTATTCTTTGTGACAACGTCTGTGATTGGCTGTTGAAATCAGACTGCACTCCCGCAATCTGTACTGGTGTCTGTGCTTGGTTGCCATATACATTAGTGAATGGAAACCAATCTGCCATCATATGTGTTTAATATAAAAAAATACTGGGAAAAAAATGCATAAGGGTCCTTTTATTTTTCATTTTCAGCACAGATTAAGTGGACAGCTACTGGCTGCAGCCCCCCGATATGCGTTTTATATAGCCTGAGTATTATATATCAGGTCCCCATGCTGTTTTTTTAAAATTAAATAACTAAATTAAAAATAAACTGACTACGTGCCTCCCCAGGATACGAATAACAACCCCCAGCCATGAGCTTTATCTTGACTGAGAATCAAATTGGGGGGACCCCATTCTGCTATTTTTTTTTTATTCTTTAATTAAAAAAACAGCATGGGGACCCCTTACTTGAGACTCAGTCAAGATAAAGAGCACAGCTGGGGGCTGTAGCTCGCAGCTCTCCTCTTTATCTATACTGAGAGTTAAAAATAATTTACATTATTTATTTATTTTACACATTATGAGGGCAGTTTGGTTGCCATACATTAATGTGTATAGTTTAACCTTGTTGTGAGTGCAACTCAATGTGTTATGCGATTGCACCATCCACATTCAAACACAGCTGTTCGCGCACCCTTACAATGTACGTCTATGATGCTCCATAGGCTTAGATTTTAAAAGCTAATATTCTCAGTGTGATTCGGAGTCCAAATAGCCATCCCGTGACTCAGAAAAGAACCAGAACGGTGCTGAATATTGGTGAAGATGGAGCAAGTATATTATACAGACATTAAACTACACTAATATTAACATCGATATAGGGAAAAATCACCAAGGAGTGCTGTTTTAAAACCTGCAAAAAAATCTACCGTATATACTCGTGTATAAGCCGACCCATGTATATGCCGACCCCCCTACTTTTGCCCCCAAAACCTGGGAAAACCTATTGACTCGTGTATAAGCCGAGGGTGGACCCCAGCACAGGTGTACAACCCCCAGCAGTGTGGTATACAGGCCCCCCAATGGTAGTATACAGCAGCCTCCCCAGTGTCATATACAGGCCCCAGTAGTATATACAGCAACCCCAGTGGTATACAGCAGCCTCCCCAGTGGTATATACAGACCCCACCAGTATATACAGCAGCCCCAGTGGTATATACAGAAGCCCCAGTGGTATATACAGCAGCCCCAGTGGTATATACAGCAGCCCCAGTGGTATACAGGCCTCAGCAGTATATACAGCAGCCCCCAGGGGTTATACAGCAGCCCCCAGGGGTTATACAGCACCCCCCAGGGGTTATACAGCGGCCCCAGGGGGTACCCAGCAGCCCCCTGGGGGTACCAACAGCCCCCTGGGGTACCAACAGCCCCCTGGGGGTACCCAGCAGCCCGCTGGGGGTACCAACAGCCCCCAGGGGGTACCAACAGCCCCCAGGGGGTACCAACAGCCCCCAGGGGGTACCCAGCAGCCCCCAGGGGGTACCCAGCAGCCCCCTGGGGGTACCAACAGCCCCCAAAAGCTGGCACTGTCCCCCCTTGTAAGGGCCCCCCCCGCTGCTTATACATTACCATCCCGGTGTTCTGATCGGCGCCGCTCCTCGGTGCTGCTTCTTCATCCTCCCGTCCTCGCTGGCTGCATCCGGGATCTCCGGCCGTCGCGCGATGACGTCATATGCCTGCGACGGCCGGAGATCCCGGATGCCGCCAGCGAGGACGGGAGGATGAAGAAGCAGCACCGAGGAGCGGCGTCGATCAGAACACCGGGATGGTAATGTATAAGCAACGGGGGGGGGGGCCCTTACAAGGGGGGACAGTGCCAGCTTTTGGGGGGCATATATGAACTGCTTCCCCCTGCCGCTGATTGACAGGGGGAAGCAGTGCATATATAATGAGCGGCCCCACGTGACGGGGCCGCTCATACAGCAGCCCCCCCGCCTCCTCCAGCCTCCACAGCCCCGGGACACAGCCCCCACCGTATATGACCCGTGTATAAGCCGAGGGGGAGACTTTTCAGCCCAAATTTTGGGCTGAAAAACTCGGCTTATACACGAGTATATACGGTACTTTTATTTAATATGTAAAGCAGGGTGCCCTTTATTTTTTCCCTTATTTCAGAAGCAACAGTAGAGTTACCATAAAAATGGTAAAGCTTGGGTTCAAGACTCCATGAAGTTACGTAGAAGAGATCACAATTTACTAAAGGAAGCTTGAAATGCCGCTAACTATGAAACATCTCAAATGGTTCAAGATCAAAGGCGGCAGTAGCTCACCATGGCAACTTACAAATGTTGATAGACAGAACTTTGGCATTTTCTAGTTAAAATGACGTTGCAATTACAATATTTGTTTCCAGATTAGGTAACTCTGTGTGTCCAAGACAACACTGTGTTTCTTCAAGAAAGGTCAACTATGTAAAATCTGACACTTCTGATTTGTAACTACACAAACAATTGCACACCTTCTAGACTTTCATTATGATAAATCACTGGAGAATGGAAGCAAAGTGAATTTGCCGCTATATATGCTCGCAAACCAAGGGGAAAAATATGAGTTTGTTTAAAGGGGTTTCCTTTTGTATTTTTAAAGTTGTCCGTTGGAATCCACTCCGCTAAAAGAAAAAAATAGAGTGCATACTTTCTATAATATTATACCTCTACTTTGGCAGTGTCACTCCAAAGATCTTCATTACTACAGTAAATGAATTACTGCAAGGACAGATAACTGGTGTTTGAGACACCATCACTTCTAGAGTAGGAAAGGTCATGTGAGTATCACCACTGGATCTGGAATAGAATTTTGATGGTAAGTATGCTTTATTTTTTTTTTCTTTCAGCTGCGTGGTTACCGTTACCTCTTTTTCAAGGGACCAGAAGTAATTGAACAATTATCCCAATGGCTCCTAAATTAACTGCATGGGCTATTTGTTCATTAATCCATCATCAATTAAGCAGGGAAAAGGTCTGGTGCTGATTCCAGGTGTGGCATTTGCATTTGAAAGCTGTTGTTGTGAACCCACAACATGCAGTCAGAGAAACAGACCATCATTAATCTATAAAAAGAAGAAACCATCACAGAGGTAACAGAAAAATTAGGAGAGGCCAAATTAACAGTTTGGTACATTGTGCAAAAAACTGCACTGGTGAGCATGGGAATCCCAAGGGGTCTGGATGTCCATCACAGACAATAGTGCTAGATGATTGCAAAATGCTTTCAATGATGAAGAAAAATAAAATGTCTTCACAACATCCACCCATATGAAGAACACTCTCCAGGAAGTTTCAGATGTTTCAGTACCTATATTTCTGGCAAAGAATTCTGATCTGTAGAGGGCTATATCTTCTGCTCAGATTTAACCAAATGCAGCAAGGTTGAGTGGATGGTGTTTCACAGTATAGATGCACAATGACCCAAAACATACTGCAAAAGCAACCCAGGAATTTTTTTTATGGCAAAAAATGGAATATTCTGCAAAGGCTGAGTTAATCACCAGATCTCAACTCCATCTAGCATGCATTTCTCATGGTTAAGACAAACCTTAAAAGGGGTTTTCCCATGAACAAAGTTAATTTTAAAGTTCATTATTATCATTCATTTTAATCAATAGATCTTGAAACAGCAATAAATTCCACAACTGGACGCATTTAAATATTTTCTCCAGTGTTGAGACAATCTTATATATGTGTCCTTGCTATGCACTGTGTAATGGCTGTGTCTGACTATGCAGGAATTTGGTTTGATCATACCCCATCTCCTTGGCCGGGGAGTATGCAAAGTAGAGTATACACAGACATTTCAGCCAGGGATCAAAGGTGATTCTTTTTGTGAGGTAGAACATATCCCTGCCTGTTTTTAAAAAAATGTTTTATCGAAATGAAATAATTATTTTCAATCGTGTGCTGTAATGTCCACATACCTTTTTACTTCCTCCTTGGAGATATTGTATGATCAAACCATGTTCCGTGCACGGTCAAAAATAACCATTACACAGTACATAGCAGGGACACATATACAGTATAAGATTGTCTCAGCACAGGAACATTTTTTAAAATACATCCAATTGTGGAACGCTTTTCAGGAGCATACAGGAAATGCTGCATGCAACGTTTTCCTGTGCGCTGAGGAAAAGCGGCTGCCCAGCAGCTTTGGCAAGGCAAATAAAGGGTTGCTATGGGGCAGCGTTCTGCTGAAGCGCATAACGTTAACGCTATGCGCTTCAGCTGAAAATTTCTAAGTTTTCAGCGCAGTGGGAGATTAATTGAGGTGTGACCCTAGCCTTTGTCACCGTGTTCAATTCGGACTGTTTCTTCTTGGTCAATGTAAAGGTTCCTAATAAGATGGTTTGGCACTCTCATATCCTTAATGGTAAACCAAAGTTTATGGTGATCAACACAGTCAAATCTTTGCTCTCATCAATTAAGCAAAAAAAGAGCTCACTGTTATATTCTTTGTTAGCAATTGCATCTCTTGTTTAGAGATGACTGAACTTTCCCTGAACATGTTCACCAATTTCAAATTCGGCACAAACATTGCAGATTTTGTTTGGGATCGGAAACCCCAGCAATTTCCCCCAAAGTCGGCGAATGCGGCTTTGAAAAAAGTTTGAAATTTCAAATGTTTCTAAAACTTTCCCTGTATATTTGAGGTCAAAACGCTCGCCAGAAGACCCTTTGGCCATAAACAATACTTAAACTTACAGTTAGGAGTGTCTCTGCCATTGGGTCTACTGGCTTTTATCAAACTATAGAATTTTTTGGAACTTCCTGGAGTTTGCTGGTATTTTGACACATGCAGGGTGTGAATTTTGGAAACAGTGCCAGATGAAGCAGCAGCTGTGAAGTCCAGGAAATTTAAAATGCCCTTAAAGGGAACCAACCACCCCAAATGACCCCCCCGGACTGTTAATATGTGTCCCTACACACAGCACACACATTTGGGGCAATTGTTTTTGCTAAAAAAACTGTTTAGTAGAAGCTAAGATATAGCTTTATAAAGTTTAAATAATGTTGCCGACTGGGTGTTACCTAGCTTGTCCTCCTGCAGTGTTCATCTGCCCGTCATCCTCCTTTCCCCCCTCCCTTCAATAAAGCCGTGCAATTTCAGCCTCTCAGGTTTCAGCCTTTCAGGTTTGCCTTCTGTTATCATAAACAATGAGACTCCGTGCAGCAGCCTGTGACGAGGCTGAAAGGGCAGGGCTTTACTGAAGGGAGGGGGGGAGAGGAGGCTGACAGGCACATGAACACTGCAGGAGGACAAGCTAGGTAACACCCAGTCGGCAACATTTTTTAAACTTTATAAAGCTATATCTTAGCTTCTACTAAACAGTTTTTTTAGCAAAAACGATTGCCCCAAATGTGTGTGCTGGGTGTAGGGACACACATTAACAGTCCGGGGGGGGTCATTTGGGGTGGTTGGTTCCCTTTAAAGCATCCATTTAAGAGAGCTTAATATTTTAGGGGGATTTTTTTTTAAAACAAATTTTTTTTCCTAATGTTATTTTTTTTAATTATTTTTTTTTGGGAGCAAACCTTTATTTTTGCAGAGGGCCAGCAGTGTGTGAGGCCATCTTTTCTACAGTTATAGGATAGTAATACAGATAAAATAGCATATGGTTATTATACATACAGGGTCTTATAGGTCTGTTCCACTCATGAAACACCATACCATGGACATTGGTTCTTGAAGATGTGCAGTCACTTTATTTCATTTCATTCCATAAGTTTACAACACACATTTTTGTCATGTGCACAAATGTGTTATATGCAAAATTCATATTGAACTTGTCCTTGATAGAGATGAGCGAACACCTGAGTGTTCGAATTCGGTTTAGTTCGCCGAATGCGGTTGTTTGATGAATTGTTCACCGAACAGGTCTCCGAAACTTCCGAAACCCATTGAAATCAATGGCAGATGTTAGTGCCAGACACCAGGAAAAAGGACAACTATCTTCCTAGAATACAAGTAGACTCATCAGTAAAAGAGAAAGAAGGTGTATATAATGATTGGGATCACTCCATTATTTTAACAAATATAACAATTCTTTATTTATTTAAAGCAATACAAAGAACCAACAAGACAGACACAATATAAAACCAATTAAAAAATAGCAAAAGCTATACAAATTAACCTACTGGTGTGTATAATAATATCACCAGCACCCCTCACAGAGTTGCTAACCAACCTCAGGAGCACAGAGTAAGGGTGGCTTCACACCACGGTAAGGTCCAATCCGGGGCTGTCAGGGATGACCCGAACAGCCCCGGACCGGATCAGCACACAGAACTGGAGGGCTAATATGCCCTCCGGTCCGGTGTGCAGCCGCATGCAGCTGCAGCTGAATCAGGACCGCGGCTTGCAGGGAATTAGCCGTGGTCCTGAAACAACAGCGGTATGCAGTCGCAGGTGTCCAGCCATTTGCGTAGTCTACAGGCTGCTGTCCAGGGTCCTGATCGTTAATAGAGAAGTTCTATGGGCATCGCACAGCCATAGATCTACTGTACATGATACCAGGACCATGGACAGCAGCCTGGAGACTATGCAAATGGTGTAAGCTCCAGAGACAGCTCCTTATAAAGGATGCTGTCCTGTCTCTGGTGCTTACGCAAACTACATAGTATACTCCTGCAAACACAGGAGCCAGCGGCTGTCATTATAAAGTATAGAAAAAGCCGACAATATCGCCGATACAGTTAAATATGGAATTAACCTCTCACATGCCGACCTGTGTGGACAGCATGTCTCTAAGGAGGGTGGGCACCCCCTAGAGACATGTTGCCCACATCTATTAATAACATTTAACCCTTTGTTCATCCTGAGCAATCCGGTTACCGCATGCAGTGATAAAGACACATTTTCTCACAAAAATGTGTCTGAAGGCACTTACGATTACCCCATCCAGATCTGGATGTGGTAACCGCAATTAGCCTTACAAGTGTGACCCTAGCCTAATTCGTAACCTGGGGAGTGCCAGTGTATATACACTCATCTATCGATGCTTATCTGACATCTCACTGTTTTTTGCTATTACTAGCATACTGCATGCTGCTTATCTGATATCACTCCTCTTCTAGCACATTCTTGGTGCTTATTTTGACAAACTACTGACGTGGCACTAGTCCTGCTAACCTTTTTAGCTCAGGTGACTAGATAAGCATAGATAGTTTTTGGGAGCAGAAATAATGTGCACACACCATTTTTAAAGAAATAAAAATGGATTTCTGTCAAGCTGAAATGTAGCAAGGGACTATTTGAACACAGTTATGGTGAAAGAGGCTATGAAGGCAGTGATGTGAATGCTGAGCCAATGAATGAGAGGCAGCTGCTGTCCTATGGCTTTTCTTGTAATCCCTTCCACAATCTCTACTGTTCAGTACAATGTGATGGGGCACAAGCAAACAAGGAAAAATATTAAAAGGTATTATTTATTCAAATTATCCACTCTAAACATTATCTGTGAACATTTATACCAGTTAAGATGTTTTTAATAGCAAAGTGTGTTGTGTCACAACACCTTTAAATGACCCACCCCAGGGCCGTGGGGTACCCGGTCTCGGGCTGTAGTTTCACGGGGGATGTCACGGGCAGCCTGTGCCCAGGCCCGTGGCCCTGGTGGTCGCTGAAAAAGGGGTTAAATAAAAATTAAATAAAATAAAAAGTTTGTGACGCCACCTACGGTATCCGGTAATGATACCGGCACTGCTTGCAGATCTCCGGGGTGATGATGAGGCAGCTTTCTTGGTAGCGCTCCCTGTTGGTGGAGCGGGATCCCCGGGACAGTGATAGATGAATAGGGATTTTACACAGGGAGGCAGCTCTGTCACAGTCTTAGCAAGGGAACAAGTGTGCGGCTCCTCAGGCTGTGCCTTTAGCACTGCCTGAGGAAGGAAAGTGGCTCTGCAGACTGAGACGCAGGCACACAGTCTATGTTAAGGGTAGGATCAGGGGCCGCAATAACAGACACACACGACGCTGGAAGTTGTTTCCGTACCTTTTACTGGTGATGTTGAGGCAAGGTAACATCCAGGGTACTGTCCAAGTGGTCGGGTGGCAGTTCAGGATTTCCACACCCGATGAGTTGTGAGGTCTCCTTGTTCTGTGTGTGTGTGTGCTTAAGTCCTGGCCTGTCTAAACCTGGCCCTGACCTCTTGTGTGTCCCTCACTTGTATAGCAGGCAATGAGAACCTTCTGTTGGGCCTCGCTTAATCCTCTGCGGTCCCTGGCTCTGTTGTTGGCTGTGCAACAAGTGTCTGTCAGGAGACTGAAGTCCCCCTGGTTCTCTAGTCTTCTCTGCTGGGCTAACTGGACTAATGCAGACTTGGACTCCGGTGCCCGGGTTGCTTCTACTGCTTCTCTGGGGTGAACCAGTATGGTTCCTCTGCCCCCTCTCCGTCTCTGGTACACCTTGCCTCTGACCCTCACTCTTGGGTCCCTTACACTTGCTAGGCTTCCCTCTGGTATGGGTCTAGCACGGCTCCGCTCACCGGGTGTCTTCACTGTCCTCTCTCTGGAACTGCACTGCCTAACTCCTCCCCCAGGCCTGGATTTATAGGGGACATTCCCTGAAGTCGGCAAGTAGAGCTCCCCCTTCAGATCTGGAGTGGAAGATGTTGCATGTGTAGGTTTACCGGATGTGGAAATCCCTCCCTGCACCAGGTGTTCCTGTGGCAACCGAACTATAGGGGTGCTACATAAGGACTTTCTACCTACCACTAACTTTGTCATTTGTGCCAATGTGCACCATGACCGCTGGGTCCTCACCAACTCCTCCCAGTTATTTGCTACTAGCTATATATATTTGAGGAAAAAGTTTAAAAACTTACGTTTTTTTCAAAAAACTCAAAAATCTCCAATTTTTTATTTAATTCTGAAGTTCTTGGTACATACATTGGCCAATGTCTGTTTGCTCATCAACTGCGACAAAGTGACTTCAGGGTCTGATGAGTCCTACGCTGATATCCCTATCCTCCTTGACCGCTTCCCCACTACTAAGTGGGCAGACACCATCTAGACCCTCCATCACCTGTAGGTAATGAGGGTGCACATTGCAGCATGGATCCTGCAACTCCATATGATAAATAACA
The DNA here is from genome assembly GCA_033576535.1 of Allobates femoralis. Taxonomy (NCBI): domain Eukaryota; kingdom Metazoa; phylum Chordata; class Amphibia; order Anura; family Aromobatidae; genus Allobates; species Allobates femoralis. The sequence continues at coordinate 465,515,676 of JARQOC010000001.1, forward strand.
AGAAAAAACAACTGCACAGCACTCAAAGACAAATGTGAACTGGTGCTAGCAAAGCTGCAGGGTTATATAATATGAAAAAGATCCTTGCAGCACACAGCTACTACCAATGATGTACATAAGCTACTAGCTATATATATTTGAGGAAAAAGTTTAAAAACTTACGTTTTTTCAAAAAACTCAAAAATCTCCAATTTTTTATTTAATTCTGAAGTTCTTGGTACATACATTGGCCAATGTCTGTTTGCTCATCAACTGCGACAAAGTGACTTCAGGGTCTGATGAGTCCTACGCTGATATCCCTATCCTCCTTGTCCGCTTCCCCACTACTAAGTGGGCAGACACCATCTAGACCCTCCATCACCTGTAGGTAATGAGGGTGCACATTGCAGCATGGATCCTGCAACTCCATATGATAAATAACAAGAAAAAAAACTGCACAGCTCTCAAAGACAAATGTGAACTGGTGCTAGCAAAGCTGCAGGGTTATATAATATGAAAAAGATCCTTGCAGCACACAGCTACTACCAATGATGTACATAAGCTACTAGCTATATATATTTGAGGAAAAAGTTTAAAAACTTATGTTTTTTTCAAAAAACTCAAAAATCTCCAATTTTTTATTTAATTCTGAAGTTCTTGGTACATACATTGGCCAATGTCTGTTTGCTCATCAACTGCGACAAAGTGACTTCAGGGTCTGATGAGTCCTACGCTGATATCCCTATCCTCCTTGTCCGCTTCCCCACTACTAAGTGGGCAGACACCATCTAGACCCTCCATCACCTGTAGGTAATGAGGGTGCACATTGCAGCATGGATCCTGCAACTCCATATGATAAATAACAAGAAAAAAAAAACAAGAAAAAAAACAAGAAAAAAACATAGACATTGCATGGGGCTTGCTGCAACTGTGCCGCAGGTGTCGCGGTTATGCGTTAATCGCGGCAGATGCGTTTTTTTCACCGCATCTGCCGCGATTTAAAAATAACGCTGATGTGAAAGGGGCTTTAGGGTCACACTTGCGTCAGCCCTTACAGCTGACGCAATCGCTAAAAACTTAGAAATGTTCCCTGCAGCGCATAGTGTTAACGCTATGCGCTGCCAGAGAACGCTGCCCCATAGAAACCCTCTGTATACCACAGCACACAGGAAAATACTGTCTACAAGAATGGAAAAAAATGCAGCCTGCATGATTTTTACCGCAGGCTGCAAAATCGGATCCGGTAACCGGATTGCAAATAGTGCAATCCAATTTTACAATGGAAGCCTATGGGCTGAGGATCCAGATCCGGTTTTGAGCATTTTTAATGCTCAAAACCTGATCCGGATGGATAAAAAAAACGCAGGTGTGACCCTAGCTTTAATACAACCTGCAACTCACTGCAATGTTTATAACGGAAAAAAATGTTTAAAAAAGAAACATATTGTTAAAAACTATCCCGTTGTTGGAATAGTCTAAACTCTCAGAAACCCAGTACATAGACCCAATAAATGAACCATATACTCTATCCAGAGGGTGGAAAAATACTCTCTATACTTTATTTTATCTATATGCAGGGGTTGGCACCCTAATAATTGCAAATGGTGCCCCCTCTCAATTGTGGCTGACCCTGGTATTCCCTAATGAACTTAATGGTCTGATACTAGGTTCGAAAATTCACTTAAAAATAGACCTGCTGGTGAAGGGCAGAATATAATGATCCAAATGTCTTAGACCGGCTTCACTCCACAGTTTGGTGCTGTCAGGTTGTGTCCAGTGTTTTGCAGGATGCACCAGACACAACCTGACAGCCCTGGATGTGCAGAAACTGAGGGCAAATATGCCCTCCAATCCTGTTTTAGGCTGGGGTCACAGTTGACATGAGTTTTTTTTAGTGACTTAACAAAACTCATGCTTTTTTTCATGTCAGCATGAGTTTTTTAAGATGTGTGATGGCTCCCTGCGTTTTTGGCTGCGTTTTTAAATCTACACCAAAAAATAGTGCATGTACTATTTTTTGGTGCGTTTTGAAAAACGCATTCGTTTTTATAACATGGGCCCCTATGGAAAACGCATGCAAAAACGCATGTACAATTAGTACCTTTTAGTGCCATTCAAAAACGCATGCGTTTTCCATAGGAGCCTATGTTAAAAAAACGCATGCGTTTTTGAATGGCACTAATTGTACATGCGTTTTTGCATGCGTTTGCCATAAGGCCCCATATTAAAAAACGCATGCGTTTTTGGAAATGCACCAAAAACGCATTGTACAGTCACACATGCGTTTTTGCTATTAGGGCATGCGTTTTTTAACATGGGGGCCTATGGGTGCGTTTTTTACATGCGTTTTTGAAAACGCAGGTCTCCAAAAACGCTTGTGAAAAATGCAACTGTGACCCCAGCCTTAAACAGGAATAATTTCTGCGCATCTGTGCAGCTCTCCTGGTGCTGACCTTCAGCGGGAGCTGTGAAATGCTGCACTCTCCATGGTGCTGAAGAAGTGCGGATGCATTTTAGAGCCGCTGCACTTTCAGCATCGGGCGTCTGGGAACCGGTACAATTTTCTGCTGTCCAGTGCGATCCGGCGCCCATAGCCTCTCATGTTATAGGTGCCGGATCGCCCCAGATCCAGGAGAATCCGGTTCTGTTCATTTTTGGCACGGGACACAAAAAAATGATGCAGACTCCTATTTTGTGTCCGATGCCAAAAACGAAAAGAACCGGATCCTCCCGGAAAAGCACAAAACCAGATGGCAAATAACAGCCATCATGCACCATAGGGATACATGGGGGGCAAAATCGGATCCGGGTCTGTCCGGTTCACACCGGACAGACCCGGACCCGATAAACCGTGGTGTGAAGCCTCAGGGTAAGTGCCTATGATTACGAAAAGCTGCATTCTGGAGGCAGTGTATTTTTTCTTGTAGAGAGACTACTGTTCTCTGTGAAAGAATGTGCTTTCAGGGCCCATCATTATGATTCTGGGTGCAGCAAATTTTCACAGTGTCCTCCAGTTGAGAACACTAGTGTCTCTGCAAGAATAAATTATCATGCTGTGGCTCAAAAGAAAAAGGTGCAACTCAATTTATGCAGCATAAAAAAGAAACACAGTGGTCATGGGATTTCTGTTTCTATACATCCCATCCACTGTGCTTGTACAATGCAGTGTTTTGGACACAGCAAAAACATGCTGCGTACAAAGCAGTACTACTCCTGATCATGGGCACTAACCCTTAAGGTACCGTTACACGTTGCAACATCGCTGCAATATCGCCTGCAACTTCACAGAAGTGCGCACGTTTTTGGCATTTTTCCAAGATTGCCTTGTAGTTGTCATATGTGGAGATATCGTAGGCAATGTAACTAGGATGTAGTAAGCAGCTTTTGTTTGCTGGGTATGAGCAACCCAGCGAGTGATATTTTTCAATGCAATGAATAGGGGAAGTTGCTTGCAATATCGTTATCGTGTTGTTACACAGCACGATCCTACCACATCGCTAAGCAACATCACCCCGATTTAAGTGCGTGAGAAAAAACCTGGCGATGTCGCTCCAGCGATTTATTGCAGTCGCATTGCCCTGTAACACAACACGACGCACTAGCAATATCAACTGCAACTGCGCACACCACATGATTTTGGGGCGATATTGCAGGCGATATCGCGACGTGTAATGGTACCTTAAAGGTATAAGAGGTGTAATATCCCCAGTAGACAAATGTGATCTGTATATCCTTCAATGCCAGCGTGAACAGAAGCTAAATATGCAGATGCAATTATCAAACAATACTACTGTGTCATTCTCTGAGACTTAGGCTAGGGTCACATTTGCAAGGCATATTGCGATTACCACATCCTGATCCTGATGCGGTAATTGCAAGTGCCTTCAGACACATTTTTCACCAAAAATGTGTCTCTAACCCCACATACGGTAACCGGATTGCTCATAATGTGTAATCCACAACAATCCGGTTACCATATGCTTTATTCATCCCTGCTGCCGCAGGGATGAAAAAAGGGTTAATGTTACTAATAGATGTGGGCAACATGTCTCTAGGGAGTGCCCACCCTCCCTAAAGACATGTTGTCCACAGATCGGCATGTCAAGGGTTAATTCTTTATTTTACATGATCGCCGCTATTGTCGGCTTTTCCTATACTTTACAATGACAGCCGCCGTCTCCTGGGTTTGCAGGAGTACACTACGTACTATGCGTAAGCACTAGAGATGAGCCGCCACCCCGGTGTTCGAATTCGATTCGATTCGTCGAATCGACGGGGTGCTCGACGAATGTTCGTCGAATGCTCGACAAACACCGTCGAACACCCCGGAAAACGAACAATCTGGGCTTGTGGGGCTTTTTCACTTCCACAATGTATATACATACATTGTGGAAGTGAAATAAAGTCAAATAAAGTGTTAAAAATAAAAAAATAATGTATGATCACCTGTCCACGGTCCACCGAAGCCTCCGGTATGGTGCTGTGTCTTCCAGGACATGTGGTGACGTCAGTTCTCGCGGGAACTCCGGTCACATGACCGGAGTTCCGCGAGAACATGACGTCACCACAGGTCCTGGAAGCACAGGACCTTGCCGGAAAGCTTAAAATAGATATTTTTATGATTCGGACCCTTTCTTTAAGTAAAAGTTACTTAAAGAAAGGGTCCGAAACATAAAAATATCTATTTTAAGCTTTCTGGCAAGGTCCTGTGCTTCCAGGACCTGTGGTGACGTCACGTTCTCGCGGGAACTCCGGTCACGTGACCGGAGTTCCTGCAAGAACGTGACGTCAGCACAGGTCCTATTAGCAATAGGACCTTGCCGGAAAGCTTAAAATAGATATTTTTATGATTCGGACCCTTTCTTTAAGTAACTTTTACATCTTTTTTTTTTTATTATTTCATGAATTTCAGAGTCAGAGTCTCAGAGTCAGAGTCTCAGAGTCAGAGTCAGAATCTCAGAATTTCATGAAATAATTAAAAAAAAAATGCGTGGGGCTCCGCGCAATTTCTATGTCTAGCCAGGTACAGCTAAGCAGCTGGGGGCTGGAATCCGCAGCGCAGGGATGCCCAAGCTTTCTGGGCACCCCCCGCTGCAAATTGCAGCCCGCAGCCGCCCCAGAAGATGGCGCGTTCATTGAAGCACCATCCTCTGGCGCTGAATCCCGCTCTTCCAGCGGCCCTGGTAGCGATGGCACGCTGGGTAATAAAGAGGTTAGGGCCAGCTTTGTATTATCAGCTGGCCCTAAGCCCGAAATTTATGGCGGTCACGCCAATATTAGACATGACCGCCATGAATTTCTATTAAATTGTTTTAAAAAAAACACAACACAGAGAAAATTTTTTATTAGAAATAAAAAAAAAAGCCATTAGGGACTCCATCTTTAATTAAAAAAATCCTCTTCCGTCCGACGCAGTCCAAAACGCGATGTCTATGCACAGGGAATGAGCAGACTGAGAACAATCTCAGCTCTGCTACATCATCTCTGTGCACAGACATTCATGTCTGTACACAGGGAATGAGCAGACTGAGAACAATCTCAGCACTGCTACATCAGGCAGCAGGCAGGCTCTAGGACCCTGGAGCTGGCAGCCAGCACACTGAGCAGAGAGGACTCTTATCTGTGCGAGTTTCCCAGCGATTACAGTTGCAAAGTAAACGAGTCCAATGCAAATAAATGACAAAACTAGGATTGCTTCAGGCTGAAGCTTCCGAGACACATCTGAAATTTGTAAATCTCACACTACTCGCTATTACTTGCTTCCCCATTCATTAACATTGGACTCGCTAGACTCGCAACGAGTAGCGAGTCCTGTGCTCGGACTCGCTAGAGTCAAGCGATTCCGAGTAATTTAGGATTCGCCCATCACTAGTCTGTAGGGAGGGTGGGCACTCCCACTCCCTACAGACATGTTGCCCACATCTATTATTAACATTAACCCTTTGTTCATCCCTGCGGTAATAGGGATGAACAAAGCATTCCGCAATTGAATTGCACATTATGAGCAATCTGGTTACCGGATGAGGGTTTAGGAACACATTTTGTGTCCAAAATGTGTCTGAATGTACATTACATTACGGCATCCAGATCTGAATATGGTAATCGTAATGTGCATTCTAAAAGTGACCCAAGCATAAGACTAGGGTCACACTTGGGTTGTGGCATCCACCTGACGGATGCGTTCACATGACATGTGTGCATTTATGTTCCCTAAATTAAAATTAAATTAACGGATGCGTTAGCGCTTTGTACATGTATGTAACATGCGTTAACGCATCCATTAACATATCCGTTAATGCATGGTACATATATGTACCATGCATTAACGAATGCGTTTGCCATATACTCCAATGGTAAATTAACGCACAGTTTCCCAAAACGGCCCCAAAAACGCTGCAGACCACATTATGATGTGCACTACAAAAAATGCATAGCACCAAACGCATTGCAATTTGGAAATGCGTTTTTTGCATTGGAGTTTAATGGTGTGTTAAAGCATCCATTTTTACACATTTGCATATGAACAAAACGAATCCTTTTGGCAGATGAATGGCAGAAGTGTGGCCCTAGGCTAATACGCTTTAAAAAGTGATAGGCCCTTTTCACATCTAAGGTTGGTGTGCGTTTTGCTTAATATGCGTTTCTATGCGTTTTTACCGCTAAAAACGCATTAAAACGCTAGTGTTTTTGCCCCCCATTGATTTTAATGGACATGCATGTAAAAACGCATGCAAAAACACAAGTGCGTATTCAAAAACGCAAAATGCATGCGTTTTTGCCAACGCAGCGCTAGACGCATTTCCCAACGTTTTGTGCTGCGTTGGCAAAAACGCTTGTGCTTTTGAAAACGCACATGTGTTATTGCATACGTTTTACATGCGTTTACATTAAAATCAATTGGGGCAAAAACACTAGCATTTTAATGCGTTTTTAGCGGTAAAAACGCATAGAAACGCAACTTAAGCAAAACGCAAACCTGCATTAGATGTGAAATAGGCCATAATTAAACACTAAAAGAATGAACATCTGCACTTGCTTCGCCCAGGTTCAGTCTTTTGAGTGCTTCGTTAATACCTTCAGCTTTTCAAAGTCATCAAGTGATTAAAATAGGTGACCTAGCCATTGCTTCAGTGAGTAGGAGATGCCTAGTGATATAGGCTAGAGTCACACATGCAGCAGGAATTTGAAATCCTGATCCGGTTATGAGCTGTAAAAAAGCTCAAAGCCTGATCAGGAATCGCTCCCCATAGGAGCCCATTATGTTAACTGGATTGCTCTACATGCAATCCTGTTACCACATCCGGATCTGCAGCCTGCGGTAAAAATCATGCAGGCTGCAGTTTTCGGAGCGGTTTTGCTAACTGCAATGCGGTAACCATATTGCTCCGGATGTGTAATCGTGAGCAATGCGGTTACCGTATACTTTGCTCATTCCTGCTGCCACAGGGATGAACAGAGTGTTAAATGTTATTAAAACATTAAATAATAGTAGCTGTGGGCAACATGTCTCTAGGGTGTGCCCACCCTCCCTAGAGACATGCTGTCAATTTCTGTGGGCATGTGAGGGGTTAATGCGGTAGTTGCATTAGGTCTATGGCGGAGCGCTGCCCATAGACCTAATGTTAATGCTTACAGGACCAAGTACAGCGGCTGATACTATACGTACTTTACATACAGTATCTCCTGTACTGTCAGGAGCCGCGGCTTCATTCAGAAATTTGTACAAAGCAGACAAAAGCCTGCAATAGTATAACTACCGCATTAATCCCTCACATGTCCATAGGAGTGGACAGCATGTCACTAGGGAGGGTGAGCACCCCCTAGAGACATGTTGCCCACAGCTACTATTAATATTTAATGTTTTAATAACATTTAACACTTTGTTCATCCCTCTGGCAGCAGGGATGAACAAAGTAGACGGTAACCGCATTGCTCAGGATTACACATCCGGAGCAATACGGTTACTGCATTGCGGTTTCAAGAACACATTTTTGCAAAAAAATGTGTCTGACGGCATTTGCGGTTACCGCATTTGGATCTGGATGCGGTCACCGCAATTACCTTTCAAAGTGTGACTCCAGCCTTAGAGACATGCTGTCTGCTCATTTACCCCTCCTCTTTACTGAAGCTGTTCAAAGGGGAGCCCAAGAGCAGACCAAGTACCAGCTGTCAGAGTGAGCCTGCAGCCACATTGTGTGCACCCACACTGACACTTGGAGCACGCTGCTGCACTTATCCAGTGTCGCTGGATTCATACTTGCATTTTTTTTTGCAAATTAGGCAAGATCAGGTTTTTCAGCAAAATCCTGATCTTTTCCGGATCCATTATTTTGCCCATTCACATTAATGGTGTCAGGTAGAACCTTGTTGCTTCAGGATGCTACTCAACACCATTAAAGTGAATGGGCAAAAAACTGGATCAGGAAAAGATCAAAATCCTGATCTTCCTAAATTTGAAAAAAAAAAACACAGGTGTGAAGCCAGCCTCAGTGAGTAAGTGCAGACTTGCAAGCTGATTTTAGGCTGCTTTCACATCTGCATTTTTGCAAAACCTGCACAAATCCACCGTTCTTGCAAAAACGCAATGTGTCCACTTGCACCAAGGTTGTGCTTGTGCTAATGGCTAGTTTCAGACTGCAGTTTTTTCCCTGATCAGGTTCGATCAGGTTTGATCAGGTTTGTGTGCAGGCCACTTCACACTGTGGCGTGATCCGGTCCGGGGCTGTCCGGGATGACCCAGACAGCCGAGAACCGGATCAGCACACAGGACTAGGGGGCTAATATGCCCTCTGGTCCGGTGTGCAGTGCACGCAGCTGCAGCCGCTGACAGGTCAGGACCGCGGCGCCCGCGGTCCTGACTTATCAGCAGCGGGAACAGCGTGCGCTGCACACCGGACCGGAGGGCATATTAGCCCCCCAGTCCTGTGTGCTGATCCGGTCCGCGGCTGTGTGGGTCATCCTGGACAGCCCCGGACCGGATCATGCCGCAGTGTGAAGCGACCCTGCCTAAACCAGGAGAGGAACCTGCAGAGAAAAACTATAATTGAAAGATTGACACCTGTTCTGGGTTTTGGAGACACTCCTGTTTTGGACACACAAACCTGATCGAACCTGATCAGAGAAAAAACTGCAGTGTGAAGCCTGCCAATGCATTGCAAAGGGACCTCCGGACAAGTGCGGAGGCTTTCGTTTTTGACAGTTATCTGGTACTTCCAACACTTCCAGCGCTGGGTGAAAACTGCTGCTTGGCAGCGGTTTTATTCCTGTCCCAGAAGTGTGGGATCGCGAGGAAAAGTGTGTCTCCGCACTTGTCCGGAGGTCCCTTTACAATGCTTTAGCACAAGCACAACCTTGGCACAAGTGGGGCACATTGGCTTTTTGCAAAAAAAAAGGCAGCATTCCATTGGATTTGCCAAATGGCAGATCAAGCAAACCTGACGTTCAAAAGTTCAAGTTGCCTGATCTCCCGGAAGTGGAAATACTGCATATGTGAAAGTAGCATAAGACTAGGGTCACACTTGGAGGGTAACCCACATTTAACCGGAGTGCTAAACGCTGAGCAGAGTCTTCAGTAACAGACAGCGATACCGGCAAATGCTGACAGGCAACGCTGCTCCATAGTAACCTGCAGTTTACCTTGGATGCGGCCACACTGGAAGCCCCAGGAACTGCGCTTTAGCAGAGAGCACAGGAAAAGGTTGCAGACAACGTTTTCCTGTGCGCTCTGCTAAAGCGCAGTTCCTGGGGCTTCCTGTGTGGACGCATCCAAGGTAAACATTGGGTTAATATGAAGCGGCGTTGCCTGTCAGCACCCGACATTAACGCTAGCCATTACAGTAGATTCGGCTAAGCGTTTAGCGGATCCAGTAAACATGGGTCACCCTCCAGGTGTGACCCTAGCCTAAGGCTAGGGTCAGACTTGCATCTGCCCCTGAGGCTACAGGATCCAGCAGAAACTTAGGCCTAGTTCACATCTGTGCGTCGATGCTTTTGCCAGCATTGCGCTAGCGCAGGTGGTAGTGCAAGTGCGCACAGCCAAGCTCATCGGTGCACAGATGCAGCGCATTGCACTTACATCGCCATTGCCTTGTATGGGTGAGCGCACCGCTCCACATTCTGGAAGCGCAAGTGTGATAGTGCATGCGCTGTGACACAGGCCCTTAGTCCGGATGCACCAGAAACGTCCCATTACTCGTTTCCGGTGCGTCTGGACTAGCTCATGCGCTGTTACATAGGCCCTGTCACACTTGCGCTTCTGGAATGTGGATGCGGTGCGGAGCACTAATGGTGTCGTAAGCTCAATTCACTGCATCTGTGCGCCGATGCGCTTGACTGCCCCTGGCTGTGCTACCACCTGGCTGGCTAGCGCAATGCTGGCAAACGCATCGGCGCAGATGTGAAACGGCCCTTAGTTTCTGGCCGGAGTAGCACATAGCGTTATCAGCAGGTGACGCTATGCGCCGCCTGTCTATTGATCTCTATGGTAACCGGACGCTTACCACAGCCACTGGCTCCACAGAGATCTCCAGGATATGCACTTTTGTAGAACGCAAAGGAAAATGCTGCAAACAGCAACTAGGCCCTGTCATACTTGTGCTTCCGGGATGCGGTGCTCTCGACCGTAATGGCGGCGTAAGCGCAATGCGCTGCATCTGTGCGCCGATGCGCTTGGTTGTGCTACCACCTGTACTACCACCTGCACTAGCGTAATGCTGGCAAATGCATCGGTGCACAGATGTGAACCAGCCCTTAGTTTCTGGCCGGAATAGCACATAGCTTTACAAGCAGGTAACTCTATGCGCCGCCTGTCTATTGATCTCTATGGCAGCCCTCTGAGAGCCCGTAGAAGCGGATATCCCCGCGAAACGGTAGCCGTCGCCCTCAGCTTCCCCCTCCCCACGAACACAGCTCCAGTGTTATGCCTGCACGTTAAATAAACACCGGAATTACTCAAGAAGCACGAGTGCCGCTTATCTCTTTGTTTTACTATGTGCTCTTTTGCTGAATAGCAGAGCAACGTGCTTCCACCCTCATCGCTTGGTTCCAGGAGGAAAATCAGGTCAGTGCCAGGTTATCTCTTGTACTCTGGAATTTTATACCTTAGTTGCCCTCCCAGTTTGACTCGGACTCCTGACTATGTTTTCGAATCCTGGTTTTTATTCCCTTTCTGGCGACTTTCCTGCTCCGTTCTGCTGCTCATCTCAGGCAGCAACCTCCTGGGCTCCACTGTAATTCCAGATCCCTGTATTGGGGTAAAGGGTCTCTGGGTTTCTTGGGGTGCTGACTTGCCAGCAGCTTGGCCTCACAGCGGTTGGTCGTCACAATATCCTGGAGATCTCTGTGGAGCTGGTGGCTGTGGTAAGCATCAAGTTACCATACCGATCTATTGCCTGGTGGCGCACAGCGTTACGTGCTGGTAACGCTTTGCGCTGAGCCTGAAATTTTCTAAGTTTCAGGCGCATCCACCAGGCTAGGGGCAGACGCAGGTCTGACCCTAGCCTTAGGCTAGAGTCAGATTCGTACCATGCATCCGCTAAAAGCATGCATTGCACACAACGTTTTGGGCTGCGTTTGCAAAAACGCATGCGTTCTTGCAAAAACGCATGCGTTCTTGCAAAACGACATGCGTTTTGCTTTGCGTTTGCAATGCATTTTGCTTTGAAATCTATGGGTGCATTTTTGGATGCGTTTGGATGTGTTTTTGCTGTAAAAATGCATAGAAACGCAAACGCAGCCAAACGCAGGCAAAAGGCAGATGTGAAAAGGCCCTTAGTTTCTGGCCGGAACCATACATCCCTATGGCAACCCGATGCTTACCGCACCCGTCGGCTCCACAGCGAATCCCCGAATATGCAATATTGCAGAGTGCACAGGAAACGCGGTCTGCAGCATTTTCCTGTTCGCTCTGCAATAGCGCTTATCCAAGAATTCGCTGTGGAGCCGGCAGGTGCGTGAAGCTTCAGGTTTGCAATAGGGATGTAGAGCCAGGCAGCGCATAGCGTTACATGCTGGTAACACTATGTGCTAAGCCTGCCAGATTCCAAATTTTAAACGGATCCAGCAGGCTCAGGGCAGACGCAGGTCTGACCCTTGCCTAAGGCTAAGGTCACATTTGGGTTGTGGCATCCGCTTGAAGGATGCATTAAAGGATGCATTTTTTTGTCCTTGCGTTTACATGACGTGTGTGCATTTATGTTGCATAAATTAATGAATGCGTTAACACATGGTACATGTATGTAAGAAGCGTTAACATATCCGCTAACTCATGGTACATACAAGTACCATGCGTTAACAGATGCGTTTGCCATAGACTCCTATGTTAAAAAACGCATCCATTTTCCATAACAGGATCAAAAACGCTGCAGACCACGTTATGATATCCGCTACAAAAAACGCATAGCAATTTGGCAATGCGTTTTTTGAATTGGAGTCTATGGGTGCGTTAATGGATCAGTTTTTACACATTTGCACATTAAAAAATGCATCCTTTTGGTGGATGCATGGCACGATTCTGACCCTAGCCTAACACTGCTTTCACATAAGCGATTTTTGAAATTTGGGACAGATCCAGCAGTTTTACCACCTCTGCCACGTAATGGCTCACTTGTGGCAAGTCTGCGTTCACACCACTGCGTCCAGTGGCTAAGGGCAAATACGGCCCTGATTACAGCAGAGGTAGTGCCTAGTGTGCCCACCGGCCTTGACACTAGACAGGACTGGTGGAGGTGGTAGACAGGGAATAAACATGTGATAGTCTTGGGAGAAACAACCCGCTTAGGGACGACAGGGCAGGTGAGGGATAGTTTCATCCCCTGCTCTCTACCATCAGTGCCCTCCTTTCCCTATTTTCATCCTGGTGTACCTTTACGCTGCATCTGGCGCTTGGCATCCTCTTGTCCAGCATGGACACATTTTTACCACAAAATGTACCCCATAAAAACACTTTCCAAAAAATATGTTAGAATTGTAGAATTGTGTTTTTTTGCTTACAATATCTCCACACTTGAAATTCCCCCCACCCCCCATTTTACAATATATTATATCTTGTCTCGCGAAGGGTTTAAACTAAGTAAAAATGTATGGAAACCCATTAACAACGTTCTAATTTATGTGTTTTTTTTAAATATCTATAACATTTCATTAAAAATTATAAACATGGATACATTTTCCTTTGTTTTTTGCCTCATCAGATCTTATCAATTTGACCAGCCTATAAGAAATATCTTCCACCTCAGTTAATATTTCAATACTCTTGGATATATTTATTTTTACTTTCTTTCCAATTATATAACAAATGTCAAACATTCCCAGACCGATAACCATGACATGAATATAGTAATGTAACCCTTTCTTTGGAGTGGTTAGTGACGGCAGTAAAACAGCCTCGGCTGCTTTCTCCACCTTTCTCGTCAATAGGACAAGAATGTTGTTTGGTCTTCAGATCTATATAGTTTTGTGAGGACAAACAGAAAATGTGACACACCTCATTTTTTTTTAAAGAATGACAAAGTTCGCCAGTGGAGTGAGACATGAGAAATACTTTTGTTTTTCTAGGTTTGTCCCAACACAGAAGTGTAACTGTAGGGAATTCTGCTTTCTGTCAAAATGTAAAATAAAAGTTCAGCATGGGTCACTTTACTGAGACCTCCTTCATTCAACAGGAATCACCTTTCAGTGCACAATAACACTGCCATGGAAAATTCACCTAAATTGTACAGCTGTATATACTGTAATTGTGAGCAATTTACTATAGTGTAGAAACTGACACTTATTGTGCCATTATTGCTAAATTCAGCTGAACTGCACTGTAAAGCCCCTCTCCCATATGCACCTCCATGCTCTTCAGTTGGTCTCCACAACACATAAGCCCAGTTCACATCTAAGGAAAGACAGAGTTCCTGGCTAAGAGCACTGGGGGGCACAAATATGTAGATTACTTATGGGTTAACACATTTATTTACCACGACGCATTTCCACAACGGATTGTTGTCTTGCTCAGATAGATTTAATCCACCTCAGGAAAATCCACCTGAGGAAAACAACAATTCGTTGTGGAAACGCGTTGTAGTAAATAAACGTGCTAACCCATAAGTAATCTCCTTATTTGTGCCCCCCAGTGCTCTTAGCCAGTAACCCTTTCTTTCCTTAATTCTGCACAACCACCCATCTAGGTGTAGTGTTACTGGAGCTGCAGAGAGGCATGGATAATCCCAGCCAAGCATCCCTGGACTGATAAGACCTTTGGTGATGTCAGACCCTGTGGCCAGTGACTTGAGTCACGTGATCATGTTCCATCCAATCAAAGCAAGCCAGGAGCTGGTCAGAAAGCCGGCAGGAGCTGTGTTAGAGTGGAGCCGGTGCCCGGAGGTCCTTTGAGCCATACGCTACACTGAAGTTGTGCGGAGGCGCACAACCATCACAGGTGAGAGGCAACCCCTCATTCACCCTTTAATTTGCCCCATTAGACCACCAGGTTCTCCCTATGGGAGCGTTTTTATCTTTTGTGTATTGCAGTTCACATCTAAGGCTGGGCTGCATTTGCCTGCGTTTGCATGTATTTGTACTGCTAAACACGCATCGAAACGTATGCGTTAACACACCCATAGGCTGCAATGCAAAGCGTATGTCATTTTGCAAAAACGCAAAACGCATGCATTTTTGCAAACACAGCCCTAGACGCAGCAGCCCATGTTTTTGCATGCGTTTGCAATGCGTTTTGCATTGCAGCCTATGGGTGCGTTAATGCACACTTTTGGATGCGTTTTTAGCAGTAAAATCGCACACAAATGCAAACGCAGACAAAATGCAGATGTGAAAAGGCCCTTAGAAAAACAATTGTCTGAAAAAATTAAGTATTTTTTAGTTTTAGGTAAATAAATCTTAATACATAATACAACACTTTGCTTTGTCTTTATTATTATACCCCTTCACCACCAGGCTATTTTCAATATTCGTCTTTCCCTCCTCTTATTCCAAGAGCCATAACTTTTTTATTTTTCTATCAACATAGTGGGCTACATATGAGGGCTTGGTTTTTGTGGAACAAGTTGCAATTTTGAATGACATCAATCATTTTACCATATAGTGTATAAGAAAATGGAAAAAAGATTCCAAGTATAGTAATCTTGCAAAAAAAATAAAATAAAAAAAAATAGCTGGACAACCAGGTTGAGGACATGAGCCATACAAGGTACACAGGGCCTTCTCTGGGTTTTTGTGGGCCCCAGGTGAAAGATTCTCAGTGGGCCCCTTTAAAACTACATGTAAATAAGTGTAAGACTGGCATCACCACATTTGTCCCCTGCTACTGCACATCCACACGTTAAGTTGCACCACAAGTTAAGGGTGCGTTCACACACTGCGTATTTGCTGTGTATTTTTACACTAGTGCTCTTGCAGTTTTTGCAGCCAAAACCAGGAGTGGAACAATCAGAGAAAGTCTAATAGAAACAAGTGCTCCACTTCTGTATTTAATCACCCACTGCTGGTTTTCATCAGCCACTCCTGGTTTTGGCTACTAAAACTGCAAGAGCACTCACGTAAAAATATGCGGCAAATACGCAGTGTGTGAATGTACCATTAAACAGAAGAAAATAGGGAAAACATTTGTCCTGTTAATTGAAGCTTCCCTTGCGGTGGGAGGAGTCATTAGCATTAATTTTAGTGTACTAGGATAGAATACAGAAGTTAGGCCAGCCGCAAGTGCCGAAGCCGCACTTACCGCAAACCTCATAGACATTGATAGGGCTTGCCGCAAGTGAACCACAAGTGCGGCCGTTATGCGGTAATCGCGGCAGTTGCGTTTTTTAAATCTATTAATAAATAACAATAAATCTTTTGTTACTGTTTTCCTGCAAATTATATATTAGACTCACACTGCTCTGCTATATGCCCCGAGATATAAATGGCTCTGCTACATGCACATATAGACACATACAGCTCTGCTACATGCGCACTACATACACATATGCTTGTGCTCAAAAGTTTACATACCCTGGCAGATTTTTTGCTTTCTTGGCCATTTTTCAGAGAATATGAATGATAACGCAAAAACATTCTCCCACTCATGGTTAGTGGTTGGGTGAAGCCATTTATTGTCAAACTACTGTCTTTTCTAGAGATGAGCGAGTCCGAAAAGACTCGGAATCGCAAGACCCCAACGAGTCCGAGTCAAGGACTCGGGACTCGTTGCGAGTCCAGCGAGTCCAATGTTAATGAATAGGGACCCGAGTAATAGCGAATAATGACATTTACAACTCGCTGATGTGTCTCTGAAAGTGTGCGAGTCCAAACTCGCTGGTTTTTCTCTTATTTTGAGGCTTGTAGCCGATGATGCGAGGGAAGGGATTCTCCAGCACACACCATGCTTTAAGGAAACAGGAAGCGAGTCGCGCTGACAGGCGCACACACAGAGCGATCCATTCATCAGTGCAATCATGGCAGCAGGACGTGGCACGGTGAACACACTGCGTCTTATTGCACTTGTGGAGGCTCGTCCATTTCTATGGCTCCCTACAGATCCTGAGTATGGGGATACGACCCTAATTAATACAGCCTGGAGAGAGATCGCCCAAGAGATGTTCCCTGCGTTCCATCGGAGTGACCATGAGGAACAGAGCAATCTAAGTAAGTTAAATGAGTTCACACGTTATATATTGCATTTACTGTATATATACTCGTGTATAAGCCGACCCGTGTATAAGCCGACCCCCCTATTTTTGCCCCGAAAAACTATGAAAACATATTCACCGCCATCCTGGTATACAGCGGCTATCACTGGTAGACAGCCCCCCAGCAGAGTATACACCTCCCCCTGCAGAGTATACAGGCCCCCAGCTGGGTATACATGCCCCCATATTGTGGTATACAGGCAGGGGCGGACTGGCCCAGGTGCCACGGGTCATGCGGCTGCAGGAGCATGAATAATCCGCATGTCCCTGAAGCAGCAGGCGGAAACGGAAGCTCCTGGCCGCGCGATGACGTCATCAGCACGCGGCTGCGTCCGGGAGTGAGCGTCTGTGAGTGGCGTGCGGCTGCGACTGTTAGCGAGCGGCTGTGAGGAGCGCGAGGCTGCGGCTGGGAGCGAGCCATAGGATAATGCGGGAGCTGCGGTGACTGTGAGGCGGCCGCCAGTCATCACCCACCCCCCGTCCTCACCTGTGTCGGGCCAGTGAGGGAGGGTTGCGACCCAAACTGTAGGGTGCCAGTCAGTCCCTGTATACAGGGCCCTCAGTGTGTGTACAGGCCCCCCCAGCAGTGGGTATACAGGGCCCCCAGCAGTGGGTAGACAGTGGCCCAGTGGGTTTACAGGGCCCCCAGCAGTGGGAATACAGGGCCCCCATAGCAGGGTATACAGGACCCTGAATGTGTTATCATGCTCCACCGCATAGTTGCCTATATTTGGATGGGGTCACAACAGTACAATGAGTTTAATGTCTGATCCTCCTGGCTCTTTCGGCCAAGGGGTTGGGTGTATATAAATACCACTAATGACCAGAGTCTGGTGCCCGCACTATTACATTCTCTATGCGTTGACATGTGTCCTGCCTCATTTGTGATTGTGGCCACGTGAGCTCAATGTCCGTAATGCTGTTGATGATGTTCCACACTGTCGTGTCACTGTGCCTTGTATACACATTACACACACAAAATGAATAAAATGTTATTGTTGATTTGTACACATACTTTTGTTGTTTCAAATATTACACATCTCTAAAGCCGGTTTCAAATCATTTCACAGTTGACCATCTTAAAAAACGGTGGAGGAGCTGCCGGGACCAGCATAAGAAGCAGTACCGGCAGTACTCAGAGAGACAACCGGGAGCCGCTCCATTGCTCAACCACTACCACTTTTATGACCGGCTGTCCTTCCTTCACCCGGTGGCCCGTATGCCAAGGTATGTGTCTGCAGCACTGTTGTGTACATTTAGTATTATTTATTAATATATACATTAGGTTCCATTTCGGCTCTGTGGGTAGCAGAGTATACACGTGGCTCTGTGGGTAGCAGAGTATACAGGCGGGTCTGTGGGTAGCAGAGTATAAAGACGGCTCTGTGGGTAGCAGAGTATACAGGCGGGTCTGTGGGTAGCAGAGTATACAGGCGGGTCTGAGGTAGCAGAGTATAAAGACGGCTCTGTGGGTAGCAGAGTATACAGGCGGGTCTGTGGGTAGCAGAGTATACAGGCGGGTCTGTGGGTAGCAGAGTATACAGGCGGGTCTGTGGGTAGCAGAGTATACAGGCGGGTCTGAGGTAGCAGAGTATACAGGCGGGTCTGAGGTAGCAGAGTATACAGGCGTCTCTGTGGGTAGCAGAGTATACAGGCGGGTCTGAGGTAGCAGAGTATACAGGCGGGTCTGTGGGTAGCAGAGTATACAGGCGGGTCTGAGGTAGCAGAGTATACAGGCGGGTCTGTGGGTAGCAGAGTATACAGGCGGCTCTGTGGGTAGCAGAGTATATAGGTGATGAGAATAGGGTTAATAGATGGTGCTACAGTGTTGGGGCGTGCTAGAGGGAGCAGAGATCCGATTACTGCCATAATTTCTGACCTTATTAAAGATAGCGGCCGCAGCTAAATGACACCATGGCAAAGGTAAACATGGGGTGTGGTTAGCTGCAGGAGGTTAGTGAGAGGTGTGGGTTGTTTGGCAGAGGGCGTGGTGTGGGCGTGGTGAGCGCTGCTCCAGCGTCAGATACGCTGCGAGCGCGGAACCGCGGCACATCTCCAGGAGCAGAGGACGTGTCCGGTACGTCCGTAGCCCCCGGCCTCCCCGTTGTCCGCACACACAGCCCCGCTGTGACCTCTGCAGTGTCACAGGCCCCGGCGGGCGTCTGTCATCTCCTCCTGACACTGACCTCCTCCTGATTTGATTGTCTGTGTTGTCCCCCCCGCTGTCAGCATCAGTGATCTGCTAAGACCTGTGGGTGCACAGACGGGGGAAGTACAAATGCCAGCATGCCGGGGCGGATTGGGCGCTGTGAGGGGCGCAGGTCTTGCTGTGAGCGGAGGGCGCGAGGCCGCTCGAGAAAACGCTATAGCGGCTGTGTGAGTTAAGCGTCTGCGGCTCGCGAAGGCGCATACACGTCTCCGCTCGCAGTGACGCTAAGGAGTTTGGGATTAGGCTACAGTGCCGGAATTTCAAACTCCCGATTATATAAATAGATTATATATATATATATTGTATACCTTTCAACCCCTTCCCTGCTTTATATAGATGATATAAGCTAAAAGTTTTGTGAATTAAGTATGTCAAGTAAAAAGTGAAGTCAGGGGGACTTTTTTTTTTCATGTGAACCATTGGTGTTATTGATCGTCTAGATTAGATGGGATGGGGGGGGTGGGTGTTAATCAGGGGGTGAAAAATTATGTATTAGTATGGAATTAGCAAAGAAAGTCACGTATTCCTTTATGTTATGTACAGTTGGTTATTCTTTCATAATAATAACAAATATCTGATTAATAATACACAGATACACAGAGTCTAAAAAGCGTGCAACTTAATGTTTGACCTATGTTTTTGTTTCCAAATGCAATGCATTCACCAAATTTTTTTTTACTTTACCCACAGAGAAGCTTACTACAGAGGGCGGCGTGCTGTGAACCCTCCACCGCCAAACAGAAGGCGGCGTGGAGAACACCCATCACCACCACCACGGCCGGCGCCACCACCACCACCGCCGTCGCCGCCGCCACCACCACCACCACCAGCATCGCCGCCAGCAGCGCCAGGGCCAGCACCACCACCGCCGCCACCAGCGGCCGGGCCAGCACCACCACCGCCGCCACCTGCGGCAGGCCCATCAACACCACCACCGCCGTCCCCGCCACCACCACCACCACCGCCACCAGCGGCAGGGTCCGCACCACCACCGCCCCCACCAGCGGCAGGGCCAGCACCACCACCGCCACCACCAGCGGCAGGGCCAGCACCACCACCGCCACCACCAGCGGCAGGGCCAGCACCACCACCGACGCCACCAGCGGCAGGCCCAGCTTATGGTCCCATCCCGGGGTCTGCACAATTAAGTGTGCAACAGAGTAATGCTGACTTTGCCCGCAGTATTATACCATTCATGGATAATATTCCATTTGACAGGCTACTGCGGGCAAGGTCAGCATTACAGATAGTGCTGGAAGCCTGTCAGCCAGGAAACGACCCCGGTGATGTGTTCCAATATTTGGATGGGTGGAAAATAAACTGTAACAGGCTGGGCAGGCCCACAACACGGGACAGCCAAGTCCCACCCCACAGGGCTTTGCCTCACTGCCAGTGGCCAGCGAACAGGGACCTACCACCGTTCCCTACACCTGTTCAGATGATCCACCCTGAAGGGTTCGGCCAGGCCATCCGTGGGGCCCTTGACCTTTTGCAGGACGGACAGCCCACCTACCAGGACCTGTAGGGCTCCATTTATTGTTGTTGATGTAGTTACCTTAATTAAAGGTAGTATTTTTTGGAATGTCCAAACAGTGCTGCCATTTTTTTTTTTTAAACACAGTTTTAAAAACCAGCTTTGTGTCTGTCTTTTTTTCAAGGAATGAATGTGGAGTTTTTTTTTTGGTTGGGCTTCAAGTCATCATAATTATTATAATTATTTATTTATATAGCGGCCATAGGTTCCATGGCGCTTTACATGAGGAAAAGGTAGAGAAGGACAAGTACAATAAACATAGACAATAAGGTCATACAGGTACAATAGTAGAGGACCCTGTACGCGTGGGCTCACATTCTACGAGGGGTGGGTGGGGATACAATAGGGTGGGGAAGGTGTCGGTCGTGGGGCGTGTAGCGGGGTCTCATGGCAGGTTGTAGGCCTGTCGGAAGAGGTGAGTCTTTATAAGTATCTTTAAGGTTCAGAGGGTAGGCGACTGACTGATGAGGTGGGGCAGGGAGTTCCATAGCATGGCGGATGACCGGGAGAAATCCTGTATGCGGTTGTGGGAAGAGGAGATGAGGGTGGACTGTAGGACAAGTTCTTGGGATGAACGCAGGTTGCGTGAGGGATGGTATCGGGAGATCATGTCGGAGATGTATGGTGGGGATAGGTTGTGTAAGGCTTTGAATGTCATGGTCAGTGTTTTAAAGTGAGCTCTCTGTGGGCCGGAGGGGCCAGTGAACGGCTTGGCAGAGGGGGTAGGCAGGGGAGTAGCGTGAGGACAGATGGATTAGCCGGGCAGCAGAGTTTAGTATAGATTGGAGAGTTGCAAGAGAGTTGGCAGGGAGACCTATGAGAAGGAGGTTGCAGTAGTCAAGGCGGGAGATGATGAGGGCATTTATGAGTGTTTCAGCAGTGTCAGGATTGAGGAACGACCGAATTGGTTAAATATTTTTGAGTTGGAGTCACAGGGACTTGGTTAGGGACTACAGGTGGGGCTTGAAGGAGAGGGAGGAGTCAAGGATTACCCGAGACAGTTGGCGTGGGGGACAGGGGAGAGAGCATCATTAGCAAGTACTTTACGGCCCGCATGGCGCATGAAGTCACCTTGGTTACTAAGTGTCAAATCATGACTCCACATACAACTGTTGCTGACAAACAGTGCCTGTGTTTGGGGGGTTACTTTATGCCTCGCTATGGCAACAAGACTATGAACACACATGTGAGAGGCTGGGACGTCTACATGCTACACATCGCGTCTACGCGTTTTGTATGGAGCGTACAGTGGGACCCTTCAACAGGCTCCAGCAGGATGATAGTCCAAGCACCGCCCACGATGCAGGCATAGGATTGGTGCCTGGAAAAATTAGCCCAAGTGGCTGTTTCCCATTTTTGGTATAAATGTAGGCCTAAGGGCCATAAAAAGCTTGTTAGCCAGGGTGTCTCCCAAACCATGATAAGCTTGTTAGCCTGTGTGGCTCAAAAAATTAGCCCAAGGGGCTGTTTACCATTTTTGGTATAAATGTAGGTCTAAGGGCCATACAAAGCTTGTTAGCCAGGGTGTCTCCCAAACCATGATAAGCTTGTTAGCCTGTGTGGCTCAAAAAATTAGCCCAAGGGGCTGTTTGGCAATTTGGGTATAAGTGCAGGCCTAAGGGCCATGATAAGCCTCTTAGGCTGGGTGTTTCCAAAAATTAGCCCAAGGGGCTGTTTCCCATTTTTGGTATAAATGTAGGTCTAAGGGCCATACAAAGCTTGTTAGCCAGGGTGTCTCCCAAACCATGATAAGCTTGTTAGCCTGGGTGGCTCAAAAAATTAGCCCAAGGGGCTGTTTTGCATTTTGGGTATAAATGCAGGCCTAAGGGCCATGATCAGCTTGTTAGCCATGGTGGCTCCAAAAATTAGCCCAAGGGGCTGTTTGGCATTTTGAGTGTAAATGCAGGCCTAAGGGCCATGATAAGCCTCTTAGGCTGGGTGTCTCCAAAAATTAGCCCAAGGGGCTTTTAAATGTTTGCTTACAGAAAATAAAGGTTGATTCCTTGTGAAAAGGTGTTGTGATGGTTAATGAAACCGAAGTTAAGGTGTAGTTTTGGTTTAAGATGAAGCAGCCTCATTACCAGGTTGCAGGAACATGGTTACGCAAATCGTTACTGGTCTTGTACATACTGCTTGTACCAAAAAGACACAATATAATACAATGATTAATTATATCATATTGATGTTGAACGTGGCACTTCAGCTCTGAGTACTGTCGTCTTCAGGGCTCGAGAAGTCTTGTGAAATCCAGTTCCTATTAAACTTAATTAGAGTAAGCCTGTCTGCATTCTCTGGAGTAAGACGTGTCCTGGTATCAGTTATGATACCCCCAGCGGCACTGAAAACCCGCTCTGATGTCACACTAGCTGCAGGGCATGCCAGCACCTCCAAGGCATACAACGAGAGCTCTGTCCAAGTGTGGAGCTTGGAGACCCAGTAATTAAACGGGACTGCGGCATCAGTCTGGAAGCAGGTACTGTCACTTAAGTATTCTTGTACCATGTTGGTAAGTTTCTGTCTCCGAGAGATGGTTACTGGAGCAACATGGCGCTGCAGGTTCGATGGCTTATTGAACATAGCCCACTTTGCGGACATCTTTCCAGCATCTCTTCTGGACAGCGTGGATGATTGTGCCCCGACCAAAGGCTGCTGTTGCACAGAGTTGCTAACTATGGGCAGAGTGTTGTCTGACGGTGATATTCGAAGCATATTATCCACAAGAACCCTCTTGAAATAGTCAATTGTCAAGCCACGTGGTGACTGAAACAGCAGCGAGGTGAATTTATCTTTATAACGTGGGTCCAGAAAGGTGGCCAACCAGTAGAGGTCGTTGTGCAATATGTTAATCACTCGTGGGTCTTCTAGCAGACAAGTCAACATGAAGTCAGCCATGTGTCCTAAGCTGCATAGAGTCATGTCTTCAGTGTCCTCAGAACGATGTTCAATACCCATTGTATCCGCAAAGTCTGTCTCCGCCTCCTCCTCTCCAGGCCACCCATGGTGGACAGACACAAAGCTGGGGTTGTGAGTACCATCTGGGTTGACATCGGCACCAACAAAAAATAAATCCTCTTCATCGTCTTGCTCCTGTTCCTCCTCAGGAGCCATAGTTGCCTGGTCATACTGGCTTTGCTGGCTAGGTACTGCGCTGTTTAAATCTGGCTCCATAGCCATCTGCTGGGCTCTCAATGCTTCATTTTTCTGATTAATGAGGGATTCTTTCAGCAGACACAGCATGGGTATAGTGACACTGATGATGGACTGATCACCGCTCACCAGTTTTGTGCAGTAGTCAAAATTATCAAGAACCTCAGATGTGTCAGCGATCCACACCCACTCCATTGTACTAATATGTCGTGGCTGACTGCCGGTCTGACGGGCATGTTGCAACTGATACTCGGATATTGCCCTCTGCTGCTCATTGATCCTCGATAACATATGGAATGTAGAGTTCCATCGTGTCGGCATGTCACAAATGAGTCTGTGGTTGGGCAAATTCAATTGCTTTTGAAGCAATGAAAGTTTTCCAACCGCTGTTGACGAATGACGAAAATGTGCACACACTCGACGCACCTTCTCCAGTAGGTCACATAGCTCTGGGTATGTACGCAGGAATTTCTGCACTACTAGATTCAGCACGTGAGCCATGCAAGGCACGTGCACAAGGTCTCCGAGCTTTAGTGCAGCCACTAGGTTACGACCATTGTCGCTCACCACGAGACCGGTCTGGAGTTGGAGTGGGGATAGCCACTCATCTGTCTGTTCCTTCAGACCTTTCAACAGCTCTACTGCAGTGTGCGGTGTGTGACCTAAACAGATCAGCTTCAGCAGAGCCTGTTGGCGTCTTGCTGAAGCACTGCAGCAAACCTCCCAACTTGGCCGTGATGTTGAGGGCAATTGAGGATTGGTCGAGGAAGCGGAAGATGGGGTAGTGGACATATAGGATGATGCAGAGACCCTGAATGAGGTTGTGCCAGCTATCCGTGGCGTGGGTAGGATGTTTGATGTTACACTAACATCGTTTGGCACACTCTCCACAACGTTGATCCAATGCGCGGTGAGCGAGATGTACCGGCCCTGTCCTGAACTGCTTGTCCACGTGTCCGTAGTAAGGTGTACTTTCCCGGTTACAGCGTTGGTGAGGGCACGCTTGAGGTTGTTAATGACATGCTCATGTAACGCGGGGACGGCACAACGTGAAAAGTAGTGGCGGCTCGGAACCGAGTAGCGTGGTACTGCCACAGCCAAAAGCTCACGGAAAGAGTCTGTACCCACAAGCCTAAACGGCAACATCTCGACTGCTAACAACTTAGCTATCTGGGCATTTATTTTTTTGGCTAATGGGTGGGAAGAGTGGTATTTCTGCTTCCTTTCGTACAGCTGTGTCACTGATAACTGTAAGGATGTTGCTGACCGAGAACTGTCTGCACTCGTGTTCAGTCTCTCTGCAACCGCTGCTTGTGATGAGTACATATGAGCTGGACCAGCTTCAGCAACACTTGATTGTGACGGACGTATCTGAGTTGCCGTCGCAGTCTTTGGGTCAGATGACACTGTTGTGGAAGGCTGCACTTTTGACCACTGAATAGGGTGCTGACCAGCCATGTGCTTCCGCATACTGCTGGTGCTCTGGTTTCCTTTCCCGTGGCCTCTACTTAGCCTTGCATGGCAGATGGTACAGATGACCACATTTTCTTGAGAAGGCCCATCTTTAAAAAATTTCCACACAGTGGCTGACCGACCTCTAGGCTTGACTGTACTCCCTGAGGGATTACTGAGGCCCACATTTGAGACATTTTGTCCAACAGTTGACAAATTTTGAGCCACAGTGGACACATTTTGGGCAACAGTGGTGACTCTTTCAGTTCTGGTGGGAGGAGTCGGCCTTGGTGCCTTTGTTGGTGGGACATACACACTGTCTTCCTCCGTGCTGCTCTGCTGGCTCTGCATCGCAACATTCCACGTGGGATCAGTTGTCTCATCATCAACCCCTTCCTCTTCTAAATCTTCCCGATAACAAGATAGATTTTGCTCCCCAGATGACAAGTGTGTCACTGTCTCATCATCATCATCCTCCAACTCCTGAGACGGTCTAAGACTTTGCTGAAAGACACGTTCATGTGGCCGGGGTGTCTCTAAAACTTGTCCATGATTGGACAATTCTTCATCAAGTATCTCATCTACTACGGAGTCTGGCAAACCGGATTCATGTAAAGGATTATATGTACCAAATAAGTCATCTGAGTGACCCATGTGTGTGTCAACATTTTCATGGGGCTGCTGTTGGTCTGAGGAACTGTGAAGAGGTTGTGGATTAGATGACCCAGCATGGTATGTACCAACAGTAGACACAGTGCTCAAGGAACCTTGAGTGCTGCAAGAACCTGTTGTTGAGGTCTTGTCTGCCAGCCAAGACGTTAGATGCTGTTCGTCTTCCGGCCTCAATACTCGTTTACTTTCCTGACGGGGAAAGTTAGACAGGAGGAACGATCGATCAATCCTCGTCTGTCTGCCCGAACTGGTGGATAGTTGGCCACGACTACCAATGCCTGTACCTCGTCCCTGTCCCTTAGCAAGACTTTTTTTGGGATTTGGTTTTTTGTGTGACATTTTATAATTTCTGGTGGCTTTCTGGGGGCTTGTAAAACAAGTAGCAGGTACTATTTCGAGAAAGGTACACACTAGAGGCTAAGATATTTTAAGAGAGATGGAAGGTACCGTGCGAGCTGCAGGCAGGACACCGTACAGCAACGCACTGGCACAGGGAAAAATTGTTTAGTACGCAGAACCAGACACTGTTAGGCTGCGGTGCTGGCTGCGTGCAAGTTTACAAGTACCGTGCGAGCTGCAGGCAGGACACCGTACAGCAACGCACTGGCACAGGGAAAAATTGTTTAGTACGCAGAACCAGGCACTGTTAGGCTGCGGTGCTGGCTGCGTGCAATGTTACAAGTACCGTGCGAGCTGCAGGCAGGACACCGTACAGCAACGCACTGGCACAGGGAAAAATTGTTTAGTACGCAGAACCAGGCACTGTTAGGCTGCGGTGCTGGCTGCGTGCAAGTTTACAAGTACCGTGCGAGCTGCAGGCAGGACACCGTACAGCAACGCACTGGCACAGGAAAAAATTGTTTAGTACGCAGAACCAGGCACTGTTAGGCTGCGGTGCTGGCTGCGTGCTGGCTGCGTGCAAGTTTACAAGTACCGTGCGAGCTGCAGGCAGGACACCGTACAGCAACGCACTGGCACAGGAAAAAATTGTTTAGTACGCAGAACCAGGCACTGTTAGGCTGCGGTGCTGGCTGCGTGCAAGTTTACAAGTACCGTGCGAGCTGCAGGCAGGACACCGTACAGCAATGCACTGGCACAGGAAAAAATTGTTTAGTACGCAGAACCAGGCACTGTTAGGCTGCGGTGCTGGCTGCGTGCAAGTTTACAAGTACCGTGCGAGCTGCAGGCAGGACACCGTACAGCAACGCACTGGCACAGGAAAAAATTGTTTAGTACGCAGAACCAGGCACTGTTAGGCTGCGGTGCTGGCTGCGTGCAAGTTTACAAGTACCGTGCGAGCTGCAGGCAGGACACCGTACAGCAACGCACTGGCACAGGAAAAAATTGTTTAGTACGCAGAACCAGGCACTGTTAGGCTGCGGTGCTGGCTGCGTGCAAGTTTACAAGTACCGTGCGAGCTGCAGGCAGGACACCGTACAGCAACGCACTGGCACAGGAAAAAATTGTTTAGTACCCAGAACCAGGCACTGTTAGGCTGCGGTGCTGGCTGCGTGCAAGTTTACAAGTACCGTGCGAGCTGCAGGCAGGACACCGTACAGCAACGCACTGGCACAGGAAAAAATTGTTTAGTACGCAGAACCAGGCACTGTTAGGCTGCGGTGCTGGCTGCGTGCAAGTTTACAAGTACCGTGCGAGCTGCAGGCAGGACACCGTACAGCAACGCACTGGCACAGGAAAAAATTGTTTAGTACGCAGAACCAGGCACTGTTAGGCTGCGGTGCTGGCTGCGTGCAAGTTTACAAGTACCGTGCGAGCTGCAGGCAGGACACCGTACAGCAACGCACTGGCACAGGAAAAAATTGTTTAGTACGCAGAACCAGGCACTGTTAGGCTGCGGTGCTGGCTGCGTGCAAGTTTACAAGTACCGTGCGAGCTGCAGGCAGGACACCGTACAGCAACGCACTGGCACAGGAAAAAATTGTTTAGTACGCAGAACCAGGCACTGTTAGGCTGCGGTGGTGGCTGCGTGCAAGTTTACAAGTACCGTGCGAGCTGCAGGCAGGACACCGTACAGCAACGCACTGGCACAGGAAAAAATTGTTTAGTACGCAGAACCAGGCACTGTTAGGCTGCGGTGCTGGCTGCGTGCAAGTTTACAAGTACCGTGCGAGCTGCAGGCAGGACACCGTACAGCAACGCACTGGCACAGGAAAAAATTGTTTAGTACGCAGAACCAGGCACTGTTAGGCTGCGGTGCTGGCTGCGTGCAAGTTTACAAGTACCGTGCGAGCTGCAGGCAGGACACCGTACAGCAACGCACTGGCACAGGAAATTTTTTGTGGAAAAATGGCACCAAAATTATTTGGTAGACTAGTGCCAAAAATAAGAAAAAGCTTAGGATTACAGCTCTGCGGAAAGCTGGGTGAACTAAGCTCTGAGGATGGTGCTGGATTCACTGTAAGGCTGCTCCTATCTCCCCTTCCTTACAGTCCTGTACAGCAATCCTCCGTCCTGGTAGTTCTGAAAAGAACTTTTGGGTTATGTGTGAGGAATCTTGACTCCTACACTCCGTCCTGTTAGTTCTGAAAAGAACTTTTGGGTTATATGTGACTCCTACACTGCCTAACTGTCCCTAGATCTGCTCCAAGTCTCCCTGCACTAGGTCAGCTCTTCTCAGGTATGTGCCCAAAATGGCGGGGGCAAGCCTTATATACTGCCTTGCCTGTCATAGATGACATAGGCATCACGATGGACAGCAGCCAATCATAGTCCCGACACAACCAAAGCTGCTATGGCATTACTGACTATGATTGGCTGTCTTCACAAGTTTTCTGACCTAACACGCAATGCTGACTAGTAACATAAAAGATTCTGGATTCGCGAGTCCCGAATAGAGAATACAGGACTCGGAATCGCAGACTCGCTAGGATTCGGACTCGTAGACTCGCTCAGACTCGCTGCTGTTTGGGGAGATTCAAGCTATATAGCGATGTGATAGAGCGAGTCTAGCGAGTCTAGCGAGTGAGATAAAGTAAACTCTGACAAAACTAAGATTGCCATTGACTTGCATTGGACTCGTTACTGAGCGAGTATTCGCTAAAAGACTCGCCGATTACCGAGTCCAGCGAGTCCCTTAAGAATCGCCGAGTAACGAGTCCTAGCGAGTAGACTCGCTCATCCCTAGTCTTTTCTCTTTTTAAATCATAAGGAGAGGTGAGTATTTTATTTTTTTATTTTTAATACATTTTGTTCACTTTTATTTTGCATTTGCAGTGTATGTAGTTAAACTGCAAAAGCAAATCTACTGCCCCAACATGTCAAACGGGGGGAGGAACACAGGATTTTTCCTCCACCCTCATGAAATCACTTTTTCCTGTGCTTTTGGGGGAAAAAGGCGGCCATAAAAAACGCGGTGTGTGAACGTCCCACGTTCTTTTGCCAGCGTTATAAAGCTCGGCCAGTAAACGCAGGAAAGTACGCCCACTCAAAAAACGCAGCAAAAACACGGCATGTGAACGTAGCCTAATTATTCTGATTACTGGCCTTATGTATTGCAATGGACATGGATTGCTATAAATGTGACTTTTCATATTACACTGACAGAATGCCTGTCAGCGTAATCTGGCCTAACAGGCCACCATACCTGGTACATCAGGAAGTCATTGTTTGACCTTCAGGTGCGATGACAACCATCGGCTCCCCATGGTTTTATCACAGGGATGCCGATTAAGGTGACAGGTTTCTTCCAAATGCAGCAATTGATAGTGGCATCTAGAAGGTTAATCAGCCAGGAGTGGTGGTAGTACCGTCCCTGGCTGTTACTACAGGAGCTTGGCTGTCAGCTATGCCAAACTCCAGCCATGATAGTGCAGGGAAGTGAGCATATTTCAGCACCTGCTGTATTATCATGATGTAATCAGTCAGTCAGAATCACTGACTGATTACAGTGATCAGAGAGTGAGGACCACTGAAATGCATTTCTGCACCTCTTACTGTGGTCAGTCAGCTATTATTGACTGCTATTGGCATAGAACTGTCACTTGTACATGATGGGCATTGTTTCTCATGGTGTGAGAATAGACACCTGTTAATGACGTGCTATGTCCATGATTCATCATCAAGGGGTTAAATGAAAGGGGAGGTTACCAGTTGGAGAGACATGTGGGTCAAGAATGCTGACTGTGAGTCATTACCATGTCTCACACTGATTATGCCCACTTTCATCTACTATATAATTGCCGTAGGCAAAATCGTGTCGGCCCCCGAAATCGCCGTGGCTATGTCACTATTGTGACGTCATCACGGCGAAGCATTGGCCGCGTAGCGGCCATTGCGAGCCGCTGGCCGAAAATAGAACCAGAGGCTCGGCCACAAAGCTAGCGATTTCCCGCTGAGGTAGCGCGAGCAATGGCCGCGAGGCCATTGCGAGTCGCTACCTCAGTTGTCGCAACTCCCCCTATACTTTCAATGGTAGCGCGAGCAATGGCCGCGAGGCCATTGCGAGTCGCTACCTCAGTTGTCGCAACTCCCCCTATACTTTCAATGGGGATCTATTGCGACTCGCTGTGTAGCACGAGCAATGGCCGCGAGGCCATTGCGAGTCGCTACACTTGCAGGTTGGTGTAAAGATGTCATTGGAATAATTGGATTATTATTTTAAAATCTACAAAAAAAATTAAAAATATTCTAGACACCCGATGCATTTGCATCGGGCTCACAGCTAGTTTAAAATAATCTCTGGAGACAGATTCTCAGGGAAATATCTAACTCATGGAAATCTTGTCTTCAGCATGCATAGTTCCAACCCCTCTCATGTGGATCATCCCTTGGTCCTCTCCAGCCTCTGCTTATACCACAATGGTCATTGGTGAATACTTGTATCGATTTTGTTACAAATTTTCCTGAGGAATAAGAGTTCACTATAGTGGATTACTTCTAAAAGATGTCGTGTTTTGTTCCATTACCAGGACATCCATCTGCTCCACAGCTGGCTGAAGAGTTTTTCAAAGACATTTTCTGGATTCACAGTGTTGGTACTTTGTCTCTTGTGGTGTGCAATTTGTTTCTGGGTTCTGGGGGGACACTGTGCAAACATTTCTTGAGACTTCTATGCCTATTAAGTCAAATTAATAGTCAAACTGATCAAATAGAGATGCTGAGTCTCTGAAATCTATATTAATTATTCAATGTTGCTCAGATTTTATGCAAAGTATCCTCTTTCTTTTGTTACAAACTGTTCTAGTAAGGGCCATAAAAAGATAGGATAGTATTAACCAATTGTCCTGGTACAATCGCTAGATCCTGCTTACTTCTTCTATCATCATTTACAGTAATGAGTGGACCGTGAATGTTTGGGTTTGGATGAATTTAAAAAAAGTTCAGTTTGAGAACCGTACATGATACAAACGTGACCCCGGACTCCAAACCTCATACAAGTCAATGGAGATGGGAACGTCTGTGCTGAATAATGGACATAGTAATGGACATGCTAATGGATATGGGGCTGCAAAAAACCCCAAAATTAATGAAAATTAAACTGCAAATTCTAAAGGCCCCGTTACACGGCACAACGTTGGAACGTTGTCGGCAACAATCTCGTGGGCGCGCGGTCATTACAGACATCGTTTTGACATCGTTGGTGAGATGTCACACGTCTACATATCGTGGATGACTCATCAACGATGTTGTGAGCAGGTATCGTTCGCACAACCCAGCGAACGATACCTGCTCATTGTTGTGAATCGGCGAAGTCGTAAACAACATGGTTATCGCGGTGTCAAACACAACAATATACTGGGTTGGCTGATCGTTGATCGAGTGGTTTGAGAACATGTTCTCAAACCTGCGATCAGCGATCCAACAATTTATTGCAACAACTTTGCGGAGTCACACGCAACGAGGTCGTAACTATGTCGCTGGAACGACTCCAAACCCGTGATGTATCAGCAATGTCGTTAACGATGTCGTGCCATGTAACGGGGCCTTAAGAGTGAATTCACAGAGACAAAAATCAGAGTTTCCCCACTGATCAACAATCTTAATAAAAAACACCTACAGAGCCTGTTTTCTTGGAGGACCCACACAACCAAGATTGGCAGAGTTTACCAACAGAGCAAAAATGATAAAAAGAATTTCCCCCTACACAGTATGTTTTCACAGTTCATCCAAACAACCAACATAGGAAGAGTTGACCCACAGAGCAACAATTTCAATAGTGTCCCTTCAAAGCCTGTTTTGACTGTTCATCCACAGTTAAGATTGGCAGAGTTCCCCCAGAGTAACAATTATGTAAAAAAGACCTTTATGTAAATAAAGCCTGTTTTCACAGTTTACCCCCACATCCAACATAGGAAGAGTTGCCCCACAGAGCAACAATTTTTATAGTATTATGGAGTTGTTATTGACAGTTGACCCACACAGCCAAGATACTCAGATTTTACCAATAGATCAACAATTATAAACAAAAGGCTTCTACAGAGCCTGTTATCACAGTTCACCTATGCAGCCAACACAGGAAGAGTTGCCCCACAGAGCAACAATTTAAATAGTGCCCCTACAGAGATTATTTTCACAGTTGATCAATAGAGCACCCAGAACCTCCTTAAAATAAGATAGAAAAAAAAATGAAACAGAAGGAGGAGGTGCAAGTGGAGGAGCATGTTGAGGAGGATGTGGCATTGGAGATCAAAGACACTGAAGAGGAGAAGGAAAAATAGGTAGTCAATAGAGATGAGCAAACATTTTGAAGTTCAGGTTTGATTCGGTCTGCCAAATTAGCATATATTCACCGAACTGTTTGAAGAACTGTTTGTCAAACTTACAAATCCCCAATTAAATCAATGGGAGACAAAATTAAGGGCATAGAAAACACCTTCAAAGGGGAATAAAAGCTGCCAGAACAGCTCAAATAGGGGCAGACACTAGGAAAAGTGCCATCTATTTCCGAGAGTTAAATTTTATCATTGTGCATTATGCATGCAGTATTTCAAGCTTCAACATTGATCAGGAATAATGAAATGAGTGACAAGTGTAGACATGGTGCTCAGAGAGTTCTGTTAAATTCATGAAATACACAACAAAGACACCCCAAGAAGAGTCTCTACATTTCAAAAAATTAGGGCCAGACACCATGAATGTGGCATCAATTGACCCAGACTAAAAATTGTATAATGGCAAAGTCTGCATGCATGGCACAGGGTCTTGTACATGGCCTGGCCAAACATTTGAAGGTTAAACATTGATCAAGAACAGGGGGATGAATGACAGGTATAGGACTGTTGGGCTGTAGGCCCTCATACCTCATTTAACAGCTTCAATAAATGTTATGTTCTGCCACACTCAGGCGGCACAAGTATTAGCTTCAAAGACTACTACCAAAAGAATTAGTCCGGTAGGACAGTGACATGTATAGACCTAGTAGGCAGGGGCCCTCATATCTCATGCAACTGCTCCAATAAATGTTATGGTCTGCCACACACAGATGGCACAAGTATTTGCTTAACAGACTACTACTGAAACAATTAGTCAGGTGGGACAGTGACATGTATAGGCTTAGAGGGCAGGGGGCCCTCATACCTCATGAAACTGCTCCAATAAATTTTATGCTCTGCCACACTCAAGTGGCACAAGTATTAGCTTCACTTACTAGTATTAAAATAATTAGTTAGGTGAGTTAGTGACATGTATAGGCCTAGTGGGCAGGGGGCTCTCCTACGTCATGCAACTGCTCAAAAAATATTTTATGCTTCGCCACACTCAGATGACATAAGTATTAGTTCACTGACTACTTCAGCAAGAAGGATTCAGGTGACATGTGTAGACATGATGCTCAGAGAGCCCTGGAAAATTCACAAAACACACAACAAAGGCACGCCAAGAAGTGTCTCCACATTTCTAAAAATTAGGGCCAGACACCATGAAAGTAGCATCATATGACCCATAATAAAAATTGTATAATGGGGCAGCCTGCATGCATGCAGTGGCTGGAACATGGCCTGGCCTAGCATTTGAAGGTTAAACATTGATTAATAACAGAAGAATGATTGACATTTGAAGGCATCATACTCAGAGAGCTCTGCTAAATTCAGGAAACAGACAAGAAGGAGACTCCAAGAAGAGTCTCCACACTTAAAAAAAATTAGGGCCAGATACCACCAAAGTGGCATCAATTGACCCAGATAAAAAGTGTATAATGGCGAGATCGATGCAGTACACTGAAACGTAAAACATTGCACTGTCTTCCCAGTCTACTATTGGGTGGAAAAGTCATTGGAAATCCATAACGTTTTTATCTTGATGAAAGTTAGGTGGTCTACAATTTCAGGGGACAGCCTGATGTGCTTTTCCGTCAGGATACATCCAGTAGTGCTGAAGACACATTTTGAGTGAATGCTAGATGCCGGGCATGACAAAAACTGTAAGGCATGCCTAGCAAGTTCAGACCACTCCACCAATTTTGAAGCCCAAAATTCAAAAGAGTCCAAATTCCCCTGTGATGGCATGGATCTTGAGCTCTAGATACTCCTGCACCATCCTCTCCAGTCATTACGTGTCAGATTTGTAGTCACTTCTGCCAGTGGATGGGCTGGTTTACAAAATTGGTCAAACGACTGCCAGAAATTGTTTCTGACAGTTAAATTGCTGCTGTTAATGTTTCTACACTGACGACTCGACATCTCCCGGGTTGGAAGTGTAGATCTGTGAAGAGTACTGTGTCTCTCACTGCTGTGGTGGGAAAACCAGCCCTGATAGTGTCTACCAGCTTTTTTGATACCCCAGCATGTGCGTGTCCCTGTCCAGGATGGGAAGCATCTGGCTAAATTTACTTTTGTACCATGTAACCAACAGTGTGACAACCCTTTAGTCAGTCATCGTTACTTTGAACCCTAACAATATTTACATCATGTTACAGATGGTACAGCAAGAAGGCGCTCATGTGTCTGACGTATCCATGAGGGCAAATTCCTTGTTGTGTTGGTGACAGTGTAAAAATCGATCTTCCTTCCTCTTTCCTCTTCCACCAACTTTGGGCAACAATAAGGAGAATCATTACTTTGTCATCTCCTGACTGTTTGGTGCTCATCACCTTTTTATCCTCGTCCTATTCCATTTGTTCCTTGGCTCTTTCATCTTAACTACTATTATGTCTTGTACCATGACCCCCCTCCCCCTCTGTCACTGTACTCCACCCTCCCATCGCACCCGTCTGTGTGATTAGAGTCCAAAACCTAGAGATTTTGGCATCCTCCTCTTCTTTTTCCACCTTTTCTTCTGGTACCACTACCTCATCCCGTAGACTTTTCAAAGTTTGCTCCAGCATGTAGATGACCAGAAGTATGATGGTGACACTAGCATCAGCAGCGCTAACCATCTTAATAGCCATTCTGAAACTGAAGGGTGCAGAGGACCTTGAACTGTGCCCACTCTTCAAGCCTCATTTGCACCACACTTGGCTTGCTTTGAATCAGTGTCTTCTAGGGCTTGTCACTTCTACCACAGTTGCTGCAACATGTGCAGAGTGGAATTCCACCGTGTTAGCACATCATATATCAAACAATTAACCAGTTGTCCGAAAGACCTCTGTAGTAATTCTAGTCGATGAGCTACAAGATGAGAATGGCTGAAGTAAGTAATGTGGCCAGGGCTGTGGGGGGTACTCGGTCACCAGGTCTGATGAGTAGGGAGTCACAGGTGGACGGTATCCCGGTGCCGTGCCCTGGGAATCATTTGAAGGGGGGGTGAGGGAATTATTTACAGGGGGATGTGACGCCACCTGTAGAGTCCGGTAAGGTGGTACCAGCGCTGCCAGCCGGCCGCTGAGGTGATGGAGGGGCAGCAAAGTGTGGTACAGCTCCCCACAGGTGGAGCTTTACCTCAGGGCAGCAATAAAGGAAGATGGTGAGGGAGAGCAGTGAAGGAGGAAGATGGTGGGTTATAGCCGATGAACAGTCACACATACACACAGGGATAGTTGTTCCGGTACCAGTAACTATACTATAAGGTATTACTATAAAGTGGTACAAAAAAAACTTGTGTTGCAAAAAATAAACCCCCCTACAGCAATGTACCCTCAAAAATAAAAAAGTTATAGCTTTCAAAACATGGTTATGGAAAAACTATTTATTCTAAGAAAAAAGAATTTTGACTGTGATGGCTGCAGAACATAAGAAAAAATATCAATCTGGTATAATTGTAATCACACTGACCTGAAGAACAAATCCATTTCTTACTATTACGGCATGGAGAACTGTGCAAGAAAATAAATAAGAACTTTTCTTATATTGCTATTTATTATTACCTCCCAAAAATGTGAGTAATGTTTGAGTCATATTTATCCTGTCCTCTCTGCAGAGCACTTGAGCTGCAATTTCCATGTAAATCACAAAAAACACAATTTAGATAAAACCCCTGACGACTTACTGTTCTGTGTGTCCTATCATTTTAGGTGTCTTTTTAGTGCACACCTGTGGACGACCTCAGCTTTGTGCACGCCTAAGATGATGGATACTGCTGAAACAAATGCCAAATGGAGTTCAAAGTTTCTCCATCTGACTCATAATGAGTGATTGTGTCCGGGGGTTCACCAAATCACATTTTTGTGTGATTTACATGGAAACTCTGATGTAAGTGATAAGCATAAAATACAAGTTCATGATCTGAGCCTTATACTGAAAGCAATCAAAAAAATGTTATGTACCAAAAAAGGTACCAAAAATCATATTCGGGAGGAATTGCAAAACTAATTATGGGACCCATTTTATGTTTTTTTCCATTTTGAAAATTACAAATATGGGGCTAAATGAACATTTCAAAGGAATAAAATATAATTTTTGCATTTACATCCACATTTTAAAACATTATGTGAAGCATCTGTGGCGCCCCGCAACGAGTGCGTCACAAGAGGGTATTGCAGCCATAAATGCAGCCGCAATATTCTCTGACCCGGCAGTGATCCGGTTAACTTAGAAATCCATCCCTGCATGCATCACCTAGAACAGAGGGCCAATCATAGGTCCTGGTGGGTGGAGTGTTAGGGAAGTGTAGTAGAACACACACAATAGTCTAGACAGAACAGAAGGAGAATAGTCTGGAACAGCCTAGAACAAGGTCTGAGGACTTGAACTTGGAGAGGAGCGGGGGCTCCGCATCCCGTGCAGCCCCCGGGCCGTCACCGGTCGGGTGTTAGCACCTGAGGACTTACTAACCGGGATTGGGCATTATTCACACGGGTTCCCAAAAGACTCCCGTGCCCACAACTCACAGCCGGTTCACTGGTACCGAAGCTGGCAGCAGTTCACCTCTGCTACACGAACCAGAAGCGTGGAGGAGCAGCTTTACAGGAGCACCCCACCACCAGCCAACTTCCAGTCGTCTAACCAGCGGTGTACCCACCGAGGGATCCAAGGCTCCCCAAAACATCCAGAACGTACATCATGGATAGGGCATTGAAGCAGCCTCCCCGTACCCGACCTGGTATTCCTGGGCGACACTGGCAACCAATTAGTTAGAATGTAGGAACACTGCGGATTTCTAAGGGACACCATCACTGCTGAGTCCACCTGGTCTACTACCCAACCACTGTATGCCATGTACTGCCTGCTGGTTACAGTAAAGACCCGTTGCAGAGACTTTCTGTGTCCGTGCCTCCTTATGAACTGTCCGTCCGCACTACAAGGTAACCGCAGCTGCCGCACAACATCTTGAGCAGCTCCAGCCTCCGGGGATCACCGCTCAGCCTGTGGGGAGCGTAACATCTTGCTGCTGTCCATCCCCCGGAGGTTCCGCAGCGTCGGTAGCCCTTACCGAAACTACTCATAGGTGGCGTCACGAATAAATTAAAAACCCCTTTAATCTGTTCCACCAAGACGTCTTCAAATACTTTTGATCTGCACTACACCGGGCCCCACTACCGGCAGGCGAGGTCCACCCGTGACAAGGAGGAAGGAAGCATCGCCTGTCTAAACCGGAGTCCCGGCCACGGTGAGTCACATCTACGGTTTCAACATGCTCAAAACATTCCTAGATGAATTGTTTGATGGGTCTAGTTTGCAAAATAGGGTCAATTGTTGGGGCTTCAGATGCTTTGGAACCGCAGGGGCTCTACCAATGACACACGTCTGAAATTATTCCATCCAAATTGTCATTGCAAATGTCGCTTCTTCCATTGCAAGCCCTGCTGTGTGTCAAAACAGAACTCTTTGACTACATGCGGGGTACCGCCACGCTCATATGAAAGTGGTTAACAAACTGTGGTATCCACTATTTAGTGTTACATCTTGTAAAAGTGGCAAATGTGGTGCCAAAGCAACAATTTTTTGAAAAAAATTAAAATGTTCAATAAGATGACCTATTGTTATGAAATTCTATCAAGTGTCTCAGAGTTCAAAATACTCACTATACCCATGGATAAAATCCTTGAGGAGTTTAGTTTCCCAAATAGGGTCACTTGTTGGGGGTTTCTACTGATTAGGTAT
This sequence comes from Allobates femoralis, assembly GCA_033576535.1. Taxonomy (NCBI): domain Eukaryota; kingdom Metazoa; phylum Chordata; class Amphibia; order Anura; family Aromobatidae; genus Allobates; species Allobates femoralis. The sequence goes on from JARQOC010000001.1 coordinate 465,553,773, forward strand.
CTTAGTGGCCCTGCAAATGCAGTATGGTGCCTAGAATCTAGTTTAGATTTGTGCTTCAAAATTCGAAAACTGAGAAAAGTTGACATGTTTTGTCAAATTTCTGAACATTGGGATCCATTGAAGTGTTCAAGTGTTATCTTCTAAATTCAAATACAAAATCATGATTTCTATCATTCCTGGATCATTGTTTCTTCCACAGTTTTTACCTTTTCATCCTTCATTTTGGATCATCTCTACTAGAGGTGCTGTAGCAGCCATGTTAGATGCTTTTGCAGTAGTTGTGTCTGTCACAACTACTCAAGGTGAGCCTTTTATTCATTGTAAGATTCATTCTATTATCTTGGATAAGACTCTATTTTCGCTCCTCTTGTCTTTCCAGTTTTTCTCTAGCATTACTTCATAATGGGACACTGGTCACATTTCAAAAATTTGTCCTGGTCATAAGGTCAATATGGCCAAAGTGTTAACCTAGTCCTACATGTGTGCACACCAATTTATGCTCTGACTCATTTCTTTTTTTTCTTTTAAAGTGACCTGTCAGGTTGTGTACCCCTCTAACCTATCTAATCCCTAACCATCCCTTTCTGTGCTTAAGGGGCCCTGTAATGAGGGAGAAAAATAACTTTTATACTTACAAAACGTCTCCAGTTGGAGACTGGAAAGGTGGGCTCCAGGCTCCATTCTCCCCTCCTCATGCTGTCTCCACACGCCCTGCTGGGCGTCCTCATTCCCCTTGGGCTGTGCCACGTCCTTTTGAAATGCCTGCCTCTTGTGATCATGCGATGCCCGGGCCGGAATGTAATATCCAGCCCAGTGCATTGTGGGGATGATCACATGGTACAGGCCGGCTTCAAGATGCGCACAACCTGACAGGTTCCCTTTAAAGACTGTCAAGATAACATTGGAGAAGACCCTGGTGGAGCTATCTATTCTCGCACAATATCGATCTTCCTACAAAACGTTTATCCATCAAGTTGCGATGGCTAAAGATTGAGCTGAAGGCCAATCTACTATATAATCACCAGTAATGCTTGTCACAGACTTCCGGGTCTTATGTCGATATCCCACAATGCACCGCGGTGCCATTGTGGGATAGCGACACAGGCTCCGGGAGAAAGTGACACTGGTGCCACCGCCGATCTCCCAGCGGTAGCCGCCAGTCACCTCCCGTGCCTCGCAGCACGCCGCCGAAGCAGCTGGGAGATGCGCGAGCCGCGATTTAAGTTATGCGCCGAGTGCGCTGATTGGTCGCCGCCACTGGCGACGGCCAATCAGTGCCCTTGGCGCGTGATTTAAATCACGCCTCGCGCCTTGGTGGCAGATTCAAATCTCACGCATTGATCGCCCCACAGTCAGCACCGACCAATCAGTGAGGCGCGATTTAAGTCACGTGTCGAGAACACTGATTGGCCACCGCTAACTGTCGTGACCAATCAGAGAAGCGGTGCTCAGTGTATTTTAACTTTGGCGCCAAGGCGCACGCCGCTTCTCTGATTGGTCGCCGCTAACCACGGTGACCAATCAGATTCAGCGCTGCCGATCGGGATGCCTGTGTCAGTCCTCACAGTCACTCTTGCATTCTATTTATGAAACAGAAGGTTCACGATGACCAGCGCTCATTGCCTGAGCCAATCCTGAGTCTCCTGTTTCATGAATAGAATGCAAGAGTGACAGTCTGGACTGACACAGGTATCCCGCGCGTCAGCGCTCAATCTGATTGGTCGCTGCGCGGTCAGCGGTGACTAGTCAGCGGTCGCGGCTTGCGCCTTGGTATTAGGCATGAATTCATATCTCCCGACGAGGCGTTTCTATGATTGGTCGACGCTGACCGCGTGGTGACTAATCAGCGGTCGCGGCTCACGTCTTGGTGGCAGATATGAATTCATGTCTCCCACCAAGGCGCGAGCCGCGAGCGCTGATTGGTCCACGACGACCAATCGGCGCTCACAGTGCTTGCTTTGAATGGCGTTTCACTGATTGGTTGCGGCAACCAATCAGCGAAGCAGCGCTGTATTGGCGGGAGATTTAAAGCTGGCTCAGTGCTTAGCACTGTGTACGGTGGCTCAGTGGTTAGCACGGAATGGTGGCTCAGTGGTTAGCACTCTATGCTGGCTCAGTGGTTAGCACTCTATGCTGGCTCAGTGGTTAGCAATGTATGGTGGCTCAGTGGTTAGCACTGTATGCTGGCTCAGCGGTTAGCACTGTATGGTGGCTCAGTGGTGAGCATTGTATGGTGGCTCAGTAATGGGAGGCAGGCACACAGGAGGCAGAAGGCACAGAGGAGGCAGGGGGACAGGGGAGGCAGAAGACACAAGGGAGGCAGAATGCACAGGGGAGGCAGAGGCACAGGAGGAGGAAGAGTCAAAGGGAGAGACAGCACACACAGGGAGAGACAGCGCACACAGGCGCTGAGAGCACACAGAACGGAGAGAAAGGCACAAGTAAGACAGAGCGCACAGAGGAAGAGACAGCACAGACAGGAGAAAGTGCAGAATGGGACACAGGCACAAAGACTGCCCTCCCGATGCAATAGCATCGGGGCTATTTCTAGTAAATCTATTACATAATTGTCTAAGGGTTTTTTGAGTGTGTCTGTCGCTGAAATCGCGCGACAGACAGAGGCCGCTCATTGGTGCCCGCCGGAGACTATGCAAATAGGAACGAGAATTCAAAGTTCGAATTTCGCACCTATTTGCAGCCCGGCGACAGCGGCGCATTAGCCGGGATACACGGTGGCCACAGCGGCGGCTCTCCTCACAGCCCCCCCGCTCCTCCTTTCCCAGGCAACGACAGGTCCTGTCCTGGGAGCTACAAGACCGAGGTGTAGTGAACCAGCTGGGGGTAAGTATCCTCACATCCTACCCCTTTCCCCCCGCCGGCACCATCCTGCCCCCCCGCCGGTACCATCCTGCCCCTCCAGCCGGCACCATCCTGCCCCCCCCCCCCGCCGGCGCTATTCTGCCACCCCCACTGGCTCCATCCTGCCCCCGCCCCGGCGGCTCCATCCTACCCCCCCGCTGGCTCCATCTTGCCCCCCCGCCGGCTTCATCCTGCTCCCCCCGCCAGCTCCATCCTGTCCTCCCGCCAGCTCCATCCTGCCCCACCACCGTCACTATCTTGCCCCCCCACCGGCTCCATCCTGCCCCCCCTGCCGGCTCCATCCTGCCCCCCCAGCCAGCTCTATCTTGTCCCCCCCGCCGTCACCATCCTGCTTCCCCCTGCCACCATCCTGCCCCCCTGCCGTCACCATCCGGCTCCCTCCCTGCCGGCTCCATCCTGCCCCCCCCTGCCGATTCCATCCTGCCCCCCCCGCCGGCTCCATCCTGCCCCTCCCTGCTGGCTCCATCCTGCCCCCCCCTGCCGGCTCCATCCTGGCCCCCCTACCGCCACCATCCTGGCCCCCCCGCCACCACGATCCTGGCCCCCCGCAGTCACCATCCTGCCCCCCCCGCCGACTCCATCCTGCCCCCTTCCTGCCGGCTCCATCCTGCCCCCACCCCGCCGTCACCATCCTGCCCCCCCCGCCAGCTCCATCCTGCCCCCCCGCCGCCACCATCCTGCCTCGTCACTCCATCCTGCCCGATCGCTCCATCCAGCCCCGCTCACCACCATCCTGCTCCGCTCGCTCCATGTTGCCCCCCCCGCCACCATCCTGGACGGTCACTCCGTCCTGCCCCGCTCGCTCCATCCTGCCTCGCTCGCCACCATCCTGCTCCTCCGGCTCCATCCTGCCCCGCTTGCCACCATCCTGCCCCCCCCCACAATCCTGCTCCTCCGGCTCTATTTTGCCCCGCTCCCACCATCCTGCCCCACCGGCTCCATCCTGCCCCGCCGCCACCATCCTGCCCCGCTCGCTCCATCCTGCCCGCTTGCTCCATCCTGCCGCGCTCGCCACCATCCTGCCCCCCCCAGCCACCATCCTGCCCCCCAGCCACCATCCTGCCCCCCCAGCCACCATCCTGCCCCCCCAGCCACCATCCTGCTTCTCTGGCTCCATCCTGCCCCGCCGGCTCCATCCTGCCCCCCCGCCCGCCACGATCCTGCCTCCCTGCCACCATCCTGCACCCCCGCAACCATCCTGCCCCATTTGCTCCATCCTGCCCCACTCCCACCATCCTGCCCCCCCGCCACCATCCTGCTCCTCCGGCTCCATCCTTCCCCGCTCGCTCCACCCTGCCCTGCTCCCTTCATCCTTCCCTGCTCGCTCCATCCTGCCCCCCGCCTCCATCCTTCCCCCCGCAGGTCTTGCTCCCCCGCCTCCATCCTGCCCCCCCATCGCCTCTATTCTGCCCCCCCTCCACCTCCATCCTGCCCCACACCCCGGCTCCATCCTGCCCACCTGCCTCCATCCTGCCCCCCTTGCTCCATCCTCATTGGTTTCCCAGGCAACGACAGGTCCTAAAGGCCTGTAGGACCTAGAAGATGGAGGTAGAGCGAGCCGGCGGACAGGTGAGTATCCTCACTGAGGATTTTTTTACTTTTACTGTGGAGGAGCAGGGGCCGCAGGGAGCGGAGTATCGCCATATACCATAGTGCTATACATATACTGTAATGTACAGCCATATACCATAGCGCTGCTATACATGTACTGTAATGTACTGCCATATACTATAGTGCTGCTATACATGTACTGTAATGTACCGCCATATACCATAGCGCTGCTATACATGTAATGTAATGTACCGCCATATACCACAGCGCTGCTATACTGTTACTATAATGTACCGCCATATACTATAGTGCTGCTATACATGTGCTGTAATGTACCACCATATACCATAGCGCTGCTATATATATATATATATATATAAATATATATATATATATATATATATAGTTCATTCACGTTGACTGAACAAGTTCTGTCAGTCACAGCATGTCAACTACATGCATATTCTAGAATACCCGATGCGTTAGAATCGGGCCGCCATCTAGTAATAAATAATAGTATAAGGGTGACATTCTGTTAAAAAAAAGGATGGCATTCTAGATTACAAAATGATTTTCTAAAGGGGTTATTTTCCTGCCGTGTTTCTTAAAGAAACTGTTTTCTGAAGTGTTTCTTTTGGCTTATTTACTAGTTTTTGTGACAAAAACGTTTCAGCTAGATGTTAGCTTAAAGCCACAATAATAAAATGTAAGAATGCTTGTAAAAAAAGCAAAATTCCTTTATTCCAAAGTAAAAAGAAAAAGAGAAACAAGTCTGAAAAGAGCCTAAAATAGCAAAGCATCACATTCTGTTCTTCAGATTTAGATTAAGTATGAAATTAGAATCAATGTGGAAATGTAAAGGTAATTTGTAAAAAAAATGTTTTTGTATGGTCTAGTCTCTTAAAATGGGCTTAATAGTTTTACTACCACGGGCTGAAATCACAGAGGAATGAAAAGCTCATTTAGAAAATACACAAGAGAGACTTTATAAGTTACCTTTAAAAATACAACAGATGATCCACCGATTTACATGAAATAGAAGCTTTATTTTATGATGGTTTTTCTGGTAGATGGTACCCAGACTGTCCAAATATCTAGGACACAATATTTCCAGATGTACAATTGTAGTGAGGTGAGCAATTCAGATTGTATCATAGAAATGGATATGGAAATTAACTGTGCACAGTCCGCTACTGCCCCTTGTGGACAAGTGCTGAAACAAACGCAGGGAAGTGGGAAATTCCCTTTTCAGCAAATGTGTTTACTCAGGAAGAGAGAGCAGCAGGAAGTCAGTGCAGATCCAGAGCTGAGCCAGGGAAGACCTGCTTGTGGATGTCTGTTGAAAGGGGGCTACTTTGCTACACCTTGCCGGAAAAATCACCCCGCAGAAGCCTTTGTGACTGATCCTGGGGCACTGGACTTTGGTGCTGTGACTCTGGCCGCTCTGCAAAACCTTGCCCGCCGAGCACCCGGAGTGCATGTGCAGGGGCCGTGACCTACATAAGGGAGCCATTTGATCTCCCTCCTGCTACTCGGGTGCCCCGAGACTGAGAGAGACTTCTGTGCTGCTGTGAGCCCCCTTCTGCTGCTTGGTGTGCCCTGAGACTGGGAGAGACTAACAAAGAAAAATTCTGTTACCTGCGGAAGGAGACCAAAGAAGAAGACTGAGGAGTTTCCCCCTTCAGCGCTGCGCCGGCACCCGTCCTCGTGAGATCCCCAGGCCTGCGACGTGGGAGCGACATCTTCTTCTGTGATAGACTGGTACGTGATTTTAGGGAAAGTTAGGGAAAGATACTTTCATTGTTGTGTTTTTTTTTTTTCTTGCTGCGTACCCGGAAGAGGTGAAGATCCAGAGACTCTAATATATACAAGTGCGCATATAGTTCGGTTGACTGTGATATAAACATGTTTGCCAGTAAAGAAACGTTATTATCGGTTAAACCTGAGTATGGGGATTCTGTTGAGAAAGATCATACACACACACCCGCGGCCTTACCACCGGTCGCTACACAATCATAAAGAGATTAGGCTTATCTCGAATGGACAAGCAAAATTTTTTCTAAGAAATTTTTCCTTAGAGAAAACATTGCCTTGATTGCTCTCTATTTATATTAATAACTAGATGGAGACCAATGCTGTCGCATAGGGAGGGTGGTGCTGTGTGCTCTCCTTTGAGCGGTCTTTCTCCGTGCGCTGCTTTCTCCCCTCATCTGCTCTCTCCTTTGTGCTATCTCCCCATGTGCTCTCCTCCCTGTGTGCTGTCTCTCTCCCCCTGTGCTGTCTTCATTTCTCATGTGCTGTCTCCTACTAGCTGTCACCCCCCTGTGTGCCCTCTCTCCCTCCATGCGCCCTCTCTCCCTCCGTGCGCTCTCGCTCCCTCCATGCACTCTCTCCGTCTGTGCCCTCTCTCTCCCACAGTGCGCTCTCTTTCTCTATGCATTTTCTCTGCTCCCCCTTTGCGTTCTGTCGCCCACCGTGCTCTCTCTCCCACCATACACCTTTTGTCCCTCTCTTCGCTCTCTGCCCCTCCTGTGTTCTCTTTCTGCCCCACTGCTCCCCCTGTGTGCTCTTTCCCTCTGTGCACACTCTCTCTCTGTATAATCTGGCCCCCTGTACTCTTTCTGCCCCCTGGTGAGCTGTATGTCCCTTCTCTCTTTTTGCCCCACTGTGTGCTCTCTGGCCCCTCTCTGTACTCTCTTTCTGCCCCCTCTCTGCACTTTTTTTGCCCCACGGTGCGCTCTCTGCCCCCCCCATGCTGTCTTTCTGCCCCACTATGCACTATCTCTCTCCCCCTTGCTCTCTTTCTGCCCCCTATCTCTGCCCCACATGCTCCTTTCTGCCTCCACTGCTCTTTCTGCCCCCCTTTCTCTGTCCCCATGGTCTTTTCTGTCCCCAGTGCTCTTTCTGCCCCCTGTCTCTACCTGACATGCTCTTTTCTGCCTCCAGTGCTCTTTCTGTCTCCTGTCTCTGCCCCCCATGCACTCTTTTGCCCCCACTGCTCTTTGTGCTCCCCTGTCTCTGCCCCCATGCTTTCTTTTCTGCCCCCAGTGCTCTTTCTGCCCCGTGTCTCTGCTCCATGCTCTTTTCTGCCCCAGTGCTCTTTCTGCCCCCTGTCTCTGCCCCCATGCACTTTTCTGCCTCCTCTGCTCTTTTTGCCCAACTTTCTCTGCCTCCATGGTCTCTTTTCTGCCCCCAGTGCTCTTTCTGCCTCTGTCTCTGCCCCTCGTGCTCTTTTCTGCCTCCACTGCTCTTTCTTCTCCCCTTTCTCTGTCCCCATGGTCTTTTCTGTCCCCAGTGCTCTTTCTGCCCCCTGTCTCTGCCCGACATGCTCTTTTCTGCCCCCAGTGCTCTTTATGTTTCCTGTTTCTGCCCCCATGCTCTTTTCTGCCCCCACTGCTCTTTCTGCTCCCCTTTCTCTGCCCCATGCTCTCTTTTCTGCCCCCAGTGCTTTTTCAGCCCTCCTGTCTCTGCCCCCATGTTTTTTTCTGCCTCCACTGCTCTTTTTACCCAACTTTCTCTGCCCCCCTTGGTCTCTTTTCTGCCCCCAGTGCTCTTTCAGCCCTCCTGTCTCTGCCCCCATGTTTTTTTCTGCCCCCAGGGCATACTGCCCCCTGTCTCTGCTCCCATGCTTGCTTTTCTGCCCCCTGCCTCTGCCCCACATACTCTCTTTTCTGCCCCCACTGATCTTTCTGCCCCTTACCTCTGCCCCCCATACTCTCTTTTTTGCCCCCCCTCTGCACTTTCTCTCCCTGCTGTCTGTCACTCCAGTGAATTTATTAGTAGTACTGGAGCTGTGGTGATGTGACGGTCATGGGACTGATCACATGACTCTGACATCACCACAAGTCCTGTAACCTGTGGTGAGTTACAGGTTATTGGTGGATCGGAGGGCGATAGCGGGGGGGGGGGGCAGCGGGAGTGTATGCAGGTTGCAGCGGGTGGTGAGGAGGTGGGCAAACCCATCACTTGGGTGTGCTAATATTGCACGGGGGTCGGCACGGTGCATTGTGTGATAGGTAGACATCTGGAAGGAAGCGGAAACCACAAGGCACTTATGTAAGTAGATATTAATTTCATTTATATAGCACCAACACAAGGGTAACAATGTGGAAAGTGTAAAAGGAAGGCCCTGATAATAGGGAGAAGAGAAAGGAGTCCCCTCCTGGTACTTCCTGAGTCTGTACCCTACAATCCCTAACACCCCTATACGGGTCCTTTCCTCCATCGCTGTGACATGCCTAGGCCTTTGCCGGCCCTGAACTCAACGTGACTACTGTGTAGACCAGCGAGCACACTAATTTCACCACTGCAATAATACAACACAAGGTAAGAAAGACAGAGGGTAATAGGCAGTGCCTTTTTTGTAAAAAAATATTTGCCGGTACGCATTTCTGATTAATTTCTGATTATTCAGTACTGTAGTCTGTACGCTAATTTCAATCAAAAACTATGTCATTCAGATTGCAAAAGAAAAATAAAAAATGATTAATACTGTATAAACGTTTTTTTTCACTTGCAAAATATGGTTTTCGTATTCCTTGACCGATTTACCTATGCTGTATTCTATAAGAAACGCCAAATTTCAACCAAATTTTCATCAGCCACAACGTCTCGAGTTCGTTCTTTACTGTTTCTGGCAATGGCCGATCGCCGACCTCGAAGTATCTAAGAACATAAGAAATTAACCTATTATCTTCCATTGTCCTTTTTTTGGGACGTCTAATCTTTTGCTTTTAGCAACTAAGATTTTATAATTAGGTCCAATTTTTTGTGTTGTGTTTGTAAAATGAATGTTTTCAAAACAGGAAATCATGTCATTGTCATTTTAAATTGAATATTTTTCCATCCAGAGAGCTTTCATACACCAATTTTCGAAAAGGAAAATTGCTAATTTGGCAAGTAATGGATTAAGAACAGACTACAGTACTCTACTGAAACCGTTGAATAACAGTACGAACGCTGGTCTCGTCGTGTCATGCATTGATTTGTCACTTTCTGAACCTTATTATGGCCAGGGTCACAAAGACCCGTTCCCTGGGTGTCCGCTAAAATCAGAGATTTCTGAGGAAGCAGACACCGTTAACGATGTCTGCTTCCTCAGAACTGTTCTCCATAGGGAACCATTACTTACCTCTCCGGTCGCTGCACAGACTGCGCTTTGGGGGACGCTTTTCACTGGTGCTCAGGAAACGTTGCTTGCAGCTGAAAAGTGGCCCCCAGAAGCGCAGTCTGTGCAGCCGCCAGAGAGGTAAGTAATGGTTCCCTATGGGGAACAGTTCTGAGGAAGCGGACACCGTTAACGGCGTCCGCTTCTTCAGAAAACCTCAGATATTAGCGGACACCTAGAGAACGGGTCTGTGTCACTCTTGTTTATGTCAGCAAAAAATGTAAGCCTTCAGATTTTCCAGTACGCCGTACCATCGCGTTCCGGCGCAAAAAAAGAACTGGTAATAGGCACAAAAAGCGAAAAACACTCCAACTCCTCATATGCAGCAAAAAGACCACTGCTGCAATTGTCATGACTCCTCAGCTTCTTTCAAAGACAGGCTCCTTCCCAAGTGGTGAGCATAGAAACATAATCTATAACCAGTGTCAGATAGTACAACATATGACCTTTTATAGCGGAGGGGAGTGGTCACAAGAGGCCTACACCTGAGATAAAGGCTACTATAAACAACCAGATAGCCCTTAACCTCTTCAGCACTAAAAGAAAGTAGATTTACTGCAAAACAAGTTGGAGATATATATTGAAAAATAAGGTATTTTGAACCTTCAGAGATTCACCAGGATGGAACACACACGACAGAAAGTTATATTATTAACCTTACTTTCATGGTCTAGGTTAATAAAAATATTCTATGAAACTCAGATCTGTCTACATATTGAAATCTGTTTTTTGTATTCAGTGTAATATTGAGTGGTATAAGTTCAATGGATCAGGTCGGATTGACATAATTTAAGTTTGACATCTTTAAAGTTTTAGATCAGAAATATACCAGAATGTAATCCATGAATATATTCCTCCATGCTGTCATGCCTTAATCTGACAATCCACCTTTTTCATCTGCAGGTACGTGGCTGTAATGCTGTGTAACATATGTCATATCATCTGAATCCATATTTATATTTGTCTTTCTGTATGCAATGGTATGTGGCTGTAATGCTGTGTAACATACTTCATATCAACTGAATCCATATTGATATCTATCTGCGCTTGTTCAAAACTAACTCTATCCTTCCATCTTGTTCTATTTCCCTGTCCTGCTTGAAGCAGTCCAAATGGTCTATTAACTTCACTCTGTTAATTACTCCCTGCTGTGAACTGCTCCTTCCTCCTCCCCTCTCTCTTTCACCTGAAATAATTTCCGGGGCATTTGAATAGTATAAGTTCAATGGAACATGTCAAATAGACCTTGGTCAGATTGACATAATTTAAGTTTGACATCTTTAAAGTTTTACATCAATGTAAATACTTAAGTCCCAAAAAAAAGGGTTGAGAAAAGTATTATAGGAGTGATACCTTTATTGGCTAACAAGAAAAATTATATTTGTAAGCTTTCAGAGCTCAAGGCTCCTTCATCAGACAATATCACAAATGAGTTACTGAGACATTTAAATACAAAATACAGTAGGAATAAGGAAAAGGAGGTGTGTTAAGGAAATGAAAATGAAGTCTTTGTTAATGATGTAGATGACATGCAATGGTCATTTACACATCAGAAGATCTTCTTGTGGAAGTGTTAGTTGTGTTTAGGTAATGAGTCATAAATCCAGGTGTCAAATTAAGTCCTTTTGTTAAGGTTTGGAACATTCTTATGAATTTGAATTCCCAGATTTTACGTTCTCTGTCATTTTTAAAGTGACCTTTCAATATCAGGACTGTTAGGTCGGCCATGCTGTGTCCAGGCTCAGAGAAGTGAATTCCTACAGGCATGTCCAGCTTATGTTTTATTGTATGTCTATGTAAATTCATCCTTGTCTGTAGCTTTTGCATTGTTTCCCCAATATACATTCCTGTAGTGCACTTTGTACATTGTATCATATACACCACATTGGAGGATGTACATGAAAAGAAGTCCATGATCTTATAGTCCTGGTTTGTGTTGGGTATAGGTATAGGTATACCCAACACAAACCAGGACTATAAGATCATGGACTTCTTTTCATGTACATCCTCCAATGTGGTGTATATGATACAATGTACAAAGTGCACTACAGGAATGTATATTGGGGAAACAATGCAAAAGCTACAGACAAGGATGAATTTACATAGACATACAATAAAACATAAGCTGGACATGCCTGTAGGAATTCACTTCTCTGAGCCTGGACACAGCATGGCCGACCTAACAGTCCTGATATTGAAAGGTCACTTTAAAAATGACAGAGAACGTAAAATCTGGGAATTCAAATTCATAAGAATGTTCCAAACCTTAACAAAAGGACTTAATTTGACACCTGGATTTATGACTCATTACCTAAACACAACTAACACTTCCACAAGAAGATCTTCTGATGTGTAAATGACCATTGCATGTCATCTACATCATTAACAAAGACTTCATTTTCATTTCCTTAACACACCTCCTTTTCCTTATTCCTACTGTATTTTGTATTTAAATGTCTCAGTAACTCATTTGTGATATTGTCTGATGAAGGAGCCTTGAGCTCTGAAAGCTTACAAATATAATTTTTCTTGTTAGCCAATAAAGGTATCACTCCTATAATACTTTTCTCAACCCTTTTTTTTGGGACTTAAGTATTTACATCGATTTTTCTGGCTAACACGGTACAACAATATTATTTTGTATTATACTCCAAGTTTTACATCAGAAATTTACCAAAAATAGTCCAGAAATTGGTGAGAAGGCAAGAGTAATTACTGTCTTCTAATTTTACTCGCCATTCTTTTCTCACCCTGCCCTTTCAACACGCTCACATTTGCCCTCACCGTTTTTGCTCCACTAATCCTTACTCTCCTTCGCTATCCCCAAACCCCAGCACCCTCGAACCAAATAACTATCTCCTCTTCTCTCTTACTACCTGCCTTGCTTCCTCTGCAGACCTGCTTCTTAACCTCAGACCTCTCCTGCTAAAATATAATACAAGTCTGTCACTCTCCTTCACCCACCTGCTTTCCCTTTCTCTGCTTCTGCTCATTGCTGGTGACATATCCCCAATGCTGGCCGCCCCCCATCTCATACGTCCCACTAATCCTCACCCCTATCTTTCTCAAACTAAGATAAACTACTGCAATCCCTCACATGTAAAACCAGTGACACTGACCCCCACCCCCCTGCTACCTCTCTCTGGAGCACTTTGGAATGCCCACTCCATCTGCAACAAGCTCTATGTGATCCACAATCTATTTACCTCCCGCAACCTTTCTTTCCTGGCCCTCACTGAGATCTGGCTGACAGTCCCTGACACCGCCTCCCGTGCTGCACTAAGTTATGGTGGCTTCAACCTTTCTCACACTCCTTGCCTTGGCAACAGACATGGTGAAGGAGTGGGTTTCCTTCTCTCTACAAACTGCTCCTTAAACCCAATCCAACCCCACCCTCCCTTATCCTCCCTTCTTTTGAGGTTCACTCTGTCCGTATCTACTCTCCCTCTAATCTCTAAATGGCCGTCATATACCGACCACCAGGCTCGGCCAATGCCTTCATTGACCAATTCTCCACCTGGCTTCTTCATTTCTCTCTGCTGACATCCCCACCATCACGAGTGAATTTAATATCCCTACTGACGCCCGCCAGCCAGCAGCCTCCAAACTCCTTTCACTTGCCTCATCCTTTGGACTTACTCACTGGTCCTCCACAGCCACCCACACAGACAGACATACACTAGACCTCATCTTTACCCGCCTCTGTTTCGTATCTAACCTCACAACCTCCCCTCTCCCCCTATCTGACCACGATCTACTCACTTTCTCATCCTTGTCCTTCTCACCTGCCCCCATGTCCAGCCACTGGCTAATCCTCGCAGAAATCTCACACACCTAGACATTCACAGACTCTCAGACTCTCTTCTACCTCTGTCTTCCACAACTTCACTCCATGACACAGAGAGTGCCACCGCTGTCTACAACGCCACCCTCACATCAGCCATACACTCAGTTGCCCCTGTCATGCATGGCAAAGTGGGACAAATCAATAGGCAACTCTGGCACACCAATCTCACCAAAAAACTTCAACAAGTGTCCAGGGTCGCGGAGCGGTGCTGGAAAAAAATGCATCTGCCAGATTACTTCACTGCTTCAAACAAGCTACACTTGCCTTCAAATCAGCCTTCACCTCTGCTAAACAGACTTACTTCACAAACCTTGAATCTTCAATATCCCACAACCCCAGTACATACCTGGACACTAGCCGCCCCAAGTCTGACCCAAGCGATACATTCTCCGGAATATTAGCAGACACCCCCACCTCCCTCACTCCCCTCCCTGAACCCCAGTCCAGATAAACCCTGGCAATAGGCAGTTCAGGTTCCACGCCTCCAATTCCGGAGACGGCGAGAGACTTTCCGGGGATCAAGTCCTGGGGGGGAGACCATCTCCGGTCGCACCAAAGTCATCTCTGCGCCGGTGTCCCACAGTCCCATGGCCACTGAGCAGCCTATGGTGACAAGTTGAAAATTGTCAAGGGACCTACCACCACCCCCACCCACACACAAAACAGTGGCCATTTTTGGGGACGGGGACGGTGTCTTATGGCGTTGGGGACACAAGGCCTTGAAGTGTCCTGGTTATTTGCAGAGATGACACCATCTGGGTTCTGCCGCCAATCTGGAGAGGGGAACAGGGGGTAACAAAGGGGCTGCCCCCTGCATTCTGGGGGCCGGGATCACAGGTGCAGGGTTGGTCTTACCCCCTCTCCAGGTGCTGCTGGTCCTCCTGGTCTCAGGTACTCGGTTGTTCGTGTACTCGTCTGCCAGGACCACTGTCTCACAGGCTCCCTTCAGTTTCCGGTCGCGGATGAACTGTTGGAGGTCCTCAGGACAGTTCCACAGGAATTGCTCAATCACAAACAACTCCTGGATCTCCTGGGCGGTGCTGCGCTCCAAACCTTTGATCCAGTGGTCAGCTGCTCTGAGGAGGGCCCACATGTGGTCGGTCCAGGTATCCTTTGGACCCCTCTGCAAGCGCCGGAACTTCTTGCGGTAAGACTCCAGGGTGAGGTTGAACTGCCGGATCAGGGCCCGCTTGATGCTCGCATAATCCTGCAACTCCCCAGCAGGTAAGTCCCCCAAGGCTCTTATGGAGTCACCCCTCAAACGGGGGGTCAGGTACTGGGCCCACTGGTTTGAGTCCAGGTGGTACTGCTTGCAGGTCTGCTCAAAGGCCAGCAGAAAGCTATCCAGGTCTCCGTCAGCCTCCAGAAGGGGAAAGTTCTCGACTCAAACCTTTGGTGGCTTGGGCTCCTGGTTGGCTGGAACGGGCTGCGAGGTCCTGAGCTGAGCCAAGTCGAGCTGGTACTGGCGCTCTGCAGCCTCACGTCGCTCTGCAGCTTCACGCTCTGCAAGTCGCTCTGCAGCTTCGCGCTCCACAGCCTCACGTCGTTCTGCAGCTGCCATGAGGGTCTCGTAGGTGCTCTGATCTCCAGCTTCAAGTCGAGCCAGGGCAGCTCGAAGAAGGGTATCCGAGCCCATCAGGCTGGAGGGACCAGCAGGTGATGATCTGTCCACTGCGGGGCTGAGGACAGGGAGTATTTGCCTCACTGCAGAGTTGACCACTGGAGATTGGCTCCTTGAGGACCCATGCATGGGCTCCTCCTCGCCTAGAACAACAGTGTCATCCACCACCTCTTCCATTTCAGCCGCAGCAAGTGCCCTCTGCAGTGTTTGGCTCCTGGTGCCCTGGGCCAGCTTAGCAACCCCTGATCACTGATACACAGCTGATGCACCCACACACCTTATATTTGCACTCTGACTGTCTAGTGTTGAGTTGATCTTAGGACCCTGACAGCAAAAGCTACTGCCAGCAGTCCTTAGTGTTAGGGAGTTGGGTCCCACACACTATTATCTTGATCCCACCGCTGCAACCACTTGTGGTGAATCGGCCACCGAACCTGGCAGCTCTACAGCGCCTCCTGTTAAAGCTAGGTCAGTCAGAGAACTGCCTGAGGATAAAGAAGGGCCGCAGCTGCCCTGTCTGTGCTGGTTTATTAAGGTATCTCTCAGTGAGTGTGGTATATGCCTTCTAGTCCGCAGCCAGAAGCACATATAATATCCTCCACCCCTTCACTGCCAGAGGCCCTGGATAAACCCCAAGCACTATTGCTACCACCAACTCCTCGTTTAATATAAGTCCGGTCCAATGTCAGGCTTATATTGGGTCAGGAACCAACCCAGGTAGCGTTAAATGAGCCCACGGACGTGGGAATGCTTGATCAAGATAAAAAGAGCAACTCAAGATTAAATTTATATATTTAATCACCCTAATGGTACACTAGATTTTATATTTACAGTTATTATTAAGATGTTACAAATACTACAGTCAGTTATGCAAATAGAAGGATAAATGGATTACAAAGAATTACACACACATGTGATCAGTTACCTTAATGCTGATGGCACCACAAGGGCTGCGTGATGCTAATCTGTTCCTGGGGTATTCTCTGGCTTTGGTGGAATAATGCTTCTTCAGAAGAAATAGAATATGGAGATGGTGCAGCTGATTTTTATACATTATGGGCTGACCCCTGTCTCCACCCATCTCGCACCTCTGGGCTGTCTCACAACTCCCACCCCTCTGAGTGGAGATAGAGATATCCAAACTTTATTATCTTCCCTAGCCTTCTTTGTGAGCATCCCCGACGGAAGACAATGCTTTCATATTTTCAGTTATGAATTTATCTTCACCTGGATATGAAACATGACTATTCTGAGAGCAGCCTACTAGCCAATATTATGTTTAGATGGCTTACAGTCATCCTACATTCATATAAATATAAGCCCTATGACTGTCTAGATATGTAGATTTCATATTTACATTCGACATTATCACAGGATGGACGGATTATGAAATATTAAAAGTTATAGCTCGTCTCCTCTCAGTCTAGCTGGCTGAAAAGATTTTCCCCTCCACTTGTGATACAGGGAAATTAGATCTGCCACTTCTGCAAATCCCAGCAGGGAGTCATCCTTTGGATAATGGCTGGGTACAAAGTGTCATCTAATCTCCATTTCCTAGGAAGCTCCATGCACCTGGCTAAATGACATCTCCCTAGCTGATTAGCATATCACAGGTGAGGAAGAGCCATTTTATGTGGCCTGTTGGCATCGACCATTTCCCAGAGATGAATTGCCTCTGGCTAGCAAGGGTGGGGGCTTGTGAGTGGATCTTGAAACCTCTAGGACAGATGGAAGCTGGGGAATATGGCAATATTCCTTACAAATACTGCTTATTCATCGCAGGAATGTAGTTACTTTTAAAGATAACAGCTGCATCATCTCAAAGTAGGGTCACACTCTTGCAGAAAGAAAAATCCAAAATGAACTTTATCAGCTAAAATGCAAAGAAAGAGTGTATGATGCTAGACAAAATCTGCATAGGAACTGTCTCCATGTATGGCACAGAGGTCTTGGGCACAGAGACCCAGAAGCAGTAAGGAAACTAGCTCAACTTGCAAATGGTGTTCAAATCAACCAGTGTAGTCATATGATGAAGTTCACTAGTTGTCTTAAAGGGAACATGTCCAGAAAATCCTTTCCTAAAGTAAGCAGCACTAAATCTGCACAGCCACTGGATTTGATACATACAGATGTTTGTAGTCCAATGAGTGTTTAAACTCCAAGCAAGAAGAGATATTTTCTTACATTTATTGATGTCTACTCCAGATATACAGTCCACTACCTGCTTCACAGTAAGGATGAAGTTCCACAGAAACTTGTAGAATATCTTGCTGTAATGTTTAACAAATTTGGAAGAATGCCAAAAGCCCCTCGTATAGAACTGAATATACAAATGGTAAGGTGCAAACCATTTTGAAAAAGAATGGAATCGTGTTCCAGAGTACCATTCCATACAACCCAGAACAGAATAAAAATGGAAAAAGTATGTTGTTTGATGCGAATCTACCTACAATATATTGGGGAGAAGCCATCACGACAGTTTGCTATCTTCAAAACAGACTGCCAGGTAAAGCCAGAAATAAAACTCCATATGAGCTATGGAACTGCGAGAAGCCTAACCTGAAACACCTCAGGATATTTGTAAGCAAAATGTTCGTGTATGTTCCCAAAGAAAAATGTTCCAAGTGGGAATCACATGCAAAGCAAGGGGTCCTGGTGGGCTATAATGAAACTCAACAGGGATACAGAATTCTGCACCCAGAGACCAACATACTGTAGTAACAATCAGCAGAGATGTAGTGATTGATGAAAACTCTGCATCGCTCAAATTACATGAAGTTACATGTTATTCAACCTAAGAAACAAGTACAAGAATCTCAATCAGCAAATCCAGACACAGAAAAGGAAAACACTGAAGTCTGGATAAGCTCTGAAGCCAGCAAGTTAAAAACAGAAGAACCAAGTCAACCTCCAGTCAAGAGATCAGAAAGACCAAACAAAGGTATCCCAGCTAGCCACCTTTCTTATATGGTCAGAACACTACCTGAACCAGAGCCACAGTCATGGCAAGAGATGCAAAAACTGCCTGTCCACTAGAAGCAGAAGTGGATAAATGCTGCTAATGAAGAGATATAGTCCCTTCACCAACTCCAGACTTGGGAGCTTATGGAGCTACCACAAGGAAAAAGAGCTGTCAGAAGCCAAAGGTGCGTCAACGCCAATGGATCCGTCCTTCATAAAGTTGGAAGGAGAAGATCTGCTACCCAGCAATGAGAGTTAAAGACAAGCTGGGGGTGCTTCTGTACATAGCAACCACAACTCGGCCAGATATTAGAGCCATAATCGGAATTCTCTGGCGACATGTAAGCAAGCCACGCCAAAGAAACTGGAATGCAATTAATAGAATTCTACGATACCTTAAAGAAACTCAAAGGCTAAATCTTAAGATATCTGCATCAGAAGATCTCACTCTCAGAGGTTATGTGGAGGCAGATTGGGCTGGAGATTCAAGTAATTGGAAATCAACAAGTAGTTACTTGTTCAAGTTAGGAGAAAATTCAATTTCTTTGTCCAGCAGAAAACAAGTGTCAGTTGCATTGTCTTCTACAGAAGCAGAATACACGTCTGCTACTTATGCAAGTCAAGAAGTAATTTGGTTGAAACAATTTTTGGAAGATTTCGGCAAGCCACTAGCTGAGCCAACAGTTATCTATGAGGACAACCAAGGATGCATAAAACTTGCCAGCAGTGAGATTAGTGCAAGGAATAAGCACATTGACGTAAAACATTACCACTTACGTGTCTTAGTGGAACATGGTGTACTCAAGTTTGTTTATTGTGAGTCTGACAAGATGATAGCTGATGGTATGACAAAGCCATTATAGAGAGCCAAGTTTGTGGACTTGAGAACCGCATTGGGACTAAAAGGATATGTTGTTGTAGATGGGGGGTGTTGGAATATGTTTAGTGCAACAACTCTATTCCTGTATATGATGAGTGTTTAGTGCTACATTTGTTGTAGATAAATTTAGAAAAAAAAAAACTCAGAGGTTCACACAGGAAGAGCATGTGACTGTATCCAGTTTCCTGTGTCTATGTATGAGAGAAGAAGTCTCTGCAGATGCTGCACAGAGACTGAGACAAATTAGATATGTTTTATTCCTGATTTATTATACTTATCATATTTGGTCCTGTTTGTTGCTGAATAAAGAAGCTCTCTTGTCACACGCTTGGAGAGTATCTTGAATAATCCGCTGCCAACAATTTTTATGAGAAAAATCAACATATACCACTCAATATATCTGCAAATTGACATGCTACGGAATTTAAAAACGCACCGCTGGTCACATTACATGGCATAAAAAAACATAGTGAGCATGAGACGTCTAGAAAAACCCATCCACTTTGCTGTAACTGTAAATGCATTTTTTTGCTGAGCAAAAATATGAAACCTTCAAAATGCACTAAAAACTCATTGTGGGAACTTGAACTAAGATGTATTATGAACAAGACTACATTCATTCACGAGAAAATTGTGCCATACTGAATGCTTCTACTGAAACCCACACACAAGGTGTAATAGTAAAGATGCTTTAAGGACATGTCCATTTTGTACAATAACAGTTGTCATTTGACATTATAATGATTACATGGCGTCTTGTTGCTGGAACACCAAGTATTGCTTCTAATTGTGGAAGAGATCTGACAGGAAGTGATCACCACAACACCACTGCAGGAGAAATGAAGCTGAACGGCTTATTAAATTAATACACTGTCTATGCTATGTATGTACAGTATCTGCTAGTAACTTTTTAAAGAAACACTCGCATCAATGTTTTTATCCTCTTAATATATTATAATCATCATATTATATAGCACAGTGTTCAGACAATTGCTCATTTTTTGCTTTTAAAATTTTTATCATGGCGCACTATGGATGCCTGGAAAAAGGCCTGACCCATCATTTCAAGGTTCAACATTAATCAAAAACGGGGATGAGGGACAAGTGTAGGGATCATGTTTCAGATAACATATCAAGAAGGCCCTAAAAAGAGTCTCCACATTTCAAAAAATTAGGGCCAGACACCACGAAAGTGGCATCAATTGACCCAGAATAAAAATTGAATAATGGCACAACCTGCATGCATGGGACAGAGTCTGGAAAAGAGCCTGGCCTAGCATTTGAAGGTGAAAAATTGATTAGGAACGGAGGATGAGTGACAGGTGTAGGCATTGTGCTCAGAGAGCCCTGCTAAAATCATGAAACACATAACAAAAAGAACCCAAGAAGAGTCTCCATTTTAAAATTTTGTTAAGGCAGATACTATGAAAGTGGCTTCAATTTTCCCAGAATAAAAATTGTATAATGGCACAGCCTAGATGCATGGGGCAGGGCCTGGCATTGGGCCTGGCCTAGCATTTGAAGGTTAAATATTGACCAGGAACTGGGGAGTGAGTGAACGGTATAGGCATTGTGCTCTGAGAGTCATGATAAATTCATAAAACACACAAAAAAGAGACCCCAAGAAGTGTCTCCACATTTAAAAAAATTAGGGCCAGACACAATGAAAGTGGCATCAATTGACCCAGAATACAAATTGTATAATGGCACAGCCTGGATGCATGGAACAGAGTCTGGAACAGGGACTGGCCTAGCATTTGAAGGTTTAACAATGATCATGAACGGGGTATAAGTGGCAGGAGTGAAAATATTGGGCTGGGGGCCCTCATATCTCATGTAACGGCTCAAACAGATTTTATGCTCAGCCAAACTCGGAAGGCACAAATATCAGCTTCATAGGTAATTCAGTGACAGGTGTAGACCTAGTGGGCTGGGGGTTCTTTTACCTCATGAAACAGGTCCAATAAATTTTATGCTCCACCACTCTTAGGTGGCACAATTACCAGCTTCATAGATTGTTCAGTGAGAACGCTTGCTGCCGGGCATGATAAAATCTCTAAGGCATGACTGCCGAGCTCAGACCATGCTTCCATTTTTGAAGCTTAAAATGCAAAAGGGTCCAAAACCCCCTTGATGATATGGATATTGAGCTCTAATTACTCCTGCACCATCCTCTCCAGTCATTCACTATGTGTAAGACTTGTACTTAGATCTGCTTGTGGACAGGATGGTTTAACAAACTGGTTAAATGACTCCCAGAAATTGATTCTGACAGTTAAACTGCTGCTAAAGTTTCTGCGCTGACGACTCGATGTTCACTGGGTTGGAAGTGTAGATCTTCAATGCGTAATGTGTCCCTCACTTCTGTCTTGGGTAAAACCAGTCATAATTATCTACAAGTAATTTTTGATAACCCAACATACGCATGTCACTCTCCAGGGCAGAGCGCAATTGGCTAAATTTACTCTTGTACCGTGGACCCAAAAGTGTGGCAATCCAATAGTTAGCACTATTTCGAACCTAACAATACAGGCATTATGTTGCAGATAGTGCAGCAAGAAGAGGTTCATGTGTCTGACAGATCCATGAGGCCCAAGTCCTTTTGTGTTGGTGGAGGGATAACAATTAAACTTCCTTTCTCCTTCCTCTCCTGAAAAGCTCAGACAACAGAAAGGGGAATAATTTCTTCTTAATTTCCTGACTGTTTACCTCTTCACCCTTGCTCTCTTCCATTTATTTCTCAGCTCCTGCACATTCACTAAAAGTTTGTCTGGTACCATGAGACCACCTGTGTTGCTCTACTCCACCCTGCCATACCACCCTGCTTTGCAACGAGAGTCCAGACCTTAGAGATATTGGTATCCCTTCCACATTTTCCTTTTCCTCTGGGACCACAGACATTTCAAAGTTTGTTGCAGCATGGAGATGAGTGGAATAGTGATGCTGATGACAGTATCCTCAGCGCTAACCATCTTAGTAGTCATTTTGAACTGTGCAGAAGGGTGTATGGATCACCTGCTAGGGCAGTGGGACACTTGGAACCGGGACTTCAGTTCTCTTGAGGGAGGATGTCACGGTGGCTCACCCATTTCCAACGCCCCGACGGTGCCAATCAAAAGGGGAAAGTAAGTTTTATTAGGCATTATTGTTGTGACGCCACCCGTGGGTTGCGGCTAACAATGGTCTCTGCTGATATTTAGGTCCACTGGGGCCGTTGGTCATGCAGCAGAGTTGATTTAGCGCTCTCCATGGGTAGACCATGGCCCCAGGACACTTATAAAGTCAACCTGCGACTGGCAATGGATGCGGGCCCCATGGGTGGATTTCTCACTTTCCGTGTCCCTGGGACCCCTGCTCGTTTCTGGAGTTCCTGCGCGGCTCCCTCCTTCCTGGGACAAGCTCCTCTGGCTCCAGTCCCCATGTCCAACTGACTGACCGTCTGATCTCTCAGTCCTTCTCTGACTAGCTCTCTGTCACCTCAGAGAATCCCAGACAGAACTCCTGGCAGCCTGACTGGCTGCCTGACTGAACTCCTGACAGGACCCTTCTAGATGTGTCTACTTGTCTTTTTATACTGTCACTGTCCTACTCTACTCCCGCGCTTCTTTCTGATTGTTTTTTTAAAAAGCTCCCTATTTCCTACTGGTCCACCCATCTCCCTATATAAGCCCCTATCTCCAGCCAGGTATGAGGTATGTCAGCTCCCTCATCTTCCTAGACTGGAGTGGCTAGTGTTGGGAGCAGCTGTGTGTGGGTACCGGTAAGTGCCCCCTCCTTACCTGGGGTGAGGGTACCACACCTCTGGCTAAGGTGCAGTGCATCTGTGGTGACTGGACCCTCAGGGGCGCCACATGTAGATGTCTTTGTTATCCCCAGTAACTAAATAATTTTAATAACTGGCATCAACCTCTAAGTGTAGGTGCAAGCAGAAAAAATACATACACTATAAGGGAGTTATCTGCTGCGACATTAAACACTATGTGCACTTCAATGAGTGCGGACAGTAGCTAAACTGCACAGCTAATACAGGCACAATGTGAATAGGGTATAGCAATCACTGCTCTAGATGTAATGCAAAATGGAAGACTTAGCTTCAGCAGTAGCTACTGTGGAGTGCCCGGAAACCAACGCCAAGGTGCTTCCGTTTCGGGTCCTAACGCTATGACTAATGGTGATATATAAGATGTATGGGTTTATATGCCTCTATTCTGATTAAAAACAATAACAACGGGGGCGTGTCCGAACTCTCATGGGAGCAGACGTGTGAGGCTGAAGCTCCCGCACTCAAGAGCCTAAATCAGCCTACAATAGCCTGAGGAGTCCCAAGATGGGAAAAAAAAAGACACAAAAGCAGCCCAAGGACACAGGGGCACAGACACCATCCACCCTGGACTCATACCTGCTGTGAGGTGGAGATGCTGTGCCTGCTCCTGCCATGAGACTGCAGCCGGGACCGGGAGCCACTGGTGAGTCGCCCGCCCTCCACCCGACGCTAGCACAAACAGACAGGCGGAGCGGCGGCGATGCACTGGCCGCACAGCCGCTGCAGTGCGGTCCCCGCCGGCCCGCCGCCGAGGCTGGAAACCCGGAGCGGGACATGGAAGGGCGGGTGCAGGAGACTGACAGGGGGCCCAAGATGGCGGGCGGCGCTGCTCCATCTCCCTCTTCCGGGAGCTTTCGCGCGCCTGAAGATCTAGAGGGGCGGGGAAGACGAAGCGAGGTGATGGACACCTCTACAGTAGTGGGGGCGGAGCTTCATACACGCTGCGCTTCCCCGGCTCTCCTGCCTGCAGCAAAGTCACAGAAAGCTGTAAGAGATCTTTCCCCAGACACAAGCAGAGACAATACACCTGTGCTGCTACCATTAAAAGTGAGATGTGGCCCCACACATGATGAGAGCCTAGATCTATATGCCATTGAGGGAGATGACACTAGATGCCCCAATTTACCCCCTTCTATGTTTGGGGAGACTGTAGAAGACCAAATAGAAGATCCCACCAACTCAAAAAGGAACATAGTGGAAAGCCCACAAATTGCTGCCCAATACAGGGTGTCCCCAGGAGATGGATATGCTCGGAGAACACTACCTGATCCCACTGACGGAGAATGGTGGGGATCTACCTGGGCAGGAGATAACTGGGCAACCCAAGCACTAGAGGAACCCAGTCGCCCCCAAAGATCATCCCGTCCGGCGAGTCGGGTCCGACAGACTCCACATAGACCCACTGAGCCCAGAGAACTGACAACTAGACCTGAGTCCCCACTCGATGACTCCAGAGAGAACACTATATACCAATACCCCGCATTATCCTGCCAGTCTCAGGAGGGCGTTCACCCCCTCCCCCGCCTTCTGACTGGTGGCAATATGTACAACAATTGCCAACCAAGCAAGATTTTAAACTACTGATTGCAGAGATTAAGGACACCTGCCGCTCAGAACTGGCGGCGACAAGACGGGAGGTGGTAGCTTTGACCCAAAGAGTACATCAATTAGAGGAGGACCACAACCAAGCTAGAACAGTTATAAGACATTTACAGGCCCAAACAACTGCCCAGGCCTCTGTCATAAGAGATCTCCAAAGGCACGTTGAGGATCTAGACAACAGGGAAGACGGCACAACATTCGGGTTAGAGGAGTTCCGGAGACGAGAGATACAGAAGATGTAGTGGGTACTCTGCAAAAGGTCTTCAACTCGGTGTTACGCCGCCCGGCGGAACACCCGATTAAAATGGACAGGGCACATAGAGCTTTAAGACCGAAAAGCTTGACGGGAAACCCCAGGGACATAATCTGTCGCATTACAGACTTCCCCCTAAAAGAAGATATTATGGCGAAAGCAAGACAACTCAAACAAATTACCCATAATAACACAAAGATACAGCTTTTTCAGGACCTCTCGTGGATTACTCTACAGCAACGGAGAGCATTGAGACCGCTGTTAAACATTCTACAAAATAGCCGTATTCCATACAGGTGGGGCTTTCCTTTTAGCCTCTCAGCTAAGAAGGGAGAGCGAGTGGCCACACTGCGGGGCCCGGAAGATTTGGAGTCATTCTGCCACGCGATGTCCATCGAACAACCAGATCTACCAGATTGGTCAATGCCAATGGGGTTGCCTCCACTGCAGCAAACTTGGCGACAGTCCACACCGCGTAAAACGACACGGAGAACCCCCAGGAGAGGGGACCCGCGTGATGGGTGACTATAACATATGATGACTGAATTAAATACTTACTCTTTTCCCTTATCCCCCATAGGTGGGATTATAGATATACCGATCTTGGCTCCTTAGTAAGAACTTGCAGCTCTTGGGGGCGGGACTCTGTATGATAACTGCTCTCGTAGGTTTGACGTGTACCCCCACAGAAGAGAGTTGTGTTCCTGATCCCACAACTGGTTTGGTTGTGTGGAGACACTTAGTGGCGGCCTTGACCAGCTGACGCCAATTTATACTCGACTCTCATTTTGGGACGACACGTTGTTGTCCTATAGTATTCATCCAATGTTTTTTCTCTCTTTTTTTATCTTCTTCTCTTTAAATGTACAGTTTTTTACCTATGTTCAGAAATGCGGTACTTGTATGTTTGCACTTCCTCAGCTGAGTCTACACAATATTGTCCTCCGAATCGGCGAACTTATTAGATCCCCACCCATGCCCCCTTTAAATGCTCTAAGTGAACCTATATCTTATAATGGTTAAACTATTCACTCTCAACGTTAAAGGTCTAAACTCAGACCTGAAGAGAAGGCTTGCTCTCCGGGAGATGCGAGAATCCAAAGCAGATATTATCTTTCTGCAGGAGACCCATCTTTCGGATAGGGGGTCTCTTAAATTTGCGCAGCATTGGTTTCCTACTACGTTCTCGGCCACGGCTAAGACTAAAACAGCAGGAGTGGCAATCCTGATTTCCCGCCACTGTACATTTCAAGTAACTAATTCAGAACTGGATCCCCAGGGCAGATTTGCCATTGTCTATGGGAATTTGGGGGGAATACCAATTATGCTGTGCAACCTATATGCCCCTAATTCTAACCAGATAAGGTTCGTAGCTTCAGTCCTAGCCCGTTTGCACCCTGAACGAGGAATGGCCCAAATAATTGGTGGCGATTTTAATATGGTGTTCTCTGAAACAAGAGATAGATTGGTTCCCATGCCCTCCCGTCATGAACGCACAAAGGTAGATTATGTCTCTATGGGATTTCGAAAACTACTACGACGAAACATATTGTTTGATTTGTGGCGTATTGACAACCCAACAGATAGACGGTTTACGTTTTACTCTCATCCTCATGATTCCCATAGTCGCATAGACTATTTCCTTGGAGACGTGATTACATTGCGTTCCCTGACGTCCGCAACCATTGGCAGTATAACATGGTCCGATCATGCCCCTCTGACAATAGACCTTGGGTTGACGCCTGACCCCCCCAGGTTAAGCCATTGGAGATTGAATGAGTCCCTTCTGACTAATAAAGACACAAGGGATAAGTTGAGGGGATGTCTCACAAATTATTTCACTGAAAACGCTCCCTCTTCTCCGTCATTGTCTGTCCTGTGGGAGGCCCATAAGGCGGTTTTCAGGGGAGAGTGCATTGCATTATCATCCAGGATCAAAAAAGATGCCAAATCCAGATACCTTAAAATTGAGGGGGAACTGAAGAAAGCAGAGGCGCGATTATTAACCCACCCCACAAAGCTGCTCTTGAAGGAGGTGATAGATCTGAGAAAACAACTAAAAACAATTTCCCACGGTAAAGTAGAGGTCCTTCTCAGATACTCTAGGCAGAAATTCTATGAGTATAGTAATAAAGCACACACAATGCTAGCTAAACGACTGAGAGATCAGGCTATTAATAACTCCCCATACGGTATTAAAGATCCATCGGGCGTGATTCACTATGACCCGGCTAAAATAGCTGATATATTTTATGATTACTACTCTTCCCTTTATTCCCTCTCCCTCACACCACACCAGACCCAAAGAGGACATACCCCAATTCTAGATGACTACCTCACATCATGTCGCCTACCTAAACTTTCCCAGTCCGCTCTAGACGATCTAAATCGGAAAATCACGGTGGAAGAGATTGAGGAAATTATAAAACAACTACCGGGCCACAAGGCACCAGGTCCGGATGGGCTACCATACCTTTATTATAAAACATACACAGACGTCTTGTCCCCCCACATGGTTTCACTGTTTAATCATTTTATGGAGGGAGGAGAGATACCTGATTCACTTCTCCGTTCCTATATTACCGTGATTCCAAAGGAGGGTAAAGATCCAATGGAATGTGCAAGCTATCGCCCGATCAGTCTATTAAATTCTGATCTAAAAATCTTCACCAAAATACTAGCGGAAAGACTGGGGAGATGGCTTCCACATCTGATCCACAAAGACCAGGTGGGATTTGTGCGTTTCCGTCAGGCAGGTGATAATACTAGGCGTGTTATGGACCTGATTGAGGTGGCCAACAGAGAGGGGATGGAGGCCCTTTTGCTGAGTTTAGATGCAGAGAAGGCTTTCGACAGGCTGGATTGGTCATTTATGTTCCGCTCTCTTCACCACTTCGGCCTGTCGGGGCCTTTTATTACAGCACTGAGGGGTTTGTATTCATCGCCCACTGCTTTGGTTCGCCTTCCTCATGCCCACTCTAAATATCTGCCTATAAAAAATGGGACCCGCCAGGGGTGTCCCCTTTCTCCCCTACTCTATGTTCTAAGTATTGAACCGTTAGCCGCGCAGATTAGGAATAACCCTGATATCTCGGGAATACACCTTAAAAATAGATCATTCAAAATCGCCCTGTTCGCAGACGATGTGATTCTCTCCTTAACAAACCCTGTTACTTCCCTACCTAACCTCCATGCGGTCATCACATCATATGCTAAATTGTCAAGCTATAAAATTAATGCTGCAAAGACGGAGGCCTTACCCATAAATATCCCAGAATCTAAACTTCACCTCCTTAAACAAACACACAATTACAAATGGTGCACAACATCCATACGCTATCTGGGGATCAATATGACCCCTAGTTATAAAACATTATTCCAAGCTAATTTCCCACCCCTAATACGCAAAGTAGAATCCCAGCTTAAAAGATGGTCAGCCCTCCAAATATCACTCCTGGGTAGGATTGCGGCTATTAAAATGTCCATTCTTCCCCGCTTTTTATATTTATTTGAAACGCTATCGGTCAGAGTACCTGTCGTAACTCTAAAACGAATCCAAACACTACTAATGAAATTCATATGGCACTCGGGTAGGCACCGTATACCAGATTCAGTCCTCTACGCATCTAAACAGGAAGGAGGTCTTGCCTGCCCGGATATTAAATTATATTACTATGCAACGCATCTACGCCATCTGTCCCACTGGTCGACATTGCCGGCGAGTGCTAGATGGGCAGAGGTAGAACAGTTGTGGCTGGCCCCTCATCACCCTGCCTCGTTGATATGGGGCAAACCTTCAGAGATTTCCTCTAGAAGGTTACTGGGCCCAATGGCTTTTACCTTGGACATATGGAATAGATGCAGAATTAAATTTCAGTTAGCGGCACACACATCTCTTCTGACACCTTTCTTATATAACTCACAACTTTCAGGAGCTATGGATTTAGCAACAATGCATAAATGGGCTGAGGCAGGCCTTTTTTGTTTCCGAGACATAATAAACCCCCTTACACGCAAACCAAGACTTTTCACCGAACTGAACTCACTGTATAAATTACCAGGGACTCTGTCTTTTTCTTATGGGCAAATACTTCATTATTACACGTCAGTCATGGGGTCCAATAAACACTCAGGTCCAACTCAATTTGAACATCTTTGCTCTCAGGGAGCTTCTACAAGGGGCCTTATATCTAATATATACTCTATTTTGAACTCCCGAAGTAACTGGGGTCCTATAAAACACGCCTATATGACAAGATGGGAGACCTGGCTGGGGCGGGAGATCTCTAGCCAGATGTGGAAGGTTATATGGGATAGAACTTTTAGGACGTCAATTAACACATTGTACAAAGAGAACCAGATGAAAATACTGATGACATGGTACTGTACGCCCGAAATCCTCCATAGGTTTAACCCAGCCATACCTGATACTCTGTGGAGATGTGCTCAAAGCAAGGCATCCCTATATCATATTTTCTGGTCATGCTCATTGATTGGTGACTTTTGGAGATCAGTTGTAACGGTGGTGTCCCGGGTTCTAGACCACCACCTGCCTTTAGACCCGACTGTTTGCCTATTAAATCTCTTCCCCCCAGGTTTGACTAAATCTGGGATTAGACTTTTGCTACATCTCTTTACGGCGGCGAAATGTATGATATCTCTACACTGGAAGAAGAGGGCTCCGCCCTCAATATCTGATTGGTACGCACGGATAAAAGACATTCGATTGATGGAACACCTGACTGCCACACTCCATAACTCAATGGACAAATTTAACCGAACGTGGCAGATGGGGGACCTTTCCGTGGACTCACTACAGCTGTAATAAAAAGAGGACGCACGCTGACGCTAATAGTTCCTGTTAATAAGAGGTGTATTATGTACATTTGACTGCATTGACATGTTGTGTGTTATATTTTTATTGTTTAAGAAAATGAATAAAAATTAAAGTTGGAAAAAAAAAAAAAACAATAACAACATTTGTTATCCCCAGGTCCAGTTATCCCTTCCCAGAAAGAACCCTCCATGCCAGACGCCCTTCCCTAAGAGAGAGAGACACCCAGACAGAACTTTTAATGACACCGCCAGGGTCACGGAGCCGGGTCTCGGTCCCTGTGATCCACACGATGAAGCCTCAAAGAGCATTCCCTCAAAGGGCGTTCCCAGTATCCTAAGGCCCAGGAGGGGCTGTCATTAGCAAATGTGGTTGATGTGGTGGACGGTGTTTGTGAGGCCCACTAGGTCCCATTTTAGTGATGTAACTTTGCCAGAGTAACGAATGTTGCTGGCCCGCTATTATGCTTAGGAGGTGAGGAAATCAGGTAACTGAATGGTGGGAGGGGCAAGGGGATTCAGGGAAAGCTAATCTGACCCTTACATTAGGGGTCCCTGGCTCGCCCTGCTCTCGGAGGAACCTCTGATGGAGGTCCGAGTCTCCACCCTGTTTTCCTGAGCTCCTGATTAGCCCTAGGCTGAGGGCCCCTACCTCCACCCACAGATCTGGGATCACAGCTACTCCCAAAGCAAGGACTTCAGCACAGCACAAAGACCAATCGTAAACTAACTCTATTAGTGGCGTCTGACAGAGGAGGGGCAAGGCGGAGAGAAGACATGGCACATTGAGGGAGCAACACACACACGAGTAGTAGAATAGTGAAAATTATAACTTTATTAGTGCAATAGACCAAACAAGAATAAAAACAATTAAAACCATGGGGTGCCAATGCAGAACACAACGCTGAACATATGTACAAAATACAATGCTGACAAAACATGAGCAGGATATGACACAATATCGGTGATCACAACAGGTTAGACAAAATACAGGATTGAGTTGCAGGGAGAGACCCGAGGGTGGGGGATGAGAGCAGGTACGAGAAGTACTAGTGCTATTTCACCACAATATTTTACATAAATACGCTTGTTAGCCCTGCAGGACTGTCCAGACCCATCATCAATTCCCCTCCCCTCGCCGCACAGAAAGCACACCAACAACAGTTACTTTTTCAATGCTTTAATGAGAGGTATCAACATAACACCTTCATTGTGTATTACTTTTTTCTTTTGTGGATAAATCAAAGGCCGCAGCTCAAGCAAGGCACAAATCCGCCAGATCACGTGAGTGCAGGAGTCGTCTGCCACTGGCCGTCCAGCGCAGGATAACTCTCAAATCACTCTCTCCACCGCTGCGACAACCTCAAAATTCCAATAGCAGGGAGGGAGGGTGGGAAACTGCTCTTTGGGCAAGCAGCAGGGGGAAAGACAAGATGGCTGAAACCCAGAGCATATATAACAGGTGGGGGTGGTTAGGCAAATAAGGGGGGTGTGACAGACAAACAAATCAGCCACTGTAAGGCGAGGAGGAGGGGGAGAGAGGAATTAACCCCCTGAGGGCTGGACAGTCAGGTGGCAGTGGGTAATCCACAGTGCCACACAGACTGTCCAGACCCATCATCAATTCCCCTCCCCTCGCCGCACAGAAAGCACACCAACAACAGTTACTTTTTCAATGCTTTAATGAGAGGTATCAACATAACACCTTCATTGTGTATTACTTTTTTCTTTTGTGGATAAATCAAAGGCCGCAGCTCAAGCAAGGCACAAATCCGCCAGATCACGTGAGTGCAGGAGTCGTCTGCCACTGGCCGTCCAGCGCAGGATAACTCTCAAATCACTCTCTCCACCGCCACGGAGGAGCGAAGGCAACGCCTGAGCTGCGACCCCCACCAGGAGAGAGCACAAGGCTTGTTCAAAACCAACCCGGAGCACGGACAAGAAAATGTCGGTGCCAATACCATGCAGATGTACTCCGTTAGACAGCTTCGAGAAACTAGGGTCAGATTCTAGCCGCAAATGCCATACTGATGTATACCAATGCAGTTGGCGATGATAAGTATTACATCCCCTTGAATTAACGAAAAAATTAGAAAGCGGCTATCAAGGTACGCCAATCATATACTGGCACAAAAATCCATCCAGACGCCTGGCTGGAGTATGCTGGGAACGACCATGCGAATAACTGACTCCAATTCAAAAATAAAAACGTGGAATTTAACCATAATAGCTCTTGTATATTACAACAGCTCCAAAGGGAAAACAAGGCCGAGGATGCCATGACCCATGTGGATGATGAGGGCGAGCAGGCCGGAAAGGGGCCTAGCAATTACACTACTTCGGGTGTCATGCAACACCATTTTATCTCCTTCCTTCCCCATGAAACTTCAAGACCAAAAAAAAAAACCAATTGATCTTCCTCCGGCGGAATTTTCTACCCACCGAGCGGCCCAGATATATAAATACACCGTATACACCATGGCACAAGATCTTCTTACTAAGGACCGACACCATCTGAAAAGAAACAACAGTTAGCAATCTCACCATCGCACAAAACATTGTTGTAAAGAAATGCCTCTCGTTCTTCCACTTTCTTGTATTTTTTTTTTTTTTTTTTTTTATTATTATTTAATACATTCTTTGTGATTCACTTTTCCGAGAGAAGGATTGTAAGGTTCACGCTAGCAGCAAGCCACAATCATCAGTGCTAGCAAAACAAACGCCCAGAACAGATCACCCGCCCGTAATGGCTCAGCATAACCCGCATTCACTTCAAGCCTTGAAACACCTAAACAACTCAATTCCTAAACTATACTCAGACACACTGGAGCGGCACCAACGTATACCCATATACACATATATATATATATATACACACACATATATATATATATACACCCATACCCGTATACACATATATATATATATACACATATATACCTATACATAAACGCACACACATATACCCAAATACACGCACTCTTATATCCGTGTACTCCCGTACACACCTGAATGCCCATATGGACGCGCGTCACCCGCACCCGTACCCACTACTTATACATACCATACCAAAACATTCCCCACAAATACTCCAATAATAACATTCGGTAACAGATTCACACCTTAGCAATTCGCCCCAATATCAGAAACTCAAAGAAGGATGCTGCGCAGACCACACACTAGCTCTACACATTGAATCACCCCTGCATGCGCGGTTTAGTAACAACTCCTACCCAACTGAATGGATTCCAGATTCCTAGGGAAGAAAATGACACCCCCATCAACATGTATGAGGGTAGAAAACGTGACAGTGGGGGTCCCTAGAACGCGCCCAATTTCGAAGCCACAAGTCGTGGCCAAAAGCAGCCTGGTAATAACACTGTAACAATACTTCCGATAAATAAATAGCAAGACATGTCATTCACACCGAACCTGCTACCTCCCCTGCCATGCCTTTATTGTCAACAAACTGCTAATGAATATTTAACGCCGAGCTGGACAAACCTGGGGTTGCCGGCATGCAATAGAACGACCAGTAGCGTCCAATATTAAGGAATCCTAGAACAAACTGGATAAAACCCCACTATGTATCCCGTGTAGAGCAGATCTTACCCTAAGTTCCGCAGTAACAGATCACTGGCAATATCCGGAGTATGGCACCCTCCAGATAAAGAACAGGTAATCAAGCAGCTTCCCTTTCAGCATCATTAAATAGATCCAGAATGCCATAAGCTCCACAGTATCAGGAAAAAACTGCCCATGACCACAGA
The DNA here is from genome assembly GCA_033576535.1 of Allobates femoralis. Lineage (NCBI taxonomy): Eukaryota > Metazoa > Chordata > Amphibia > Anura > Aromobatidae > Allobates > Allobates femoralis. The sequence continues at coordinate 465,586,961 of JARQOC010000001.1, forward strand.
TGGGTTCCAGCACTTTCAGAGAGAAACCGGTCAATAAACACTTTCCAGTTTAGCAGTAGTACACAATTCCCGGAATTCTGAAATGAAACAAACACAAATCAGGTACCGCATTACTGATAACCCAAGCATGACAGCCCCTAAACGTAATGTCAAAGGTCATCATATTACATCTACAATCTTGTCAGATCCTTGACCCAGAGCGACAAACTAGGTGTTATCCTGCAGACCTCACACCTGACGTATCGGGATACAGCTGAGGTGCTCCAGAAACCAATACCAATGACTAGAATTAGACCGAGGTGCATATGCTACTCGCCAGAATGAAATAGACCAGCATTTTATGAGTGCAAAATCAACTCTAAAACCTAAAGAGCACTCAGAAACAAAGTGAAGTGTGCATTTTTTGCTCACTTTTTTTTTTTTTTTTATATTCATTTTACCAGTCCCAAAAGAACAGATATGGACACTTAACCAAGCAAAGCTCATTCAGCAATGTACCATACCTTGTTTTCATGTGAAAAACAACTTTCGACCTGGCCGCACCGACTGTGCACGTATTTTTTTTTTTTTTTTGTTCATTTATTTATGTAATTAATTAATTATTTATATAACTTTTATGGTATGTCCTATGAACAATATCCCGTAGATGGGTTTAAAGTTTTCCAAGTACATCTTGGTGTACAACAACCGCTTATGCAGTGAGGCGCAAGACGCCCCCATGCTGGCTGGTGATGACTAATGGGAAAATTCTACGCATTAATCAACCGGCGTGCAGGGCATCTACCCCGGGTAGTTTAAATGGGCAAGAGAAACAGGGAAATCACCTGCGGAATTTTATTTCATTCATTTATATATATATATATATATATATATATATATTATTATTTATTTAATTTTTTTTTTTTTTTTTTTTTTTTGATTGAAAAACAAACCACAAAAAAAAACATTATCGGAGATTATCTTCTGAACCCGACAAATTGGTTTGGCTTCGGGAAGAATTGCACCTGGCACAACATGACCCAAAATTCCTATGGGAAGTGCAGGCATGTGATTGTCTCTAAAAAACATCAGGAATCGTGATGACATGTCAATCGCCTGCTGGATGAAGCAGGAGGAGGGCAGTACAGGCGCGTTGGAGGGTGAAAAGGAGAACGGATTGGTAACCAGTGGCTGGGCAGCCTCAAATATAATGAATTGCGTGGCCTGAGGTGAAAAGAACTACAGAACGCCTCGCCGGGATACTGCTAAAAATGACTGGACCGGTGGGTTAAGGGGTGCGAATAGCCTGCATATCCCATAGTAAAATGGAAACCGCAATAAGAGGGGAGGGCTGTCCTAAATATAACTATTTAATTATGCATGTAACATATATATATCTATCTGTAGTCATACACACACATCTACACATACATATATATACATACACACATATACATATATATACATATACACATACACACATACATATATATAAGCATACATGTGCGTACACATACATCCATACCCTATCTATGTGCGTGTTGTAGGAATTTGGGAGGGGGGGGGTTTGTTACAAATTTTGAAAATCATCTTAAGTTTATTATATCTGCATGTCACCATTCATAACCATTCCTCTGTGTGTTCTCCATTAAACTCCATCATGCATCTCATGCTACATAATCCAGCTCTGCCCCTCCCCCACTATATTACTACTTACCAACAAGACCAGGACTGGAAGCTTGATGAATCCTCTGCCAATGAGAGACGCGGGTAGAAATACAGATGAGTCCTGAGACACCACGGAAAACCCTGCAAAGGAATAAATCTCCACAGGAAAGATGGATCCATCCATCCTCTCTGGAGCAACAGCTACTGATTACAATGAAAGCTGAAGTCATTAATGGAAGGCTCCTCTCACTGCTGTGTAATAAAGAGGACCTTGAGGACCGGGTGCTGCACCCATGCTTTTCATGGGCCAGAGATCCATCTCCTCAGAAGAAGCTAATAGAGGGGATACAGTAGCTGGATGTGTACATCTGCACTAACATGTCTACCTGCTCCACAAGTCATGGCTGAGGCAGGGGATCTGTGTCATGGGCTGCAGGGCCAGGGAGCTTAATGCCTCACTCTAGTTACAGAGGTGGCTGATTATTGAAAGGATGGGGGAAAGGGGGGGGGGGAGGGCAACTGATTTATGTGTAAAGTCACTACCTGCTTACATATGGAAGGAATTGAATGCCCCCACTGAGCTCTCACAAGCACCTGTACAGCCCTCTGCATAGACACTTCATGTACAGTGGAGCTGCCTCCTCCTGGAGGAGGGGCTGGTAGTCTGTGAGAGACTCACAGTGTAAATAGTGCTGCAGCTCCTAACCCAAAATCTCCCGTGTGAGGCCAGGTCGGGGGAGGGGTGATAAGAGCAGGCACTATGTGTAAAACATGAATACTGCAGTAAATCTAGCTGCTGTGTCCTGAACTACCTCCCTCTCATGCAGCCAGGGTGAGTGCAGAACATTCCCAGCAGCATGAGGTGCACATTATGTCACCTGCTGCCGGCCAGCTGCACCGCGCTACCCAGTCTGACGATGGGCGTACAGTCACGCTGGGTACAAAGTGGGGTGGCCGACCCCAAACGCAGAGCGAGCGCAGGGTCTGCGCCTGCTCTGTTCACTAAATATCCCCTGGCTCAAATGCTGCAGCAGGCAGGAAGGTTTGAACGATTCCTGTCAGCCATGCTGCCGCCTTTGTGCCTCGCCAGAGAGGACACCAAGGACGCTGAAAGCCCAGCGAAACCGGCGGCCTCCTCCCTCACGATTCTCTCCCTTACCGCAGTTCCAGCGGATCCATCTGTTCCAGCAGCCATTCTGCCCTGGGTTAAGATGGGAGGAGAGAAAACTGCTCTTTGGGCAAGCAGCAGGGGGAAAGACAAGATGGCTGAAACCCAGAGCATATATAACAGGTGGGGGTGGTTAGGCAAATAAGGGGGGTGTGACAGACAAACAAATCAGCCACTGTAAGGCGAGGAGGAGGGGGAGAGAGGAATTAACCCCCTGAGGGCTGGACAGTCAGGTGGCAGTGGGTAATCCACAGTGCCACACATCACCTCGCTTCATACCTCGGACTGACACTTCGGACTATTTACGGACTGGTAATATGCACTTTATCTTCCACTGTTAGTGGATACGGTGACCTACACTGTTTGACTATATGCATAAAATAGGGGGTACCCAATATATATATATGGGTGGTCATTGTACCAATTATACGGTTAGTTAGCTCATGAATAAGATCTTTGTTATTATCCATATGTGACCACCCCTAGGGACCACTGTGTTTGGGACTACTAAATGACTCCTATTCATTGGATGATTTGCTGAATTTTTGGTTACCCATAACACTGTACACCTTATATTGGGCTAACAAGCGTATTTATGTAAAATATTGTGGTGAAATAGCACTAGTACTTCTCGTACCTGCTCTCATCCCCCACCCTCGGGTCTCTCCCTACAACTCAATCCTGTATTTTGTCTAACCTGTTGTGATCACCGATATTGTGTCATATCCTGCTCATGTTTTGTCAGCATTGTATTTTGTACATATGTTCAGCGTTGTGTTCTGCATTGGCACCCCATGGTTTTAATTGTTTTTATTCTTGTTTGGTCTATTGCACTAATAAAGTTATAATTTTCACTATTCTACTACTCGTGTGTGTGTTGCTCCCTCAATGTGCCATGTCTTCTCTCCGCCTTGCATATCTGTCCACCTTGGCACGGTGAGCGACCCCTCTTTCCCTTGATATAATTCAGATCATTGCGGTGCACCCTGTTTTCTGTTGAAACTGACAGAGGAGGGGGAAAGCTATTTAAAGCCAGGGGGAGGGGATTCCAGCTGAGTCACACCCAAGCCTCCCATCCACCCCTCCAGCAGCAGCTGAACATAATAGTAAGTGCAGCTCTGGAGTATAATACAAGAGTTTTATCAGGACCAAAACCTTCACAACCGTACCTCATGCAGCTCATGAAGAAATGCAGAGACAACACACAGCAGCATCCAGCAAAGTCAGCACAATCTAAGCGCGTGACAGCCCGTGACCTGAAAAATGCCCAATGGCAAAATGCCCACAGGAAAAATGTCCACAGAAAATTGCCCAAAGATATGAATACCCACAGTAAAACAGTATAGTATACAGTTATAGGTGAGATATTCTGCAGCACAGAATCTAATATATAAAGCTGAGTGAATGTATGTGTGTATGTGGCAGACTCCGCCTACTCTGCATGGAACAACCCACCTCATATAGCCATGCCCACTCCACATAGCCATGCTCACTCCACATACTCACACCCACTTCACAACCTGCATCAGGAGGGTGGCTTGTGCAGGGGTGGAGCTATGAAGAAGCAGGGCTACTGGCAGGGGGCAGGGCTGTCATACATATACACACATACATACATTACGATATATGGGCAATACTACCATATATGAGCATTACGACCATAAATGCGCATTATGACTGGGCAATGCTGGGCTCTGCAGCTAGTATAGTATAAAGTTAAAGTTGAGACGCTCTGCAGGACAGAATAGTATAGAGATATACAGTTGTGGCCAAAAGTATTGACACCCCTGCAATTCTGTCAGATAATACACAGTTTCTTCCTGAATATGATTGCAATCACAAATTCTTTGGTATTATTATCTTCATTTAATTTGTCTCCAATGAAAAAACACAAAAAGAATTGTCCTAAAGCCAAATTGGATATAATTCCACACCAAACATAAAAAAGGGGATGGACAAAAGTATTGGCACTGTTAGAAAAATCATGTGATGCTTCTCTAATTTGTGTAATTATGTCAATATTTTTTGTGAATCAGCACATCCAAAATTTTATGGCAAAAAAATCTCTTTATTGTTAAAATTAATTCATATTAAAATTAAAATTACCATACATAACATGTCTTAAGCGGGAACGCAGTCCCTCTCATGCACAAAATCATAGGGTGGGCTATATAGAATACACAAGTAGCAGCATAAATTAGCAAGGGAACAGAATGGAGCACTATCACATTTGTATTTATCTTAATCCCTCTCTTAACTCAAAGGGATGCTCCTACAGGCCTAAATGGTCATTGACTGATCGTCCGTTAGATATTAAAGTATTCGAAATACCTGGTGCCAAGATGGTTCTCACAGACGATCACTCCTTGTACCCTCGCTGCCGCAGTGCTCTCGCCCTCATGCACGCCCTGAGGAAAAACATCAACTTTGAAACGTGCGTCGGCTGTGGGGTTGTGGCGAGAGCACTGCGGCAGCGAGGGTACAAGGAGTGATCGTCTGTGAGAACCATCTTGGCACCAGGTATTTCGAATACTTTAATATCTAACGGACGATCAGTCAATGACCATTTAGGCCTGTAGGAGCATCCCTTTGAGTTAAGAGAGGGATTAAGATAAATACAAATGTGATAGTGCTCCATTCTGTTCCCTTGCTAATTTATGCTGCTACTTGTGTATTCTATATAGCCCACCCTATGATTTTGTGCATGAGAGGGACTGCGTTCCCGCTTAAGACATGTTATGTATGGTAATTTTAATTTTAATATGAATTAATTTTAACAATAAAGAGATTTTTTTGCCATAAAATTTTGGATGTGCTGATTCACAAAAAATATTGACACAGTTCCTGTGTCGGTATTTGGTAAGGTAAAAACGTATATAGGTGAAGCACTTATTTTTAAGGGGACCCTTTTATGTGTAAATTTGTGTAATTAGCAGCACCTGTAACTTACCTGTGGCACCTAACAGGTGTTGGCAATAACTAAATCACACTTGCAGCCAGTTGACATGGATTAAAGTTGACTCAACCTCTGTCTTGTGTCCTTGTGTGTACCACATTGAGCATGGAGAAAAGAAGTCTAAAGCCCATGGCACTGTGGCTAACCTCCCTAGATGTGGACGGAAAAGAAAAATTGACAAGAGATTTCAACGCAAGATTGTGCGGATGGTGGATAAAGAACCTTGACTAACATCCAAACAAGTTCAAGCTTCCCTGCAGTCCGAGGGTACAACAGTGTCAACCCGTACTATCCGTCGGCGTCTGAATGAAAAGGGACTGTATGGTAGGATACCCAGGAAGACCCCACTTCTTACCCAGAGACATAAAAAAACCAGGCTGGAGTTTGCCAAAGCTTACCTGAGAAAGCCTAAAACGTTTTGGAAGAATGTTCTCTGGTCAGATGAGACAAAAGTAGAGGTTTTTGGGCAAAGGCATCAACATAGAGTTTACAGGAGAAAAAAAGAACATGGTCCCTACAGTCAAACATGGCGGAGGTTTCCTGATGCATGCGCTTATTGAAACCAGGCCGATCACGTGATCAAGCCCATAATGCACTGGGGCCAATCACGTGACCGGCCCCATAATGCACTGCGCCGGATGTGACGTCCGGCCGGTGCATAGAATGACACAGAGGGCGGGAGATTCCAAATGGTGGGGGCAGAGAGGACAAAGAATAATGCCGCCCAGCGGTGCGTGCACTACACCACGGAGTGGTGAATGGAGCGTGGCCACGCCTTCCCAGTCATCCAAACCTCGGGGACTGCAGTAAGTTTAAACTTATTTTTGAGATGTTTCATATGGCCACTTTAGATGAGAAAGGGATAGATAGGGAGCAGCTAGGAAGTTGTAGGGACAGCTGGTGATAGTGTAGGGACTTAGATTCAGGTAACAGGTTCCCTTTAAGACAAATTAAATGAAGATAATAATACCAAAGAATTTGTGATTGCAATCATTTTCAGGAAGGAACTGAGTATTATCTGACAGAATTGCAGGGGTGTCAATACGTTTGGCCACAACTGTAGGTGAGATGCTCTGCAGGACAGAAAAATGGTTTAAAGTTATGGGTGAGATACTTTGCCGGACAAAGAATAGTATACAGTTATAGGTGAGATATTCTGCAGGGCAGGAGATTAGAATAGAGTTGATGGTGAGATGCTCTGCAGACAGAGAATAGTATACAGTTATAAGTGAGATGCTTTGCAGGACAGGAAAAGAATATAAAATTATAGGAGAGATGCTTTGCATTACAGAGAATAGTATACAGTTATAGGTGAGATGCTCTGCAGGGCAGGAGAATAGTACAGAGATGTAGGTGAAATGCTCTGCAGGACAAAGAATAGTATACAGTTGTAAATTAGATGCTCTGCAGGGCAGGAGAATAGTATAGAATTATAGGAGAGATATTTTGTAGAACAGAGACTAGTATAGAGATATAGGTGAAATGCTCTGCAGGGCAGGAGAATAGAATACAGTTATAGGTGACATGCTCTGCAGGACATGAAAAAATGATAATGTTAATGGTGGAGATACTCTGCAGGACAGGGATAGTATTAATTATAGATGGGATGCTGTGCAGGGCAGGATAATAGTATAGAATTTAAGAATAGATACTTTGCAGGACAGAGAATAGTATACAGTTATAGGTGAGATGCTCTGCAGGACAGACAATAGTATAGAATTATAGAATTGATACTTTGCAGTACAGGGAATAGTATAGAGATATAGGTGAGATGCTTTGCAGGACAAAGAGTAGTATACAGTTATAGGTGAGATACTCTGCAGAGCATAAGAATAGTATAGAATTATAGGAGAGATACTCTGCAGGGTAGAGAATAATATACAGTTATAGGAGAAACACTGTGCAGGACAGAGAGTAGTATACAGTGATAGGTGAGATACTCTGAAGGACTAGAAAACAGTATAAAGTTATGGGACAGGTACTCTGCATGACAGAGAATAGTATCCAGTTATGGGTGAGATGCTCTGCAGGACAAAGATAACATAGAATTATAGGTGAGATGCTCTGCAGGGCCGGAGAATAGTACAGAATTATAGGAGAGATACTTTGCAGGACAGAGACTAGCATGGATATACAGGTGAGATGCTCTGCAGGGCAGGAGAATAGCATAGAGTTATAGTTGAGATGCTCTGCAGAACAGAAAATAGAATACAGTTATAGGTGAGATGCACTGCAGGGCAGGAAAACATGATAAAGTTATAGGGGAGATACTCTGCAGGAAAGAGAATAGAATAGAATTAAAGAAGAGATACTGTGCAGGACAGAGAATAGTATAGAGATATAGGTGAGATGCTTTACAGGACAGAGAGTAGTAAAGAGCTATAGGTGAGATACTCTGCAGGGCAGGAGAATAGTGTAGAATAATAGGAGAGATACTCTGCAGGGCAGAGAATAGTATACAGTTATAGGAGAGGCACTCTGCAGGACAGAGTATAGTATACAGTTATAGGTGAGATACTCTGAAGGACTGGAAAACAGTATAAAGTTATGGGACAGATACTCTGCATGACAGAGAATACTGTACTGTTATAGGTGAGATGCTCTGTAGGACAGAGAATAAAACAGAGTAATAGGTGAGATGCTCTGCAGGGCAGGAAAATAGTATAGAATTATAGGAGAGATACTTTGCAGGGCAGAGACTAGTATAGAGATATAGGTGAAATGTTCTGCAGGACAGAGAATAGTATACAGTTACAGGTGAGATGCTCTGCAGGGCAGGAGAATAGCATAGAGTTGTAGGTGAGATGCTCTGCAGGACAGAGAATAGAATACATTAGAGATGAGATGCTCTGCAGGGCAGGAGAATAGTATAGAATTATAGAAAATATACTCTGCAGGACAGAGAATAATATAGAGTTAGAGGTCAGATGCTCTGCAGGACAGAGAATAATATAGAGTTATAGGTCAGATGCTCTGCAACGCAGGAGAATAGTATAGATAGTATAGAGTTATAAGTGAGATGATCTACAGGGCAAAATAGTATAGTTATTGGTGAGATGCTCTGCAGGACAGAGAGTAGTATAGAATTATAGAAGAGATATTTTGCAGGACAGAGAACAGTATACATTATAGATAAGATGCTCTGCAGGGCATGGGAATAGTATAGTGTGGCGCCCCTGCGTCCAGGAGGCCACAAAAGGGAACTGCAGCCAGGCAGGTAGGACAATTGTTGCACATCAACACCCTCACAGCCCACACAACCCACATACAGTAGATGGCAGCATCCAGCCCTGAGATTGGAGACTCTAGGCAAGCGAGGAGTGGTGGATTTAGAGGAGTGGGTTGGGCACACACATAGTCAGGTGACTTGACAGTAGAAATAGTGAAGGGGGAGAAGGAAGGAGTCAGTAGGCCGGAGTGAGCCGAGCAGAACAGACCAGCAGCAGGCTGAGGAACACGGCACAGGCCAAGAGACAGCAGATGGTTGAGCTAAGCTGAGCAGGAGAAGGAAGCACACATCCTGGCAAAGTGGGGTGTAAGGAGCGCAGAATCAGTACCGAGCCAGTGTGAGCCGGAGGAGAGAGAAAGCCTATCCGGAGCCAGTACCCCCAGGAGTGTGCAAGGAAGCGAGGGACGGTGATACCCAGGCCCTAGAACTACAGCTGAAGCAACCAACATGCAGGCGGAGTAGCCCTCCTATCATACTGAAAGACGCAGAGAGTAAGAGCCTGGTAGAGCCTCATATTGAAGGACTGCTGGAGGCTGGGCTGAGTAGGGCTCTAGATGCGGCCGTTGATTTATCCGGTACCCCAGACAACCGACGGGGGGTCCTAGTTCCACACTGGGATCCCAACCCCAAAGGACAGGCAGCTCAGTGACGACCAGGAGGACCCACAGGGGCCCGAGTCACCGCTATACTGTCTGGCGTCACACACACTAAGTGAACTCAGAGAACGTAAACAGCCCGGAAAGGACACAGAGACAGTGTGAGGGGTCACAGAGAGCAGAGACCTGGTGGCAGAGAGTAAAGGGAACCCGGAGGGGGAGAGTTAGTCCGTGTACTTGAACTGAGATGTGTAAGAACTGTAACTGAACTGTAAGCTGTATTGCAGAGCTTTGAAAGTAAACACTGAGACCCTGAATCTGCCTCTCTTGTCTGCTTCCATCCGCTTGAATGCCATTCCCTCCATACAGGATTACAGCAAGCCCTCCACCTGCAGAGCCACAGCCTGTCAGCTCCAGCACCGAGGAGAGATTTCTGCAGCATCTGGCTAGTAAGTGAATTGCACCCAGCCTGCACACTACACCATAGACTTTAACCCTTACTGCCCTGGGGAACACAGTTCTACCCACTGGAACTATCCCATCTACGCTGCCATTCCATCATCCCCGGAGGTTCTGCAGCAGTGGCGGCCCCCATTACTGGCCGCACATAGTGGGTGGTGTCACGACTGACAATCCCCTGTAAATATTCCCCTATTTCATTGTCGAGCCAGGGACACGGTCCGGACCAGGACCACCCGTGACTTCCCCAGCAGTAACCCGGTCTGGTACCGAGTACCCCTGTCCCAGTGGGCCCGACAACCTGGCATCACGAACAGGATCTACCTGGTCCAAAAGAATTGGACCCCGTGCGCCTAAACAACGTGTTCTGGACTTTTCCCGCCAAAATCTGACCTTAATGGCGGCCATAGGAGACTAACGCCATGTGCAGAGGAGGCGTTCCCAAGACTCCCATCGTGGGCCGGCTCGGTCCAAGGCACGAAAAGAAGGACCCACCCTGGCTCCCCTTAACTCCGGGAGAGCCAGCCGTCACTCTGAAAGAAGAGCCTCTGCCCCTAGACCCTCCTACCAATGAGAAGCTGGCGGGAACCAAGAAGGAAATCGTCATCAGGAGGGGGCGGAACGAGAAACCGGAAGAGAAGCAGTCGCCATTACGAGACACGAGGCCGGAAGCGGAGGACGCCAAGAACAGTGCTGCACCCGGAAGACCACAAGTGATCCCGGAGGGCCCACGTAGTGACCCGGTGGAGGATCCCGGCCAGGGAAAGAACTTGCGTGACTGCAGAGCTATGGCAGAGGGCGACCGGACGTCCGAGACACCCGGAGGGTGTGCTGCGACTGCTGCCCCAGCAGATGACCAGTGTTCAGGAACAACGTACCTGGATCCAGATCAGTGTGGATCACCAGCAAACTTATCAGACTGTATCCATGCAACCCGGCTGGGTTGAAGACACCCGTGACCGCGTGGGGAGCGAGGGTGGATGCCGCACCGCGACCCTGGTGGATCTATCTGTGCCCAGAGCTGTACCGCACCTAGCGACAAGAGAAGCCGACCCACTAGGAGCCTTACCGGAGGGATATCTGCGGTTACCGCAGCCCCTGATACCACCACCAACTACTACCGAGGTCAGAGGGGAGCAGGACAAGACTAGTGATTACTTGATGGGCTTCCTAGGAGATCCCGATGGCCCCGTAGGCCCTGCTGAAGTGATAACACGAGATGAATACCTGAGAAGATGTATCAGGAGATGGGAAAAGGAAGAGTTAGAAAGGCCAGAAAAGAAGCGGGAGATGGTTGCACGTACGCAGTATTTAAAAACCGTTGCCCGGCGTGATGCAAGCCGAAATAGATCCCCAAGGCATGAAGGCAGAATTGTTAAGATTAAACATGCAGAAGGATATGCCTTTGCTCGAGAGGCCGGAATAGACTGTGATATTTTCATTAATCGCCGTGATGTGGAATCGCACCTTCCAGAAAAGCACCCAGACAGGGAAGTGCAGGTTGTAGAGTGGGTCTCCTATATTATTGTACAAGGAGCAAGAGGCCCGTATAGCATAAGAGTACAGAGACTGTGTTTAAATGCCACGAAAGAAGAAGATGACATGTCTGCTTTAGAAGAATCTGCTCCAGTAGTACCACCGGACCCAATTGTGAACACGGGTCCTACAACTGTTATTGAGACTGTTCCAGTAAAATCTACAGCAGATGCGGCTACACAGACTCCGGAGAGTTATTTGCTGATCCAAGCACTGCAAGAACTCGAGTTGTTTCCAAAGAAAAGAGAACCACCAATACTCCCATGGAAGATCAAGCAAGAAGAGAAGGAGTGACACCCGGGTTCTGCATCCTGAAGAGAAGACTTGTAAGTGTGAATGAGGTGTATTCCTTATTGTCCCCATCCTATACCTGAATGAATGCTAGCATTCCCCTGTTTGTCTTATGTGTTATGAACAATAGAGATCAAGGACAATGACTTGATACGAACTCCCTTGTAAATAGTTGAGCACCTTAGTGTGCTCCCCTTTTGTTTTAAGACCAGTTGCACATGAGAGATAGTGCAAGTGACTGTTTGATTCGTGAACTTTGAACTGCTTTTTGACTTTTTGAGAATTTCGAACTTTTTGCACTTTTTTGAACCTTTTTGAAAGAAGAATGTTTTTATACTTTTGATAGAAAGTAGTGTTTATAATGTGCCTTAACTAAAATAAAGAGAATGCGTTGTAGCATTAGACCCGGCAGAGGTCCAGAAGGGTAATGACGTAGATATAACCATGCACTTGTATATAGTTAACTTAAAGTAACGTTTGAAGAATCGTGCCTCCCGGATGGGAAGAAACCAAGAATGCTTAATGCTTATGTTGTTATAAAATAAAATGTTTTCAGGGGATCCAAGACGGGCAGCGCGGGGACGTGCTAGTTAACTCTGGGAGAGTGTGGCACCCCTGCGTCCAGGAGGCCACAAAAGGGAACTGCAGCCAGGCAGGTAGGACAATTGTTGCACATCAACTCCCTCACAGCCCACACAACCCACGTACAGTAGATGGCAGCATCCAGCCCTGAGATTGGAGACTCTAGGCAAGCGAGGGGTGGTGAATTTAGAGGAGTGGGTTGGGCACACACGTAGTCAGGTGACTTGACAGTAGAAATAGTGAAGGGGAGGAGGAAGGAGTCAGTAGGCCGGAGTGAGCCGAGCAGAACAGACCAGCAGCAGGCTGAGGAACACGGCACAGGCCAAGAGACAGCAGATGGTTGAGCTAAGCTGAGCAGGAGAGGGAAGCACACGTCCTGGCAAAGTGGGATGTAAGGAGCGCAGAATCTGTACCGAGCCAGTGTGAGCCGGAGGAGAGAGAAAGCCTATCCGGAGCCAGTACCCCCAAAGTCTTGCCATTAATTTTGCCTGCATTGCCATGTTGAATACCTACCACAGTGGTTTCTAATAATTGGGTGGTGAGGAACATCTTCTCTTTTTTTGCACGGTTGGAGAGTTGTGACATGGTGGAAACATGAGTAATTGGGGCGCCACCTCCTAGAATTGTACCATGTGAGATGCTGAAGTTGAGGAAGAGGAGGAGAGGCCGCTTAATGCAGTGCTTAACATGAACTATAGCCAAAGCTCTTCTGGGCTTCATTCACAAGTCGTTTAGCTGTGCTGCTGCCAAAGAAAGAGATTGTGCAGTAACAGAAGTTGTCACTTGGCTTTGGATAGGACGAGCCGCTGTTTGGTCAGTACAGCTTTCAGTAACAATAGCAGTAGCACTCACCCCACGTACACTATAAACACCAAGCCTATTTTTTATTACACCACACTTATTCCCCTTTCGACCACGACCTTGGGATCTTCCACTCGTGTTTAATGCACACATATTTGAAAAGCATTTGCTTGAGGCCAAAAAAAGCTGTTTAGGGGAACCACAAAGATTTGGCAATTACATGCCTGAGGCTAAAAACGACTTGTAAGAGAACCACAAAGATTTGGCAATCACTTCTTTGAAGCCAAAAAAGACTTTTAGGGGAACCACAAAGATTTGTCAATATCTTGTTGGAGGCCAAAAAAAGTCTTTTAGACAAAACACAAAGAATTTTCAGTCACTTGTTTAAGGCTAAAACACGCCTTTTATTGGAACCTCAAAGATTTGGCAATCATTTGTTTGAGGCCAAATACAGCCTTTTAAGGAACACACAAAGATTTGGTGATCACCTGTTTGAGGCCAAGACAAGCCCTTTAGGGAAAACACTTAGGCTGGCTTCACATCACGGCGCAAGCCGATCCGCAGCTGTCAGGGATGAACCTGACAGCCCCGGACCGGTTCAGCACACAGAACCGAACCGTGCAGCCGGACGCAGCCGCCGCTGCTGATGATTCAGGACCGCGGCTTGCAGGAAGCGAGCCGCGGTCCTGAAATAACAGCGACGTGCAGCCGCAGGTGTCTGGTTACCGGATCCTCCCGGACCAGGGCAATCCGGCCCCATAGGCTCTCATGTCAGAGAGCGCCGGATTGGCCCGGATCAGGGAGGATCCGGGGAATCTGGGAGGATCCGGAAGACGGCAATTTGGGGAGATTTTTCTCCGTACACAAAAACGTTGCAAGCAACATTTTTGTGTCCGGGAGAAAAATCCGAATTCTCACGGATTCTTCCGGAGAGATGGAAACAGGATGGCAGCTCTCTGCCATCCGGCTCCATTTGGCCCCACAGGGTACAATGGGGCCAAAATCCGGTCCTGGGCTGTCTGGTTTACACCGGACAGCCCCGGATCGGATTGCGCCGTGGTGTGAAGCCACGCAAAGATTTGTCAATCATTTGAGGCAAAAAAAAGCCTTTTAGGGGAAACACAAATATTTGGTAATCACTTTTTCTATGCAAAAATGCGTCTTTGGCAATACACACAGATTTAGTAATCATTTCTTCTAAGCAAAAAATGCCTATGTCCGGCAGGACACTCTTGCCCTCCTATCTAAAAATTGACTAGCTAGCTATCTTTCTGTGTGGCAGAGGCAGCAGCCAATGACACAAGCTGTTGTGTTTGTAAGTTGTGGATGGTTTATGCGCCGATTGGCTGCTGCCCTGAAGTATCCACACGCTAATTGCCAGGGGAACAAAATAGAGTCTGATGCTCCTCTGACCTCTCCACATCTTATCAGTCATAAGGTAAAATCTGCAAATGCTGTAATGCCTTTTTTTTTTTACATTTGACCAGTTACCAAACAAAGCCAAGTTTGACGATTTTCAAGCAAAATCTTCTTGTTCCCGAATCCGAATCGGTCATGTTGGTGCCAAATTTGAAAAAGGTGAACTTGCTTGTGGGGAAAGTTCACTCATCTATAGTAATGATGACACATTCAGGGAAAAGAGACTCCCTGTTTTTACATAGAGCGTAGAATGATTCAGTTAGTCTATTTTTAATCTCGTGATGTCATAGATCTAATAGGAAACTGAAGAATTAATGGGGTGGAAGGGCAAATTGAGGAATTGGAAGTACACAGTGCTATATAATATGATGACTGCAATATAATAAGAGGATGAATATTTTGATAGGAGTGCTTCTTTAATGATTCTCTCAAATGTGCCTGTGCACAATGGGGCAAAGCCATGAGAATTACTGTGCAAGAACAAGCAAAGAAAACTAAATAATAAATCAACACTTTGCGTTCCTGTATAGCTATAAGGTATTTTCAAAAATAATTTTAAATGAGATAACACCTAGGGGAAAATACAAAGTAAACTATTGTTAATTTCATAACCCAAATATATAATAAATCTCCAAAAATAACAATGGTAAAAATCTGAAACAGATTCTTTAAGAATGCTGTAAATATGTAACTATAATGCTAAAAATGCGGAAGATGCTGTAGATGAACCTCAAGAAGTCATTTGTAGAAAACGTTTATCTTTAAAATGATGAAAATACTAGGGACAGAAGTAGATAGAATTGCTACATGCTGTATCAAAGTTCCATGGTGTAGTACTGGGATAAATGCTGTGGCAAGGGTTACAAGTTAGGGTGGGGCTGTACTGAATAGAGTCTCTGAGGAAAGTGTCAGCAGCCCTGTCCACCAAAGACAGTATAACATGGGAGGCAGCCTGAGCAACAGGTCATGAGCAGCCTACAGCCCAGCACCAGGAGGACTGACACAAGCTCTGGATACTGGAAGGAAAGCTCTGTGAGAAGAGGGAAGAGACAAGCTGAAATAGGATGAAATTGGAAAGTGTGGACAGCCAGTGACTGTGAAAAAGAGCAGATACTGGAGAAGAAACCTAATCAGCCTACTGAAAGATTGTCATAATAAACAATGCCAAAAAAAGAGGTCAGGAGGAAGAGATAAGGGAACAGAGGAGTGTCAGAGTCCCAAAGAAGAAAAAAACAGGCACTCTGGACCCAAGAACACACTTGGCAACCAAACAGCTCATGAGAACTTCCCACCATTTTTTTGCTTAGTAGATCTAAGTGTTGGGGACCTTTACATATAGATAAGGAGCCTGGAATTCACCTCTTCTCTTCATTCATTCCTGTCTCTGTAGCTGACTCAGCCCAACACAGAAGCAGGTTTTACTTTTGCAATCCAAGTGCTGTAATGTGAAACTGTGCTACACTTGTTCAGAGAGCCTGAAGCACCGAGACAGAGAGCAAAGGACTGCTGCCTACCAGCTGCAGGAAGAAGACACCCCACCACCGTCCACAGCTGGTCACCACAGAGCTCCGCTGGGAATACCCTGGGCACACCACAAGCCAGGAGCTCCCTCTGTGTGTCCACTTCACATGACTGACAAGAAGACTGAGGAGTATCCAGCCTAAGCCCTGCAGGTTTGAGGGAAACTTCTGTGGAACAAACATGCTGCACTTTGTGGAATAAGGACTATTTGGAAATCAACACCACAATGTAAGTCTAGGAGAATACACACATAGGCGACTTGCCTGACACCAGATGTGGTGAAGAACCAGACCCTATCTATCTATCTATCTATCTATCTATCTATCTCTCTATCACATATCTATCTATCTATCTATCTATCTCTCATCACATATCTATCTATCTCTATCTATCTATCTATCTATCTATCTATCTATCTATCTATCTATCTCTATCTATCTCTCATCACATATCTATCTATCTATCTATCAATTATCTCTCATCCACATAGTATCTATCTATCCTATATCTATCTATCTATCTATCTACTATCTATCTAATCTATTCTATCTATCTCTCATCACATATCTATCTATCTATCTATCTATCTATCTATCTATCTATCTATCTATCTATCTATCATCTATCTATCTATCTATCTATCTATCTCTCTATCATCTATCTATCTATCTATCTAGTGTACTCAGTTACTTAGGTCTTTTTTATTTTGCAGATATTGTTAGATTTATTAGGAATGTTCCAGCTTGATGCCCCTGAGGGTATAAGTCCTAGTACCAGAATCTCAGACAACCCTTCATAGCTTTCTGTGCATGTAAAGGCTTGTGCCTGCTATTACTGAGCATTAGTTGTAGGTTGGATATTAACAGGAAGCTTTTTTGTACTAGGCAGTAAATTA
The DNA here is from genome assembly GCA_033576535.1 of Allobates femoralis. Classification (NCBI taxonomy): domain Eukaryota; kingdom Metazoa; phylum Chordata; class Amphibia; order Anura; family Aromobatidae; genus Allobates; species Allobates femoralis. The sequence goes on from JARQOC010000001.1 coordinate 465,604,061, forward strand.
AACTTTATTAAAATACTCCTCATTTTCTGGCTGTGAATACAATCCAGATCAAATATTGACATCTTTTTCAGTTGCGAGGAAATACTTATTCCTGGACGCCTCAGCCTGGGGAAGCTTTTCTAGATGGAGCAGAGAGTAATAAGTTGTATATGGAATTCACCAAAAGTTTGGGGAAATGTAGAATCATTAGCTTCAGCTTTTTTAAGAGGAAATGCTTAATATTAGGGCAGAACATATTAAAGTTCATAACTTTCCAGAATGTTCTTCTGTTGATTAACCTCATGGCACCGGTGTAGTTAGTTTTTTTTTTACTTCAATTTTAGCACTATTCTCTATTTGGTGTGTTTTCTAAGACATATAAGAATAAAAAAAGATTATTTATAAATTAATAGTTGACTAATGATTAAGCCCATCCAAATGAATTAGAGCAAGTTGTATGTTATTTTCAGACAGATGATAACATCTGGTTTGAGTAGGGCTTGGACTCCGAGACAGAAAGCTAAGAAATGATCACATTCTTATTTCTGCTCCAGAAATATATAGCATGTTGCAATGGATGTCCAGGATATGACTGATCACCTAGTAGTGATGAATACTAATGATAATGATGCGTTAGCTCTGACGACATTTCCACATTTATTGCAGGTTGTTCAATTGTATAGTGCGTCGTCCTGTTCAGAATTCTTACAATATGATCTTCTTACATGAAGGAGGGATCATCGGTCCTAAATGTGACCGTAGACCTGATGATAATTCTGTAGACCCAACCGTGATTTAGAAGCTGGGGTGATATTGCTTATAGCCATGGTGACTCTATAATATTTTCGGACAAATGGAAATCTATCCAAGATATACTTTTTTTATATTTTCAGTCTGTAATAGAAGTCAATTGAGAATTTCTCCTAGGGCAATACGTTTAGGTTTTCTAAGATGTTCCAATTTTCATGAATTATGTCATAAACTGACAGTTCTGATGTCAAATATGTAATATGTATAACACTCGTCATCTGATTGGTCTAAAAATGATTTCACACAATAATCTACCATTAACCAAACAACCGAGACATAATATTACTATATATGCAGTTCTGGGATTGAACATATTTGTTGAATAGGTTGATATCTATTCTGGGAAACCATAAAAAGCTTTGTCACTCAGCAGAATTCGACTTTTATATGTGTCCGTCTCCATTTGGATGGTGCACTAAATGAATAGTTAACAGTACTTAATAGTCTTTTGTTTCCATATTCTGCTCCAAGTACTTAACCACAAAACTGATTTTGTGCAATGGCGCACATAGCCTGGCACCGTGTCAATTCGTAACAGAATTACCTTATTTGTAAGTTCTTAGTGATCAGTCCTGACTTTCTCACTATCATACAGGTGCTAATATTTCATTGTGTATCAGTCTGCAGCCAAGCATTCTATTAGTGATATTGATATCTATATACTGAGACGGCTGGTGCGTGTAGTTATTTGACTTGTGGCATAGAACAGCAGAATACTCAATACTAAGCCTTACAGACTTCCTTTCATAAGAATAGATTTGCAATATATATAGACTTTAGTGAGGAACTAAGAAATTTGTCGTGCTCGTAGTTAGCGCTCATATCCCTTTATTGTGGACAGTGTATAGAATTGCTTCGCCCTAGTAGAGAACTCTGGGGGAAGTTTCTATGAATCTCCACTGAAGCGCATGGAATGGCCTTCATAACATAATAAACCTCTACAGGTATAGCTGATATGGAGGAATAAGATGGGAGTCTATGATCATGCCGGCACTGGCATTCAATGATCTTGTGTCTCATCATAACTGTTTTTCATCTTGAATGGTTGAACAACAACTTGAGAATAACATAAACCAAATAAAGTAGAAATCAGTCAACTTTTTATCCAAATACGATTGTGATTTGATGCAATTCATCTGCTATCTATGATTTTATATGGTCCTGTGCATAATAAGCCTAATGAAGCTTGGCACTCCTGTAGCTGGTGCTCAAGTAGGTTCCCATCCGTAAAGCATAATGAGAAAAACTTGGCTCTCGTGTATGATGTTTTGAATTATTTATTGGTGCAAGCAATCCAAAATAAGATATGTATAAATAAAAGTTTCATTCCTAAAGCAGACCTTCATCAGTAGCACAAACTGCATAGGCTGAGAAACATCATGCATAGGCGGTATGGAAAAGCAGTATGTGTTGCAATAGAATTGGGCGCCCATTATTGCTTGTGCCAATAAATGTTCATTAACATCGTACCCAAGTGCCATTTGTTTCTCTTTTTACCTAATTTTCTCTGTGGTAAATGAAATTTTGCTACCAATACAACTTTTTAATGAGGTCACATGGTATGCAACATAGACCCACAATACTTATTACTTACCTGAGAAATCCCATTGCTCCTGACTCGTTGCTCCATTCTCCCCTTCAATCTCAGTTTACCTACCTGAAGTGGTCATGTGCCATCTACTGATGTGACTACTGCAGTAAATCACTGGCCTCAGCAGTCTCATGCCTCCCATCTTAGTGGCATCAACGCTTTAGTAGATAATACATGACCACTGGGGAAATAAGCGAAGATAGTAACAGAACATTGGGGTAGTGGCGTTGCACTCATTAGGGATTCACCACATAAAATCCATAACATGTTCATATTCAATGTGGATTTCCCATGGAAAAGACTGACAATGGATGAATGACTATGGGGCTAATGTATATGTGCACCCATTGAAACCTCTTTAAGGCTCTGATTGATAGGCTATTGTGTATACTTGTATAATGTAGAACTGTAGGTATAAAGTGGGAAGAGAAGGGGATATGCTCCTATACTAAAAACACACAGTCTCTTATTTCTTGAAGTACAGACAGATCTATGGCTATAATATGTTGCTCTTACATAGACCATATTGTTATGGCCTTTATGTTACTTAAAGGGATCCTGTCACCTCCAAAACGCCCTAATAGGCGTGATCTTTTATTCATGTTGTATTCAGCGCCCTTCCTGCTCTGAATCGCGTCATTTCCGGCATTGGGTGACATCAGTACACCCGCGCCGTTCTGTAGGCTTCAAGCACTGTATTGCGCATGCGGTGCTTGAAGCAGTACACAGCAGCGTGGGTGTACTGACGTCACCCGATGCTGGAAATGACGCGATTTGCTCATTACAGCCCAGGCAGCGCCGTGGAGAGCAGGGAGGCGCTGAATACAACATGAATAGAAGATCACGCCTATTAGGGCGTGATCTTATGACAAAGAGGGCCCGCCCTTAGGACTAAACAATATAGCCCCTGCTAGTTAACATCGCTAATGAGTAAGTTTAAAAGTTTTTATCCACTTTCACAGGATGCTTTTCAGAGACAAAGGGAGTGTGAGATTAGTGATGGGATGCTGCAGGACATGATTTTGAAGCTTAGGTGGATCCCTTTAAAAAGAGCATTAGTTTAGTACAGGCTGCATTGAATTACTTCCAGTAGATTTAGTCACCTCCTGGAAACGTAGTATTACATATTGTTATGCTCGCTGGGAGGAGACACCAGGAGTGGACCCAATGGACCACAGGGGGAACTGTAGCAGCTGACTCCAGGGCAGGGGACGCATTGATGGATTCAGATACAGTTTCTGGTGCTGACAGGTGATGCAGGGATGAGTCAGGTGCACTCCTCTGGTGCAGGAGGGTGTAGCTGCAATGGCTATAGCAGATGAGATGGCAAATGCAGGAAGGTACAGAGGGCATGGCAAATACTGAGAGGTATGGGAAGACAGGCACAGGAGACTGACACAGGGTAACAGGACCAGACAATTGACTTAACATGGTGCTCAGGCACCTTCCCTAATAGAAGAATGCCTTAAATAGCTAGTGCCTCTCTGCCATAGGCTGAGTCGCACATCCAGGTAATAGAGCACTGGCCTTTTAGAAGCAGCAAAGGAGCATGGGTGCACACCGTAAGTAGATTGCTGTGGAACCTGTGTGGCATGCACAGGCCCTGTGGGCAGGAGGCAACAGAAGAGTATGTGGATGGCCGTGAAGAGGGAACGAAGCGCGCAGTCCTGCAGCGGCATGAATATGCCTGCTACAGGAGAGAGACAAGGCAGTGCAGAGATGCCAGCATTACAGTACCCCCTCCTTACACCCCCTCTTCACCAATCCTGAAGGAAGCTTCTCTCCAGCTAGATGTCTTCTGAGTTGGTAACACTAGGAACGGCCGGTGGTAGGGGTAGGCAGATGGCTATTGCTTGGGTGCCTTTTTCCTGGTCCCAGAATGGCAGATAGAACGTACTTACAGAGTTGACATCTTCAGGGGTTCAGGAACCAGGCACCTCTTCTCGCAATTCAGCCCCAATGGAGCACCTCTCTGGAGTTCCAGTCAAGAGCAGGACAGGTTCAGAAGCTGAAGCTCCCACATGTTGCTCCACTAGTCCGGACACAAAGCATATTGGTTCAGTCCAGAGTGCTCCATTGACAGAAGACAAGTTAAGAAGAACATTGTATGGGATTCTGGTACGTCATATGGGAATCTGGTACCGATCCACCACAGCCTGTTGTAGAAAGTTCCATCGGATCCAGAATTAAGGTGGGATCTCTCAGAGAACCAAGTACCTCCATACGATATCAACACAGGCAGGGTCAATGAAGAAGAGGATTTGTTCTCGCCTAGGGTAGTGCCTCCTAGGGACCCCAGGCAAGGAAGTCCCGGTCTCATGGGACATGCATGGAAGAAGTGTTCTGCACCTCCCAGGTAAGCGTTCCCAGCTTCCTAAATACCTGATTATTCTATCCCACTTCTGAAGAGAGGATGCAGGATTTGAATCGCATACTGTCCGATGTCTGACCACATTGACGCAGCTGCAGAGGAGAGGTTGCTGCAGAGTTGACACGCCCCAGCTAAAAAAAAATCTTACAGAAGGCCTCCAGAAAGTCCATTATGTTGGAGGTAACTGGGTCTCTTCTCTCCCAAAGGGGATTCACCCAATCAAGAGCCTCCAGACTCAAGTGTGCCATCAGAAATGCCACGTTGGCCCAGTCTACAGAAAACTGCACTTCAAAATGCAGGGTGTTCTGGTCGATGAGTTGAAAGTGCAGGGTGCACTGGTCGAGAAACTCATGACCCGGTTCGGATTACTGTCGAAACATGGAGTAGCAGACAAGCGGGAACTGGAACCAGAAGCTGGGTTACCTGCAAGAGTAGACACTACTGCAAGTAGAGCCGTAGGTGTTAAACCATTCAGATGTTTATCTATTGACTATAAATAGGTCACAATATGGTCTTCTTGCTCCCGTATATGGTTCATCTCCTTCTGAAGGCCAGCAAGCTGCATAATATTGGAGCCATCAGGATCATGACCTGAGCAAACTCTTACTCTTGCTGGGAGGAGACAGCAGGAGTGGACCCACTGAACAACAGGAGGAACTGTGTCAGCTTACTCTAGGACAGGGACCTAGGTACGGACTCAGGTACAGTCTCTGGTGAAGGCAGGTGCAGCCAGGATGGCTGTAGCAGATAAGACGGCAGATGCAGGTAGGCACAGAAGGCATGGCTGATGCTGGCGTCCACAGGCTGTAGGTGCAGGAGGCAACAGACAAGCATGTGGGTGACCACGAAGCGGGAAGGAGGCCGCGCGATCTAGCTGTGGCGGTGAATATGTGCCACTTTTATCCTAGTTGATAAGCTGCTAATAAGAGCCATTGTTTTACAATGTATTATATGTGTAACGCCAATGTACCTGCGCTGCCCTGTCTCTGTCCTGAAACAGGGACATCTGCGTTACACATACATACATTGTATAAAAATGGCACTTATTAGAGCTCACCAAGAAGGATAAAAGTGGAGGGTGGTATTGTGACATTCAAATTCCTATTAGGACATAAAAGGAGATATTGAGTTCATACAACATCCATTAAAAAGTGTTTTAGTTCCTGAGATTTTTCCACACCCTGTATGTCACAGTTCTTACCCGTTTGTAAAAAAAGCCATAGATTGAAAGCATTACAAAATTTGAAACATTTTGTTCATGTGGCTTTTCTATCAAAGCCTATATGACAAATGAAAAAAAAAACATTATATACAGAATATCGTTTCTCAAGAAAAAAATTAAAAATAAATTGCAACTAAATATCCACAAACCAATATGCTCTGATGTTTTGTATATTGCACATTTTTTATATCAGTATACAGTAGACTTTAATGTAAAACCTATATGCAAGGTTTTGGGTAAAAAAGAAATGCAAACAATACATACCCTTTATAGTTTGTTTAAAAAAATGTTGTTACCGTATTTTTCGGACTGTAAGATGCACTTTTCCCCCACATTTTTGGGGAAAGTGGGGTGTGCATCTTTTAATCCAAATCTACTGTGCTGTGCTGTAGGGGAGGCGGGGAACCTCTAGTGCGGTGTCCGGAGTCTTGAGGAGGCTGGGGTAGGCTGCAGCGGTGGCCTGTGGTAACGTGGGCCTGCAATTAGGCTCATGTAAAATTCACTGCATTCCCCTGTCCATAACCTCTCAGCACTGAGAGTGGGACAGGGGGAAGCTGTGACATGATATTAGCCTAATGAGTTGGTCATAGGAGCAGTGGTTGCAGCTACACACACAATCCTGTGTGAATAGTCAGTGCTTTCCACGCATCTTTCATCCGTGGAAAGCAGTGACTATCCTGGCAATGGCTAGCATACTCACCTTTCCATCTCTCCCTGCAGCTGTGCCATCCTTCTGTCTGTGCCGGCATCTGATCATGTGAGAGGCACAGCACAGTGATGTCACAGCTACGTGTGCTGCTCACATGAACAGATGACCCGGACAAGCAGACGGACAGATGCATGGGCTGCAGGGAGCGATATGAAGAGGTGAGTATGATTGCTTATTATTTTTTAAGTGTGCACCAGCATCAGTGCTATGTACCAGCATGGGGCAGGTACAGCATGGGCTGTGTACCAGCATGGGGAGTGCTACGCATGGATGGTGTGTACCAGCTTGGGATCTGTGTACCAGCATGGGGGCTGTGTACCAGCATGGCAGGAAGTTTACCAGCATAGGGAGTGCCTTATATATTGATTGTAAAACGGACACTATATATTATAAGACGGACCCCATTTAACATTGAAAATTATTTTTTTTGTCTTTTCCTTCACCAAGTTTGGGGTGCGTCTTATAATCCAGTGCCTCTTATAAAGAGAAAAATATGATAACTCTTTTTTGACATCCGTTGTACAGGAAGGTCCATGTATGTTGCAGGTGTTTGGAGCAGTCTCCAGATGTAAACTCGCCCCATAGACTGCAAGGGCTGGATATGATATACAGCTAACAGCAGTGAACGGAGCTAACTCTGATCACTCCTGTTTAACCACTAAAATGCCACTGTCAACTTCTGAAAGCTGGATTTAAGTTAAGCAATGAGGTGAGGCATCTATTCATTTATTTATAACAACCTTCACCACCTTGATGGAATTATGGGGTGCCAATAAATTGCTATGCTAGTATTTAAAATAATTTAAAAAAATTGCAAAAAATAAAAAAGATAATGTTGCAAAATATTGCAACATTCAAATAACTCCATTCTTTCAAAATATTCAGTTATGTAATGTACTGTACACTGAAAACAAAACAAAAAAATATACATATACACTATAGTGACTGATTTGGTCCTTGCACTCCCACTAAAAAATGGCTTAAATGGTATAAGCGAGTAAGACATCATATGTGCCCCAAAATGTTACTAATTGAAATGATAACCGCCAAGCAGAAAACAAGCACTTTGATGGAAAATAAAATAGAGGTTACAGAAAATTGCTGTAAAAACTAAATTATTTCTTTTTTTTACAAAGTTCTGACTTTTTTAACCACTGAGCTATAAATGAACCAGGCAGGTTTGGTATTGCTGTAATCGTGCGGGCCCGAGGAATCATGTTACTTAAAACAATGGAAGGATTGTCATTTTTTTTTTCAACTTTTCGCTGTATTTTTTTCAGCACGTTACATGGTAAAATGAATGGTGTCATTCAAAACTACAACTTGTACAGCAAACGCTAAGCCTCCTGTGGCTATGTTTATGGAAAAAAGGAAGAAAATTTATTCTTGGAAGAAGGGAAGGGAAAAAACGGATGAGAAAGCAAAAATTGGAAAGACGATAATTGTGCCATATCCCATTTTGTGTAATATTAGGTACATTCTGCCCTATGGGTATGAACACGAAAATCTGTAAATGAAAGGTATTACAGATGTAACGCATTTCATTGAGTTTTAGTCACCTGACTCTCCCTTACATTACAGCAATGTCTTCAGCAGTTGTTCCACCACATAGCCCCTGCAGGAATCTAGGGTTGAGGGTCTAGCCTGGGTTACCCTTTTCCATGGATTTAGTCATTTTGCTTTGGTAAAGTGGTGTTTTGAAGTGCAGTAAACTTGCCGCTTTGCCTGTTGGCTTTAAGAAAGATGTACAAAAACCTGGAATTTTGCTTTCTAAAAATAAATGGTCTTCAAATGGTTTGGGATTAACACAACATGCACGACTGTCAGCTTGGTTGGCACTGCTAAAGCCTAAGGATGTATAACTCCATTCATTGCAGTTTCACAGTTCTGGCTTTGCCATACAAATGAATAGCAAGTACTGTTTGCCGCTTCAGAATCTATTATATCTTGCGTCACGAGAGCAAGTGCCAACCGTATGATAGAAAGATGCATTAGCTGTCTAATCTGCTTCGGCACTTGGCAGAACTGTCATACTAGCAAAGAAAAGAAGGTTTCTTTTCACCCAGGGTGAATAGCTGCAATGTCCTGGACTAGTGAGTACGACCACAATGTATTTGTTACACTACGTTGTATACTTTATTGTTATACATGGAAGCAAAACAAATAAACAAGTAAACGCTCATCACTTTATGATTTTATCATGAACGAGTCAACTTTCCTCACGTTCTTGACTTGAACGTCATACAAATTCCCATTGACAGTGATGTAAATGTGTCCTTCACAAATCTACCATGAAATTTGTGGATTACCAGAGACTTTTCTTGATGCTGTAAGGCTGCCTTCACACTTGCAGATGCATCTGCAGCGTTTTGCAGATGCATCTGCAAGTATCAGCATGCAGACCGCGGTCCCTATGTTTATAATAGGGCGCACCCCGGTCTGAATGCTCTCATTCATTCCTATATGTGAGCCGTAAGCAGGCGTATGCCTGCTGACAGATCACACACTCCCGCCCCGCACCTTGGACGCAACATCTCGCGTCCATAGTGCGGGCGGGAGAGTGTGATCTGTCAGCAGGCATACGCCTGCTTACGGCTCACATATAGGAATGAATGAGAGCATTCACACCACGGCCGCGGTCTGCATGCTGATACTTGCAGATGCATCTGCAAAACGCTGCAGATGCATCTGCAAGTGTGAAGCCAGCCTAACATGACTTAAGGAGCCACATGTTGATTATTAGCATTTCAATCTAGAGGGTTAATTGGCTGGATTTCTGCATGAAATCCATGGAAACAATGAAGAATTTGTGAATTTTAAAAGCTACTGTAATCATTTCATGTAGATTTTTCCCTGAGTGGGTAAATTGAGTATAAAATGTTCTGTTCACAATGGTTGCGGGCAGATTGCTTACAGATTATCTCAGGGTTTAGGTACAGAATGTAGAGTTTATAGAACAAAGAGATTTGCCCAGACTGGATAGAAGTGGAGTGAAATACAGGCTATGAGAGGGTATAAGTCTGTGCAGGTTTAACAGTCACAAGTTTGCCCTTTACTGAAAACAAGCAATGTCTTGAAGATGAATTGAGGAATTGAAATTCAAAAGTATAGCAAAACATTTTTGAACTTCTCATTTTACAATGATTGGGCATATTTGCATACAACTGAACAATTTCTTTAACAATAAGGGTATGTGCACACATGCCGGGTTAGGGTCGATTTAGCTGTGTAAACCGCCGGTCGGTTTACATAAGTTTTATGTAAATTTATGTTAATCCAAACCGGCTTTTGGATTAACATTAAAACCTATGTAAACCGACACCCGCTGTGCACACACCGGCGGTTTACACATGCTCATTTGTTGCTAACCCGCTGGGTTCCCAGCGGGTTAGCAACGAATGTGCATGTTCTATAAACCGGCCGGTTATGCAGCGGCTGCAAGCAGAATCATGTGCTGCTTCCAGCCGCTGCATAACCGCCGCCGATAACCCGCTGTGCACCCGCCCGTCACCCGCCACACATACCCGCCAGGAAGCCGGTGGACGGCTGCAGAGCTTCCTGGCGGGTCCGCCCAGCCTCCGCCGACCCTAACCCGCTAACGTGTGCACATACCCTAAGATGCCACAGTTGACTTTATAAGTCATTCCTCATAATATGAGCAGTTGTACAGAGATAAAGTGCCATTTAAGGCCCCATTACATCTGTCAACATCGTTTCCGACGTCGTTCAAAAGAGACGTCAGGAACGATGTTGAAACGACATCGTTGTTGCGTGTAAACGCACGATTCAACAACGATAGTTCAAGTCGGAGTTGCCAGGTTTTCCTGCATGCAGGAAAACCTGTCTACTTCAACTTAAACAACCTGTGGTATCGTTCGGTGTGACACTGCAATAGCGATGTCAAGCCCGATCCCGCCTATTCTCTGCATTGCAGCGGATCGCTCGCTGGGTTGATCCCAGCTTAGCGAGCGATTGCTGCACCAACATCACAGCGCCATCACCGGCAACATCTTGCCATGTGACAGCTAGGCTGAGATGTTGGAAGTGAGCGCGCACCCGTGGCATCGCTTCCGACATCGCAGCCGATGTTGTAAGGTGTGACGGAACCTTTAGAACAAGCTGATGTAGGTAAACAATTGACTATTTTGTGAAGTGGACAATGTTAGCGTGCATCTTTGTACCCATCAGCATTGAGCGTCTTTGTCACCGGGTGTATGTGTCTCAGCTTCACAGAGGCTCACTGCACATGATCGAAAGTTGCCACACTACTCTGAAGCCAGGTGTATGTGTCCCAGCTTCAGAGAGGCATAGTGCACATGACCAGAAGTGCAAATGACCTCCAATCATGTGCATTGAGTCTCTCTGAAGCTGGGACACATACATCCGACTTCAGAGTAGTGCACATAACCGTAAGTGTGGCAAGTTTTGATTATGTGCAGTGAGCCTCTCTGAAGCTGGGACACATATTCCTGGTGACAGAGATGCTCAATGCTGAGGGGTACAAAGCTGTGAGACATTTTATTCTAAATCCATATGATGCTGATCTACCTTTTGCAGCTATTCCAGTTTCGAGGATTTCAACAATACTTTGGAGTATATCTGCGTGAATTTATACCTGTTGCTCTATAAGAGCAATTTGTGAGATCAGAGATCAGATCATATTTGATGAAAGGGCCTGACTTGCAATTTTGGTTCTAGTTCATCCCAAAAAGTATTCAATGTGGTTGAGGTCAGGGCTCAGTGTGGGTAAGTTAAGTTCTTTCACCCCAAGCTCACACAACCAGGCCTTTATGGCTCTAGATTTGTGTTCTGCACACTGTAACAGTGGAACAAAGTATGGCTTTTCCCAAACTCTTCTCTTAGAAGCATAGAATTGTCCAAAATGTATTGATACGCTGAAGCATTAAGCTTCCCCTTTACTGGAACAAGGGGGCCTCAGTCAACGCCTGAAAAAAAAAAACCTTAGACTTATTCATTTCCAGCAAAGTTTACAGTTGGCACAATGCAGTCAGGCAGGTAACGTTCTCCTGGCACTTTCTAAATTCAGACTCATTTATCAGACTGCCAGATAGGAAAGTGTTACTCCATAAAACAAATTTCCCTGCTCCAGAGTTCTCTGAGATGTGCAGTCTATACAACATTGTGGTTGGTGATTTATTACTTATATGCAGTTGGTTAGTCTTGTAAACCCATGAAATTAATTTTTTCAAGCACTCCTCTCCTGTCTCCTAAATTTTATTGGTTACAGCATTTTGGGGGTTAAATAACCTAGGGTTTTGTAAGCACTGCTCCTAGTTCTAAGAGCTGGGACTTAGGTCTCACATAGGCTGAATTCTCAGCAGCGATTAAGCGGTCATAACTCCTGTGCCCACATGAAAGCCATGACATTCCACATACATCGTAGGTTGGGAACACTTTGGCAACCATGACGTACGCGGTATGTCATAGGTTGTACAGAGGTTAAAGGGAACCTGTAATCATCATTTAACATGTTATAATAAAGGTATAACCATAATGACTCGGGTACACTGATTTAATAATACCTGTAGTCAAGAAATCCACAGCATGCTTCTTGTTTAATTGCAGACGTTTTGGTGCAATGTCCTTTTCATGCACAGGGGCCGTACTTTGGGGTGGGGACTATGGGCAAGGTCTTCAGTTCTGCCACGGCCCCTTCGTGTTCGTATGAGCCTCTTTTTTTTATATTTCATATTAGCACCTTTCAAAGCAAAGGCGGTACTTATGCACATTCATCTCCTTAGGGGTCTTCATCAAAATGGCACCACAAGCAGTGCATTCACACACTGTCATTCAATGGTCTTTAGCAAAACGGCACTGTGGGCGGTACATGTGCACACTAGCATCGAAAAATCTTCAGCTAAAGTGCACTGGTGGAGGCGCATGTGCACACTGATATCCAAAGATCTTCAGCAAAATGGCACTGGTGGCAGCGCATGTGCACACTGATATCCAAAAAACTTCAGCAAAATGGCACTGGTGGCGGCGCATGTGCACACTAATATCCAAAAATCTACAGCAAACTGGTGCTGGTAGCAGCACATTAGCAGATTAGGTTTTGACTTATCTACACCTATGTCTCAGCACGTGCATGCGCTGCATGCGGTGCCTTGCTAAAATCGCCTGGGAGATGAATGTGCACAAGCGCCGCCCCTGATGCTGTCAGTGCTAGTTCAATTAAAAAAAGCATCACGAAAGGTGTGCAGCAGAGCTAAAAACCCTAACTAGTGTTCTACCCCACAATCCCGACTTGATACACGAAAAGGATATTGTACCAAAACTCCCATGCTTAATTAAACAAGAGCAGTACAAGTATCAAATCAGTCTAATAGGGCCGTTATGGCCATATCTTTACCTTAACAAATTAAATTGTGATGACAGGTTCTCTTTAAATTCATTAACACTTTTTAATAATAACACTCACAATTGATTGTGTAATATTTAAGAGGGGAGAAATTTCACCCAGTGACTTGTTATATCATTAGCATCGCATTACACAATGCCATTAATACATTCAGTGAACTCTTAGAGCAAAACAATCTTTCCTAAATGCTAATAAAGGCAGACTGCATGGCTTAGTTGATATGCCTGACAAAATGGGACGGAATAAAAAAATGAATCAATTAAAGGGTATGTCCCAATACTTATGTCAATATACTTCATATTACAAATGTTCTTAGAGGGAATTTGTTAGCAGGTATATCCTACCTCATTTGACAGCATCATGATGTTGGCAAAGAGAACCTGCATCCAATGATGTATCATTTAGAATACTGGGTACAGCAGTTCTGTCATAATCAAAGTTTTTAGTTTTAGTATTGCAGCAGAGCTGAACAATCTGCCCCCGCTCACACCAGGCTGTACATATACATGCCTATAGACAGCGAGAACCTGCTAATCATAAAGGGGCATGTGCTGGACTTAGGTTCAAGCTCTGCTGTGTTCTGGCAATGATAACTACTGGTGCTAAAGCTAATATAGCAGGTAGAGAGCAATACACAGTGTGATAAGAGACACATGGCCAAAATCTCTGTTTCAACCCTTACAGTATGCTGTATTCAGATTACGCAACAAAACCTACTGACAGATTCCTTTTAAACCTGCTTATACTAATGCATTATGCAGAGTTTGTTGACGACAGTGAGTATTTCAGGTAGTGAATGATTTCATGATTGTGGAAATCCTAAATCCTATCATTCATTTAGTTTAGGAATAATTAGAGTGAAGACACCCTCACAGATAGCAACTTTTATAATTTGACAGAAAAGCTTTCCATCATGGTTGCCGTTCATAGTTCTATAGCCTAAAGAAAGACATGTTCACCAAGTTTTGACCTGAATATTTCTAAGTAAAGCAGTAACCTTAAGCATTTGTGGCCAATTTTGTCTTGTGAAAAAAATACCATTATCGACTATAAGGTCAGGTGTGAAATATCTTCAAATTAGGTTATGTCCTAAGGTTGTCCTAAATATCTTTACCTGTTATTTAAATACACACTGCGTTAATTATATCGCCCCAAGAAATTTTACAAGAACTGTATCCCTAGCATTGGTGACTTTGACTGCCCATTGTGGTTTATATAACCATTCCACTCTTGTGTCCCATTGCATGTTTTTTATATGTGGACTGACCCACAGTACGAATCCACAGGGCATGGTTATGGCACCAATGTTGTTCAGTTGTGCTCAATTTTAATTGGACTCCAGGTTGTTATATGTCATAAGCAGTGTATGAAATGGGAAAACCTGCAAAGACAAACTTGACTATTCAGTGTTTCTTTGTAGACTAAGCTTAAACTGTTTGCATATTCTATTGCTACAATGCAAAATAAAACTAAAATAACTCTGACAATCGCCTTGGTAAACACATCTTACTGTTATGTGTCACATCCCCATCAGAGGCTGCCTCTGTCACCAGGCACTTCTGTATTCACCTTTTAGGTGGTCCTGGTGATAGGAAAATTAGAGCCAGAAACTTTGGTGAGCTCAGGATCCACCATCCACTAAGGTTAGAGCAGCTAGGACCTGTTGTACTTCAGTTTGACAGAGTGGAAGTGTGTGTCTGTACTGTCTAGCTGAAGTCATTTACTAGTAGCTTCAGCGTATTGGAAAGCACCACACCCTACTACTACCGTCAGCTTTCTGCTGGAAGCTGCCAGAAATAGCTTTTGGTTTTCCTGACTAGTGTCCTTTCCTGTATTGGTGTTTTTCCTGTTATACCTTGGCCTGTTTTGGATGTTTCTTCTACCACATGATTTTGTAGCCTGCTACCATGTTGGTTTTGGACCAGCTCCCTGACTACTATAACGTATCCTGATTTTGTTTTTTCCTGACCTCCCGACTCTGACTTTGCTTGGAAATTTTTGTTTCTCTGAATTGCAGCCTTTCCATAAGCAGCAATCTACTGCACTCTGCTGTATATTCAGATCCTCGTAAAGGGGTTAAAGGATGTTTTTCTTTAGAGTTCTGCTCAATGATGCGGCTTTGCCTAGTCTGTGTGAGATAGTCCTTTTGTGCCTGTAGCCTTGGACGAATGTAATGGTGTGTATCCCCTGCAAAGAAAAGTTAGGAATAAGAGGAGGCAAGAAAAGAAAAGTTATACATGACTAGAGGATCAGACTAATGAAATGGTTTAAAACTCTTCATTGAAGGTGTTGTGAGGCAAGGGATGTAGCCCAGCTGGGATCTTTGCTTCAGTTCAAGCAAGCGGCCGTGGAATCACGGTGGTCAATGGCAGACTGGCAGGTATAGTCACAGCCGTGTTTATTGTGCACACTTGTCACTCAGTGTTACACCAGCAAAACAGGAAAAGTCTGGCCACTAACTAACAACAGAATGCTACCTACAAAATAAACCTAAGCAACAAGCAAAGGAAAGGTATCTTAGGCCATGTGCACACGTTCAGTATTTGATGAGTTTTTTACCTCAGGATTTGTAGCCAAAAACAGGAGTGGAACAATCAGAGGAAAAGTCTAATAGAAACACCTGCACCACTTCTGTATTTATCATCCACTCCTGGTTTTGTCTACAAATCCTGAGGTAAAAAACTCAAATACTCAGCGTGTGCATATGGCCTTACTGTGTCAGCTCCTCAGCCCAGCAGACAGGGGGGAGGGAATCCTCCAACTTCTTCTGATTATATCAGCTGATCCAGAGAGGAACAAAACCTGGACTGAATGTGTAGAGGGAACACCCAGTCCCACAGAGTAATCCTGACAACCGGGCCCAGATTACACTGAAATAACCAGGCATCAGTGACTTAACAACTGCTGGGATAGATCTGACTTCCCTAGCTTTTCTACAGTATGTGCACAGGCTGACCATTCCACAATCAATACAGGGAGCCATATGAAATGAAACGGGAGGAAACATACCTGTTTTCTAGTACATCTCCCCTTGGCACCTCACAGTGTTTACAACAAATGGTAGGACATTTACAAAATTGCCTCATTTTGCTTTTTCATTCATTTGCAGAAATAATAAAAAAAAGTGCAGCAAAATACAAATACCGTATATACTCGCATATAAGCCGAGTTTTTCAGCCCAAAAATTGGGCTGAAAAGTCCCCCCCTCGGCTTATACGCGAGTCACTGTATACTGTATACACTGCATACAGTGTATACAGTATACAGGCCCGCCCCCATCAGTATACAGGCCCCCCTGCCTTGTGCACAAACCTGTAAAGGAAGAGATTAGTATACTTATCACTGTCCTGCTGCCGCTGTTCCGCCGCCATCATCGCGGTCCTCTGTCTTCTTCCGTCTGCTTCCCCCTTCCTCCGGTCGGCGCAGGCAATGACGTCATTGTCTGCGCGACCGAGGAGGAAACCGGAAGAAGATGGAGGAATGCGATGGCGGCGGCGGGACAGCGCGGCGGACAGCGGCAGCGGGACAGTGATAAGTATACTAATCTCTTCCTTTACAGGTTTGTGCACAAGGCGGGGGGGCCTGTATACTACCACTGGGGCTGTATATACCACTGGGGCTGCGTGTATACTACCACTGGGGCTGTATATACCTCTGGGGCTGCTGTATACTGATGGGGGGGCTGTATACTACCACTGGGGCTGTATATACCACTGGGGCTGCGTGTATACTACCACTGGGGCTGTATATACCTCTGGGGCTGCTGTATACTGATGGGGGGCTGTATACTACCACTGGGCTGTATATACCACTGGGGCTGCGTGTATACTACCACTGGGGCTGTATATACCTCTGGGGCTGCTGTATACTGATGGGGGGGCTGTATACTACCACTGGGGCTGTATATACCACTGGGCTGCGTGTATACTACCACTGGGCTGTATATACCTCTGGGGCTGCTGTATACTGATGGGGGCTGTATACTACCACTGGGGCTGTATATACCTCTGGGGCTGCTGTATACTGATGGGGGGCTGTATACTACCACTGGGGCTGTATATACCACTGGGATGCTGTATACTACACTGGGGCTGTATATACCACTGGGCTGCTGTATACTACCACTGGGGCTGTATATACCACTGGGGCTGCTGCTGTATACTACCACTGGGGCTGCTGTATATACCTCTGGGGCTGCTGTATACTAATTACTGGGCTGCTGCTGTATATACCACTGGGCTGCTGCTGTATATACCACTGGGGCTGCTGCTGTATATACCACTGGGCTGCTGCTGTATACTACACTGGGGCAGCTGCTGTATACTACCACTGGGGCTGCTGTATATACCTCTGGGCTGCTGTATACTAACTACTGGGGCTGCTGCTGTATATACCACTGGGGCTGCTGCTGTATATACCACTGGGCTGCTGCTGTATACTACCACTGGGGCAGCTGCTGTATACTACCACTGGGGCTGCTGTATATACCTCTGGGGCTGCTGTATACTAACTACTGGGGCTGCTGCTGTATATACCACTGGGGCTGCTGCTGTATATACCACTGGGGCTGCTGCTGTATACTACCACTGGGGCTGCTGTATATACCTCTGGAACTGCTGTATACCACACTGCTGGGGGCTGTATACCTGTGTTGGGGTCCACCCTCGGCTTATACACGAGTCAATAGGTTTTCCCAGGTTTTGGGGGCAAAAGTAGGGGGGTCGGCTTATACACGGGTCGGCTTATACACGAGTATATACGGTATATATGTTAAAACAACATTCCAGCTTTCATTTCTTTTTATTGCACCACTGACGTGGCGCTCAAGTATAAGGCCCTTGGCCCAGTTTTATACTCACCTGCCGCCACTAGTGATTATGGAGTGCGCCGGAGGTCACAAATCAATACATTTCTATGTAAGTTTTTTCTATGGGTGCCTTGTTCTGACTCTCATAGATATGCATTGACCTCTTGTTATGTAACTTCTGACTTCCATCCAGCCAGTAGTTACAGGTACAAGATGGTGATGCGGGACCGTAGCGACGCTGAAAAAGCATGAAGCTGCTGGATGGTAGGTATAAGAACTAGGGCAGGGGACTTGCATTTAAAGCACCACTCCAGCCCTGAATAAGAAAACAAAGAGCTGGATTGGTGCTTTAAAGTTCTTATTGCAGCCATAATACAACTATTTCTGTGTCGGGTTTATCCATTTTTGCTCATTACAACTCGTAATTCCAACAAATATATTGAATCCAGACTATTTGTGTAAATCCCTGTTCCATGACACAGTAAGTACATAGAGTAACATATACACAGACGTATTAATTAATGTAAATACATCAGATCTTTTTCTGGTTTTATTAGATTATTTTGCTCCAGAGTGTAACTGTGGCATGTCGTGTAGCCTTCGTAAGCAATGTGTGCAATACAAATATCACTTCCAGCATGATGAATAGTATCACAGATGTGAGTGAGCAGCAGCTGTCAGAATGTTAATACTTCATAAACACTTCATTAACTAAAGAAGAGACGTCCGATTCTGGGGAGAGAAAAGTTCTATAAATGGTTCCTTTCTTGTTTCACAGGACGCCCCCCTTAAATGGAATGTGGAGTAATCACTGGAAAAGGAAGATGCAGCATATGGTCTATTTTATTGCTGTCTATATTACATGTGTTCAGCGCACCGGTAAGTTTCATCTCATTTTTATATTTGAAGAGTAAACTCTTTGCTTATTTTATGCCTTAGTTGGGTTTACAAACATGTTGATGATCACTGAGTTTATAGACCAACGTCGGATTACTATCGATATGGAGAACGATGACTTGTACCAATAAGATACATACAGAAAGGATTAAATTCCCGGGTAATTTAGATTTTTTTTTGGACTCGTGTACACTACTTGAAGGCTTTAATCAGAATCAGAACATTCAGTACATAGCATTGTTAATAAAATGAATGGACAAAATGACTGCAAAACTTTCTTTTGTCTAGAACAAAGATGGCCTCAGGTCTTCTTCTGCATGACAGCATGTTATTTATGGAATCCACCCCACAAACGCATCCAAATAGTATTCATAAATAGAAAAAAATACTTGGACGTCAGCAGAGGAGAATTTTGGTCTATGGTAGTTAGGGCTGAGTCTAGAAAGAAGCAGAACTGGGTTGGTTATGCACATGTAATATTGTGGGCTATTTAATACAAAGCATTTCATTCATATCTTCCATAGAGATAAAATGTCTTTAGAGATTTGTGTGACTTTATGATTAAAGGAGGTTTCCTACTAGAGACATTGATATGACTATAATATCAATAGTAACAGTCGTCAAATCTGACTCGCTGATAATTAGTAGGATCTAATTATGTCACATTATGTCTGAACACGCTTCTACCATTTCTTCCCCAACTGGATTTTGATTAAATTCTAGTATTACTGGGACTTGTGTCCATTCAGCCATTGCCTGAGTTTTTACAATAAGCTGATTATTCTATTGTAAATAGCTGTCTGCTGGGAGCCATAGGCAGGATCCCTCCCAATTTAAGCCCCTAGTATTCTGTTTCTTGTTTCCAGTTATACGTTTTTCTTGCCTTGGTTCATTTAGGATAGGGTCTGACTTGCATCTGGCCCTAGC
This sequence comes from Allobates femoralis, assembly GCA_033576535.1. Taxonomy (NCBI): domain Eukaryota; kingdom Metazoa; phylum Chordata; class Amphibia; order Anura; family Aromobatidae; genus Allobates; species Allobates femoralis. The sequence goes on from JARQOC010000001.1 coordinate 465,623,756, forward strand.
CTGGCACATCCATTAAAAACTTAGTCCTAGGCAGGCTTAGCGTTAACAGCAGGTAATGCTATGCGCAGCCTGCCTGTGCATTGTTATGGTTACCTTATGGCTCCACTGAGAAGACCCAGATATGCGCTTTTGATCAGCGCACAGGAAAACGCTGCAGACCACTTTTCCTATATGCTGATCAAAAGCGCATATACGGGTCTTCTCAGTGGAGCCGGCGGGTGTGGTAACCATAAGGTAACCATAGCAATGCACAGGCAGGCGGCGCATAGCGTTACCTGCCGCTAACAGTATGCTTGCCTGTGACTAAGTTTTTAACGCATGCGCCAGGTTAGAGCCAGGCGCAAGTCTGATCCTAGCCTTACCCTGGTTCACTCCTTTTACTCTGTTCTTACTCAGCTAGTTTGATTCCCATCACTGATCTTGGCTCCTTTTTGACTACTCTGTGGCCTGACAACTTTGTTGCCAACCTGACTTCTTGGCACTTACCTGGCATTCTGACCATACTTCGCCAGCTTGCCCACAGTCAGCAGCCACTTCATGGACTCAACCAAAAGCCTCTGCATAAGTCCAGATCCTTGTTAAAGGGTGAAGGCCACGTTTCCCAGGGACCTGCTAGTCAGAGTGACTAGTTTAAATCATGTCATTGGAAGCCCTTTAAGTGCTGCCAGCCTTCAATCGGCAGTGCACTGTTACAGATTATGTTGTGTTTGGCCAACGATCTAATGTCTGTGCCACCTGACTTTTTTGCAACATATAATGATGAGTGCGAGAGGAATCTGGCTTCTTGAATTTAATAACCAATCCTTTTGTTCACTTGGAGATAAATATTTCCAGAAGAGTCTAGCAGAGGGTCTTTCAGAACACTGGAGTGGTTGGCCAAACAGACCATTCCTGTGTATGGGGCAGTCAGGATAGATAGCTGCCAGCCACTACCTCATATGTATGGGGTCTATCTAATGTTTATGTCTCTCCCAGAAAAGGGATTGACTGGGACTAACATTGATTAGTTATCCATATCAAGTGAATGAGAGAGAGACCAAAGCACCCGGCAGTGGCCACTAATCAAAGTACAGAGCTGCTATGTTCCGCTACATACATTCTTTACATGGGTCAAATAATAGATGATTGGTAAGGACCGGGTATCAGGCCCTGACCAATTTCATATTGATGATCTATCCCATGCATAGGACATCAGTATCTTTGTCTCAAACATCTCATTTAACTTGATTTCTATTAAATTAACTGCAGAGTATACGTCCTCTATTGAGAACACTGATTATTGTTAATGGTTTTAATCTGTGCAAAGATTTCAAGGTACTACCGGAAATAAAAAAATGAAATGTGTCTCTACAGCCTCATATGTCTATTTGCGACTTACTGTTCTGCAGGAAATTGCAATACAGCCTCGATCAAGTGAATTATTTTCTCACGTTTTGTATAGTAGAAACGTGGTTAAAATTCAGTCCCCAAGAGCTGATGTCACAGCCTGGTGATGAGAGTAGACTAGGGATGGGTAACATGATGGATCGACCTCACAGCCTGACGATGAGAGTAGACTAGTGATGGGTAACATGATGGATCAATCTCACAGCCTGACGATGAGAGTAGACTAGGGATGGGTAACATGATGGATCAATCTCACAGCCTGACGATGAGAGTAGACTAGGGATGGGTAACATGATGGATCGACCTCACAGCCTGACGATGAAGTAAGACTAGGATGGGTAACATGATGGATCAATCTCACAGCCTGACAAGGAGTATTGACTATGGATGGGTAACATGATGGATCAATCTCACAGCCTGACGATGAGAGTAGACTAGGGATGGGTAACATGATGGATCAATCTCACAGCCTGACGATGAGAGTAGACTAGGGATGGGTAACATGATGGATCGATCTCACAGCCTGACGATGAGAGTAGACTAGGGATGGGTAACATGATGGATCGACCTCACAGCCTGACGATGAGAGTAGACTAGGGATGGGTAACATGATGGATCGACCTCACAGCCTGACGATGAGAGTAGACTAGGGATGGGTAATATGATGGATCAATCTCACAGCCTGACGATGAGAGTAGACTATGGATGGGTAACATGATGGATCAATCTCACAGCCTGACGATGAGAGTAGACTAGGGATGGGTAACATGATGATCAATCTCACAGCCTGACGATGAGAGTAGACTAGGGATGGGTAACATGATGGATCGACCTCACAGCCTGACGATGAGAGTAGACTAGGGATGGGTAACATGATGGATCAATCTCACAGCCTGACGATGAGCGTAGACTAGGGATGGGTAACATGATGGATCGACCTCACAGCCTGACGATGAGAGTAGACTAGGGATGGGTAACATGATGGATCAATCTCACAGCCTGACGATGAGAGTAGACTAGGATGGGTAACATGATGGATCAATCTCACAGCCTGACGATGAGAGTAGACTAGGGATGGGTAACATGATGGATCGATCTCACAGCCTGACAATGAGAGTAGACTAGGGATGGGTAACATGATGGATCGACCTCACAGCCTGACGATGAAAGTAGACTAGGGATGGGTAACATGATGGATCGACCTCACAGCCTGACGATGAGAGTAGACTAGGGATGGGTAAATGATGGATCAATCTCACAGCCTGACGATGAGAGTAGACTATGGGATGGGTAACATGATGGATCAATCTCACAGCCTGACGATGAGAGTAGACTAGGGATGGGTAACATGATGGATCAATCTCACAGCCTGACGATGAGAGTAGACTAGGGATGGGTAACATGATGGATCGATCTCACAGCTTGATGATGAGAGTAGACTAGGGATGGGTAACATGATGGATCAATCTCACAGCCTGACGATGAGAGTAGACTAGGGATGGGTAACATGATTGATCGACCTCACAGCCTGACGATGAGAGTAAACTAGGGATGGGTAACATGATGGATCAGGTGTACAAACTTTTCACATTTACCTAATAGTTTCTAGCCACTGCATTTTGTGATAATAGATGTATTTCTGGGATAAAATATCTCTTTTCTTGTCTCATACAACTATTTTAAGGATGGCCAACATATCAACTGCGCACATAACACAATTTTGCAACACAAGGGTCCTAAATTTGAATCCAACCACAGCAACATTCACCGTTTGTGTGGGTTCTGTGTTTGCATTGGTTTGTTCTGGTTTCTTCTATATTCTTCTTTCCTTACAGTTTTTTTTTAAAGAAATATGTCTAACTCTAGGTTCACATGACAGTATAAAAAATCAGTACGATTTTCATCCAAAAAAGTAGGATCATCTTTCTCACTTTTCATTCATGTGCAGTCCATTTTTTACATTAGCAGTTATTAATCAGTACTGGACCATTTACAGTTTCCTATATTACAAGATTACAATGTATCTGTGAAAATCGGCCACTATACTTTGTCATTCTAATTATTTTTTCAACCATAGACTGAATGGGGGAGTCTTAAGGCCCTGTACCACATAGCGATGTTCCAGTGATCCCACCAACGATCTGACCTGGCCGAGATTGCTGGAACATCACTATTTGGTCGCTGGTGAGATGCCAGACAGGCAGACTTACCAGCGATGCTCCGACAGCCGATGGTCGTTGGGATCTGTCAGGTTCTCGGGTGCTGGGGATCGCTGGTCATTGCCCCTGTCACACACCATGATGCAGCATGCCCAGCGGGAGATCGCCGATCGAAAAATGGTCCAGGCCATTCGTTAATGTTCAGCGATCTCCCAGCAGAGGCCGATCGCTGGTGCGTGTCACACACAGCGATATCGCTGGCAAGGTCGCTGCTTCGTCACAAAATCTGTGATGTTGCGATATTGTTAGCGATATTGCTATGTGTAATGGGGCCTTTATACAATTTCAGAGTCAAATTGCAGATTCTGTCAGTGAAAAAATTAATCTGAACTTTCTCATAGGAAAATATTGGTCTGAATTATGTCTAATAAAAAAAATTGTATGGAAATTGCCTGATTTTTAATGGTCGTCTGAATGGGCCCTAAGACAGGAAAATATAACTGGAGTCAATGAGTTATATCTACAAATAGCTTCTCTACAAAATACTACAACATGGATGATATATTTACATATATATTTTCTGACATAGCGACATTCAAGGTTATAGCAAAGTAAACAAAGTTCCCTCTTGGCCAGTTTGGCATGATTGATAACACAAGGTGTCAGGACTGTAGTGCACAGTTTTTTTAATGTTATTTAATAAAAGATAATTTCTCCTTTTAAATAATTGATAATCAATAAACTAACATCTGTTTTTGCTCCAAACTCCTTAACCCCTTCATGACCAAGGACTTAGGAGTACGTCTTTGGTCATATTCCCTCCCTTTGATGTGAGCTCATGCTGTTATTCTTTTAGATCACACAGTCAATTACTGAAAGTGCATTCTAATTTGGCACAGCGGGGATCGCGCTATTACCCGTCGGCATCGCCGGCCCCATGATGTGTTCACGAGGCCTCAATGTTTTGCTTTGACAGCGCTGGGTCAGTTGATGAACCCAGACACTGTGATAACTCACGTACTGTAAGTGATGCCTGATTCACATCACTCACAGAGAGTGATCATTTCTGCTGTTCAGAGCTGTGGATCATCACAGCTGTGAATAGCAGGAGCGATCAGATAATAGTGTTGAGGTGCCCCAAGGGACTTGAAAAATAAAGTGATAAAAATAGTTGAAAAAAATATGAAAAAATCGATAAAAAAATAAAAGTTCAAATCACCCCCCTTTTGCCTCATTAATAATATACCGTAACTATGAAAAATACACATATTTGGTATCTTCGCATTCAGAAATGCCAGATTCTATCAATATATAAAATCAATTAATCAGATCTGGAAACTGCGAAATGGTAAAAAAAGGTCCAAACATTAAAATTACATGTTTTTTCTTTTTTGATTGCTGCAGCATTGCAATAAAATGCAATACTAGGCAATAAACGATGAATGTACCCAAAAATTATATCATTAAAAATGTTAGCTCAAGATGAAAAAAAAGCTGTCACACAGCACTAGGTCTTGAAAAATGAGAATGCTATATCTTGGAAAAGAGCGCAATTCTTTTTTTTTTTTTTTTTTTTTTAAACTTCAGAATTTTTTTGCACCACTTAGGTAATGGTAAACATAAACATGTTTGGTGTCTATGAACTCGTACCAACCGGAGGCATTATACTGACATGACAGTTTTACCATGTAGTGAACATGGTGATTAATACAACCCAAACCATTGTGCAATTTCACTTATTTTGCAATTTCACCGCACTTGGAATTATTTTCCTAATTTCCAGTACACTGTATAGTAGAATAAATGATGTTACTCAAAAGTAAAACTCGTCACACAAAAAATAAGCCCTCATGTGTCTATATTGACGGAAAAATAAAAACGTTATGGCTCTTGGAAGCAAGAGAGGAAAAAACGAAAAACGGAAAATTGCCCAGGGATGAAGGGATTAAATTGAAGAATCAGGGCCATAAAATAATTCTAATGCTTTGCTTTACTGAGATTATGCAAACACCAAGTCTAGATTACAGTAATACAAATAACACAGGTTTTAGAGAATTATACTTTATTCTGAAGCTTCCTACCACTACATTACAATGAGTGATTCGAGACAAAAGAAAGTTTTAGAATTCTCATGGAAACGCACCACAACAGCATATATGACATGAAAGTAGACCCCTAGGGGAGGAAATCCTGTCTTTGATAGCTTACATTCAGGAATTAAAAGGACTTCCAGATCCCTGGTTACTTTCACCTTAGATAATGTATATCTCAAGTCAGCTACATATCAGCTATAACTATGAATTGTTTGTTAACGGATATGATTGACACATTACCAGAGATTCTGGCACTGACTGGGAGCTTTTTAATAGCGGGGTGTGACAATAGGAAGGGGAACATTCCAATGACCAAACCAAATGTAAATGCAATGTTTTTGTAGTGTTGGAGGTAGCTGTAGACCAAGCTGCTCCTGACCTACTAGTCAATGGTGAGAAAATTCAGCCACTTTTCAATAATTGTAATGCCCAATCAGAACATGAAAAGTTACTTTATTGCTTTGTGAGTGAATATATTTCTTTGCACCTTTTTTTTCCTGAACAACTTAAACTATCTTTGGTGCACTGAACTGAATTTTTTATTCTATATTGTATCAGCCAAAAGCTAATTTCCTCCTATACATATATCAATTGGCAGGTTCATGTAAGTAATATCTATTCAAAATGGCTATGTTCCTTTTACAGGTGGGTAGAAAAGATTTGTCATGGGATCTAAGTTCTAAATGTTTCTAGCAAAATCATTATAATGCTATATTGAAATCCTACCTGCGGGGTATTAAGATTAAATATAAATATGGCACCAAAACCCAGAAGCTTTTAAGCTGGTTAGTTAGACATAGTTCGGTTTAAAGCAGGTCTGTGAGCTTCACAATACCAATTGTATATATAAAAGATAAATTATCTCTTAAATCCTAAGAGGCTGTACTCATAAAATGCTCATTTTTAATACTATAACTATTTTATTATTATTATTTATATTGCCCATTAGATTCCATGGCGCTTTACATATGGAAGGGCAAATGAGGACAAGTACAGTATGTATTGACAGTCAAGACGTACAGGTATAGGAGGGGAGAGGATCCTGCCTGCAAGGACTCACAGTCTACAGGGACAGGTGGGGATACAGTAGGAGGGGGTAGCTCCCATCGTGCAATTGACCGGGTCTCACTGTAGGCTGTAGGCTTGTCGGAAGAGGTGAGTCTTCAGGTTTCTTTTGAATGTTCCCAGGGTAGGTGAGTGTCTGATGTTTTGGGGGAGAGAGTATCAGGAGAAAAACCTAACAGATCTGTTTTAAATGTGTGCAAGTGTGGACTGTCAATATTAAAGAAAACCTGTAATAAAACACTATTAACCTGCAGATATGGGGTAATCTGCAGGTTAATAGCTTTTGAAATCTGAAAATTGAGCCCCACTGTCAGGATGAAATTAACTTTATTCCACAATGGTGGTGCCGGTGTGGATTAAGTCACCGCTCTGTGTATGGAGAACAGCGGCTGTAACTGCACCCCTAGGACTGACTGAACTGACAGCCACTTAGAATTAGAGGATGTCAGTCAGTAGGACTGGCACAGTTTTAGCTATTGCTCTCTATAAAAAGAGGGGTGACTGAACCCAAATCGATCCCACCCCTGTGATTGAATCCCAAATGCTGCTGGGAGAAATAAAGTTAATTTCTTCTTGGCAGTAGGTTCGGTTCAATGTGCAAACACCATGCAGACTTCAAATGTTATTCATCTGCAGATTAGCCCTATATCTGCAGGTTAAGAGTGTTTTTACACGTGACATGTTCTTTTAAATTGTTGGGGCACTTATAAAAATAAAAGGTTTTTACTTACTTCCTATGCTGATGGAGTGTTACATTAGAACTCCCATTGCCAGGCTAACGTGACATTGTTTTGAAACGCGAGCCTTGCAACCAATCGGTGTTTAAAGTGATTGTGAAACTTTACAACAATAACAATACCCTCCTCCCAGAAAGATAGTAAAGATAAAAGACAAGATCCACTTATTAGGTTTGTAAAGAGGGTGATGTCAAAAACAGTACTTATCCCTGTTTATTCAGTGTAGTCTTGGAGTTGTTGCTATAGGTGTTCATGGACACATTCCGTCTCCAAGATACAACCCACGGCAGTCTCCCTCAGTACAAATGTCTTAGTAGGTAGATTCAGCGTTTGCCTAACGTAGTCAGGTGGTCTGCTCACACTCCCTGGTCACAGGTCCTAAATCAGTGGTATGGTATGATATACACGATGCATGATCCACCAATGTGGTATAATCCCTCCCTACGCGTTTCGCCTCTATTGTTTCACAGGAGGCTCATCAGGGGCACTTCGGTTTGAATCTCTTCTTATATCTTATATAGTGGAGTGGTGAACAACTCACCTATTTGCATTGTGCACCTTTGCACAACACTGGGGAGAACTTGTGTTTGGTTGGCCGCCGGGTTGCGGGGCATGGAATCTGGGTGGTCATGTGGCTTGAAATGTCAACGAAGGTCCTGCAACTTTCTTAGTCCAAATGCATGTGCTGCTCCATCTGCAACCCTCAGAGAGGGGAAGTAACAGATAAGAGGATCCTCTGCCCCTTTGTGTTCCCAGCACTCAGTCTGGCTGCAATTTCCTTTTATCTTCTGCTCACTTTCAGACACTTAAGTAATTTACAGGACTTGAGTGAGCCAATTTTCTCAATTCGGTCACTTGTGTTTTTTCATTTCAATTTCGTTTCCCTGATTCTTTTGGTCATTATGTGAATAAGATTAATGTGCACAAGATTACGTGAGAAAGTTAAGAAATAGATAAAAAATTATTTTATTCACAGAGAATAGTAACTGATACAAGTTATATGTTTAATAAATTATCAGTTATAATAATTGAGTAATGCAATAATCCAATTTGCCAAAGTAAAAGCTTTTTCCACCTTCTATCTCTGGAAAGGAAGTTTGAAGAGATGAGTGAATCTGGCGAAATTAATATTTGGAAAATAAATTTGATTTGCATCAATTGATTTAATTCCATCTAAATGTTTCTTAGTATGCTTTGGGCGTCTCTCCAAACCCAAGAGCATGGTAAAAAATAGAGTGAAAGAATTAAAATAAATATTTATCACTGACTCTAACCTTATCCAGACAGCTTAGGCCTTCTGGTTCAGTCTTCATTCTTAGGCCGCTTGGTCTTTGGATCCATTGACACCCATTAGACCTGGCACATGTCATGATCTTGTGTGGTACCTAGTCTGAGTAGAGGCCTTTTGGGTACCCAAGATGCAAATGACCAGGCAGGACTCATTGCATGAAAAAACAGAAGACATCGAATAAAAAATATTGACTAAGCCGTCAGCCGTGGAGCAGGGCAGATAAGATGAGAATTTGAGAGAGGTAAGTATTCATTTTTAAAGCATTCAGCCTTTTAGAATACAGCTAAATTGTTGCCAGACACTCTTTATATATTTGCATGTATCAAAAACAATTAAGATTCTGGCAGTTTGATTGTTATGTAATACCTGAGACAAATTTGATTTGCCTTGAATTGATTCGCTCATCTTTAGAAGCTTGTGCATATCCATTAGCAAGTTGCTCTGCAGGAATGTAAATGGTACAAAAGGAGCCAGAGATAGGAGTGGTATTCAGTACATGAACAGAGACTAACGTGCCCACACCCAAGGCGCATAGAAAAGCAGCACATCAAGTGTCATAGGAGTGTAAAGTAATCCACCAGCCTTAAAAAATATCTCATTACATCAATAGCTGGAGCGTTGAAGTGTTACTCTAAGGACGCAGTTAAATTACCTTATAACTTGGAAAATGATCACATCAGAATGCTTGGACTGGCCGATGGATCTCCTGACCTGAACATGACAGCTGCATAGAAAGATAGTGCTATGCTGTCACGCTTGGGTCAGAAGAGCCGCTAGCGAGTCCAACCATTGCGATGAGTTATAAAACCGTTTGACTGTGCTATAATACTTCTTGACAGCTTTTTCCTGCAAAAAAAACTTCATACATATATTTGCTTGGAGTCAGTAGGAGGAAATACAAAGCACTACAAGTTGTATATATGTTGGAGGCTTTTTGGACCTTTGTGCATTTTTAACCATTTTTGTGATCTACTTCTAAAACAAAATTCTTAAAGTTTTACTAAAAATGAGTGGACATTTAAGCAAAAAAGAAAACCAATTCAGGACTCTATGGAAAAACGCATATACAAATCCATGGTAAGAAAAATGATGTAAAACAAAACCAAATGTAAAAGAAATCTTAAGAAAATACAGATACCGGTAAACTAATGTGGTATATATTATATATGCCTTAATACTGTATTGAAATACCGGACTTCTGTGCAGTTTACTGACAGTGTAATACCCATCCGGCTTGATTGCTTCACAAACCATTAACTGTAAAAATAACCTCTACATCCTTTGCAATTTGATGTTGCGTTGATATAGTGCATGTCCAAATTTCTATCCACACAAGTACATACATGTCACTGGCTGGTGGCTGTTGGTTTAACAGATGATGTGAATGCCAGAAATAAAGTTTGCGCTGATGTTTTGCCACACCTGTTTCAGAAGTCATTCAATACTTAATAACTCTGACTATTCACAATTTGAACTGAACTGACATCAAACCTTCCAAGCAAACATTGGGAGATTCTTAGTACAGTCTGCAGGAAACTAGTAGAACGTCTTACTGGATTCACCTGTCTTTGTTAAGGCATGTCAACTGACTTGTTCCTGGTTCCTTATTTTTCATTTAAAGAGGATTTGTCATCTTCCTTGACACGTCTGCTTCAGTCTGTCTCTGTAAATAAAATGACAAACGTGTTTTTACAATTCTCTTTGTCATCAAATTTTGTAGACTCTCACACGGTAGCACCCAATTGCCATTCTATTTATGCATCCGCAGGTAAAATAACAGCAGATATGTCAGGAGTGCTGACATACACTCTTTAGAGGGGTTGTCTACCACAGGACTACCTCTTAATGGGCCCAAGGAGGTAGAAAAAGAAATATTGATACTTGCATCAGACTGATATCACTCGTCTGTACCCAGCGAAACTTCCCAGCGTTTGCTGATTGGAATAAACACAGGGGAAATAACCTGCTGAGATTAAGAGAAGTGTCAGATAGTGGCTTATGAGTGTGCATGTATACGAGGGAGAGAAATGGAGAAATCTAGTATTGGAGCTCAAATGAGTGACTATAGCTATGTATATGTCCAGCTACAAACAAGGGCTATAGGACAAATGCTGCACCAAAACAAGAATGGGGAGTCCATAGTTTCTCAGTATTATACCGATACCTCACTATAGAAGACATTAGAAGCTTTTTTGTTATTTGTTAAAGGCTATATCCTGGGTGTATAAAAAAAACTATATGCCAATGCACTAACAAGCAGGTAGCAAATCGCATCATATCCATATCATAGGACTAGTTTAGCTGCCGTAGAGCCAACTCGCACATGTTCAATGTGCAGCGCGAAGTCCTATGATATGGATATGACGTGATTTGCGTCATACAGGCTATATCGCCCATGGAGTGGGGCGAGCGAGCTCACACTGCCATCTGGGTGTGCATAATTGATCTGCAGGCGGCGCTGAGAAGCCACAGGGAACGCCCTGTGCGACTTCTCAAGCACTGAGAAGCCGCAGAAAGCAAGGTGATGAAAGCACTTTTAGATACTTTACAAATGCCCTTTTTTTACACAAAGGGATGCCTACAATGCGTTACTGGAGGTGCAGGGACAGGTGTAAATGGCCTGGGGGCTGATTTTTAGGGTCAGGGTATCTTTAAACATAGGACAGAAGCGGCTTTTCTGCTCTGCTCTGGGGAAGTGGACGGGACAGCCGGTCTCCTGCTGATTGGGGGAGCTGTCTGTCAATCATCGTGACGTCAGCTCTGATGCATGTCGATAGAGGGGAGAATCCTCCCTTCTGTTGATGTGATGTTAGCGGAAGCACCAAAATCACTGACAGAAGCAGTCTATGATCGCTCAAGTCGGCGGTGAACAGAGGTGACTTGGCACCGAGCACAACAGGTAGATAGGTGGCAGCTACCTGCCTTTTAGTGCTTAGGCACATTTTTGTTTTTGTGATACATCCTTGATAACTCCTTTAATGATTGTTGCTTGTTTTAGTTTTTGCTAAAATATTAGTTTTTAGTCATTCATAACATGACTTCACTTTTACATTTTGCTGTCTAAACTTACCTAATACTCAATTCATAGGTAAATATTTTTCAGAGTATTTTAGTTAGTGAGGTATTTGACAGTATTATCTGGCATTCTGCAGAATAGCACACAATGCTGTCACAAGAAGTAACATTTAGCAAATCAATGTTTAATCTTTCATTTGTTTTTTTTGGTGTTAATCAAAGACATAGCTGTCAGTTTGCAGTAATCGTGTATTTGCCTCAGCTTAAAGTTGCAACATTATCCTCTCAGGTTTGATGGCCATGTATACACGATACATGTTATAACATTACATCTATTTTAAAGCCGGTGCACCTTTCCGCTTATATTGTTAGTGAGGACAATAGTGCTTGTACTGCCGGCTAAGACCGCATTTTGCTGTTGTGACTCACTTGTCAAAGCAAATGTCACATTATTTTTATGAATAAAACTAAGTATTGATTAATTGGACTCAGTTGTAACTCTATTTTAGTGAATTTTCACCATTCCCATGTTACATTTTCAGTATGCTTACTCTGTAATGTAGAGGAAAGATGCTGCACATCTGGTATCTTCACAGCATAGACAATTGCCTTCAGATCAGCGATGAGGTAAACTTTTTTTGTGAATGGTGAAGTTAACAAACTAAACCACCGCTACTGGTCTGACACTAACCCACAGTGGAAAGATCCCTCCAAGACTGTTGGAACACAAGAATTGATGGTATGGTGTGGTATATGGGTACAAAGATAGTGGGGCCATTCTTCATCAATGGAAACCTCAATGCCACTGGATATCTGAATCATGTAGCAATTTCAGGTATCCAGTGGCATTGAGGTTTCCATTGATGAAGAATGGCCCCACTATCTTTGTACCCCATATTCCACACCATACCATCAATTTTTGTGTTCCAACAGTCTTGGAGGGATCTATCCAGTGTGGGTTAGTGTCGGACCAATAGCAGTGGTTTTGTTTGTTAACTTCACCATACATTCTCCCAAGAGTGGGAGAAGAGGGTTGCATTTGACAATCCAACACAATGGGCAGCACTTTGAACACATTTTATAAGTGGTCATGAACTTGTAAATAACTCATGAAAGAATAAAGTTATGTTAAAACCAAGCACACCATTGTTCTTATTAAATTCCCATTGAGTTTGATGTGTCACATGACTTTCTTCCCATTGAAAAAAATAAAATTGAATCCAAAATGGTTGACTTCAAAATGGTTGTCATGGTCACCACCCATCTGGAAAAGTTTTGCCCCTCCCATATACTAATGTGCCACAAAAGGAAGTTGATATCATCAACCATTCCCATTTTATTTAGGTGCATCCATTTAAATGGCCCACCCTGTACATAAAATACAGTATATACAAAGTAGATTAAAATGAGTGGCATTCACCAGCTTCCTTTCATCCAGAATTAAAAGCACTATGCAAGGGATTGCAAGCTGTGTTATGTACAGTAGTGTAACACTTCTACTGTGGAAATTTGGAAACAAGAATTACGTTAACTTTTTATACCCATCAACCACAGGTTATTATATAAAAAAAATAATGGTGTTCTCCAATCAGCACAACTCCTTTATCTTGTACAGAACGCACCAGGTATAAGACTTGACTACCAAGGAAAGCGGCAGCACTTTAGCCACAGTTCTCTATTCTCCCTGGAGTCTGGTGGAGTTTTAACGATGTGTAAGGAAATCAGATGTCTTGATAGGTCAAGTTCTAAGAATTCCTCTAAAAGACAAAACAACTAAGAACGTTCAAATGATTCTATCATTATAATTTGGGCCACAAACTGACACTAGGCAGTTATTCAGGAACATCCACTGGTGTCTTCATAATCACGTTCTTCTATACTTTGGTAGATTAGAACAGAAAAAGAACATTAAATGTCGTATCTAAATATGACGATGGAATCACTCTCATGACGTCTTGCAGACTGGTCCCTCTTTTCTATCATGTGACTCCCCACAGACATTTGAAGACTGCTTACAGTCTTTGCATTATAGCAAATCTGTCATAGTATAGAAGCATATAATTGAGAACCTATTAGGGTACCTTTACACATCGCAACATTGCATGCAGTTTCACTTGCAACTTGCTGGTTGCAGTGAAATCATGGACACATTGTTCCATTTGCACACAGCAAGAAAATAGAACAATGTGTCCATGATTTCACTGCAACCAGTAAGTTGCAAGTGAAATTGCATGCAATGTTGCAACGTGTAAAGGTACCCTTACAGTTTTAGATTAGTTGTTGGAGGCAACTTTGGGGCTTAATCCTCTTGACAGGTTCCCTTTAAAGATATTCTGTGCATTTCAGGTCCTTGATTTTCATTGAACTGACTTAAGAGTTTCCCAGATGAAACAAAATGGCCAAGGTTGATGTTTTAAAGATTTGGAGGTCACTCCAGTCTCAGACTACTGAAAGATGCTTGGTGTGGGTATAAGCAAACCAGCCAAATCCCAACCAAAGCAGAGGATTGAATCTTTTACCCAATCTTAGGCTGCTTTCACATCAGCATTTCTTGGCATTCATGGCAGATCTGGCAGTTTTGCCACAACTGCCAGATGTCGGAACACTTGCAGCAATGCTGTGTTCGACCTAATGCATTCCCTATGTGACTTGTGTACATGTGCGGCATTTGCGGTGTTGCCATTCTGCAATTTACTGCAATGGACAAAAACCGCAGCTAGGAAATGCAAAACTGCAAGTGCCACACATGTCTGCAAGTCCCACTGGGAATGAATTAGGCTGACCGCAGTCTTGCTGCAAGTGTTCCGGTTAGGGTTGAGATGCAGCAAAATGCTGGATCTGCCAGGAATGCTGAGAAACGCTGACGTGAAAGTAGCCTTACAATGAGTTTTTAATGTAGAATTGATTTCCAAGGATTGACATTTTCCTTCGTGGCATAATTGTTGAGCATCACTAAGGGCCCTTTCACATCAGCGTTTTTTCCAAATCACGGCAGATGCGGTGAAAAAAACGCATCTGCCGCGATTACCGCATACCGGCTACACTTGCGGCACGGTTGCGGTAAACGCCATACAAGGTATAGGCGGACTTGCGGCAGGTGCGGCAAGTGCGGTTTTGCACTTGCGGCAGGTGCGGCCGCGTTTTTTTTCGCGGCCGCACCTGCCGCAAGTGCAAAACCGCACTTGCCGCACCTACCGCAAGTCCGCCTATACCTTGTATGGCGTTTACCGCAACCGCGCCGCAACCGTGCCGCAAGTGCAGCCGGTATGCGGTAATCGCGGCAGTTGCGGTTTTTCACCGCATCTGCCGCGATTTGAAAAAAACGCTGATGTGAAAGCACCTAAGGTAGTGCTTACTTACTATGAATAAAGACAATTCTACCTGAAGGAAGAAATTGTACACACTAGTGTGAGGTCTACTTATAAGATCCTTGTATTATTCATATCTTTGCTACCAGCCTTTCACAGCTGTGCCCGACTATCCTCATGACAATGGGGATTAATAAGAATAACATTTGGTTACGCATTCCTAATTCTCTCTTGGAAAATTTTTTTGTGTTAAAATTCCATTCCAGCTATATTTATAAGGAAAACATTTCCAAATCCATTCAACATGTACAGTAGAAGCTAAATAACAAATACCATCACAGAAGATTAATTCTCATACAACTAGTGCAAACTTACATTGAAAAACTGTCCTATTTGGATTATCATGATAGAACAATACCCAAGATGTTTTAACTAAGAGTTATCAATGTTAATGCCATTCTGCTATGAATTTGATGAAAATAATAAGGGCTTAGCAAAGACGACCTTTGGGTAAAAAAAGGAAAATTCAATGCCTATATCACAAGTATAGCCATAACTCTTTCATGATAAGGAAAAACTACTATAAGGGTCTCCTTATAAAACTATTGGGAGTCTGTCATATTGGATTACCATTGCATTTTAGCAGCCAGAACAACATTGTATATTACGTAAAACAAAAGGAAACCCTACTAAGAATTTACCGGCAGGTAATTGCTAACTACCTGCCTGTTCTGCCTGGTAACACTCTGCATTGGCTCAGACAGTGATCCTCCTGCTTTCCTTGAACTCACATCAACAGAGCAGCGATTTCTCATTTATGCTGTTCCGCTGAAAGGGCGTTATGGCCAACATCATGCTTATTGGCAGCCAGCTCCCTGAAGTTAGGTAGTGAGTAGCCAAATGCCAATCAGAATGAGATCGGCAGTTGTAACTACTTGTTTTTAAGTTCTTAGCCCCTTAGTAAAAAAATAAGAAAAGTCCCAGATGACCTCTTTAACCACTTCACCAACCGGTGATATTCCATTTTTCGTTTTTGTGTTTCCCCTTCTTCCAAGAGCCATAACGTTTTTATGTTTGTCAGTATAAACATATTGTTTTTTGTGACATGAATTGTTTTTTGTGACATGAGTTGTACTTTTAAATGACAATGTTTTTTCCATTACGCAGTACACCAAAAAGACTAATTTCTTTTATATTTTGATAGATCAGGCATTTCTGAATGCAGCATATGTGTATTTTTTTTAATAGTTTTATTTTCAATGGGGCAAAAGGAGGGTGATTTGATCTTTACGTGCTTTTTATATATTTAAAAAGTTATCTTTTACACTTTTTATTGATTGATTTGTCTACTTAGGGTGCTTGAAGCCTGCACTATTCGATTGCTTTTGATGTTCAGATCGATGCTTCAGCATCCCTCTGAACAGCAGAAATGTTGATGATCTGTGAACACCGGTGCTCAGCCAGCATTCACAGGAAGTTCGTTATGACAGCGATGTGGGTCATCATCCCTCATGTCTTGACAACCAATCGGCACTCATGATCACGTCATGGGGTCACTGATGGTGGTGGGGAAGGTACAATCCCCACTGGTGTGTGTTATGTCACACTGTCAGAGTTTGACACTGCAATCTAACTAATTATCCGGTACAGGTGGATGTCTGATCCACCCACACAAGTTCGCTGCACATGTCGGCTGATTAATTTAGCTGACATGTGCAGGGAATCATGCGAGCTCAGCCCATGAGCTTGTATCAAAAAAGGGACACAACCTAGGACGTATAAGTACGTCCCAGCTTAGAAAGGGGTTAAGGCCATCATTTATTTGTAAATATTTATCTATGTGTGACCAATGCAATATAGAGTTTTTGTCCAATGTCTGTATGGTTCATTTGCAACTCAAGTGATGTTTTGATTAACTAGTCATTCATCTCTTAACTTTAATGCCAGTTTAATAGACTTTATGAATTAGTTATTTTAGGCCAAATTCAGGCGTCTATGTATCATGTTCCTGGCACAGACTGTAATGCATTGGCTGGTCACACATCTCTTGACTTGAAATTGACAGATTCATATATGCTTACAATACTATCAAGTTCATATCAGGAGACCGGCAGTCAATCCGTGTATTAAGGAAGGGTAAATCCAGCACAAGACTTTCTTCTTTGGTTTAAAAGGATTCTATTCTTTATTCAATCAAAATAATAAAAACATTTTGCTGGGGTACGCAGCCCCCACCTCCACGCCTTCCCTTTCCCTTCATTAATCCTTTGTATTGTCCTCCATGCTGAGAACATGTTACATGAATGTCTGAATTCAGCCTTAATCATTCATAGAAGTTATAACCTCACAATTATATTCAGGCTTGTTCAGATGAGTGTATTTTATGGACTTGTGCTGTCGTGAGTATAAATGTCAGTGACTGTTTAAAAGAAATTGTAGCGTTGTATTGTCTGTATCGGATAAGACTTTCTATTCAACTCAAAAGGGGCTCAAAAGAAAAATTGATCCTATCTGGAACATGGAATTGCATCTGATTTTTACAAATGCATTGTCATTGTTAATCTCTAGGAAATGTGTTTGATCATGTACATTTGACAAGGCTGATGTATAAAAATGGATGCCACGTGGATGTCACATGAACATGAAAAATGGACACATGGGTGATAGTACAAATGAAAATCTGTCAAGTTTTCTGGATGAAAGTCAGACAATTTGTAATGCGCTTGGCTATTGTTGGCCTCATTTCTACTTTTAGACGATCTGCTAACTTCTTATTCAACTATTTCCCAAATTGCACGAGAACATGTATTAAGTTTAGTATCATATTGACTTTTGAGACTTTTTTTTATCAACATTCGACCACTGGACTTCTAAAAAAAGGAAGTTTCATATAAAATGATACAAAATATGGGCTCAAATGAATATTTTCATCTAGGCATCAATATTAAGGTTATCCTAAGGGCAATTGTCAAAGTGAAACTTGCAAAATTGAGCAACAGTGAAACTACAGAAATGATGGAATATTTGATTCACTCCTCCGATATAACATACTACACATGGCTTTTGGTGATTATTCTGTTACTGAATAATGGTAATATGTTTATTAATGATTAAAGTTGACCCAGTCATTCCCCTCCACTGGCTAAATACATTGAGCTGCCACATGAACTGGATACAATATGCTTTTGTTCGGCTGAGTAATAAACTCAGCAGTTACGATATTTCTCTATGAATAAAGCTCCTACTAGTTCTTTGGTCTTGACAGAAGTTACTTTATCCTCTAGGACCATGGCAGTACAGTGGGCTTTTAATTAATTCTGTGCAGGCCAGTGATATGTACAGTATTGTTAGTTGCTATCAGTGGCGTAACTTGAAGCTCATGGGCCCCGATGCGAAAGCTTCAACGGGGCCCCCAATTATTACAAATCTTTAACAGCAATAGTCTTTTCTATATAGGCCGAAAGGGAGTTTTGGGGCCTCGTAGGCCCCTGGGCCCGGCTGCGATCGCAACCCCTGCACCTGTTGTAGTTACTCCCCTGGTTCCTATGCTATATTGAATGTGTTACAAGCAAAATTATTAAAAAATAACACAAACTCTCCAGAGTCACGCATCCTGCTCATAAAAAAACTTATTGAGGGATGTTTTTACATCACCTTGTAGTGCAATAAAAGCAAAGGTGTAGTTAGATGATCTGATATTGAGCACATGTTCCTGACTATTGTCCGATATACAGTGGGTATGGAAAGTATTCAGACTCCTTTAAATTTTTCACTCTTTGTTTCATTGCAGCCATTTGTGAATTCAAAAAAGTTTATTTTTTTCTCATTAAAGAGAACCTATCACCCCTCTGGATCTTTCCAAAGTAAAAGCATCACTAAATGCAGCGTGTATGCTGCATTCAGGGAAGTGGTCTCCCATGTCTCTACCCCACTATAACCTGTATAAAACACTTTTGAAAGACTTAAGATAAGTCCAGAGGGACTTGCTAATTTCTCATTCACAGGGTCCTTCTGCCCCCTGCCTCAATGTGCCACCTTGTACTTGTCTGGGTTACCCCTCCTTGCCTGCACCTCAGTGTCTGAATTCACACAGGCGCACAGCAAGGAATTTATAGGAGTGGGTCGAAGCTGCTGGAACTGTGCATGTGCGAGAACGTCAGCGCCAGATTACCGCCCTGCTGCATGCATACAGAATTATCTTTAGCAAGGCAGACTCTGGCACTGACATTCCCGCGCATGCGCCGTTCCAGCAGCCTGGACCCACTGCTACCAATTCCTCACTGTGTGCCTGCGTGAATTCAGGCGCTGAGGTGCAGGCGCAGGGGAGGAGGGGAAACCCACACAGGCAGGAGGCAGCACAGAGAGGCAAGAGGTGAAAAAGAGAGGCAGTGGCCGGGAGGAACCTGTGAATAACGAGGAATGAGAAATTAGTAAGGCCCTCTGGACTTCTTATCTTAAAGCTTTCAAAAGTGTTTTTTACAGGTTACAGTGGGGGTAGAGACATGGGAGACCCCTTCCCTGAATTCAACATACACACTGCATTCAGTGGTGCTTTCACTTTGGAAAGCACAAGAGGGGTGACAGTCATCTTTAATGTACACTCTGCACCCCATCTTGACTGAAAAAAACAGAAATGCAGATATTTTTGCAAATTTATTAAAGGGAACCTGTCAGCTAGTTTATGCCCCCCAGCTATCACTGTCTGTCCCTGCAGCTTTAAAATGCTTTTCTAATCATCCCTGTGTTAGCTTATAGTGTAATGTGAAAGGTGAAATAAAAACATTTATACACTTACAATTCCTTATGCAATGAGGCAGTCAGTCTCTCCAGCTTGGGGGACGGAGACTGTTTGGCAGGTTAATACTTAACATTTCAGCCTTATGTTAAAAATGTTGGGAGACCTGATGTGATGTCATAACCATGTGACTACAATAGGCAGAGCTAAGTCCCCATAGGATATAATAAGTTTGCTTAGCTCCACCCACTATGGTCACATGATCATTACATCACACAGGTCCTTTAGCCATGCAAGTAAATAGTGAGTTAACTATTATCCTGCCAGACAGTCTCCCTCCTCCAAGGTGTAGACTGAAATGTAAGTGTACAAATGCTTTTTTTCACTAATTACATTACACTCTGAGCTCAGACAGGGATGATTAGAATAGTATTATAAAGCTACAGGTACAGATAGTGATAGCTGGGCGGAGGGACAAACCATCTGACAGGTTCCTTTTAAAGAAGAAAAATTGAAATGTCACATGGTCATAAGTATTCAGACCCTTTGCTCGCTATTGAGTATAAGCACCCTTTTGAGCTCATACAGCCATGAGTCTTCTTGGGAATGATGCAAGTTTTTCACAGCTAGATTTGGGGATCCTCTACCATTCTTCCTTGCAGATCCTCTCAATTTCATCAGGTTGTATGATAAACGCATGGTGGACAGCCATTTTCAGGCCTCTTCAGAGATGCTCAATAGGATTTGGGTCAGGGCTCTGGTTGGGCCAGTCTAGAATGGTCACAGTGTTGTTCTGAAGCTGCTCCTTTGTTATTTTAGCTTTGTTCTTAGGGTCATTGCCTTGTTGGAAGGTGCAACCTTCGGCCAAGTCTGAGGTCCAGAGCACTCTGGAAGAGGTTTTCATCCAGGATATCTTTGTACTTGGCGCATTTATGTTTCCTTCAATTGCAACCAGTTGTTATGTCCCTGCAGCTGAAAAACACCCCCATAGTATGATGTGTCCCCACCATGTTTCACTGTTGGGATTGTATTGGGCAGGTGATTAGCAGTGCCGGTTTTCTCCACACATACCACTTACAATTATTAACAAAAAGTTCTATCTTCGTCTAATCAGACCAGAGAATCTTATTTTTTTATAATCTAGGAGTCCTTCATGTGTTTTCTTGCAAACTCTATGCTGGCTTTCATATGTCTTGCACTACGGAAGAGGCTTCCATCGGGTCACTCTACCATACAGGTCAACTGGTGGAGGGCGGCAATGATAGTTGACTTTGTGGAACTTTCTCCCAGCTCCCTACTGCATCTCTTGAGCTCAGCCATAATGATGAGGTTCTTCTTTACCTCTCTCACCAAGGCTGTTCTCACACGATTGCTCCGTTTGACTGGACGGCCATGTCTAGGAAGTCTTCTGGGGTTCCAAACATCTACATTTAAGGATTATGGAGGCCACTGTGCTCTTAGGAACCTTGAGTACTGCAGAAATTATTTTGGAAAAACATTCGGTTTGGATCACGAGCGCTCCCAAGATGAAGAAGAGGTCTCTGTTTTACCTCAAGGATCTTTATTATAATTGAAAACACCGCGTTTTGGCTAAAACATTTAAAAATAGCCTCCGTCCACAAATAGAATTGCAGAAATTCTTTTGAGACCTTGGCCAGCTCTGTGCCTTGCCACAGTTTTGTCTCTGAGGTCCTTGGGTAGTTCCTTTAACCTCATGATTCTCATTTGGTCTGACATTCACTGTGAGCTATGAGGTCTTATATAGACAGGTGTGTGCCTTTCTAAATCAAGTCCTATCAGTTTAATGGCTTAGGTTGTATGGTCTAAACCGATTTGTAAAAGGTGTCTTTGCACTATGACCTTTAGGAGACATTTCATTTGTAGGTTAAGTAAGATAGACATAGGCTTCTCTTTTGTATTTTTTAGTTTTACTTTTTATCACAACCTAAAAAAATTAATGTTTCAAGTCAGTTACATATGAAGAGATTTTGTCAGAAACCAATTCTTCTTTTTTATCCTTTTATTTGAAGTTGGTTAAAACATGTGAATTGGACTAACTCTGAATGCGTTTCGAGGGTATACCTCTTATCCTCAGCATGCTGGGTCCTCAGCTCTAATGTTTGGAGTTATACAATTGTATATGGCAATATAAATAATTTTCCTCAACGGTTATTCCCAAAATATTATGTTATGCTCTATCAACAGGATAGGGATAACTTACTGATCTATGGAGGTCCATCCACTGGGACTCCCTACGATCCCAGGATCAGCATTTTAAGTATTCATAGGGTATAACTTAAAGGATTTGAATTGTTTTGCCAGCTTATTACTTTTCTTTATAGAGTAATGTGGCACAGGGCAGTAGTTGTGGACGAGGTATGAAAGTGAAGGTCCTGGCTGGGTGTGTGGACTTGTGCTATGGGGGCACTATGCCCTCCAGGATTATGCTGGTGACTGTGGCTGGCCAGGACCAGATGTTCAACAGTTCAATGAGAGAGACTACCAATCAAAAAACTTGGTGGGGATTACCGTATGTACAGCAGATAATGGGTGCATAGCTTCATGGACGTTTCCTTTACAACCCTGATCATTTTCATACACTCTCTTTATTTCTCCACACATAATCTCTTTACTTCCTTACTTTTGTTGTCAGTGCCTCAACAAATCTCAGTTTCTTCACCACAACCCAACTCAGTACTACAGTTAGTCAATGAGAGTCCTATTGTTAATGAACAATTCCATGTCTTCTTCCTTTTAAAGGGAAGTATTTTGTCAATATGACTTAATTCCTCTTCTCCTGATACCTAGGAACTCCCACCCAGGGCATTCTCTTTGTCTCACGTTATCTGTTCTGCGATGACCCTTTACCTTCCTGAGTTACAAACTTTGTGTCACACACGGATAAGGGAATGTCTGGCGCATGCCACAATACAGAGGCTTCAACAGGGGAAGGGAAATGGTAGAAACTCCCTGACGGGAGAGGGGAGACGGGTCACCACCTCACACCAACTTGTGTTTGCACCCCTGTGCTCCCTAATGTCTCTAAGCGGGTCCTTCCATCTTGCTGCCATCAGTTGCCTAGTCCCTGTGCTGTTCCTCGATTCACCCTGGCTAATGTGAAGGCCGGTGAGTACAGTAAACTACACCTCTACAATAGTCTGACATGAGAGAAGCTAAGGCTTTTTTTCACATCTGTATGTTTTTTTGCATTTGCATGCATTGCGTTTGCACTGCGTTAGCACATGCAAACGTAATGCAAAAGCATGCAAACACAATCCAAATGCATTTGCAAAGGCACCCATTATATTCTATGGCCGAACGCATGCAAAGGCAAGTGCAAAGTGGGTTGCGTTTGAATGCATGCGTTAGTCCAACCACACAGGAAACGTGTCTGGCAACGTTTCCTGTGCGCTTGGACTAACGCATGCGTTCGAATGCAACCCCACTTTGCACTTGTGTTTGGGGTTGCATTTGCATGCGTTCACCCATAGGATATAATGTGTGTGTTTGCAAATACGTTTCAATTATGTTAGCATTGCGTTTGCATGCGGTAACGCAATGCAAGTGCAATGTAAGCAAAACTTACCCCCCTTTAGATGTTAACCCGGCCTAAGACTCAGATCCCAAAACTGTCACAAGCACAGGAGACTAGTGGAGTCCCTGAAGATGATGTCCCATAGGCTTTCACATTTCAAAGTGGTGACAAGCAGCTGTACAAAGCAATGATCACAGCATCACCCGCTGATGATGTCCTGTTTGAGAATTACCTTGCTGTTGGACTGAAACAATACATCATTGGAAGTAAGAAAAAAACACCATAACTGTTAAGTTTCAGAAAAGTCCTTTAATATTTTAATATTTTGGAAATAAACTTTCTATAACATTTAAATGCATTGTCTTAAGGGGAAGTGTTTCTTTTTTCTATTGAAAAGAGCTTTGTGTCATGTCTTGTGTCATGTCTTTGTGTTACACCACCATGGCAAAATGTGACCACATCCGAAAGCAATAAGTATCAGAATGCGTCATCCATGTGTAGAGGATATATAGAAGAGCTCTGTTTAGTATACACTTATATGTATAACATTGTTAAGAACTGCATTATTCAGAAAATAGAATTTCATGAATACTTAATATTATTTCTATTTACTAGTTAAAGAAATAGAGAAATGTTTTCAAATTTAAATCAATACATGTAGTGCAGCTTATCAGATCAAAGTTTAAAGAGGACCTGTCACCAAAGCAGGCATGGTGATCTAATTACAGCACTGGATACAGCATGTCTGCAGCATGCAGACAAGGGGTCCCCAGCACTTGAGCAGCCCTGTACCCCGAGATAATACAGTTAGAAAACGTACATGCTACAGCCACTAAGGAGGTGGCTAGGGGCTGCAGCCAAGGGCAGATTCACACCCCCTGCATGTGTAATCTGCCCACCGCTGCCAATCATTCTCTCCCTGTCTGCAGCATTTAAACTGAGGTTTTTTTTCTCTCCCTCAGGGAGTGGGGCTACACGGGAGAGAAAAAAAAACTTTGTTTAAATGCTGCAGACAGGGAGAGGATGATTGGCAGCGGTGGGCAGATTACACAGGCAGGGGGTGTGAATCTGCCCTTGGCTGCAGCCCCTAGCCACCTCCTTAGTGGCTGTAGCATGTAAATTTTCTAACTGTATTATCTCGGGGTACAGGGGTGCTCAAGTGCTTATGGACCCCTTGCCTGCATGCTGCAGACATGCTGTATCCAGTGCTGTAATTAGATCACATGCCTGGTTTGGTGACAGGTCCTCTTTAAAAGAATAGGATGATGATTTATCCAGTTTTGCACTTCCAATTGTCCAGAGATGTCATATTGTACATTTAAAAGTTAAAATAATATTTATAAAAAAGTGTTTAATAATATTAATAATAATAAAAGAATATCATATCCCAACAAAAAAAGAACAAAAAAGTATTAAGCCTAAAATTTATATTTTATTATACACTATATAGTTCAAAATTCATGTATATACAAATAATGAATATACAAATGCTACAAAATGCAAAGGAGAAAATGAAAAATTGGCTCAAAAAATGTCAGGAAGTACCAACGAAACGTGCGTTGGGGTGGCGAGGACAGACAGACAAGCTGGTATTCGTTTGTTACTGCTATCTAATTATGTTGGTTTACTAGTTTACATGCCTCCCTTAACACCCTGAATTGTCATCCCTTTTAGGGTTATAGGTCTGTGACCCCTTTAAGGTTTATTTTTTCTTCATGTGCTTGGGTTTTGTTCCTTCTTATAAATACATATATATATATTATATATATATATATATGTATAGGTTAGGAACTCTATATCCCTTACACTCATTTGATAGTTGTCATGTCACCAGCACAGTAGTTTTCTCAGGAAATATACACTGTTGCATATTTTAAGCCAGTTTTTCGTCTTGCCCCTTGCATTCTGTAGTATTTTAATTATTTGTGTATGCATGAATTTGAAACTTTATACTTTATAATTACATTTATAATTTAGACTTAACACCTGCTTGTTCTTTTTTGTTGTTGTGATATGCTATATCTAAGTTTATGGCCTTATTTAAAATATTTTAAGGGTACCCAGCTTTATTAAGAGGATACCAGTAGAATTTTAGAATTATATGAATATATGGGTAATGCAAACATGTTAAATAAATACACTTTGCAGTATACATCATACCCATGGGATATGTTAACATGAGAATTAAACTGATCGGTTCATATATTAATTTTGTGGATATTTGATACAGCAAAATGATAAAATAAAACATCCGACAATGTCGATCTGCAGTGATAAAGCTGATTTCAAGCCTTGGTCTAAGTGCTGGCGCTTTATTGCGTGAGTGAGGATGTTTTGTCACACTTAGAGGCATATTGCTCGGAAGTCTGGGTTAAGCAGTGTTGACACTTTTTTGGCTTGTTGTTAGAGGGTTTTTGTTGCTGGGGCCACTTTGCAGACTGCCAGCTGATCAAAGTTTCTGCTTATGAAGAAATGTTGTAATGTCTTTATGACTTGTGTAATTTATTCACATGGGAGCCTAAACACGAATTCTCCCTGGACTCAGTTGGTAAACTTGTAAGATTTAATAGAGTTCTGTGAACTAATGTAGCTTGTAACTTACAAATAAGAAGGAACACATTATGTAACTTAAAGTGGTAAACATACCCTCTGTAACTACGTTGGTTAAGTACAAAACCCTCATATGTCAGAAGAATTAGACCCATACCTACGTATATATTTATTACATGAACCATTGGATATTCAGTGCTCAAGTCCTGTCATGTCACTGCTCTTTTGTCACTGCTTACTTGTTGAAGGGGTTCTCTGGTCTACAATGACAAGTCTGCAGTCACACTACGTGCCTCATGCAATACACTTGCATTGAGCATGCCGGATAAGTTTGGATAAGTTTCATCGAATTCTGGCCAGGAGCATGCCGCCGCTATACTTGTGGATACCGTACCACTGTTCCTTTCTCTGACACCAAAGAATTGTCACAGCACATAGTGTCTGTAATGTAAGGATTTACAAGTCTGCAGTCACAAAAAACTAATTGAATACTTGTCATTTTAGAACAGACGACCATCACAGGTCGAAACGTTGCACCGCTGAGGGCTCCAATAAAAGGTGTCCCTTTTATTGATTTTTTTTGGACGTGCTGCCTGTTTATTTCTTATATTTACTACGTTTGAACACCGTATACAGAATTTTTTGCACCCTATGTTGACATGAGGTTTGTGCTGATTCCCCTTTATGTTATTTATATATATACACTGTGTGCAGAATTATTAGGCAAATGAGTATTTTGATCACATGATACTTTTTATACACATTGTCCTACTCCAAGCTGTATAGGCTTGAGAGCCAACTACCAATTAAGTAAATCAGGTGATGTGCATCTCTGTAATGAGGAGGGGTGTTGTCTAATGACATCAACTTCTTATATAAGGTGTTCTTAATTATTAGGCAACTTCCTTTCCTTTGGCAATATGGGTCAGAGGAGAGATTTGATGGGGTCAGAAAGGTCCAAAATTGTGAGATGTCTTGCAGAGGGATGCAGCAGTCTTGAAATTGCCAAACATTTGAAGCGTGATCACCGAACAATCAAGCGTTTCATGGCAAATAGCCAACAGGGTTGCAAGAAGCGTGTTGGGCAAAAAAGGCGCAAAATAACTGCCCATGAATTGAGGAAAATCAAGTGTGAAGCTGCCAAGATGCCATTTGCCACCAGTTTTGCAATATTTCAGAGCTGCAACATTACTGGAGTATCAAAAAGCACAAGGTGTGCCATACTCATGGACATGGCCAAGGTAAGAAAGGCTGAAAAACAACCACCTTTGAACAAGAAACATAAGATAAAACATCAAGACTGGGCCAAGAAATATCTTAAGACTGATTTTTCAAAGGTTTTATGGACTGATGAATGAGAGTGACTCTTGGTGGGCCAGATGGATGGTCCAGAGGCTGGATCAGTAAAAGGCAGAGAGCTCCACTCCGACTCAGACGCCAGCAAGGTGGAGGTGGGGTACTGGTATGGGCTAGTATCATCAAAGATGAACTTGTGGGACCTTTTCGGGTTGAGGATGGTGTGAAGCTCAACTCCTGGACTTACTGCCAGTTTCTGGAAGACAACTTCTTCAAGCAATGGTACAGGAAAACGTCAGTATTGTTCAAGTAAAACATGATTTTCATGCAAGACAATGCTCCATTACATGCATCCACAGCCACAGTGTGGCTGGCCAGTAAAGGACTAAAAGAAGAAAAAATAATGACATGGCCCCCTTGTTCACCTGATCTGAACCCCATAGAGAACCAGTGCTCCCTCCTACAGGGAGGGAAAACAGTACACCTCTCGAAACAGTATCTGGGAGGCTGTGGTGGCTGCTGTACACAATGTTGATCATAAACAGATCAAACAACTGACAGAATCTATGGATGGAAGGCTGTAGAGTGTCATCATAAAGAAAGTTGGCTATATTGGTCACTAATTTTTTGGGGTTTTGTTTTTGTATGTCAGAAATGTTTTTTTCTAAATTTTGTGCAGTTATATTGGTTTTTCTGATTAAAATAAACCAGTGAGATGGGAATATATTAGGTTTTTATTAAGTTGCCTAATAATTCTGGACAGTAATAGTTACCTGCACAAACAGATATCCTCCTAAGATAGCCAAATCTAAAAAAAAACAAACACTCCAACCTCCAAAAAATATTAAGCTTTGATATTTGACTCTTATGGGTTGATTGAGAACATAGTTGTTGATCAATAATAAAAATAATCCTCTACAATACAACTTGCCTAATAATTCTGCACACTGTATATACAGTTAGGGCCAGAAATATTTGGACAGTGACACAAGTTTTGTTATTTTAGCTGTTTACAAAAACATGTTCAGAAATACAATTATATATATAATATGGGCTGAAAGTGCACACTCCCAGCTGCAATATGAGAGTTTCCACATCCAAATCGGTGAAAGGGTTTAGGAATCATAGCTCTGTAATGCATAGCCTCCTCTTTTTCAAGGGACCAAAAGTAATTGGACAATGGACTCTAAGGGCTGCAATTAACTCTGAAGGCGTCTCCCTCGTTAACCTGTAATCAATGAAGTAGTTAAAAGGTCAGGGGTGGATTCCAGGTGTGTGGTTTTGCATTTGGAAGCTGTTGCTGTGACCAGACAACATGCGGTCAAAGGAACTCTCAATTGAGGTGAAGCAGAACATCCTGAGGCTGAAAAAAAAGAAAAAATCCATCAGAGAGATAGCAGACATGCTTGGAGTAGCAAAATCAACAGTTGGGTACATTCTGAGAAAAAAGGAATTGACTGGTGAGCTTGGGAACTCTAAAAGGCCTGGGCGTCCACGGATGACAACAGTGGTGGATGATCGCCGCATACTTTATTTGGTGAAGAAGAACCCGTTCACAACATCAACTGAAGTCCAGAACACTCTCAGTGAAGTAGGTGTATCTGTCTCTAAGTCAACAGTAAAGAGAAGACTCCATGACAGTAAATACAAAGGGTTCACATCTAGATGCAAACCATTCATCAATTCCAAAAATAGACAGGCCAGAGTTAAATTTGCTGAAAAACACCTCAAGAAGCCAGCTCAGTTCTGGAATAGTATTCTATGGACAGATGAGACAAAGATCAACCTGTACCAGAATGATGGGAAGAAAAAAGTTTGGAGAAGAAAGGGAACGGCACATGAGCCAAGGCACACCACATCCTCTGTAAAACATGGTGGAGGCAACATGATGGCATGGGCATGCATGGCTTTCAATGGCACTGGGTCACTTGTGTTTATTGATGACATAACAGCAGACAAGAGTAGCCGGATGAATTCTGAAGTGTACCGGGATATACTTTCAGCCCAGATTCAGCCAAATGCTGCAAAGTTGATTGGACGGCGCTTCATAGTACAGATGGACAATGACCCCAAGCATACAGCCAAAGCTACCCAGGAGTTCATGAGTGCAAAAAAGTGGAACATTCTGCAATGGCCAAGTCAATCACCAGATCTTAACCCAATGGAGCATGTATTTCACTTGCTGAAATCCAGACTTAAGACGGAAAGACCTACAAACAAGCGAGACCTGAAGGCTGCGGCTGTAAAGACCTGGCAAAGCATTAAGAAGGAGGAAACCCAGTGTTTGGTGATGTCCATGGGTTCCAGACTTAAGGCAGTGATTGCCTCCAAAGGATTCGCAACAAAATATTGAAAATATTTTGTTTGGGTTATGTTTATTTGTCTAATTACTTTTGACCTCCTAAAATGTGGAGTGTTTGTAAAGAAATGTGTACAATTCCTACATTTTCTATCAGATATTTTTGTTCAACCCTTCAACTTAAACGTTACAATCTGCACTTGAATTCTGTTGTAGAGGTTTCATTTCAAATCCAATGTGGTGGCATGCAGAGCCCAACTCGCGAAAATTGTGTCACTGTCCAAATATTTCTGGCCCTAACTGTATATATATATATAGGTGAGGGCACAGCTGTGGGACTGGAGCTGCGGTAAATTAGTGGCGCCATGTTCTGTGTGCCTGAGCGCATTCATTGACAGTGTGCAGCTGGATTCTAGAGGTTATGACTTCTAGAAAATGTCTGTGGATCTCCATCTGTGGCCATTTTGGAGACGTCTCAGCCTCTAGCAACCAGCTGCACACTGTCAATGAATGCAGCCAGGCACACAGAACATGATGGCACCCACAGCACGGCGCCGCCACTAATCCTCAGCTGCTCCGGTCCCGCAGCTGTGCCTTCACCTTCCGAAACCTGCCTCCGCACCCCTGCTCCATTACCGCAAACCCCTCCTCGTTAAGCCATGGGGATCCAGGGGGAATAGAGGCCATGTACAAAGGATGGGCGACCATATATACAGGATGGGGGACATATATACAGGATGGGGACATATATATCAGGATGGGGTCATATATGCAGAATGGGGGCATATATACAGGATGGGAGACATATATACCAGGATGGGGCATATATACAGAATTGGGGTACATATATACCAGGATGGTGCATATATAGGATGAAGGACCATATATACAGGATGGGGGACATATATACCAGGATGAGTCATCTATACAGGATGGAGGTATATATATACTAGGATGGGGGGACATATATACAGGATGGGGGCATGTATACCAGGATAAGGGATATATATGCCAGGATGAGGGATATATATACCAGGATGGGGGGGCATATATACCAGGATGGAGGAACTATATAGCATGATGGGGGAACATATATACTGATTGTATGACACTAGCATTATAAGACACCCCATTTAACATTAAAAATTATTTTCTTCTCTTTTCCTTCACCAAATGTGGGGTGCATCTTATAATCTGGTACGTCTTATAAAGGGAAAAATGTGGTATCTTATCTGGCAATTAGCTGATCACCTTTGGATCAGCTTCAAGCTACTAATACACATTATTTATTGTACTTTAAGAGTAGGCTGAACTCATCAAATTTGACAAGGTTGGCTAACTAATGTGTGTGCAGGCCTCTTATCAGCACAAGAAGAATAAACATTTTAGATTTTAACTTTAACATACTTGAATTTTTTTGTTCCTTCAAGATATTAGCAGCTGCCATTGGGGTCTAGCAGTATCGTACTTATGTTCCCTACTGAAAAGCATGCACATTTATTGTATGACTATAAAATTAAATCCCAAGGCCACAGAGAACAAGCTGTACCAAAAAAAGACTACAGTAACATGAAAGTAACCATAAGTTAAAATGCATGGTAGCAGTAGGTGCTGTGACACCCAGATTGACTAGTAAATAAGCCTCTATGGTAATATAGCAGGTAAGTGAACTAATGCAAGAGATAGTTTCCAAATACAGGTATAAGTCAAAGTATTAGTATATAATATAAGCAAAAAACAAACAAAGTAAGGCTGCTTTCACATCAGCGGTTTTCGCTGACCGCGGCAGTTGCGGTGAAATAAACTGCAACTGCCGCGATTACCGCATAACGACTGCACTTGCGGTTCACTTGCAGCAAGCCCCATACATTGTCTATGGGCTTGCGGTAAGTGTGCGGCAGGTGTGGCAAGTGCGGTTTCGGCACTTGTGGCAGGTGCGGCAGCGAAAAAAACGCAAGTGCAGCCGTTATGCGGTAATCGCGGCAGTTGCGTTTTTTTCACCGCAACCGCCGCGATCAGCGAAAACCGCTGATGTGAAAGGACCCTAAGTTGTTCACCGTACTGAATAAATGACCCCTGACTTATCTTATGGGGTGTCGCTCCACCTGCTTGACTATCAGAAAATTATGCATAAAATGGGGAAGGGGTGACACATCCAGTCTTAAATAAAATCTTCAGTTTTTATTGAAAGCCCATCAAGTTAAAATAGTTGTTGAGTGTTAACACAGCTACTACCACAGTGAGTTTCTCCTTGTTATTAGCTTTTTAACCAAGCTTATAGAATGGGGTCACAAAATTGCATGACCTATTTATGTCCCAATAGGGTTGTTTTAGAGACAACTCCATTTAATATTTAATTTTGACTATGTATGAGACACCTCATATATGCTTCTTGTAGACCGTACTTCATATTTCAGGCCTAAAAAGTGAACACTAGCATTTCCTGATGATCACGTTGATAGCTTTGTGCAGCAAATGTTTCATGCATGGTAGCAGTATCCATATGTGCTAGTTAAAGGAGTTGTTCACACTCAATTTGTCCCTCGCTGTCGCTTTATCTAGTTTTAAAAAGACAAACCAAGCTGTATGACCTTTGACTGTTCCAATAAGGAGCTTCTGATGCTTCTCCCAGTATGTTGCTTTGGCTTCAGTGCTTAGGCTGTGGTCACAGTTGCCATGCGTTTTTTTTCTTGATTTAACAAAACTCATGCTTTTTTTCATGTCAGCATGACTTTTGTAAGGTGTGTGATGGCTCCCTGCGTTTTTGGGTGCGTTTTTGAATCTGCACCTAAAAATAGTGCTTGTAGTATTTTTTTGAGCGTTTTGAAAAACGCATGCGTTTTTATAACATGGGTTCCTATGGGAAACGCATGCAAAAACGCATGTACAATTAGTACCTATTAGTGCCATTCAAAAACGCATGCGTTTCCTATAGGAGCCCATGTTAAAAAAACGCATGCGTTTCTGGAAACGCATGCGTTTTTTTAACATGGGCTCCTATGGGAAACGCATGCGTTTTTGAATTTTACTAATTGTACATGCGTTTTTGCATGCGTTTTCCATAGGGCCCCTTATTAAAAAACGCATGCGTTTTTGGATATGCTCCAAAAACGCATGGGACAGTCACACATGCTTTTTGGCTATTACGGCATGCGTTTTTTAACATGGGGGCCTATGGGTGCGTTTTTTACATGCGTTTTTGAAAACGCAGGTCTCCAAAAACGCATGTGAAAAATGCTACTGTGACCCCAGCCTTACATCACCTTTACAACGCGCCGGCCAATCAGTGAGCTCAGAGACCCTTAGCGCGTCATTCCGGTGTAGAAAGAATGCAGAAAGGGAGGAATTATCTTTGAATTAGAACAATCCCTTTAAATGCTTCTGTCCCACCATGACATAAAAACAAAATAATTACAAATAACATTATATTAATTTTTTTTTTTTTTTTTTTAATTATGTGATTTCCTTTGTCGAAGATGAGTTTTTACATGTAATAAGTAGCTATGAGTAACTTACATAACATTAATTAAGCTACAAATATATCCCAAGTGGCAGACAGCGTTATAGGAACATATTCCCACAGGACTGGAACATTAAAAAGACACATTCCCACAGGACAGGAAAGCTGTGATAGTATGTTACTGTTTCCGACTCATTCAGTATTTGCAAAAAAATCTTTGAGGTACACTGAACTCTTCATACAGTTCATGAGTATTTCTTAGCCTACTTATCTGGAAGGAACAAGAGAGGAAAAAAGTGAGACCTTGCCAAATAATGGCTTCAATCTGTTGCTGTATATACGTGTGATTTATGGGGCAGGCGGGAGAAAGCTGATTTCAATACAGGGAAATGATTGTAGAGATTAGTGTCTGATGAACGAGGACAAAGTGTCATGAATGAGTTCATTAGATCACTTGGATAAGAGAACACTGTTGGTGACAAACTGAAAAAATATGCGGTGGCACAAACATTTCTTTATTTTAGATGCTGATTACAACTTTAGGAAGTAGATGTGCAACCGTTTAATCAACCTAAGGAAATGCAGTCATAACGCAGTCTAGGAGGGAGCAGATCTCACTGCCACCACCAGTAATCAACCAGGAATGTAACAACGTTCTTCACATATACACCTACTTTTCTTTTACATTGGTGTTATTTCCCAAGACGACTTTCACTTTTTCTGCCCTAGCATCAGTGCCAAATTTATACCTTGATATAATTTCAATAGGGTTTGTAGAGTGGATAAGTTATATATTAAGTGGGTGAATCCCAAGTTGTGAAGGAAATTTTAAAACAAAGTTTCATGGTCAACCATTAGCTCCAAACTTGTCTTCAGCTTGTCTTTTCCATTCATTATTGGTGGGTGGGTAAGTCTACCTTGAGTGTGTCTGTAGCAACTAGAAGCCTTTTCCAATTACGATGTCACTAATGTGAGGCGCATATGCACTGAATGGTTTATGTGAGTGAGCAGTCTTGATTAGACATGAATTAACCTGTCAAGGTTCAGTTTGGGTCACTGAACTTCCTGATATTGAGCAAACCCGTTTGGGTTTGTAGTTCAGGTGCTTTACACTTTTTTGCAAAGCACTGGAGCAAGCATCTCTGTGGTTGGGTACAGTTGGTGCATGGCCCAGTGCAAGACGCGTGCAGTGTTTGATTGGCTCGCATCGGGCTTAAAAGCAGTTTTTGGGTGCAGTGTGTGTCCAAAATTAATTTGAAAAAATAAATAAATAAAAAATACCTGCCCTTCCACCCACAGAAGTGTTTCACTAATGGCTGGCTGTATGTAGGCGGAGAGATGACCTGACAGTCAGTGACTTTCATTGAGGTTCGAATTAAGTTTGGGGTAATGAACAGTGCAATAAAACGTTTGGTTGCACCACCCAAACCCAAACTTCAAAAGGTTCGCACATCACTAGTCTTGATAAAGCTCAATATTGACGGGATGACAATGACCTGATAAAAGATGATGTTCTTACTTTTTGGGTGAGATTATCGTTTGTGCAGCACAAAAGATTTTATTCTTGGCATGCATCGCCCAGTGTAACTAGACTCGTACTGCCGAGCACTATAGCAGCTTAACTGCCCTGATCTATAACACATCATTTAGAGTACAACATTTACTGTGGTTTGGTAAGTAAACAGGCTATTAAAGGACCGCTGATGGTCAAATATTTACTGATTGCTTTAGTGCTGCCAGTTGGTCCCTGTAAGTAGATCTTAAAGCTGAACAACCACTAAATCAAGCAACCATTTTGTTGACCATTGGCTAAATAGTTGATAAAAAAAACAGTGTGTGTGATCATTTTTATCATTTAGCATCATATTCGTATTCAGTGATTCTTACCCATACTGCACTTCTCAATCGAAAAAATACCCATACATAAATTTATACATAACACAACACCAATTGAATAGTAGATGCAGGACAACAGAAATACGCTAATAGGCAAAAAGCTTTATTTTATTCATAAAAGATTTTTCACATATAATGCCTGAAAAACCTTGCAGTATAAATGGGTAAAGAGACTAGAAAAAAACAAATTATTTTACTATCCATAAACATTTGTTTATTGAAGTATTTGTCAGTTCAGTGAAAAAGGCAATATCCCGTATTTACACTTATAACCATAAATCATATATACACACAAAGGATTGGGAGGGAATAGGAACAATTCACTCTGTGTTCCTCACCCTTCCTGTCAACGGGGTCGCCATCCTAAGACGTTGTATGAGGTGATGCCCTCGCTCAGCGCAGGCTATCCCTAACTAGCCCAAAGCTGAAAGTAGGTGCAGCTAGTCCCAGATGAGGATAGACCATTCACTCTCATGGTGACATGTGCTGTCTATACTGTCCATATAGTCCTTATGTGGTAAAAGTCATCAGTTATTCAGACATAAAATTCATTATATGTACAAAGTATGAGAAGGCTTACACAGAAGACCATTCCAGTGCCAACCCCTCAAACGTAGCGGAGATCAAAATGAAGTATACTACTGTTTCTGTAGTATAGTTAATGGTCTAAGTTACTCAGAATGCACTGCGCTCTACAGGGAAGCGCATCCACTGTGATCTACTGTGGTCATCTCTAAGGCTAGGGTCACATTTGGAGGGTGTATCCTTTGCAAGGATGCGTTAAAGGGAGCAGTATTTTCCCTTGCCATTTTATGGCATTTTTTTCCTCTTTTTAGCGCTAGCGTTAACACATGCGTTTCCCATAGACTCCCATGTTAAAAAAAAGCATGTGTTTTTGCAAACGCCCCCCAAAATCGCTGCTTACTGCGTTTTTTGGTGCTTTTGCAAAAACACATAGCGTCAAAAGTGTTGCACTTTGACCATGCATTTTTTGCATGGGAGCCTATGGAAGCATTAACGCTAGCGTGTTTCACAATTTCCACTTGTGAAAAACGCTAGGTTTTAGCGCTTCCATGGCGCAAGTGTGACCCTAGCCTAACAGACAGACTGACATAACCTTACTAAGCACTAATTTATTAGGATTTATAACCAAAACTGAGGTTAATGCTAGAGACCATTAAGTATACTATGGAAACAGTATACACACAAAAGGATTATTGGCCACCACAATACAGTAACAGAATATAAAAAAGGAGTATTGGCAGACCACTCTGTGGCAGACATTGACGTGTACCAGTACAGGATCTATAGATCAATCTGGTGATACTACCTAACAGGATTGTTTTTATGTGGAGGGAAATGCGTCAGGCAGAATACCCCTTCAGGCCAATTGTTATTAGTACAATTAGAAATCAATAAAACTCCTATTGGACAAAGCCTACAGGCACTATAGTGCAGTCCTTATACAAAGGACTGACCAAACTGGCGATAGTATCATGCCCTAACAGGGCATACGACTGACTATCTAGCTTACATGTGAAGGAGTGATTATTTACTCCACATGTGCGGTCCATTATATATAGGACCAATTTAAATCATCATTCTGGTCTCCCCTACTTTTGAGGAGTTCGCACTGGATTGGTTTTCTGTGTAAACCTTCTAATACTTTGTAATATATATGAATTTTCTGTCGGATGAACTGATGTCTTTTTCCACATAAGGATTTTGCGGACAGTATAGGCAGCGCATGTCATTTTAAGGGTGAAGGTTTTATCCTCATCTGGGACCAGCTGCACCTAGGGCTAGTTAGGGACAGCCTACATTGATCAGGGCGTCACCTCATACGACATCCTAGAACACCAACCCCTGCGGATAGGAAGGGTGAATTGTTTCTATTCCCTCCCATTCATTTGTGAATATATGATTATGGTTTAAGTGAAATACAGGAAATACCTTTTTCACTGAGTTGACAAATACTTCAATAAACCCTTTTTTATGGCCAGTAAAAGAATTGGGTTTCACATATAATGCCACATGATTAAAAACTCTACACAAAGAGGAAAAAGCCAATCACCAAAAAAATAAGTTGCTTCACTGACTCTGAGGTTAAGCGTTTGGCATTTATGATCTACAATTCTTCTTTTGCTTACATTTACTCACTTGGACTGAATATTGCTACACAATGAATGCTATCTTGCCTATTTGTGATGAATTCCTATGACCAGGTCTCCTAGTTTCTGTTTTTTCTTTTTAGATTGGCTTTTACCTATCCGGTAGTATTTTTTAGTTATGTGATATGTTATTTTTTCTTAATCTAATAAAGCTGTTTGACTATTAGTGTGTTTATGTAGTTCTTCATACTGTGCTTCAACAACTGTCACACCACATTGTACCTTAGCAATATTTTTCATGTGTATGTTGTATGTTAGTCATAATTATATGTTTTAGACTTAATATCAGAGTACAGTACACAAAGCAAACAATCACATGCAATATGAACAGGGACACTGCTATGGTTTAGCCACCTTTGGCCTTTATGATTGTACTTCAAAGATAAACATTCCTGGTCTGAAATAGACCGTTCTCCAGATATGCTCTAATTCTACCTGTAAGTTACTTAATACTGGTCAGAAAAAACATAGCTCTTATGTAATGAGAGATAATCACAGTCTGTGGATGATAGGGTCGGTTGGCAGACATAGAAAGAAGACTAAAGGTCCCATCACACACAACGACGCTCCAGCGATTCTGACAGCAATAACGACCTGCCGGGTCGCTACCTGGTGGCTGGAGAGCTGTAAACAGGCAGAGCTCCCCAGCAATGACGGACCTGGGAGCCACCTCCACATTCCTGGAAGCGATGTTACCAGCTTCCTCCCTGCTTCGCTCAGCCTGTTCAGAATGTTCATTTCTTGGCCAGAATGATTAGTGACTATAAAGAACAGCATATTTTTTATTTGAATGGGTACTGTGAAATGTTTGTATGTAATCCCCAACCAACTTGATAGCAGATAATTTACTGATTGCTATGGATCTGATCTCTAAATATGCATTTCTGCAGTCACACCTTGAATGGAGTTTAGGTCCATTTGTTCAACCATTCTCAATTTGGGGCTGCAGGAGACAGCTGTGCACTTTACTTTGTTTTTTTTGTTTGAGTGTGCGGGTGGAATTACCCTTTAAGTTCCTGTGTATTGGCACTGTGAGAACATTGCATGCTTACTAATTTCCAACAGAGGTTCACTCACCCAGCAGGAGAGAATATTGTGTTTTATTGTCCAAGCACTCTCCTAACAAGATTGGATTGTGTGAAGTAGACAATAGTTTACATACCATATACACCAGATGGATAATTAAGCACACTCTTTTCAACATCTGTCAGTGCCACTGACTACTGTTTCTATAAGATGGAAACAGAACGTGTATATATATATATACAGGGGTATGTAAATTAACTGTTTGTTTTACCGAATTGTAAGAACATTGATGAGAACCTGACACCAATGGCAAATTGTTGGTGCTCGTATGGCAGGTGCTAGTGTAACAGAAAGTTCCCGAATGCTTGGCGTATCAAGACGTACTGTCTGAAAAGTAATGACTGCGTTTGAAAGAGAAGGAAAAACATTCGCAGCAAAGCACAGGTCCGGCCGAAAGTTGAAGTTAACTGAGAGAGACCGTCGGACTCCAAAGCGAATTGTGAGAGAGGATCGCAAGACCAGGGCTCCGAAAATCACTGCTGAGCTCAATGAAAACCTACAGAACCGAGTTTCCACAAAAACTGTTCGTCGGGAGCTGCACAAATCTGGATTCTACAGAAGAGCTGCAATTAGAAAACCGCTGCTCTCAATGACAAATGTTTCCAAGCGTTTAGAGTGGTGTAGAACCCTCCAGAATTGGTCCCTCGAGCAGTGGAAATATGTGATATTCTCAGACGAATCATCGTTTACCCCATTTTCCGACCTCCGGACGAGTGTACGTTTGGAGACAGCCGAAGGAAGCATTCCATCCAGACTGCCTTCTCCCAACCGTAAAACATGACGGAGGTTCTGTGATGATCTGGGGTGCTATTTCGTGGAGATCCACCGAGCCATTGATATCACCTTGTATGGCTCCATACCTCGGAGAATTGAGGCTGTAATCGCCACAAAAGGTGGACTTACACCATATTAAACTAACTTTTGTTGATTTATCCAGGTGTTTCCATTATTTTGTCCAACCCCTGTATATGTATATATAAATAAATCCAAAAACCGGACACCACTCTGTAGTTAGTTCATACTTCTCTGTTTATTGGCCCAACCGACCACAACATTTCGGCAGCAAGTGTCTGCCTTTCTCAAGAAAGACTCTTGCTGCCGAAACGTTGTGGTCGGTTGAGCCAATAAACAGAGAAGTATAAACTAACTACAGAGTGCTGTCCAGTTTCTGGATTTTTCTATAATAGCAGCTGAACACTGCATTGGACTCTGCACCTAAAAATCTAATTGTAGCTCAGTGCTGCTCTTGAATTTTTTGTTTATATATATATATATATATAAAAATATATATATACATATATAGATTAGTATATTGGTGCAGCACAGCTCCCCTTGGTGCTCAGCAGTCATAGCTCCTCTCCTCCTTGCTGTATAAGTATACAAGATAAAGAACTGCAGCACTCTTCTTTTTGAAACAACCGCCTTTATTCGGCCATCAGGTGGGGGTGACAACGTTTCGGGATCCTGTTCCTTTCTCTCGCTAGAGAAAGGGACAGGATACCGAAACTTTGTCACCCCCACCTGATGGCCGAATAAAGGCGGTTGTTTCAAAAAGAGGAGTGCTGCTATTCTTTATCTTGTATACTATATACATATATATATATATATATGTAAAGTAACTCTCGACTCTGCTTTCTCCTTCTAGCCACATATCTACGCCCTTTTTAACTCCTACCAACTTCAAGTTCTCTGATCCTTACATTCCTAAACTATGAATCTGCAAAGGCAGTGGTACATGTCCTCGCTATGTCCCACCTCGACTACTGCAACCTCCCACTCCATGGACTCCCTTTTACCACTCTTGCACACCTGCAATCTATCCAAAACTCTGCTGTCCGACTCATCCACCTTTCACCCCGCTTTTCCTCAGCTTCTGCTCTGCCAATCTCTTTACTGGCTTCCCATTGCCCAAAGACTCCAGTTCAAAACCTTGACCATGATGACAAAGCCATCCACAATCTGTCTCCTCCACACATCTGTGACCTAGTATCCCAGTACTTACCTGCATGTAACCTCCGATCCTCACAAGATCTCTTTCTTTACTTCACTTTCATCACTTCTTTCCACAATAGCATACACGATTTCTCCTGTGCATCCCCCATACTCAGGAACTCTCTGCCCTAACACATCAGACTCTCGCCTTCTGTGGAAGCCATAAAAAGGAACCTGAAGACCCACTTCTTTCAACCAGCAGTAACTCTCAGTCTATTGTACCACCGCATGACCATATCCACCCTTACTTACTGTATCCTCACCTCATCCCTGTAGACTGTGAGCACTCACAGGAAGGGTCCTCGCTCCTCTTGTACATGTCTGTGCCTTGTATTGTTCTTGATTATTTTACTTGTCTATGTTTGCCCCTTTTTACATGTAAAACCCCGTGGAATAAATGGTGCTATAATAATAAAAATTAATAATAATATACTCCACAAATCTGGCCATTATAGAAGAGTTGCAAGAAGAAGCAATTGTTGCAAGCAAGTCATAAGAAGTTCCATTTGTAGTTTACAATAAAGATATGTGATGCACAGTTAGCCTGTTTAAGAAGGTGCTCTGATCAGATAAAATCAAAGTAGAATTTTTTTGCACTAAATACAAAAAGTTATGTGTAGCTGCAAGTTAACTCAGTACATTGCCCCTGTCATCCCCACCGTGGAACATGGTGGCAGCAGCATCATACTTTAGATACTTATCTTCAGCATGGATAGGAAAGCTGGTCAGAGTTGATGGGAAGATGGATTGAGCTAAATACAGGGTAACCCTGGAGGAAAAGCTATAAGAGGGTGCAAAAGACTCGAGACTAGGGCATAGGTTCAACTTAAAGTAAGACAATGACCATAAGCATAATGCCAGAGATACAATGGAATGGTTTATATCACACCATATTCATGTGTATGAATGGCCAAGTCGCAGTCCAGACCTAAATCTTATTAACAATCTGTGGCAAGACTTCAGAATTTCTGGTCACAGATGCCTCCATTCAATCTCACTGAGCTAGAGCACGTTTGCAAAGAAGAATGGGAAAAAATGTCAGCTTCTAGATGTGCGAAGCTGGTAGAGACACAAATGACTTGCAGCAGTAACTGCAGCAAAAGGTGATGCTACAAGATATTGACTCAATGCTGTTAAATACAAGGCATTTCACAATTTTAAAATTAATATTTTTAAAATATCATAAAACTATATATCATTTCCTTTTCACTTCATACATACTTGCCACTTAGTGTTGGTAGAGCAGATAAAACACATATTGGATTCTGGCTGCAACGCAAAGTAAAAGAGGAAAAGATCACGGGATATGAAAACTCATTTTAATATATATATATATATATATATAACACAATTGGCTCATTCTTTGAAAATAAAAATGAAGTAGACAACCCCTTTAAGAGTTTGCATGATAATAACACTAGCAAGCTTGTGTTTTTCATCATCTGTTGACTGTATTGTGTTTGTATGCTGTTGTGTCTGTTGGCAGGTTCTTTGTGTTTGCCATGAGTTCCCTATTTATAATTGATGCAGTCATTTTAACTTTCCTGTGTCATTGGGTGCTGGTCTAAGTACAGTATCTCGATGAAAATCTTCATCAGAAGCTAGTATTGTTACCGGTATAATCTTCAGGCAAATTATTTTCATCTTTCTTAGGATGAAAAATAGTCATCAATTAGTCTAAGGCTGAATGTTGTGCAAATGTCAGAGCGAACAGTATCAGAAGCCAAAGTCCACATATTTGCTGATGTCAGCAATTTTAACATGGAAACTAATACAGATAAGCTAGTTAATGTGAATGAATGGAAAGAATAGTCATACTCGTATAATAGGATGCAAAGGATGGAAAAACAATATTTGCACTTCTATATGTAAACCTGATATAGACAAACTAGATGCTGTATTCAGTTTATAGCCATAGGTCTTTTAATTGATGCTTGTCTGCTCTTTGTATTTGAGAATGCAAAATAAGAACCAGGGCTGTGGATTCGGAGTCAGAGTTGGAGCCCATTTTGGTGGAGTCGGAGTCTGTATAAAAGGGACCGACTCCAACTCATAACATATCTAATGAATTGGTTACAGTAGTTCAATGCAATATATGCAAAATAGTACTATTATTATGTTCTATCTAAATAGCCTGATTATTGTATAATAATGTTTAAAGCCTGATGCTCATATTGTACTACAATAAATGTATCACTTAAATCTGAGCCATGTGTGAGGGAGTCGTGGGGTCGGGGGAGTTGAGGAGTCGGAGGTTTGGCTTATTGACTCTACAGCCCTGATAAAAACATTCCACCATAGCAAATATTATAACAAATATTAGTTAGTAAAACATTAATATAGATTTTTAGCTTTGATGCCTATTTTTTCATAGAGAAACATTTGTATGAAGTATTTATATATGTATATATATTACCTTCTTTATTGTTTTTACCATTATCTTCTTTATAGTTTTTACCTATATTTACATTTTTATGGTCAGCAGACTTTTAACAGGTATTATCTCAGGACAGATCTGGAGCCAATGAATTGTCACCCTAATAATTGCAGTGACGGAGCTGATAGTTTGGTGACAAAACTTTTAGAAGAAGTGTGATAGCCAGGATTATTTTGTTTTCTCCAATCCCGGCCTTTGGCATGGGTCGGTGGGTGTCAATTTTCATCTCAGTTGTCTTTATTGGCAACTAAAGTGAATATGTCATTTCAGTATTAGAAATCTACAATGTCAGGCATCAAGTCCAGGCTACAACGACCATTTAAAATGCAGAACAGGAAGGTGCTATATGAAGACATCTGTTATCAGTATTTACCTAGCGCCAACATATTCTGCAGTTTTGTACGAAGACTCATTCAAGATCCTTTTACACGGCCATTGGTCAGCCAAATAACCATGCTTAGGCACATTGTTTCCTGATCATTGCACTGTGCAAGCAAAAAGCCTTTGATTATTTGCCATTGTTGGTCAGCAGTATGTCAACTTGTATAAACAGGGAATGTGCTGCCAAGAGTATGCAAACTGTATAGGGATGAACAATCATAGTATGGCGCTAATCCATATGGAGTTAATCCCTACAGACTGCACTTGTTCATTATTTTGTATGTAAAAGGTAGTATGAATGCTTTTTTGCTAATCAGTACAATGTTTGAGGAGAATATCTGTCCATGTAAAAGTTCCCTGATGGTGGGTTTACACACACCAATTTATCTGTTCAATATCTGAACCAATCTCTGGTTGCAGTGAAATCATGGATACATTGCTCCATTTTGTGGCTGTGTACAACATGGAGCAATGTATCCATGATTTCACTGCAACCAGAGATTGGTTCAGATATTGAACAGATAAATTGGTGTGTGTAAACCCACCATTATGTGGCTGATAATCTAGTCTCCCATTCCATAAATTTACTGTTGAGTTTGTTAGACAGCTAACGCCAATATTTTTTGATATGTGAAAGTTGACAAAAATGCAAAATTGGTACAATATGTTGGATGTGGAGCATCTGCTGTTCACGGTATGACTTCTGGCTTCTTATGTTTTGAGAAGTGAAAGTGCCAAAACTTGCATATCGTGATACTGCATGTGATCAGCAGAGTCAGCTGTAAAGCCACCATCATCTGGGGAAGTTCCAGACAGACCCAAACCATAACATATATCTCTAGATTTATTATGTACTGACAGTAATGTCTGCCGTCTGTTAGTGCTACATCCATAGAGGTGTCAGGTACATAGATTAGCAAATGTCAGGAAATACATTGCAATGAGTTATGTGTATAGCAATGGTGTGCAGAGTGCTGCTTTCTAAAATAAGTAGCCAAGAATAGATTATTAGTAATTTCCACATTAGACCTTTACCTGTTATATGATGTATCTAATGTTTTTAAGTAATTTTGTATCATTATTAATCTTAGTATGCTTTCCTAATATAATATACAGGTAATATACATATACATATGTAAAAAATATTTAAATAGTGTGGTCCCTGAGATGTTCATCTAAAGGCCAATTTCCAGCACAGTGTGGATCCTGACAGCTGATACATGCTGGCTGATCTTTGCACTGGATGCAGTAGACACTGGCTAAATGATCCCGGCCAGGTATGTTTGACTCTGTGGTAAACAATATACTTAAAGCCCCTGGGAACTGAGCCGCACTGGAGACTAGTCGCAAAGGTGGGTCACCATCTGCTAATTCCTGCTAATTGCCCTGGATTGACAAGTGTCACGGCAGCTGAAACGCCTCCTGCCGGTGATGAAGCCTGCCCTGCTGTACATACATAATCT
Source organism: Allobates femoralis (assembly GCA_033576535.1). Taxonomy (NCBI): domain Eukaryota; kingdom Metazoa; phylum Chordata; class Amphibia; order Anura; family Aromobatidae; genus Allobates; species Allobates femoralis. The sequence goes on from JARQOC010000001.1 coordinate 465,668,111, forward strand.
GGAGCAGGAGGGGCCCCGGCGCTGTCATCACTGGCAGGAGGTGTTTCAGCTTCCGGGACCGCTCCCACCATTGCTCGCTTTGCGTCTGCGTGACTTCAGACGCAAAGGAGCATGAGCGACTGAGGAGGGGACGCACATAAAGGAGGCGGCACAGAGGGGACTGAAGGAGGCACAGAGAGGGCTGGAGGCGGGGAGGACACTAGGGAGCAGCAAGGACTTGATAATGAGTTAAGTCCCTCCGGACTCGTTAACTGTACACTTTCTAAATTGTTCTGTACAACTTACAAGGGGGCTAGAGACATATGGGACCCCTTCCCTGAATGCAACTGACTCACTGAATTCAGGGGTGCTTTCAGTTTGGAAAGCACCAGAGGGGTGACATGTCCTCTTTAAGCATTTCAGGGTTCATAAACTGAGAGGTGACTAGTTATAGGACAGAAATAAGATGCCAGTTGGCGGAGCCACAAAACAATTGGGAAACTGTCAGTAAAGACGACTCAGTAAAAACACCGCCAGCTTTTTTTAATGAAGCTTCTTCTTCTAGTAACACCCCAGTGCGTCTGCTGGCATCATAAAGATGCCATGTGCACAGAGTCTAAGGGTATACACCCATAGATCCTGCCCCGGTATAAGAGCGCATTCATTTTGTCAAGTGTGGTAAACTAAAAAGGCAAAGAATGTACCAATAGGATGTTGTTATTTCACAAAGTTACGTTGCTGCTGTGCTCATTGCATTTAAGACATAATGTCCCAGCCACTTTAAGGAAGAATGTCTTGTTCAAGACTCAAGCTAGACATTGAAACATGTTTTTTTCCTTTGGTAATTGCCGATTTCCTATTTTTATGAGTCTATGCTTGGTATTGCATTTTCTTGATAAACCAGTCTAATTGGAATTGATCCATAAATCAGAATTGCTAATTGTAATCTCAGTACATAGTCATTGGGTGTTTTAATAGCATAGGAAAGAATTTGCGTATTTAGCAATCTCTTCTTTTGTGACATAAACTGGTCAAAGATGTTACTTTTTTCGTATCTTTCTAATCTTGATATTTAAAATGATTTAACATTTTTATCAACATTAATGTGTGTTTGTAAATCATTCATAAGAGCCCATATGTTAACTTTGTCATTGAAGTAACATATGCTATTCAAGACACATTGTATAAAGAGGATATCACCAAACCACATGTGTTAATTGTCATAGCAAATTATGTCAGCACTTTGCATTCAAAGGGTCACCCAGCACCAACCAGCACTGGTGATAATACACACTGGTGTCAGCCATGGTAGGCATCCAGGAAGGGGCAAGGCCAGCACTTACACACCCCCTGATGTATTAACTCTGCCCACCACGGGTGGCAACGACATCATTCTCTCCCTCTTCAGCAGCATTTATTTAGATCACCATGCCTGGTTTGGTGACAGGTCCTCTTTAAATATTAGTTAAAATGTAAAAAAATATTTTCACTAGACACAAATCCTTAACTTTAAGTAAATCTAATAACATGGTGCTATGGATGTAGTATTGTTGTTGATATGAGAATCTGCTACATTCTCATAGATTGCAATCTTTCGAGTTAGGCCCCTAGGCTGGCTTTAGACTTGCGTTGTGTTCAGATCAGGATGAAAACAGGGGCATGTGCATGTGGCTCTGTGTCTGCAAAAGCATGCCACCACAGCAGAAGGATGCCCAATCCAGAGAGAGAGAGAAAGATGGAGAGAGAGAGAGTTAGGCTAGGGTCACACTTGGCAGCGTTTTTTAATGTGCTTTTTTCCATCCTGCGTTTTTCGGGCTGCATTTTTGCTGATAGGTGTGGGGCACCCTTAAAAAATGCATGCAAAAACGCATGTACAATATAAAAACGCATGCGTTTCCCATAGGTCCCCATGTTAAAAAAAGCGCATGCGTTTTTGGAAAAGCACCAAAAAATGCATCATGCAGTATTTTTTGGTGCTGAGCCAAAAACGAATACAAAAAACGCATGGCCCTTTAGACATGTGTTTTTGGTATTGGGGCATGCATTTTTAACATGGGGTCTGTGGATGCATTTTTCCATGCGTTTTTCACAAATGACAAGTGTGAAAACTGCATGGAAAATCTGCAAGTGTGACCCTAGCCTTAGAGAGTGATAAGACCGAAATGCTGTAGATACATTGGAAGGGCAGATAACAATGTTTGAGCATGCTCATTATGGTACAACAGATCCAATTGATCGAATCCATCTATTTCTGGATCTGGACTCAATTGAAATACATTATATTTGTGGCCGCATTGGAACACATTCGGATACATCAGGATTTTTCATGAGCCGCAAAATCCCAACAGTGTTTGGCTGCCTGATTAGGAGGCTTCAGTATTTAGACAGATTACAATGCAGGACAAAAAATGCAAGTGTGAAACCACCCTTACCCCTCTTGGTATATCTTGCATTATGTGTTTACTCTTTTATGTCTTTATTTACTGCACAAATACTGAACTATAAAGTGCTGTGGAATATGTTGGCACTATAGATATACAAATTATTATTATTACTAGTTTCTATACTATTTACAAGTGTTATGTCTAATAATGCTGTGGTTTTTTACTTTGATAAGGCCTCATTCATTGGTCATACTTGTGGTCATTAGAGGAAGGGATCTTAGAATAATGATAGCATCAATTTGGCGTCCACTATTGGATAACGACTTATTAATTAGCTCAGAGTTAAAAAAAAAGCTGCTCCCCTCATGGACCAGCGCTCCTCCTCTGCACTCACTATTGCATTTCCCACCATCCCCTGGGATTAACATACGGTGAGGAAGTCACATGAGGACCAAAGCATATCAGCGGATGGTGATCGGCTGCAAGTAATGAACAACCACTTTCTCTCTACACAGCATACAGATACAGTGACTATTGGATCCAATGATACCATTAGAATTTCTTATAACTATATAATGAACACTACATCCAGTCTCCAGTTGGGAGGCAGATTGCTGCAGAAAAATCACAATAAAATGTATAGCCTATCCTTTTAATAGGGGATAATGTTCTGATCGTTGGTGGTCCAATCTCAGAACAGCATTCAGCTCGATTCCAGACATGCAGAATGGTGCATGCTCCCGCCTCCTTCTACATTATGTATGAGACTGCTGGAAATAAATGGCTTCTGCATCATTCAAGACAGGGTTCTGTGGTGCCATATTCTCAGTATAGCTGGGATTTCTAGAAGTCAAAGCCCTAGTAGGTTTTCTTCTGTATTATGAATAGTGGAATAACTTGTAATTGTGGGAACACTCCATCAAAGATATTTACAATTATTATATAATCAGAATAAGGATATAAATAAATATTCTTGAGGACCCTGTAAGAACTTGCAGTCATGAACATATAGTTCTAATCTATTTTACATAATAGTTGCTTAATGGAAGTGCTGATCATTTTGTACTTAATAACTGTAACTGCTTAAACTGCAACAACATCTATTCACAATTTCCTGGCCTGTGGTAATTGGTAGCCAGCCGCTGAAATGTTAAACAATTCATTATCACAAAAACAAATTATGCAAATTCTCCGGACCAGGGCCAGCACCTAGTCTGTGGCACCTCTCCTAGTGTCCAGTATTGTTTGCAGTGCTCATGTGATGTTGACAATGTGGCACACAATCAGCTACTCTATTGGGCATTCCATCCTCCTGGGCAGATCGAATGAGCTCACTGATTAGCTTTTGTACTGTAGACATGATATCGCACAGCCACCAATACCAGACACCAGGGGCATCAGTAGAAACTCAGTGTTGGGTATATATAACATAACTGATGCTATTGGCTCATGAGGTATCATTATTATTGTTAGCATTCTTTTTCAGAGGTAATATATTGATGTTTGGATCATTGAAAGAGTATGTGCACACATCTTTTTCAGTTACATTGCGGAAACTGTCTAAAAAAGGTTATTTACACCCTCCACAAAAAATGAACATAGTGCACAGCAATGTAAAAATGACATTGCTGTGCACAAGTTCAGAGTTTTTTTTGTTTCTTTGAACCTCTACAGGGTACAGAAATCACCTATGAAACTGTTAAAAGAAGCAGCTTGTTCACCTTTTGGTGACTTGCTAATTATAGTATAAATTACGAAAGAAAGAGCTCCAACAGTGGAGTTGCCAGTAAAACAATAGGAAATCCACCAGCAGAGCTGCTGTGTTTTTCTAAAGTGGCTTTGCTTAGGTGAAACGTTCAGAGGTGTCTTCTCTCCTGTAGAGTATTATCTCTTAATATTAATGGGATCAACAGGATCTTCTCAAACTCTTCTGTAGGGTTTAAGCTCTTTTGATCATCAGGATCCTCTTTCCAATAGAGTTTAAAGTGTTATGGTCAGTTGAATGTTTTCTCCCTCTTATAGAGTGTAAGCTCTCATGGTCAGTGGTGTCCTCACTCTCTCCTGTAGAGTGTAAGCTCTCATAATCAACCAGGTACTCTCTCTCCTTTAGAATGTTAGCTTTTATAGTCAGCTGGTTTCTCTCTCTCTTCTCTCCCTCGAGGTTTTTCTGAGCAATTACTAGCTTTCTAGTATTGAGATTACCATGATTTTTTGACGCTAATCAATTTTTTGGGGAAAAATTTGATGAAGTCGATGAATTTCAATATCAAAAAATCTTTTATATTTGGTTTTACATTTCTTAAAGGATTCTTTGAGTAGGATGAACCTTCCTGACTGTCTACGGTATGTGAGCAGGTAGGCCATAGGAAGCTGAATAAAATGATACCTTGATATTTGCGATCCGATGCTTATTCCAGAAAATCCACATTTTTCTTATATTTAAATGAGCTTTTCAGGCAATGAACACTGATCTGCATGAAAATCTGCATCCAGATGTCCTCTCAGTGCTCCTGTTCCATCTCACAGGCAGCCAATCTTGCAATATTGAAGGCAAAGTTCAGTTCTACTTGTTCTATGTTAGGCTGGTCTCACACTAGCATATTTTGATTAAAGCATTAGATGAAAGGTGGTAATTCGTGCGCTGCCGTCTGTCCGTTGGTTCCAAGAAATACAAGGAATCACAAGATGTTAAAAGCAATACCTTTAATGTCTAATTCTTACGCGTTTCGTGGTACTTCAGACCACTTCATCAGAGATCAACAAGGTTTAAAACCCTTACCACCTTTCATCTAATGCTTTAATCGGTTTCCCTTGGGCGGAGTGCTGCAAGCCGGCTTATGCTTCAATAGTTGTTGTGACTTCACAACAACATAAGGTTAGTGCAACAGCACACAATACAACACCCCGGTTACACCCGGATAAGACCCTATGTGCGCTTTTCTACTTTCCTTCTAGTTTTCACTAGCATATTTTGGAATCCGGAGGTATACCCCTAGATTTCCCTGCAATGATGAAGCTGGATGCACCCATGGGAGCATCTGTTTGCATATTTTACAGGGATCCGGTGGATGGTAAATGACATGCACTCTAGGGGGTGTGTCATTTAGAACTGCATTCTGCACATGAAGCATAAAGAAGCTGCAGTATTACCTATCAGATACTGGAGCACCTATCTATACGGCCACAATAAGCCATACACTCCATAGAGCTGGCCTTTATGGAGGAGTGGCCAAAAAAAGCCTTCACATAAAGCCAAAAATTGGAAAGCTCATTTTGAGTTTGCCAAAAGACTTGTCAGAGACTCTTCAAATGTATGTAGTAAGGTGCTGTGGTCAAATGAGTCCAAAATTTACTTTTAGGCCACCAAGCTATATGATATGCCTGGTGCCAAACCAACACATCTCATCACCCAAGAACAGAATCCCCACAGTAAAACATTGTGGTGTCAGCATCATGCTGTGTGTTTCTCGGCAGTATGGACTGGGAAAATGGTTCAAGTCACAATAAGTCATCCACTCTAGAGCTACCTTTTACTTTTACTTAAGCCAAAAATTGGAATGCTCATTTTGATTTTACAAAAAGACATGGTAGACTTCCCAAATGTATAGAGGGAGGTCCTGTGGTCATATGAGACCAAATTTTTTTAGGCCTCCAAATTATATGCTTTCTCTGGTGCCACACCAATGCAGCTCATCACCATTAAGAACCCACAATGAAATATGTTGGTGGAAGCATCATGCTGTGGGGATGTTTTGACATCAGCAGAGACAGGGAAAATGGTTGAACAGAAGATGGATGGTGTGAAATACAGGGATATTCTTAAGCAAAACCTGTTTCAGTATGTTAGTGATTTGAGACTGGAATAAAGGTTCACCTTCCAACAAGGCAGTGACGCGACACATACTGATAAAGCAACACACAGGTGGTTTAAGCTGAAATGTGCAAATGTATTGGGATAGTCAAAGGTCACACCTTAATCCAGTTGAGAATTTGTGGTCAGACCAGAAAATTGCTGTTCACCAGAATCAACTATCTAACTTGAAAGAACTGGTTCAGTTTTGCCTTGGGGAATAGGCAGAAATCCCAGTGGTCAGAAGTGGAAAGCTCATAGCAGCTTGAATTTATAATTACTACAAAAGGAAGCTCTACAAAGGACTGACTTTAGGGGAGTAAACATTTGTACACACTGATGTTTTCAGTTATTTTCTCCTATTTGTTGTTTCCTTCACAATAAAAAAGAAAAACAAATGTTCACAGTTGTAGGCACGTTCTGTGCATAAACTGATGTAAACCCTCAACTAAAACAGTGACATTCCAGGTTGTGATGTAGCAAAACATAAAAATGTCATATATATATTCGCAAGGCACTCTAGATACAAACACTTTTGCTATTTACATTTAATTAAATTCTCTACTCATCCTTGATACATTAACACTTTGCTTTTGTATACAGCTAATTGTCAAGGTGACCATCCACCCCAGCGATCTAACAGCGGTGGCTGAATATTCAAAGCGCTTACAAGCTCTTTTCTATTGAGCTTTAAAACAAGTTAGACAGCAGCATCTTGGGCAAAAAGCTGTAAATAAATGAAAAAATAAGTAAGTTTCTAAAGAAATGCTGCAAGTTTTAATACACAGTAAATTGCAAAATTGCGTATTTTTGGAAGCACTAATTCAACCTCACTCATAAGTAAGGCTGAGCGTAACTCTTAAGATTCCCAAAAGTCTACGTGGTGTAGGAGCAAATCAATACTAATGTAATCTTTGAAATGTCTGAGTTTTTCGTTTCTGATTTAAAATGTTTAATTGTTGTATCGACAAGGTTTTTTTTGCTTGCACAAAAGAACATTTTATCATGTTTTTCATATTTTTAACTTAAACCAACAAATGCCAATAAAAATAATTTCTAGTCAAACTGGGTGGAGCACAGGATTTTCACCTTGCCCTTCCACTATGCGGAAATCCATAATTTTATCTACTGGCAGTGCACATTGTGCTAGCTTGTTGAATGGGTCACTAAAGGTTTAACCAGTTGATGTGTTTGTTTCCATAATGATTTTTACTGGCAATTGACCAAATAATTAGGAGAAGAAGAATGGCCCCTAACTTGGCTCTAGGAGTATTTTCTTTATGTACGATATTCTAAATTATCGACTGTATTCTTCTCACAAAGATAATCAAAATGTCTCATTTTACATATGTATTAAAACCAAGTGGTGGAATTATGTGTCAAGAAGATTTACATAATAATAAGAAAAAGGAGAACAACTGAGTATTTCATATTTTTACAAATGATAATATTTCACATTATTTTATAGGCTCTAATGCAACTCACAGTCAATTTCAGAGGAAGGCAATTAATCTCTAATGGTACCTTTACACGCCGCTACCGAAAGGTAGAAACCGGCAGGTGTCGGAGACAATTGTACCTTTTACCTTCAAAACACCGCGAGGTTGCGGCGTGTAATTCAGGTAGCACCTTACTGTCTCTTTGGATACCTGTCTTTCAACCGTGCTCAAAAACAAGCAGGTATAAACCCTATGGTATCGGCGTGTAATCGGGACACAGGTACGGTATTTGACTTACCTGGGGCGTGCTACAACGTCATGTATAGCACGCCCCATCAGCTATCATTGGTGGGGGCTACTGTGTACCCATTGGCTGTCCCTTTACAGGGTGGCATTTAACGAGATGACCAGTCACTACACATTTGCTATAGCGCCATGTATTAGCCAGCCTCCCTGCGCTGGCTGGCCAATCATGATATTGCATTGTCCAATCACCGTACGAGCGCCGCGTAATACACCACTCTGTCACACCTATGTAGTTACGGTGCACAATATGTACGCCCAGATTCCCTTGTGGTGGCGGCGTGTAAATCAGGGAAGGTGCTCCACAGAAGGTAACCAGCGGCACCTGTCGGCACTTACAGGGATCGAAAATACCTTCTGTGGAGCACCTTGTGGCGGCGTGTAAATACGGTATCAGGTACCGTTAGGAACCGTTGAAAACAAGCGCGTGCACGTGCGGTGCCTACCTGTTGCTACCTTCGGTAGCGGCGTGTAAAGGTACCATTATAGACTATTATACCTATGGTAAAGCTTAAGTCTAGGACCACAATGCTGACCGGTGATCCAGCATAGTGCCCATTAAAGTAGATATACCGGTATAAAAAAATTGATACTAATAACCAAACTCAATAGTGTAAACCTTATTATAAACCTTTGAAAAAATTGCTAGTAAATTGAATAAATCCTATCTGCTTTCAGATATTTCTAATATATTTTGCAAGATAGTTGCTAGACTTCCTAGGTAAGGACTTTAAAGGGCTATTTCCAGGGTGATTTAACGCTCCCAGTAGCAACTTAAGAGCAGCTGTTCCCCATTGGGAAAGAAATGAGACCAAAAAATCTTGGAAAATGAGCTAGTTTTAGAAAGGATGCTGGACTGTGAATTCTTAAGGGGATTGTGCATGACATAACAAATGATTACCGTATATACTCGTGTATAAGCCGACCCGTGTATAAGCCGACCCCCCCTACTTTTGCCCCAAAAATCTGGAAAAACCTATTGACTCGTGTATAAGCCGAGGGTGGACCCCAGCACAGGTATACAGCCCCCAGCAGTGTGGTATACAGGCCTCCCCAGTGGTAGTATATAGCAGCCCCAGTGGTAGTATACAGCAGCCCCAGTGGTAGTATACAGCAGCCCCAGTGGTAGTATACAGCAGGCCCCCAGGGGTACATATAGCAGCCCCCAGGAGGTACCCAGCAGCCCCCTGGGGGTACCCAGCAGCCCCCAGGGGGTACACAGCAGCCCCCAGGGGGTACACAGCAGCCCCCTGGGGGTCCCCAGCAGCCCCCAGGGGGTACACAGCAGCCCCCTGGGGGTCCCCAGCAGCCCCCTGGGGGTCCCCAGCAGCCCCCAGGAGGTCCCCAGCAGCCCCCAGGGGTACCCAGCAGCCCCCTGGGGGTCCCCAGCAGCCCCCAGGGGGTACACAGCAGCCCCCTGGGGGTCCCCAGCAGCCCCCTGGGGGTCCCCAGCAGCCCCCAGGAGGTCCCCAGCAGCCCCCAGGGGGTACCCAGCAGCCCCCTGGGGGTCCCCAGCAGCCCCCAAATGCTGGCACTCGCCCCCCCTTGCAAGGGCCCCCCCCGCTTCTCTTACCATTCCGGACTTCTGATCCGCGCCGCTCCTCGGCGCTCCTCGCTGCTCCGTCCGTCCGTCTTCTACATCCGGGATCCCCGGCGCAATAACGTCATATGCCTGCGACGGCCAGAGATCCCGGATGTAGCAGATGGACGGAGCAGCGAGGAGCACCGAGGAGCGGCGCGGATCAGAAGTCCGGAATGGTAATATAACCATCCGGGATGGGGGGGCCCTTACAAGGGGGGGGCGAGTGCCAGCATTTGGGGGCTATATGCACTGCTTCCCCCTGCCGCTGATTGACAGGGGGAAGCAGTGCATATTTAATGAGCGGCCCCACGTGACGGGGCCGCTCATACAGCTGCCTCCCCCCGCCTCCTGCAGCCCCCACAGCCCCGGACACAGCCCCCCCCGTATTGACTCGTGTATAAGCCGAAGGGGAGACTTTTCAGCCCAAATTTTGGGCTGAAAAACTTGGCTTATACACGAGTATATACGGTACCTACATGTAGGGTAGGTCATCAATATGAGATCGGCGGGTGTTCAATACCAATCACCTTCACTAACGAGCTGAAATCTGCTCTGTCAGAGGCTGAATATAAGCAATATATGGGGCAGAAGACGACAGCCCTATTAACTGATTTATGGCCAATGTTGACTACTGCTCTTTATCTCTCATTCAAGTGCCCTCACTGGTTTTATGCTGATGATTTATTCTAAGGATAGGCATTCAGTTGTTAAGTCCCAGACAACCCCTTTAACAATGTTTTGGGATATTAATAGGAAAGCTTTAAGTCTGTCTTTATCTATAATGTCTAAGTTAATATAAGTTACCGTATGTTTTAGATGTTTGTAGCTATCTAATATATAAAGCTGAATGTGTGTGTGTGTGTATGTGTGTGTGTGTGTATATCCGGGATTGGCATCTACACCGTCGCAACTACAGCCGCAAAATTTTGCACATTCACACATCTGGACCCCAAGAGCGTCATAGGCTATGTTGTGAGGCGAAATTTTAACCCTGCGCGTTCCAGTTCACCAAACAATTTTGGCTCTATCTACATAATGGGGAAAAAGAGAAAGGAAACGTGTGGGAGGAAAATTGACAGCTGTCAGCTACAGCTACAAAAATTTGCGCAGTCACACGTCTGGACCCGGGAACGTCATAGTCTATGTTGTGAGGCGAAAATTTTAACCCTGCGCGTTCCAGTTCACCAAACAATTTTGCCCCTATCTACATAATGGGGAAAAAGTGAATGGTAAAGTGTTGGAGGAAAATCGACAGCTGTCAGCTATAGAGACAAAATTTTGCACAGTCACACGTCTGGACCCCGGGAGCGTCATAGGCTATGTTGTGAGGCAAAATTTTAACCCCGCGCATTCCAATTCACCAAACAATTTTGCCCCTATCTACATAATGGGGAAAAAGTGACAGTTACCAGTTGACTGTTGTGAATGAGAGGGGCTTAATGATAGCACCAAAGACTAACAGCACATACCAGCATATAGTCACTAAGGTGGGGCCCTAACATGGGATATTCATCATGCACAAGGGACATGTATACACACCACACGCACACAAGAGTAACAGCAAGTGTATAGTCGCTAAAGAGCAGCCCCAACATTGGATACTCACCACGCACCCGAACAAACACACACACACCACAAAGAGACACACACAACACAGAGACACACACACACCCCAAGAGGACACACACACACACCACAAAGAAACACACAAAACACAGACACACACACCACACAGACCCCCCCCACAGGGACACACACACATAGCCACCCTATAGGGACACATGCACTCACCCCACAGGGACACACACACCACAAAGAGACACACACACACCAGACAGACCCCCCCACAGGGACACACACACATACACACCCTATAGGGACACATGCACTCACCCCTCAGGGACACACACACACCTCAAAGAGACACACAACACAGAGACACATACACCCCACACAGACCCCCCCCACAGGGACACACACACATACACACCCTATAGGGACACATGCACTCACCCCACAGGGACTCACACACACAACACAAAGAAACACACACATACACCACACAGACCCCCCCACAGGGACACACACACACATACACACCCTATAGGGACACATGCACTCACCCCACAGGGACACACACACACACCACAAAGAACACACACAAACAGAGACACACACCACACAGACCCCCCCCCCCACAACAGGGACACACACAGCACACTACACCTTTAGGGGCACATGCACTCACCCCACAGGGACACACACACCACAAAGAGAACACACAGCAGAGACACACACCACACAGACCCCCCACAGGGACACACACATACAAACCCTAGGGACACACACACCACACAGACAGACACAGATGTGCACAAATCACCTCACACAACTCGCCTCATACGTGTGCTATCTTTATATTTCAAACATAAACATCTGATTAAAAACAGCCAATGTGCAACACATGTACCATATAGGGAATTAAGGCAGATGTCAGTCACATGAGCTGTCTATTATGTGTATGTGTGAGGTAACATATACTGCCCGGCCAGAGGGAGGGTTTACTGTTGGCTGGAGATTTATTAGGCTGCCTATAGCAACCAACCACAGCTCAGCTTCTATTTTCCTACAGGTCATTAATATGACATATTCAAATTCTATTTTGTTATAGCTAACAGCAGTTATTTATTAACCCGGGCGTAGCCGGGTACTACAGCTAGTTCATTTATAAAACAAATCAATTGTACTTATGTACGGAGTTCCTATGGTGTTTGCTGGTTATATATGGTTTTTTTGAGGAGGTGTAAAAAATTTGGCGTTCTAACATAATTTTTAGTATTACTTTGTCTGAGGAGTTTACATTTAAAAATGCAATAATGCTTGTTAAGTATTCATAATTGGAGCAGTTAATTGTAATCACAAGTTAGTTCATCTTAAATAAGCCCTCCCATGAAGGTGTTTATTTATTAAATCTGTATATGCTTTTATGTATGGTAGTGCTTGCTTGTGTTTATATACTCAACTACCACCTGCTTCTCAGGTATCCAATGCCATTTTGCTCCTTTCTTCAGTGATATCATCACTCTTCAGACTGTTCTATGGAAGCTGGAAGTCTCCATTACAATGTAAGTCTTTAGAGTCTCAATCTAGCTTTCCATACACTTACATTCTAAGAACCACTTCCAGGTCATGCAGCTTGATTAGTCTGAAGAGTAGTGCAATCACTCAGAAAAGAAGAGCAGTGGAGCTAGATACCAAAGAAGGTGGAGATAGATGAGTATTTTAACAAATACACTCTATACTACATACACAAATACACACATACACAGATTGAGTAAATAAAAAACTCCATGGGAGGGCTACTTTAAGACTTTTCCTTACAAAAACAATTTAGGCATATTAAAAAAAGCTTCAATCCATGACTGTGCTTCAATTCTTAAAATGTTGGCAATGCCTCCTGAGTTGTATTAAGGATTTATAAATGATTTCCAGCTCCTGCGATTATAAGTTTTTAATGGATAGCTTTGTTACACGTTCAAATTGTTGGGGAGATTAACAAAACATGGACATAAGCTTTACTGCAAAATAAATCAATTAGTAATTTACCAGCAGATTATTTCCTGTATTTCTGATTTATGCTTTTAAAGTTTTGGATAAAATTATTACATTCTGTATTAGAGTTTCATTGGATTGTGGAACATAACCCATGGAGTTCAGGTATATGCGATATAGATAAGGCAGCACTCACCGGTCCAGATAATACGCTAGTCTTAACTATATTGTGAGTTACAAGTTTTTCGGACGAAGTACCTTTGGGTCCGCGTTGCTGCCAGGAAGATATAGACACACCAACGACACTGGACGTCTGGGTACTGGTGATATAGATTTATTTTCCGACGCGTTTCAGAGCCACATGCCGAGCTCCTTCCTCAGGGAAGTAGCTCGGTATGTGGCTCTGAAACGCGTCGGAAAATAAATCTATATCACCAGTACCCAGACGTCCAGTGTCGTTGGTGTGTCTATATCTTCCTGGCAACAACGCGGACCCAAAGGTATTTCGTCCGAAAAACTTGTGATTGAAGAACTACAGCAACCTGTGTAAGTACAGTCCCTGCAGCAGCTGCATCTTTTGAGCGATTACGCTGATTGTGTGCTACACAACCACACCAGGTGAGCAATTCTAATATTACCACATTACACCTGTCTATAAAGGATAAGACCCAATTTGCGCATTCTCAACCCTTTAGTTAATTAATATTGTGGTCATCACACTTACATCATGGGGTTGCAAGGGGAGAATAGGGCATCCTCAAAACAATGGCCATTTCGCTCCTCCCAGTGGCACTTCAACAGGTTATATTACTCAGTATACTCACTAGTATAACCCGTTGAAGCGCCACTGGGAGGCGCAAAACGGCCATTGTTTTGAGGATCCCCCATCCTCCCCCCGCATCCCCATGATGTAAGTGTGATGACCGCAATATAATGAAGACAACGTTTTAAACGTTTTATCTGGACCGGTGAGTGCTGCCTTATCTATATCGCGTATACCGGAAGTGCACCTCTAACCCAGGAATTGTGCACCACCAAGTCCTAGAGGACTCCTGTAGGAGCGTTGGCATGGAAGCCAGCAAGCGGTGTTACTTGTGCTCTTCCTGAATGCTCTCCCAGATGCGGACTCCGAAAATGAGTAATTGATGGATGGTGGTGCCTGGCAGTCCTGGGAAAACTCGTAACCCATGAAGTTCACACACTCCACAGTTAAAACAACTTTCATGCAGCTTATAAGTAACTATTGAGAGGTCTCTAATTCTATTATAATCCAATTGAATCATGATTTAACATTCTATTAAGGTTCTTCTCAAATATTCTTAAGTACTATTTTCAAGCATGTTGACTCCTAATGAAAGCTATAAGTAAACATGTTGACCACTTTGAAAAGAGAAAAAGAGTAACATTGTGAAATTGCCTTAACAGCGAAGAAGGAGAAAAATGCTACTAATAATATGATGACATCTCTATATTTCTTACTTAGACAGATCTGTGACTCCAAAAAAGAAAGAAATTACGAGAGTTCAAAGAATGACAACTTGGTGTGGGCAAATTATTCATCCAGGCTTTCCAATAGGGCTTGCATTGTTCCTTACATTCAGAAACTATGACCACTTGATTCATTTGCAGTAAGATACAATGGGTCAATTCAGTATTTTGCTATTTTCTTTGAGAAGCTAAAAGGCAGATGGAATCATATAGTGCAGATGATGTGATGGGAACACACTAAACTAAAATTTGATTTGGCAGCTTTTGGTCATTTTCATATACTATGAAGACATGCCTGATTTCAGTAACTGTAGGTGCTTTCCTACGGTTCAAAGCAGATTCTGAAGGTCACAGTCATTCTTTGGTAATCATATTCTATTTGATGGAACAAAACAACTACAAATGTCAAAAACTAAAATATAAAACATACAGTTTGACACTGTTAGGCCTCTTTCACATCAGCGGTTTTCGCTGATCGCGGCAGTTGCGGTGAAAAAACCGCAACTGCCGCGATTACCGCATAACGGCCGTACTTGCGGTTCACTTGCGGCAAGCCCCATACAATGTCTATGGGGCTTGTGGTAAGTGTGCGGCAGGTGCGGCAAGTGCGGTTTCATAGACATTGTATGGGGCTTGCCGCAAGTGAACCGCAAATGCGGCCGTTATGCAGTAATCGCGGCAGTTGCGTTTTTTTCACCGCAACTGCTGCGATCAGCGAAAACCGCTGATGTGAAAGCAGCCTTGGAAAGTATTTGATAAATCGTAAACTATGAAGAATGAGTTTACTTCTAAGTGGACATCAATTTTCATTACATCTAGAGACAGCCCCAAGTTAGTATCATTGTTATAGCTATTACTATTTCCTTTGGACCCTTTAAGTCACTTAAGATATTTAACTGTATTACTCGACGTTCAGATATTTGGTGAAGTTGATTATGAGTTACTATACGTAATAGTTGAATAACAGGTTGTATCACATGCAGATGCATCATGAGGAATTTTGTAAGAGGAATGTCAAGTTTATTTTTTGCTTTTCATTTCATCATGAGGATAAACTGTCCTTTACATCATGTATAGAATCCTTTGTCTTTTAAATCTTTATATTTACCAAACCTACTGTGATATGTAAGGGCTAAACTACAATTTTGGCATTCTGGTAATACCGTATTTCTTTTTTAAAGGATCAATGAATACAAAATATTTCAGTAATATTTTTAATCTTAAAAGCAATGCAAAGTAAACTGTCGCGTAAATAGAGTATACTCATGTTAACCAATGTCCTTTGATCCTGATCTGGCACTGATTCAGTTTAAAAAGACATACATATACACATTTTTCTGAGCCTAGATAAGAATACTTTATGGCTATATGTCCAACTTTTCCCATTTTCTCCTATGTGGCGAATTGACAAGCCACATTGGAATTGAAAGTTTCCATTAAGTGCAATTGTCTTCTGGGAGCAGGAAGAGAAGGATGTGGGGGGATGGGACAAAATGTTCTAATAAAAAAACTACTGTTTTTCCTTCATTCACTACTATGTGTCAACCTCAAAAGGGTCAACTTCTCAAGGGACATGCTTATGTAGAACTTTAGCTACCTCTATTCACTACAATGTAGAACATGATGATGGACAATCTCACCAGACAATCAAAATAGCCATATTTTTACCAATCCATTCTTTGATCATTAAAAAAAATAGTTTTTAGGTAGAGGTTTGGAGGTGAAGAATCCAGTATTATTTAGTGCTCTAAAAGGGATCATTGTTCTTTGCGCTGATTTCGAAATGCCTCTTGTCACTCCTATGGGGGTTATTTGCCATCTCTGATTCCTGGCCCCTAAGATTGGAATTGGGCACACTGCCCCCACATGGAGGGAAGTCTTTAGGCCAGTGGACCTAACATGAATGTGTTATCTGAGACTTTTGGGCTTACAGACCTCATCTGTATCCTCTATGTATCCTTTTTACAGTTCCTCCTATTGTGGGCACTATATGTTAGTAGGCCTGTGTAGTTTTTGCTGTGGCTCACGATGTTAGCACAACCCCAGCAATTTGACCATTAGCCTCTCCGTTACTACAGAGATGCCTTCAGAGATGCTGGCATTGTGGTTTGATGGGCAATCGCAGTGACTGTTTGGGACCAGCCAGTGAGATTGACGTTGACTTAGGACTCGCCTCTAGTAATGATGCAATTGTGATCACCATCATCATCAGTGCGACTGATGGGATATAGATGGGTGGCCCAGCTGGTTGGTCTATTTTATGCCAACAGTCACTACCTGAGACCAGCCCATGGCAGTTGTGCGGACTCAGGTACCACCATCAGCAATGACAAAATTACCACCCACGGTTGTTTGATACGTCATGGGACGTGAATGGCCGGTCGGGTCAGTCTTTCTACGTTACATGAGTGACATCATCATTGTCACTAGGATAACAAACCCCGGAGGAATCTTAAGATTTTACCTGGGCCTACTTCATATTCATGCTCAGCCCCACTAATTTTGTCATGCAAATCTCAATCACTATGGAGTCACCATGGAGTCACCTTATTTTCTAGATCCTTGGATAGTATTGGGTGCTGTGATTAAGCCCCAGCCAGGAAATGAGGTGAGATGCCCAGCAACAAGAGCCATAACTTCACACACTAACAAATAGAAAAGGATTCCCACAAACATAATGTAATGTTTCACTGTCAAACATAATTTAAGTGATATTTAAAATGTTATCTTATCTTTTGTTGTTTTTATTATTATTATTATTATTATTATTAATAAAATATAATGCAGGTGATGCAACACTTTGCACACCAGATAGGGTGTACCTGTCATTACCGGAATTTTGTCCATTTATGATCATATGGTACATTTTTTGCATAATCTTTTTATATCTTTTTGCTCCTAGCATATGCACTTGTCTGATGAACCATCATTACTGATAAAAAAATGCTCCTACATAGAGCATACAATTTAAAGGAAAACTAATCCGCCTGTAACTGATATCATATTCTAATTCCTCCCTCTAAACTCTCTCTATTGATGTATTTCTTTTATTTATATTCCCCCCTATCTTCTGTAAACTGCAAATAAAGAGATTCATTCCATCTGTCAATCACAGTGAGTGTGATCCACTTAGTTCTCTGCTATCCATTCCCCATGCATGAATATGAATGTCACATCACATCACAGGAGATCAGTGGGGGGGCTGTATTCTCCTTTTTGCTCTCTGTGTGCAGCATCACAATAGGTGGGTGCTCTGGACAAAACCGGACAGAAACAAATCCGGTGAGATCCAGATGACATATAATGGTTGTCTATGGTGCCGGATCCAGGAAAAAAAAGGATTATTTCCCGGATCCGGTATTAGTTACTGAGCATGCTCAGGACAAATGTAAAGCTCCTCCCTGCCTAATTTCTGTTCCGGATCTCTCCCTTTCTCTCTCTCCGGACTGACATTACCATTACTTCCTATGGCTGGAGAAATTCATAATGCATTTGTATGGAGAAAACGGATCTTTCAAAAAGCAGGATTCGGGAGCTTAAGTGCCATCCGTTTACACACATCCGTTCCTGTCCGTGTGGTCCTGCAAAAAGCATGATCCACACGGACATGCTAAAAACGTGATGTGAAGGGGGCCTTACAACATTGCCTCTGAGAATCTCTAAAGTAACAATGGTTTTGTTTACCTTTAGTAGGATGTATATTATTCCACTGATCTGGGAGTTGAATCAATTCAGAGTACTATTTCCAGCTTTGAATAACTACTCCCTCTATATACTGTATATGTCATTCCTAGAAAGCCTAAATTTCTTGTAAAGATCATAAATACTTCCAAGAAAAACACTTATTTTGCGTGAAGGATATTAATACCTTTATGACCTACTCCTCGTTTGTATCCTTGTTCTACAGCATATATGACATAACTTGACATATAGTACGGTACATCACTTACATTACAATAAAATGTTTATATGCTTTAAATGAACCAAGAAAGCGACACTTTTTTGGTTTAAAAAAAAAAGGAATTGCAACATTTATAGGTTTTCTCACCATCTGTCAGCTGTTAAAAATGAGCATTTACATATGATGTCATTCATTTATTTGCCAATTAGAGGGTGGCGTGCAGCAAAATGGACTTATTATTGCACTGTAAAACCTGACAATCCTGCTTCCATTTACAGCCTTTTGTTATTACTACTAAGCAAGAAACCTGTGTTGTCTACATATGTATTTACTCACAGTAAATCCATTTTAATTAATCAGAGTGTATGGACAGTCTAAGGTAAATTAAGTCAGCTCTACAATGACTTTCATTAAACAAGTTTTTTTTTATATTTTATTCTACAGAATAGAAGATTACTATATATAGAGTTATCTTTTCAAATTAATGAATATCATGTTTTTAGCTTTAAAATTATTTATTTTACGTTTTAGATTAAATATAACATAGTATACACTATGGCATCATTTTACCAACCCGATTATGCCAGAATTCTGGCCTAATTCACTTTGAAAAGTTGTAACATTTCTGCACAATACAGAGCTGCACAAAAAAATGTAATGACTTTTGGCATTTCTACGCCAGTTTCTCCCTCCTCCATCAAAATTGGAAGAGCTGGGTTGAGTAGAGGGCAGAAAGGGAATGTGATGCCACGGCTCATCTAATATATTCAGGTCAGGACTTTTTATCTTACTCCAGTCTAGAAGAGTAAGGCTAGGGTCAGACCTGTGTCTGCCCTAAGCTTCATGAATCCGTTTAAAACTTTGTGGCAGGAGCAGTGCATAGTGTTAACGGAATGTAAAGCTACGTGCTGCCTGCCTATGCATCTCTATGGCTACATGATGCTTACCGCAGCCGCCGGCTCCACAGAGAATCCCCGGATATGTGCTTATGCAGAGCAAACAGGAAAAGGCTGCAAACCGTGTTTCCTGTGCGCTCTGCAATAGCACATATCTGGGGCTTGTATGTGGAGCTGCCAACAGCGCGAAGCTTCAGGTTGCCATAGGGATACATAGACAGGCGGTCCATAGCATTACATGCTGATAACGCTATGCACTCAGCCTGAGAATTTCTAAGTTTTTGATGGAATTCATCAGGTTTTGTGTGCCAAAACCAGGAGTGAAACTAGCAGAGAAAAAGTATAATTAAAAGATTGACACTTGTTCTGGATTTTGGAGACACTCCTAGTTTTGGCACACAAAACATGATGAACACTGATCAGGGAAAAACTGCAGTGTGAAGCCAGCTTTAGGCTCAGAACAGGTGAGTGGAGGCACACGGGCGTGTGACTCGCGCAAGTGCAATGCGAGAAAAACTTGCATTTCACTCAGATCAGTATCAGTAAATGATACTGGTCATATTAGTGGGATTTGAATGCACTTAACTCGCATTGCGAGGGAAATGCGAGTTCAATCGCAGCATGCCCATAGAAGTGGATTAGAGGCAAAAAATCTGCAGGTAAAACATGGAAATGCACTATAAACAGATGCAATCCATACATGATTTTATAAATAAAGTTTGTCAAACTTAAATACCAGGAAGTATCAAAAACATAAGCTTTTTAATTTAAAGCATGACATATCAAAATGAGACAAAAACCAGAGTCAAAAGCACTGTAAAAAGGATATAAAACCCCCTGCAAATGCAAGCAGACTCATTCAGCTAAGGCCATGTGCACATGTAGTATTTGTTGAGTTTTTTACCTCAGTATTTCTAAGTCACAACCAAGCGAAGAACAATTGGAGGAAAAGTATAATAGAAACATGAGCACCTCTTCTATATTTTTTGCCCACTCTTGGTATTGGCTTACAAATACTGAAGTAGAAAACTCACCAAAAACTGAAAGTATGCACATGGCCTAAGTGTATGTTCTCACGGCCCGGAGGAGCTGCATCTTAGATGCAGCTCCTCCTGACCTGAGGGAACCCGCGGGTGGCTGCAGGGAAACTGCATCTGCCCTGTACTCACCATCTGCGGTGGGTGTAGAGTGGCTTCTCCCTGAATTCACCCAATGGGAGCTGCTTCCAACTCCGCAGAATGAAATGAACATGATGCGGAGGAGTGGACGTCCGCATGGCAGCTATCAAAACGCGGTCGGGGACAGCATAGTGAGGATGGGATTTCTTGAAATATGTCGTTTAATCCTAAAACCCCTTTTGCTTTTGTCTTTATAATCCATCTGGCTTCTTTTGTCAAAAGTCTTTTATGAGTGTCACCGCCACGTTCGGTGGGTCTTACCGCTTCTAAAGCCATAAAAGACAATACATCTGGGTTGTCGGCCTGTTCTTCTTGCACGTGTTTAATTAACCTAGTTGAACCTTTGCTGGTAAGCACAGATTTATAATGCTCTTTGAAATGACCATAAAGGGACCATATCATTTTCCCAATATAGTATTGCTTGCATGGACAGAATATGATGTATACTACCCATTTCGTTCTGCAAGATATAAAAGAACTGTGTGTAATTTTTCTCCAATTTTAACTGGGTTTTCAATATTTTGATATATGCAATACAGTAATTCTTACATTGGAAATTTCCTTTTGGGGAGTCCCTTTCTAATAAGGTACATTCTTTTTTGGTAAGTTTTATGCGATTACTGACTAATAGATCTTTAATATTTTTACATCGTCTATGCGTAACTAAAGGAGTCCAATATTCAGGTGAGCTCAGTTCGCTATCTAATTCTAAATCATGCCCATGTCTGGCGATGGTAGATTTAATTTGATGGAACATTGGGCCATATTTAAAATGAAAGATACTTTTTTTTATCTTTTTTTTTTACTACTAGGATTTTTCTCAGAAACTGCATTTTTATTCTCCAAATTTATATTCTCCAGAGCCCGTCTTTTTGCATTAACAATAAAAGTTTTTGGGTAGCCTCTTTTTAAAGAAATATTTTCAAGGGCTTTCATCTGTCTATAGTATTAGTGTCATTATTAACCTGTTTTGTTCTTAAAAACTGGCTATAAGGTATAGCCAGTTTTGTAAAAAATGGGTGAGCACTATTAAAATGTTAGTAAGAGTTGGTGGCTGTAGGTTTTTTGTAAAGAGAGTCCTTAAAATTTTGCCCTGAAATTTCCTCATTTATTACTGGCTGTGATGTATGGCAGGCGTAGCCTGCTGTAAGGAGAGGATCTGACATCAGACGCCAAGACCCGAAGAGGCACCGACTTGGTGCGAAATGGTGGACCATTGTCCTCCCTCCCCCCCTGCACATGTAATGAAAATAGTGGAATAAAAAAATACAAGACTGAAAACTTGTCTAAGGGTGAGTGCCGCTCATTTCATCTCTTTTCTTTGCTTATATACATGTACTGCCTGATCTGAGCAACGCCCTGACACCAGGATCCCTGTTTTCCTCCACGGCTGGTTGACTCCACGATTTATTGCAGTGAGAGGTGGCACCGTAAATCAAGCTGTAGTGCCCGGGACTTTCTGTGTTTTTTTGGATTTCTGTAAATCGCATCCAATGTACAGCAAGCACGCTACGTCCATAACATTATGCCAACTGATCATAGGAACACAGTCTTAGACTAGGGTCACACTTGGAGGGTGACCCACGTTTCCTGGATCCACTAAAAGCGTAGCCCAGTCTGCTGTAATGGCTAGAGTTAATGTCGCTCGCTGCCCGGCAACGCTGCTCCATAGTAACCTGTAGTTTACCTTGGATGCGGACACACACAGAGCCCCAGGAAGTGCGCTTTAGCAGAACGTTGCAGACGTTTTCCTGTGCGCTCAGCTAAAGGGCACTTCCTGGGGCTCTGTGTGTGGCCGCATCAAAGGTAAACTACGGTTTTCTATGGAGCAGCATTGCCGGGCAGCGAGCGACATTAAAGCTAGCCATTACAGCAGACTGGGCTAAGCGTTTAGCAGATCCGGGAAACATGGGTCACCCTCCAAGTGTGACCCTAGCCTTACAAGAAAAGGTGGGAAAAAAACATAAAATAAAAAAATATCAGCTATTCCCAAAGAGGTTAATATATTGTATTTTTCTATTGGTGGTTTCAGTGCTGATACTGGAAACCCGCATATGCTGTATATCTATTAGGCGTAACAGAGGTTTGACATGTTCTATTAGAACATTACTGCAAGACATAAATGGTGCCAGCATATTCACCTTCCGGCTGATATTGTTTTAACTTTTAAGTGTCTTGTTTTCAGCCAGAATAAAATTTAATATTATGTGTAATATTGCTCGCAGCTATTTTTTCACAGGATTAAATGGCTTGATGAGAAAAGCAAAGAATGATGTTTTTCCTAATGCCTTCAGTTTTAGACAGCCACATTGCTTACAGGCTTCAATCACAGGCATAATATACATGCTTCTGTAAGGTTTAAGTGCTTTGAACATTATTGATTGGATTAAATCACTCAGCTCTGTAAACAAGACTATATAAAATGAAAATTGTTTCATCTGCAGGTTTGCATGTAAATTGTAAGTTATTTGCATATAAATTATCTACGTTATACTAGTAAAGAAATAAAGATTAAGACTCACAGACATTCCTAAAAAGAGGTGAACCACCTACTACATGCCCTTAATGTGCTTCCAATTTTATACAAAGGTGACAACAAATTGTAAGGTTTGTATAGCAAAACATGGATCTTGGCAGAAGGCACAACTGTATGACAGTCTGTATTGTGCAATGTAAACTCAGACTATAGACGACCAGATAAAGATATTTGATATTCTAGGAAAACTGCAGATAGATCAATTTCTAATCAATATCAAACAGAGTTATTACATTTAAAGAGGACCTGTCACCCCTTGGTGCTTTCAAAAGTGAAAACACCACTAAATGCAGCGTGTCTGCTGCATTCAGGGAAGCTGTATACTAAGGTTCTAGACCTCCTGTACACCGAAAAAAACACTTTGCAAACTTTACAGTTAAGAGGTCCCATGGGTCGGGTCTGGTTAAGTGGTCCTCGCCGCTGGAACAGTCCTCCTTGCCTTATCCTTGTGTGTTCCACCCCCTCTATGTGTCTGCTACGGCCTCCTCTTCTTGGTCTGCCCTCCTCTTCTGCTCCTGCTCCTTGTGATGTCACACAGGTGCACAGTGCTTGGGTGAGCGGGGCCCAGTGGCTGTATGCAACATAAGCATTAGCAGGGCGGCCTCTGTTGTGAAGTCACGCGCATGAGCCTTACAGTCGCTGGACCTCACTCACCCAAGCGCTGTGCACCTGTGTGACGTCACACGGAGCAGGAGCAGAAGAGGAGGGCAGACCCAGAAGAAGAGGAGGTGGCGGCAGACACATAGAGGGGGGCTGAACACACAAGGAGGAGGTAGGGAGGACTGTGCCAGCTGCAAGGACCTCTTAATCAGACCCGACCCAAGGGACCTCTTAATTGTATAGTTTGCAAAGTGTTTTTTTCGGGGTACAGGGGGCCTAGAGCATTAGTATACAGTTTCCCTGAATGCAACAGACACGCTTCATTCAGTGGTGCTTTCACTTTTGAAAGCAACAGGGAGGTGACAGGTCCTCTTTAAGGTAAAGTATAATATAATAATTGATGTCTGCAAACAAGAGAAGAAAATTTTTATAAACATATGGTTACAACTCAATATCATACTGTGAAGACTACTGGCCTTATTTAATGGACTCTTTACCTAACTAGAGTACTGCATGTTCACAGCAGACAAGAGACACTGTTGTTTTGCCAAACATAATATTTGCTTAAGTGTAACTTTATCTTCATGTGCTTATTAGTGATGGGCGAATCCTAAATTACTCGGAATCGCTTGACTCTAGCGAGTCCGAGCCCAGGACTCGCTACTCGTTGCGAGTCTAGCGAGTCCAATGTTAATGAATGGGGAAGCGAGTAATAGCGAGTAGTGTGAGATTTACAACTCGCAGATGTGTCTCGGAAGCTTCAGCCTGAAGCAATCCTAGCTTTGTCATTTATTTGCATTGCTCGTTTACTTTGTAAGTAATCGCTGACTCGCACAGATAAGAGTCCTGTCTCCTCTGTGCTGGCTGCCAGCTCCAGGGTCCTAGAGCCTGCCTGCTGCCTGATGTAGCAGTGCTGAGATTGTTCTCAGTCTGCTCAATCCCTGTGTACAGACATGAATGTCTGTGCACAGAGATGATGTAGCAGAGCTGAGATTGTTCTCAGTCTGCTCATTCCCTGTGCATAGAGATCTATATCTATACACAGGGGATGTAGCAGAGAGGACATCGCGTTTTGGACTGCGTCGGACGGAAGAGGATTTTTTTAATTAAAGATGGAGTCCCTAATGGCTTTTTTTTTTATTTCTAATAAAAAATTTTCTTTGTGTTGTGTTTTTTTTAAAACAATTTAATAGAAATTCATGGCGGTCATGTCTAATATTGGCGTGACCACCATAAATTTCGGGCTTAGGGCCAGCTGATAATACAAAGCTGGTATTAACCCCTTTATTACTCAGCGTGCTACCGCCACCAGGGCCGCTGGAAGAGCGGGGTTCAGCGCCAGAGGATGGCGCTTCAATGAACGCGCCATCTTCTGGGGCGGCTGCGGGCTGCAATTTGCAGCGGGGGGTGCCCAGAAAGCTTGGGCATCCCTGCGCTGCGGATTCCAGCCCCCAGCTGCTTAGCTGTACCTGGCTAGACATAGAAATTGCGCGGAGCCCCACGCATTTTTTTTAAATTATTTCATGAAATTCTGAGATTCTGACTCTGACTCTGAGACTCTGACTCTGAAATTCATGAAATAATAAAAAAAAAATGCGTGGGGCTCCGCGCAATTTCTATGTCTAGCCAGGTACAGCTAAGCAGCTGGGGGCTGGAATCCGCAGCGCAGGGATGCCCAAGCTTTCTGGGCACCCCCCGCTGCAAATTGCAGCCCGCAGCCGCCCCAGAAGATGGCGCGTTCATTGAAGCGCCATCCTCTGGCGCTGAACCCCGCTCTTCCAGCGGCCCTCGTGGCAGTAGCACGCTGGGTAATAAAGGGGTTAATACCAGCTTTGTTATACAAGCTGGTATTAAGCCCGAGATTCTTAATGTCAGGCCACGTTTGACCCAGCCACTAAGAATCTCCAATAAAGGGTTAAAAAAACACAGAGAAAATTTTTTATTTGAAATAAAAAAAAAGCCATTAGGGACTCCATCTTTAATTAAAAAAATCCTCTTCCGTCCGACGTAGTCCAAAACGCGATGTCCTCTCTGCTACATGCACAGGGAATGAGCAGACTGAGAATAATCTCAGCACTGCTACATCTCTGTGAGCAGGCGGCTCTAGGACCCTGGAGCTGCACAGAGAAGACAGCTGGACTCGGCTCGCAAAGAAACAGCAGTTACTTTGCGAGTCTCCCTGCTATCACTGGCACAGTAGCCAGTGATGACTCGCACGAGTCTAATGCAAACAATGGCAATCCTAGTTTTGTCAGCGTTTCTGACAAAACTAGGATTGATATTGATTTGCATTGGACTCGTGCGAGTCATCACTGGGAAACTCGCCGAGTACCGAGTCCTGCGAGTCCCTTACTACTCGCCGAGTAACGAGTCCTAGCGAGTAGATTCGCCCATCCCTAGTGCTTATGCATACTATGTTATATGGCATAGTAATAGTAACTTATAATCATGAATGAAGGGTGTGAAGCCATATAAAGTTGTTGTCCAGGTTAGAAAACCCATTTGTTGTAGTAACAAGAGGATGTGCTTTGTCCCAGGATCCATATGTTGGCGAAAGTGCAGAGAGTTTACAAAGTGGAGAACTGTTCCTGCATTTTCTTGTAGGATAAAGGAGTTTGCCAGACTGAGGGTACTTCTTCTGTCAATCTGTTGTGCCCTGTAACATTTTCACTAGGGGCTTATGTTCTAGATGTGGAAAATACACAGTGTGCACATTTTCAGTGTCATTTTACTGAGGAAATGCAAGAAAAACGCATATAATTCATTTGACTATCAAGAAAGTTTTATCAATGCCATATACCAGAAAGTATCATAAATAAAACATAGTAAAAAAGATGAAACCATAGCTGAAAAAACGAGATAAAAACCCATGTAAAGAATGTAACATAAATCAGGTGCAGAAATGCTGCGGAAATTTAGCAACATCAAAATTCACCAAGTACCATGTTTTTCGGACTATAAGACTCACTTTTTATCTTCAAAATTATGGGGGAAAGTGGGGGGTGCGTCTTAGGGCCGCTTCACACGTCGCAATATCGTTCCGATATTGCATACAATCTCACGGGAGCGCGCACATTTTTGGCACTTGTCCAAGATCGCATAGTAGATGTCACACAGGGAGATATCGGCAGGCAATGCAACTATGATGGTGTACGCCCCTTTCCCACGCTGAGCAACCCAGGAAACGAGCATTTAACATTGCAGTGAATAGGGGAAGTTGCACTCCAAATCGTAGTTGCGCTGTCACACAGCACGATCCTGCCACATCGCCTATACAATATCGTACGGTTGAATTGCTTGCACAATCTTCATGCAATATCATGCAATATCGTAGTTAGGTTGTTTTCTCATTGCATTTCCCATTTACACAACAAAATGCACAAACGATATCAACTGCAATGCCCATACCACGTGACTTTTCATCGATGTTGCGTTGCGATATCGCGACGTGTAAAGCGGCCCTTATAGTTCGAATATACGGACTGTGTGACTGTGGAGCTGTGCTGGGGGGAGCTACAGGTTTGAAGCGGGCAGGGAGGAGGCTGCAGGGGGCTACTGAGGCAACAAGAGGTTGCATGCTCCCGCTCATTAAGCTCGTTTAATAGGCACTGCATCCCGCTGTCCATCACCTCAGTGCTGAAACCGCGCTGAGAGATGGGCAAACAGATGCAAGGCATATTAAATTAGAGGAAGTGTACCATCACTGGATATGGCCTCCCAATTGTGGTACATGGCCCTCTCATTTTGAATATGCGTCCCCCCTCATCTTGGATATGGCCCCCCATGCTGCCACACACAAGAAAATAGCAAACAATATAACTCACCCTCTGGCGCTTCACTCTGTCTCTCCCTGCTTGCAACACTCGCGTTATGAATCCTCCTGTGTTCCCGAGGCAGCAAGCCATGTGAGCGGCACAGCAGAGTAACATCATTACAGAATGCGAGTGCTGCAACCTGGGAGAGACAGAGGCAAGCGCTGGAGGGTGAGTTATATTGTTTGTTATTTTCTTGTGTGCAGCAGCATGAGGGGCCATATCCAGAATGAGGGGGGGCATATTGAAAATGAAAGGGTCATGTACCCCAATGGGTGGGGCCATATCCAGGGTGGGAGGTAATATACCCAGATGGTCAGGGCTATATACCAGCTCTGCTTCATTATGTAGGAGGGCAGGGGCAGTATAAATTTTTTTCTCTCCCCCGAAGTTCCCCTTTAAACCATTTAGAAGTGGACTTGTTGGTGCTTTGGATCATTGTTCTGCTGCAGAACCAAGTGCACTTCAGCTTGAGGTGATCAACAGATAGTGGGACATTCTCCTTCAGGATTTTTTGGTAGACAGTAGAATTCATGATTACATGTACCACAGCAAGTCTTCCAGGTCTTGAAGCAGCATAACAGCCCCAAACCTTCTCACTATTACCACCATAATTTACTGTTGGTATGATGTTCCTTTTCTTGAATGTTGTGTTACTTTTATGCCAGATGTAATGGGAAATACACATTCCGAAATGTTCATCTTCTGTCTCGTCAGTCCACATAGTATTCTCCAAAAAGTCTTGGAGATCATCAAGATGTTTTCTGACAAAATTGAGACAAGCCTTTATGTTCTTTTTGCGCAGCAGTGTTTTTTGTCTTGGAACTGTGCCATGAAGGCCATTTTTAACCAGTCCCTTTCTTAAGGTGGAGTCATGAACACTTACCTTAACTAAGGGAAGAGAGGTCTGCAGTTCTTTAGATATTGTTGTGAGGTCTTTTTTGACCTCTCCGCTGAGTCATCACTGTGCTCTTGGGGCGATTTACGTTGGTTGGCCACCCCTGGGAATGTTCACCACTGTTCCATGTTTTAGCCATTTGTGGATAATGACCCTTACTGTGGCTCACTGGTGTCCCACAGCTTTAGAAATGGCTTTATAACCTTTTCTAGGCTGATACATCTCAATAACTTTGTTTCTCATTTGTTCCTTAATTTCTTGGACACAGCATGATGTCTAGCTTTTGAGGATCTTATGGTCTGCTTTACTTTTTCAGGTAGATCCTATTTAAGCGATTTATTGATTGAGAACAGGTGTAGCAGTAATCAGGCATGGGTGTGGCTAGGGAAATTAAACTCAGCTTCCCAAAAATGTGATAATCCACAGTTAATTTATGTTTTAAGGGGGAGTGCAATCACTTTTGTACACAGGGCCCTGTAGGTTTGGATTTCTTTCACCCTTAATAATAAAGATCTTCATTTCTAAACTGCATTTTGTGTTTACTTGTGCTGGTAACAAACATGCCAAAGAATAGGAAATCAGGAAGGGGGAAACACTTTTTCACACCACAGTGAATATATGTGTGTGTATATACATATATGTACATTATATATCTATCTAAAATAGAAAGCTGACTGTGTGTGTGTGTGTGTGTGCATGTATGTATGTGTGTATGTCCGGGATTGGCATCTGCACCGTCGCAGCTACAGCCACAAAATTTTGCACAGTCACACATCTGGACCCCGAGAGCGTCATAGACTATGTTGTGAGGCAAAATTTTAACCTCACGCATTCCAATTAACCAAACGATTTTGCCCCTATATATATAATGGGGAAAAAGTGAAAGGAAAAGTGTTGGAGGCAAATTGACAGCTGCCAGATGTGAACAAAGGGGACTTCAAAAATGAGAGCGGTAGCGCCAAAGAGTATATACCGTACAGTTGCTAAGGTGGGGCCCACACATGGGATACTCATCACACATGGGGATATGAACACACACACAAAATGCACCAGGGAAGGACCTAGCCATATTAAGTGGCCTAGGAATTCACTGTGATGAGCGCTTTAGCCAGCTGCCCACAGTGTTTTCTTGAACTGGTCTCCCTGAGATCAGTGAATACTTTGTTTTGTTGGTCTACTAGGCATTGCTCCCACCTAGCCAGAATCCTACTCCACACTGATGAGGGGCAACACATCTGTCTGTGGATGGATACCTGGCCTTGGTATTCCCTTGTCATATCTTTAAGCTTGTAAAGAGCTGGATATTGACTCAAAGGGCCACTTAATATGGTGGTTATCATGGCTAGGTCCTTCCCTGGAGGAAGATCTGGCTAGACCTGTGTTGAGACTCCTAAATGAGGCTCCACAGACTCTATTTGCATATTCAAAATTCCCAGGGGGCAATGGGCCTAGGAATTCACTGTGTTGAGCGCTTTAGCCAGCTGCCCGCAGTGTTTTCTTGAACTGGTCTCCTTGAGATCAGTGAATACTTTGTTTTGTTGGTCTACTAGGCATTGCTCCCACCTAGCCAGAATATGGTGGTTATCATGGCTAGGTCCTTCCCTGGAGGAAGATCTGGCTAGTCCTGTGTTGAGACACCTAAACGAGGCTCCACAGACTCTATTGCATATTCAAAATTCCCAGGGGGCAATGGGCCTAGGAATTCACTGTGTTGAGCGCTTTAGCCGGCTGCCCGCAGTGTTTTCTTCAACTGGTCTCCCTGAGATCAGTGAATACTTTGTTTTACATTACCTCTATGTGAGATGATATAGAAACTGCCACTTACAGACTATTTTTACCACAATAATGCCTCATAAGAAAATGAATTCCTTGGCACGAATGTCAGCTGATGCGAAAAGAAAAGCTACATTACGGGCCAATGAAAATGTGAAGGCCGAGAAACAAGGCTGAGACACATGAGAACAGCAGCTGC
This sequence comes from Allobates femoralis, assembly GCA_033576535.1. Taxonomy (NCBI): domain Eukaryota; kingdom Metazoa; phylum Chordata; class Amphibia; order Anura; family Aromobatidae; genus Allobates; species Allobates femoralis. The sequence continues at coordinate 465,698,481 of JARQOC010000001.1, forward strand.
TTCCTCAAGAGCCAATGAACTTTCTGAGGAGAGGGAAGCGAGGATTGCAGAGAAGAGAACAAGAGCTGCTTCCTCAACAGCCAATGAACTTTCTGAGGAGAGGGACGCGAGGCTTGCAGACATGAAAACAAGAACTGCTTCCTCAAGAGCCAATGAACTTTCTGAGGAGAGGGAAGCGAGGCTTGCAGACATGGTAAACTTTATGTGGCGTGTTCAAGAGTTGGAACAGTCAAAAATTTGTTCGTCTTTGCACCTGAAGGAAGAATTAAGAATGTCGTTTATGAAAAGGCTCTCGAATAAAGAGTAGAAGATTACTTCTCATTACTTGGCCAATTTAGTTAAACCTGTGTGGAATATCTGTGGTGTAGAAATATATGTTGTGAAATGCTTCTATTAGCTTAGTTTTTGCCTTTTTATAACTACATTTCTATCTGTTTGTTTTGTGGTTTTTGTGTGCAGAATAAATTTTTGTTAACACATTCTATTTTGCTAACAGCAGTTATTAACCCAGGCGAAGCCGGGTAGTACAGCTAGTATATATATATATATATATTATATATATATATATACATATACATGTATATATAACGACCATATTTTTTGCTTCATGAGATGCACTGAATTATAAGATGCAGCCCAAATTTGATAAAGGTGAAGAGAAACAAAATAATTTTTTATGTTAAATGGGGTCTATCTTATAGTGCCAGTATCCATCTTACAATCAGCATATATATCCTCCATCCTAGTATATATACACCCTATACTGGGTGTTTATAACCACCCCCCATCCTGGTGTATATGTGTTACGTATTGACTGCCTTGCTGTATGGAAGTGCTGCTGCTGTGGTTTAAATGAAGCCTTTTTTTTCCTTGCTCTGTGTGGAGAGAGGAACATAATGAGCGGGAGCTAAGAGTGCAGGTGTGTGTGATGAATAAGACTCATGTTTAGGTGAGCTGAGGGGCGTGCCTGGACTGGTTGCTCTCCACCCTTCGGCCATAAATGGGTCAGATCACATCCACCTGATGTTGCTGATTCAGTTCACTTCTGATCTGTGACCTGTTGTGAGGAGACGCTGATCTGAAGCTGCTGTTTCTTTCTCCATTAGAAGCTGCTGGGTTCGATGGTCCATGGGTGGAGGTAGGGGCTTATGCCTAGGGCTTCTCAGGAGTTTTAGGGTCTTAGGCTGGTGGCTCGGACCTCTTCACCTTCAGAGGTACCTCCAAGTACAGGGCGAGTCAGGGACCCCAGTATCAGGGCCAAAATAGGTTCCCCTGACTCCCTACGCCCAGCTCCATCCTACTTCTAGGTACCCCGGCTCCCCCCCTGCATGACAACATATCCCCCATCCTGGTGTGCATGTCCCCCATCCTGGTGTATATGTCCCTCATCCTAGTGTATATGTCCCCTATCCTTTGTACATGCCCCCTCCCCATCTGGTATATATATATATCCTCCTCCTGGACCCACCATGGCTTATTGAGGAGGAAGCTTCTGTGGTGGAGCAGGAGTACTGGAGGCAGGTATGGGTCCATGAAAGATGGGGGCTGAGTGGCGGGACTGGAGCTGCGGGAACTCACGACAGCAGCGTGCGGTGGGCGCCGCCATGTTCTTCGAGAAAATGGCTGTGGATTGAGATCATCATCAATTTTCTTGAAGTCTTATCCTCTTGCAACCAGTTACAGCTTGTGAATGAAAGCAAACACACAAAACATGGCAATGCACACCGCTTGACACTGCCACAACCCCCTGCAGCTCTGGTCATGCCGCTCAGTCCCCATCTTCTATGGACCCATGATATCTGCCTCCGCCATCCCCACTCCACCGCTGTAGGCCCCCTGGTGAAATATATATATATACATATATATTTTTTAAGATTCGGATTGTGAAATGCACCTCTATCCCCCCATTGCTTCAGCAGAAAGATATCTTCAATTGATATATGCTCAGTGACATGACAAGGGATAATGATTACGGTGGATAAGAAACTTTACTATTAGATTAGGATTATCTAATATTGATCCAACCATGATAAAAAAAAGCAGTAGTAGCCATGTGAAAGTTAATAATTGTAGAGCTATTCTTTAGATGATTGATTCCTCAGGATTTGCATCCTGTGAATGTGCCTGTGTCTAACAAAATAACAGGAAGGTGGTAGAATTTACTGTACCCTGTGCTTATGCAAAAACATTGCTCTACTTTGAATTAGTAGAGTCGTAGTCAGTTAGGACACACTTATAACACATGATGTACTGTGTTCATATAACACATGATGTACAGTTCATACTGGGTGGATCATACAGAGTGTCTTGTGCCATAGCTGGTCAAACAACATTGTATGCAAGGTTTTTCTGCCCAAAGAAGTAGCAAAACTAATACCACCTGAAACAAAACCTACCACAAAGAAACTGTGGAATCAGTTTTGGCATTATTTTTCTTAAAATTAAAGTAATCCAGTATGATCCTAACTGCCTGTTTTCCAGGCTAATAATTTTGAAAAACAGTTATAGATTGCAGAATTATATATATATCCTTGAAGTCAACCCTTTGGAAGTACACTGAGCTGTAGGCTGACTTTCAGCTAAGGAAAAAAAAAATTTTAATCTGATTTCCTAGCAAGTGTGACCGCGAGCTTCGTGTGACTGGGAGCGTAAGTGCTGACGGAAGTAAGTGTGTGACTTGTGATTCAGTGACTTTGGATTCAGGGAGTTTGGAAGGGAGGACTTACTGAATTACTGGTTGTATTTTATTAATACTTTACATTTCTTTTTACTTATCATATCTGTCTGGTGCAATCCCCATTAGGAAATGAGCTCCATAATTGGCAGTGCCATCCAGTGTACATCTTGCCACATGTATGCATCCCTTGAACAGCCGGTCGAGGGTGCATACTGCTGTGTGAGATGTGAGTATGTTGTACATTTGGAAGCCCAGATACTGGATCTAAATGAACAACTGACAACGCTGAGATCCATAGACAATATGGAAAGGAGTCTGCTGCTCACTGAACAGCTGCTCAATGGGATAGATGTGGGGGAGGATGGTAGCATGGACCTGCAGGACAGTGAGGTAGCCAGCTGGGTCACAGTTAGAAGGCGGGGTAGAGGGAAGAGTGCCAGGGAGGCTAGTCCTGATCTGGCACACCCCAATACATTTGCTAAGTTGGCAGATGAGGGGGGTGCAAGTTCAGGGATAGCACTGCTGCAGCAGGGCATGACCTCTGAAAGCCAGAGGAGTGTCTGCTCCAGTAAAGGGGAAAACAGGAGAGAAGGGCAGGCCAGACAGGTGCTGGTAGTGGGGGACTCAATTATTAGGGGAACAGATAGTACAATCTTTCACAAAGACAGGGATCGTCGAACAGTGTGCTGCCTACCTGGCGCTCATGTCCGGCATATCGTTGATCGGGTTGACAGATTACTGGGAGGGGCTGGTGAGGACCCAGCGGTCATGGTGCACATTGGCACAAATGACAAAGTTCGAGGTAGGTGGAAGGTCCTTAAAGATGATTTCAGGGAATTAGGCTGCAAGCTTAAGGCAAGGACCTCCAAGGTAGTATTCTCTGAAATACTGCCTGTATCACATGCCACACCAGAGAGGCAACGGGAGATTAGGGAGATAAATAAGTGGCTCAGGAATTGGTGTAAGAAGGAGGGGTTTGGGCTCCTGGAGAACTGGGCCGACTTCTCTGTTGGCTACAGGTTCTATGCTATGGACGGGCTGCACCTCAATGGGGAGGGTGCAGCTGTGCTGGGGGAGAAAATGGCTTGAAGGTTGGAGGAGTGTTTAAACTAGGGATTGGGGGGAGGGTATTCATTGTACGGGAGGGGATGATAGTGTAAATATTAACCTGGGCACAAGTAATAAAATTGGGGGTGGCATGGGGGGTGGGGTTAGAACAGTCAATATAGTAGGAAGGAATAGAGGTAAAGAGAGATGCATAAAGTGCATGTACACTAATGCTAGAAGTCTCACCAACAAAATGGAGGAATTAGAATTGATTTTGTTGGAAAATAATTATGACATGGTGGGGATATCGGAGGCATGGCTGGATGAGAGCCATGACTGGGCTGTTAATTTACAGGGTTATAGTCTGTTCAGAAATGACCGTACAAGCGAGGGGGAGGTGTATGTTTATACGTAAAATCATCCTTAAAACCCATCCTACGTGATAATATAGGTGAATCTAATGGAAATGTAGAGTTTCTGTGGGTGGAGATAAGGGGAGGGGGAAAAAATAATAAATTACTGATAGGGGTTTGTTATAAGTCCCCAACAATAATGGAAGTGGAGGAGAATATCCTCATAAAGCAAATAGATGAAGCAGCGACTCAGGGAGAAGTCATCATTATGGGGGACTTCAACTACCCTGAAATACATTGGGGAACAGAAACCTGCAGTTCTAGCAAAGGTAATAGGTTTTTGACAACTATGAGAGACAATTACCTTTCACATCTGGTTCAGGACCCAACAAGAAGGGGGGCACTGCTGGACTTAATATTAACCAACAGGCCAGACCGCATATCAAATATACGGGTTGGAGATCACTTGGGTAATAGTGATCATAAAATAATAAGTTTTGAAATATCCTTTACTAAGATGTGTAGTAGAAGGGCTACAAGGACACTAAACTTCAGGAAGGCAGATTTCCAACGGTTGAGAGATGATCTTAGTGCAATAAACTGGGACGATATCCTGAGACATAAAAGTACACAAAGCAAGTGGGAAACGTTTATTAGCATCCTGAATAGGGCCTGTGCACAATATATACCCTATGGGAATAAGCATGCTAGAAATAGGAGGAAACCACTATGGCTAAATAAGGCTGTAAGGGGCGCAATAAATGACAAAAAGACAGCATTTAGGGAATTAAAGCAAGTAGGTAGTGATGAGGCATTAAATAAATACAGAAAATTAAATAACACCTGTAAAAAGCAAATCAAGGCAGCAAAGATTGAGACAGAGAGACTCATTGCCAGAGAAAGTAAAAATAATCCCAAAATATTTTTTAACTACATAAATAGTAAGAAACTAAAAAATGATGGTGTTGGCCCCTTTAAAAATAATCTGGATTAAAATGGTGGATGAGGATGAGGAAAAAGCCAATATGAAAAATGAATTTTTTTCAACAGTATTTACACAAGAAAATCCCATGACAGACAATATGATCAGTGATAACAAAAAACTGTCAATTAAATGTCACCTGCTTAACCCAGCAGGAAGTACGACATCGTCTAAAAATCACTAAAATTGACAAGTCCCCGGGCCCGGATGGGATACACCTCAGAGTGCTGCAGGAATTAAGTACTGTCATAGATAGACCATTATTTTTAATCTTTAAAGATTCCATAACAACAGGGTCTGTACCACAGGACTGGCGTATAGCAAATGTGGTGCCAATATTCAAAAAGGGAACAAAAAATGAACTTGGAAATTATAGGCCAGTAAGCTTAACCTCTACTGTGGGTAAAATCCTAGAGGGTTTTCTAAGAGATGCTATACTGGAGTATCTGAAGAAAAATAACCTCATGATCCAATATCAACATGGTTTTACGAGGGACCATTCCTGTCAAACTAATCTGATAAGCTTCTATGAAGAACTAAGTTCTGGACTGGACCAAAGAAATGCAGTGGATGTGGTGTATATGGACTTTTCAAAAGCTTTTGATACGGTGCCACACAAAAGGTTGATACATAAAATGAGAGCAATGGGGATAGGGGAAAATATGTGTAAGTGGGTTAAGAACTGGCTTAGTGATAGGAAACAAAGGGTGGTCATTAATGGAACACACTCAGAATGGGTCACAGTTAACAGTGGGGTACCACAGGGTCAGTGTTGGGCCCGCTTCTTTTTAATATATTTATTAATGACCTTGTAGGGGGCATACAGAGTAGAATCTCAATATTTGCAGATGACACTAAACTATGCAGGGTAATCAATACAGAGGAGGACAATTTTATATTACAGGAGGATTTATGTAAACTAGAGGCTTGGGCTGATAAATGGCAAATGAGCTTTAATGGGGATAAATGTAAGGTCATGCACTTGGGCAGAGGAAACAAAAGGTATAATTATGTGCTTAATTGTAAAACACTGGGCAAAACTGTCACTGAAAAAGACCTGGGTGTATGGGTAGATGACAAACTCACATTTAGTGGCCAGTGTCAGGCAGCTGCTGCAAAGGCAAATAAAATAATGGGATGCATTAAAAGAGGCATAGATGCTCATGAGGAGAACATAATTTTACCTCTATACAAGTCACTAGTGCGACCACACTTAGAATACTGTGTACAATTCTGGTCTCCGGTGTATAAGAAAGACATAGCTGAACTAGAGCGGGTCCAGAGAAGAGCGACCAAGGTTATTAGAGGACTGAGGGGTCTGCAATACCAAGACAGGTTATTAAACTTGGGGTTATTTAGCTTGGAAAACGAAGGCTTAGGGGTGATCTTATAGTAATGTATAAATATATGAGGGGACAGTACAGAGAACTTTCTAATGATCTGTTTACTCTTAGGCCTGAGACGGGGACAAGGGGACATCCTCTACGTCTGGAGGAAAGAAGGTTTAATCATAATCACAGATGTGGATTCTTTACTGTAAGAGCAGTGAGACTATGGAACTCTCTGCCATATGATGTTGTAATGAGTGACTCACTACTAACATTTAAGAAGGGCCTGGATGCCTTTCTTGAAAACTATAATATTACCAGTTATATATACTAGAGCCTTTGATAGGGTGTTGATCCAGGGAATTAGTCTGATTGCCATATCTGGAGTCAGAAAGGAATTTTTTTCCCCAATGTGGAGCTTATTGTTGCCACATGGTTTTTTTTTGCCTTCCTCTGGATCAACATGTTAGGCTATGGGTTGAACTAGATGGACTTAAAGTCTTCCTTCAACCTTAAAAACTATGTTACTATGTTACTATGTTACTATATTTTCATACTAAAAGGAATCTGTCAGCATGATTTGACTTCCCAAAGAATTTATTTGCCCATGTAGTTGAAAGACAAGTCAAGCAATACATTTACATGGCCAGTCCTCTCCTTCTTTGCTTAAAGTGTAAATGTCATTTCACTGTGAAGAAAAAAACAATACTGCCCTGGTGGTTAAGGATGGGTCATGTAGCTGTTAAGATAATGCTTTTTTGTGTCATATGACTTAATTTTATCACATTTTACTGTGGTCTTTTAAAGGCTGCATTTTGAGGTTGTGTGGGTGTGGCCAGCAGCTCATAGGGAGCAGTGCACTATGACAGCAAAGAAGGGGTTAACATATATTGGACTGAGCTGTGTGGAGCCAGATAACAGATTAAGCTTGGAAAGAGAAGTTTACATCCTGACATTGCTCAGCTCTGTGCTGTAATATGATATGTTATTTCCTCACCAGTTGCAGTCAACAGGGTAGGCCTTGCCCCCTTTAGCCTTATATGGATACATGTCCCGTATTCACTGAAGACGGACCTGAGTGATAATAAACATGTGTAAAGAGCCAGATTTTTTTTAATGAAGTATATTAGAAAGTTTATTAAAATTACTTTCTCTACATTATTACTATTTTTTATTATTGTTTATAACAGTTACCACACAGCAAATAAGATCATTATGCTGGATTTTGTATTAGATCACTAGTAGGACACTTCCCAAGCGTATAGGACTGTGTGATATATCAGCGAATGATGCGTGCAGAGCCCAGTAGGGAGTCCTTTTGCAGCTGACAGATTGTTATTTTGTCAACTACAATTGTTTTCAACTGCTGGCCAAGGTTTTTAGGCACAGCACCCAGTGTGCCGATTACCACTGGGACCACCTTCACTGGCTTGTTCCAGAGTCTTTGCAGTTCAATCTTTATCGTGTACATTTTTCAAGTTGATTCTCCCCAATCCTGCTGTTGCCTGGTATTGCCACATCGACGATCCACACTTCCTTTTTTCTTACAATGGTAAGGTCCAGAGTATTGTGTCCCAAGACTTTATCAGTCTGAATTCAGAAGTCCCATAGTAGTTTTGCATGTTCATTTTCAATAACTTTTCAGGTTTATGGTCCCACCACCACCAGTTCTTTGTGACAGGAAAATAGTAATTGTGGCACAAGTTCCAGTGAATCATCTGAGCAACTGTATTATGCCTTTGCTTGTAGTCTGTCTGCGCGATATTCTTGCAGCAGCTCAGCATATGATCTATTGTTTCATCTGCTTTCTTGCACCATTGACATTTGGGATCCGTAGTTGACTTTCAATTCTGGCTTTAATCACATTTGTACGGATTGCTTGCTCTTGGGCTACTAGAATTAAGCTCTCTGTTTCCTTTTTAATGTTCCATTAGTAAGCCACATCCAGGTCTTTTCCTTGTCGACTTTATCCTCGGTTTTCTCTAGGAATTGTCCATGCAGAGCTTTCTTTTGCCAGTTTTCTCTACTGCTTTGTACTGTGTTTTTACGGTATTCCTTTTTTGTCTGTTGTACTTTAAGCAGTTTTCTATTGTTAACTTCCATCAAGGCTTGTTCTCCACTATCATTCACATTATTTGCCAGTGCATGTTTCTCTTCTTCTACAGTGTGATTCACTTGCAAAAGCCCTCTGCCTCCTGATTTTTTTGGCAGGTAAGTCTTTCAACATCACTATGTGGATGCAATGAGTAGTGGATTGTCATCAGTTTTCTTGTGTTCTGTCCAGATCATCCAGCTCTATCTGTGTCCAGTTCACAATTCCAGCAGTATATCTAATGACAGGAATGGCCCAGGTGTTTATGGCCTTGATGGTATTCCCACCATTCAATTTGCTCTTCAAAATTTTCCTGACTCTTTGGAAATATGCCCTACTAACCACATTTTTCACATGCCCGAGCTTGATGTTATCCAGCTGTAATATGTCCAGGTATTTGTAGGATTCAGGCTGGTGGAATTTTATGGTTTGTCCATTAGGCATTTCTATGCCTTTACTGGCAAGTATTTTTCATTTCTTCAGTGCCACTGTGGCACATTTGTCCAGGCCAAGCTCCATAATAATGTCATTACTAAAAATTCTAAAAGTTGTTGGTGAGAGACTGGATCTCAGTTTCAGACTTTCCATACAACTTTATATCATCTATGTACAACAAGTGAGACATTTTTGGCGAATTCCTGGCAGTTTGATAGCCCAAGTTTGTTTTTTGTAGAATTAATGGCAGTGGAATCATTGCAATAATAAACAACAGTTGTGGCAACGAATCTCCCTGGAAAATTCCTCTCTTGATGTTGACTATCCCATAGCTTTGGTTGTCCACAAACAACTTGGTTTTCCAGTGTTCCATTGCATTTTCAATGAATCTGCCAATATTTCCACAAACCCCGATAACATCCAGACACTTGATGATCCAACTGTGTGGCAGTGAGTCAAATGCTTTTTGGTAATCTATCCAAGTTGTATATAGATTTGTTTTACAACTTTTACAGTTCTCCAGTATCATTTTGTCAATCAGGAGTTGATCTTTGGTGCCTCTGCTTTTTCTTTTATTGCCAAGATGTAATTTGTCTCCAAGTAATCCTGGATTTGGTCAGCTATTATGCCTGTCAACAGTTTGAACATTGTAGGCAAACACCTTATTGGGCTGTAATTTCCTGGTTTTGTCCCTTTTACTGGATCTTTCTATAACAAATATGTTTTCCCAGTGGTTAACCATTCACTGATATTTCCACTCTGCAGAATATCATTAAATTGTTGGACTATTTTTGCATGAAAACTGGTCAGATATTTAAGCCAAAATCCATGCAATTGATCACCACCAGGTGAAGTCCAGTTCTTAATCTTTATTCTTTCTCTCATCATTTCTGTTGTTATTATTACTTGTCCCATTTTGTTGTTGCAAAATTTATTTTCAAAACCTTTTAACCACCCAACATTTCTGTTATAATCTTTTCTTGTTTCCCACAAATCTTTCCAGAATGAAGTTGTAGCTGTTTTTTCTGGTTTTCCACTTGTTGCATCTGCCTTCTGATTCAGACTCTGATAGAAGCACCTTTGATCAGATTGAAATAGTTGATTTTGTTTGTACTGAATGACTCTTGATCCATATTTTTCAATTTTTCTGGCTATTGCTGTGATCTGTTGCTTAACAATTTCAAGTGCTTCATCAATTTTTCTTGTGTTTAGCCAGTATTTTTTTTACCAGATAATTCAGAATTTTGCCATTTTTCAGGTTTCGTTCTTTCATGATTGTTAGATTGCTTGCATCTGCTCGTAGGGCCTTAATTTTTAACTCCAACCTGATCTTCCATTTTTTTCCAGTCTTTTTTTCTAAAGGGCTTTAATTGTTGTATCCCCAATTCTTCTGTTACAGTCACTGCTGTGCTGTATGCAAGCTGATTTATTTCTTTATTTCTTTTTTTTTTTATTATTATTATTATTATTATTATTATTATTATTAATAAATAAAAATGTAAATGGCAGTTACGCTTTAAAAATCATTGTTTGACTTGATATGTAAATGAGGCTGAAGATCTGAAGCCTCTGTCACTCTAGGGCTATACCCTGTGCAGCATCACTAACGCCTGCTTGATGACTAATTTGTCTAAAGTCACACTGCGCAGAGGTTTACTGGTCAAGCAGGAGGAGCCAGTACTGAGAATTGAGCTGGAGTCATAAGGTCCTTCAGCTTCATTCGTATATCAATTCAAGCTCAGACTTCTCAGTAATGGAGAAACAGGGTGGTTATGAAAAGGTATTTCTGCACTTGTCTTTGAAAGAGCTACATAACCATGGAAATATTTTGGTGGGTGAAAACCTGCTAGCAAATTAAAAGTCAATCCGGAGTATTCTACATGTCATAGGGAGCTAATGAGCAAAAGATAAATGGTAGTCAACTCCAGCCTTAGGACTCTTTCAGACATCCATTATCATTAGTTTGATCTCAGATCACAATGCACAGTTTGGCCACATATTTCCTACCTTGAGTTTGACAACTGCTCATTTTCCATCATGAGGGCAGCATAGAACCAGTGAACAGTCACTGCTAAAGATGAGCGGACTCATCAAAGTTTGGGTACTATATCTGATGATGCTGATTTTATCTCCATTGCAAGCCATTTACGCATTGAAAGCAGCTCGCACTGGGCCAAACACCAAGCTTACCTGAGCACAGCGATTCTCCTTGCAATGATTTGGTCCAGTTTGCTCATCCTTAGTCACCGCCCATTATACAGTGAGAATGCAATACTCACTCCAAGTCTTGCTTTATTCTCCAGGTCTACACACACACTCTGTAGAGCAGGCTGTCAATGGTAATTTACAGACACTCATTGTGTACTGAGTGTGGACTGCTCATAGCCCGCTGCACAGCCCCAACACCTGTAGCAAGAGCTGCACCTCTAATTATATTGCTGATCGTAAATAAAATGGTATGTACCTGCAGATTACCACTATGGCTGCAAGGTACATCAATTGTTTGCATACAGGTTTCCTTTATGTAATAGATTGAACATTTTTAGTTTTAGCAACTTTTTATTGTTTTTATTGTTTTTAGGGATTTTTTTTAAAGTCAGAAAGCTTTAATTTTCAAGTTTCATAACCCTCCCCAGGAAGACGTGAGCTGTAGATCCCCAAATGCTTAATTGCAGAAGACATGTTTTACCTAGGCTATAAGAAAAACGATGTCTCGGTTAATTTCTAACTTTTGCTGACATTCAAGAGTGGTTTAGATTAGTCACCGCCATTTTGTAGAGTCTGCAAAAATTAGGTTATTATGTACATGATATGTTAAATATCTAAGAATTCTTTAAAGAAGCCAATTTTATTAGTGTATATAAAATCTGATAGATTACATGTATACATTAAAGCTTTCCTTTAATGCTACTTCCATCTCCTTTTATGGGTGAGACAGAACGGTGGATCTACGGAAATAGCTAAGACCGGCCCAAATACACTATTACCGGAATTAGTAGGAATTGCGAAAATAGCAGAACACAGTGAGCCACACAGTTTCAGTAATTTTGGAATTGCCAAGAAAGGTGAAGATGGAAATAACCTGTTAAGGTGAAATTATTCTCTCTTGCCAGAAACACATTATTACAAAACACTAAATTATTAGTCTGAGAATTTGGACCATCATTAATTTTTATAATTAAAGGACTATACTAGGGACTCCATCTCCTTTGACACTGCATTGAGATTTTTGTCACTGTAAAGGTATATTGAAATGAATGGGAGTGTTCTTAGAATCTTCACACAAATATCAAAATGTCAAAAATGTCATTTCTAACCTACATACCAAAGGAAAATGCCATTTATTGTTTTACATTCATATATACCCTGAAGACGTCTGTAACAATTTTATTAAAAGCATTTCTCCCAGCTCAGCCAAGATTCATTACTTTCCATGGCAGAAATTTTCAAAACTTTCATATTCTAGGTAATTTAATTTTAGAAAAACACTGTGCCAGGTCCACACAAAGCGTAGTTTTAGAGAATGCCTCTTGATATTTTTTTTCCACTACTTCTGGCTCACATTTTTTTAATGTGCCTATTATTCATGAACCATATGAACATGCTGTTATGTTTGTGAACGCTTTTGATCCTATTTGGAAAGGAATCATGTGTTGTCACATAATCAGAACATTCTGTATACATGCAATAGGACTGCTATTAGTTAGCACTGAGCTTTTAATAACTTGACAGATGCTGTACTATAATGTGGCTAATACATTGCAATAAAACTTTAATACCCTACTAGTCTGAGTTCAAAACACTAGTTTGATAATGGTGGTATCTTGTGAAAAAAAAGGACTTTGACTTTTAGCCTGAATTGTGAAGAGCAAAGAATGCAATCGTAATGCAGGGACTGGCTGTGACTCTCCTGACCTGAACGTGACAGCTTCATGTATTTCTTTAAAGCTGTCACAATCAAGCCAGGAGACACATGGCCAGTCCATGTATAACGATCTGACATATGATCCTATCGTATGGAAAAGAGCCTTAAAGTGGGGAAATAATTATAAAAATTTACTGTGATACTGCGACAAATCTGAAGTAAATCAATCAATTGTAAGGGTGCAAATACTTTTTATAGCACTTTATAATAATATACTTAACGTCATAACATCTTGTGTAGAGAAGAGCAGATGTTACAAAATTAAAACTTTTCAAATTGTTCCAATTTTTGGCAGGAATTCACTTTGTAGCTATGTTTTTGTCTGTGATATGAATGCCCCTTATTTTGCTCAGGAGTCTCTCTTGACCTCATAGCATAATAGATTTAAATGTAAAAAGTAAAAAAAAAAAAATATTAATACTCACCTCACTTCATACCTTCACTTTTCCACTTTCGGTCTTCGGCACACCTTATCACCATTGCTAATTGCAGAATCCCCAGGTAACTACAATGAGACTTGTGGCTCTAATGGGGCCTGGGACATTTCTGCTTAAGCTCACAGAAGGTCACGTGTCATGACATGCACAGTGACCTTGCACTAACACGCATTCATGTCCCAGGCCTCATCACAGCCACAAGGCCCGGCCTAGTGCGAGAAGCCTGGGGATTCAGCACTCAGCAGCAGTGATAGGAAGACTTACCCGAGAATGGGCAGGTAATTATGAAAAGCAGAAGGGCTGAACAGGTGAGCAGTAAAGGGAGTATAAATACAAATACATTTTTTTTTACTTTTTGATGGTCCCTTACAGATCAAAATGTTGAATGCAGTTTTTTTGTAATATCCAAGTAGAATTTTTTCCATTTGAATATATTTGCTCATCCCTAGTCAAGTGATTAAATTTGTAAAAATATTTGAATAGTAAAAACCATGTATTACTGATTGTGGACCTAGCACACCTAATTTCTTAAAGTCAGAAGTGCTGTTTGCAAAGTCAGAGTGTTTGAAGTTGGTAACTAAGGCTAGAGTCACATTAACGTTATTCAGGGCTTGCATTACAAAGATGTTAATGCTGCCAATGTTACCCTATGGAGACGCAGCTTGTAGTGTGGCTCCAACGCGGCCATCTGATTGAAATCTAATGTTATTTCCTAATGCAAGAAAAGACTTTGTTGAAAGCATCTTTTCTCATGTTAGCAAATAACGCATAAGATTTCAATCAGATGGCCGTGTTGGAGCCACGCTACGGGCTGCGTCTCCATAGGGTAACATTGGCAGTGTTAACGCGGTGCTACCCTAGCGGTAGCACGCAAATATCCTGCCAAAACCTATGTTTTTAACGCAAGCCCTTTAGCTTTAGTGTGACCCTACCTAATACAAATATACATATATAGAAAGACTGCAATGCAAAGATATAAACCTAAGACTGTTCACAGGGCATACTCAAGTAGGAAACGTTTTTGGTCATAGGACCTTCACCAGACAGTGAAATGTGCAAGTTGACCTACCATGATGTATAGTCTCGCTGGCACAAGTTTGCATGTGCATCAGTAAGAGAGTAGGGAGAAGCACTACAAATAGGACCAGTGTGAACACAACAGGGTGAATCAGTTTAAAAATGGATCATCTGACGGAGGTCTTATATCTGAAAAGTGTACTTCCCGTTTATGGATTGTTAAATACACTAATATAATAATAAGCCAAGTTTTGTGGATTTTGTATTATATATGTGGACTTTCTTAAAAGCCACACTATTGTTCACTGAAAGTAAAATAATTCAATAATTCTGCATTGTGCAAAATATTATTATTATTTTTATCACATTACTATATTTACTATTTGTAATGTTCATTAGTAGCAAAATTGTTTTTGTGTCGATGTATGAGTAAGGAAAATGTTGAAGGACTTATCGGTGCTAGAATGTGTATTCATGAAGTCCCCGGGCCTCTCTATTGACATATATGGGTTCTTAGTGACGTACTATGTATCTTTAGCTAGGGCAGTTTATGAACATGAATATGCCTTCTAGTGACTTCAGTTAATGTCAAATTGCCTTTCTCTATTTTTGTCCTTTATGTGAACACTACAGTCTAACAGGTTTAGCCAGTTTTCAACATGGGATAAAATAAACCTAGATATGCTGTTTACTCAGAGTCAGAATCTACAGCATCTGTGATAGAAAGATACAGCTGATATAAAAAGGGCACAAATATAAAGTTTCCACATACTGTACAGTACCAACAGACTATAGAAAATAAATAAAGCTCTATAAACAGTCAATAAGATCTAAGATGCATATATTGTGAGGAGCATTCGTACAGATCCTTAACATCTGGCGTAGGCTGTTGAATGCTTCATTAAATAAGTGCCCTATACTGGAAATCCTTTGTTTTACTAAACTTCTGTATATTTATGCATAGGATTCTTTTTGCATAGCAAAACTGCAGACTAAGTGCTAGTGAACACAGCTTGATTGGGCCCCTGTATGTAGCCTTACCTGGCAATGCTTCTAGGGGAGAAAATCTAAGTGCAATAGCAAATGATGAAGAATACCAATATTTTCTTCTGTGAATCTCAGAATTCTTGAGATAAAAATGTCTCAGTACCAGGGGCTAACTACAATAAATTCAGGGATTGTATTGGCACCTTGGTACTGGAGCCTCGGAGGCTCAAAAATTCACTTTGCTCTACAACAAAAAGGTCAATGATATTAAAAACTTGAAATAGTTGAGGGCCCTGATTGAAGCTTTATATCATTAGAGCCCATGAGTTTCAATTTATGCCACTTGATAGAACACAGATGTGTAATACAAACATGTGCATAAAACTTTAATTACACACTAGCAATGTATTCATTTTTGAGAATCTTTGCTCTGTTTATTTTATGAGTGTTTGCTACATGTTGACAAATCTAACATATTTTTATATCTTTTTTTATCCAACAGTATCGGGCCCTGTGCCAATTGTAGGGTAGAACTTACTGCCCCCTCTGGATCCTTCACCTCACCATGCTACCCCGAAATGTACCCCAACAGTCAGGATTGCAAGTGGATAATACGTGCACCGATTGGATTTATAATACATCTCACGTTTGTGGACTTTGATGTTGAAGAAGCTCAGAACTGCATGTACGATTCTCCTCTCAATAAACAATGGTGAAACTATTTCAAAGTTTTGTGGAATTACAGCTAAAGGTCTCTCCTTTAATTCAACTGAAGATGTGATGATTATTACTTTTGTAAGTGACTTTAGCATCCAGAAGAAAGGCTTCTCAATCACATATAATATTGGTAAGTATGAATTTGAATATATACTTTGCCTTACCTGAAATTATTGAAGAAAACATTTAGACATATGAGGGCTTGTTTTTTTGAAAATGTGACACCAATTAATTTTCTAGTTGGTGAGTATGGCTGAGGTGGGTATCTTTTACATATCCCATCCCATTGCCTGGACAACCTCTTTAAAGGAGTGTTCTAATCTTTTTGTACAAAATCACACTGTTTCCCAACCTCCGGGCTTCAGGGTTGAAGGAAGCAACGAGTTCCTAAAGATTGACAGTGCGGACTGGCAGCATGGCTACCCCACTAGTCAAAACTGAGCACCCTTCCATGTTTCTCAGCTTCAGAGCAGCCTTGTATGCTCTAATGTATAGAACGTATAAGTGGTGTGTGCTGCTTGATTAGGTAAATGAACGCTCTTAAACTGGAGTCAGTAATTTAGGCAAAAACTGTAATATACTAAATTAAAATTCCAAGCTTCTTGAGATTGAATTGAGATTGGATTTTAATACCAGGTAGACTGCAAAATTGATTGTTTTTACAAGCTATTTGCCATTTTAGCCATTAAGGAGCATGAGACTGCCTTAAAGATCTGCCCAGAGCTTGAAATAATCTAATATATAAATAAAGCTCAGTGTGTGCGTGCATGTGTGTGTATGTATCAAGCCCCAACCATTCCACATAACCCTGCCCACTCTGCATATCCCCACTCACTCCACATAGCCATGCCTACTCTGCAGAGCCACGCCCACTCCATAAAGCTGATTGCATGTGTATATCAAGCCCTGTCCACTCCACATAGGTACACCCACTCCACATAGCCCTACCCACTCCACATAGCCCTACCTACTCCACAAAGCCTCGCACATTCCACATAGCCATGCACACTTCACAGCCTGCATCTCCACATATCCCAGCCCCCTCCACATAGCCCCACCTCCAGGACTATGTGGAGGGGTGGAGCTATGAAGGGTTGAGGCTATATATGAAGCGGCACTATGAAAAAGGCAGGGCTATTGGGAGGGGTGGGGCTATGTGTAGGGGTAGAACATAAAGGGGTGAGGCTACTAGAAGGGGTGGGGCTATCATACATTTACACATGCATACGTTACCATATATGGGCAATATTGCCATACATGAGCATTACGACCATATATGGGCATTACGCCCGGGCAACGCTGGCCTCTACAGCTAGTAACCTTATAATATTGTAATATTATCTTGATTTCATTCTACTAAAATAACAAATCTTGCATGAGCTTTTACTCTACACTTCATTTTATTTACATCGCAAAAAGTCAGAAAATTATCCCACCTGGATAAAATTACAACTTTACAACAATCTTAGGGTCAAGAAAAATAGGTGGATACAAAGACATAAATTGCATACTTTATTAAACATGAAATAAGAAAAAAATATACAAAGCAGTGCCTCCAAAAATTGAGAGACACAAAGAATACCATGATTAGGTATTAAAGTAAAAAATAGGGGGGGGGGGGAACAAGAGGCACAATAGTGCCCTACACTAGTGACACTAATGTATGTGGTGGGTATGATTAGGTATTGAGAACGAGATGGTACACTAAGTAATATAATGAACTGCACAAAATCAGAATACAGCACAAATCACACAAAAAAATCCCATAGAATATGTAAAATAATCTCTCCGGAGCTGACAGAAGATCGGTTGTATAAGAATAAAGTGCCAAGTGACAGAAAGTCCCAGAAAGTCAGTTAACCCCACCCCCTGAGGGGCGGGGCTACATGGGAGAGAAAAAAAACTCTGTTTAAATGCTGCAGACAGGGAGACAATGATTGGCAGCGGTGGGCAGATTAACATGCAGGGGGTGTGAATCTGCCCTTGGCTGCAGCCCCTGAGCCACCTCCTTAGTGGCTGTAGCATGTAGGTTTTCTAAGTGTATTATCTCGGGGTACAGGGCTGCTCAAGTGCTGTAATTAGATCACCATGCCTGGTTTGGTGACTGGTCCTCTTTAAAGGTATCTTTAGTGTAAGATGACTCTTAATATTATAAGTATTTTTATGTTGCTTCTCCACCACGTGATACATTATTCCTGAAAGTATTATATTCATTTACTTCACATTTTTGGTATTAATTCCTATTTTCTTTTTTTTCTATAGTTGCTGTGTCATTGCAAAACCAAAAAGTCACGATTCCACAAGACCAAAGTTCAGGTATTGTCACTTTGTCGTCCAAAGTATCTGTCCCTAGTCTGAAACAATTAACTGTTTGCTTTGAGGCTACCAAAACCAACAACAGTAAAGAGAACTGGAAGGCTTTTTCTTACCAAACCTCAAACAAAGACCATCTAAGCTTTGGAAAAGAGGCGTATGGACATGTGTTGACCATCTTAGACATTCCATGCATTCTTGATCCTGCCCTGCTGTTAGATGGCAATGGAGACTTTTTCACAGAATCATTTCAACAGCTGTGTATTATCTGGAATAGCAGTTCAGATCATGTATTTGTGAGCACAAAAAATAGCTACAAAGCTGTTTCCTGTCCAGACGCCAAAGACCTTTCCATTCCAGGTAATGGGAATTTAACACTGGGCTCCTACAGTTCTGGAACTGAGCCACTTCAAGGCGATATTTACAACTTCCGTCTTTGGGACTCTGCAATGGATTCAAGTGCTCTTGCAAACCTCAGCTGTTCAGTAAAGGGAAATGTTATAAATTGGGAAAATGACTTATGGAACATGCCATCATGGACAAGGAAACAGAAAGCAACCTTAGTTGTGGTGAGTATGGTTTCACAAATGTCCTCTGTAATTTTTTTTTCCCTCTGGTATCATTTAGACTATTGTTCATCTGTAAGAACATATAACTCATGTGTTTCTCATTGACAACATATGTTGGAATGTTAAAATTGCAGTGAGAGACAAGGAAGCTATTAATGTGTAAGATTATTCTTTTTTTTTTCACCAATTTCTCTGTTCTGTTTCATTAAAGTGAAGTGACGTCATGCAGTAATATGGGCACTTCTTAGGTTCAGTGGGTATTCTCCTGCAGATGTATAATGAGTTTACAAAGCCATTTCCTATATTGCATAGGACATAAAACACATTCTACACAAAATCATAGTTTTGGAACTCTATTTTTTTTACACTGTGTGCAGAATTATTAGACAAATTAGTATTTTGATCACGATACTTTTTATACATGTTGTCCTACTCCAAGCTGTATAGGCTTGAGAGCCAAATATCAATTAAGTAAATCAGGTGATGTGCATCTCTGTAATGAGGAGGGTGTGGTGTAATGACATCAACACCCTATATAAGGTGTGCTTAATTATTAGGCAAATCCAGTTCCTTAGGCAAAATTGGTCAGAAGAGAGATTTGCCGGGCTCTGAAAAGTCCAAAATTGTGAGATGTCTTGCAGAGGGAAGCAGCAGTCTTGAAATCGCCAAACGTTTGAAGTGTGATCACCGAACAATCAAGCATTTTATGGCAAATAGCCAACAGGGTCGCAAGAAGCGTGTTTGGGCACAAAAGGCACAAAATAACTGCCCATGAATTGAGGAAAATCAAGCGTGAAGCTGCCAATATGTCATTTGCCACCAGTTTTGCCATATTTCAGAGCTGCAACTTCACTGGAATATCAAAATGCACAAGGTGTGCTATACTCAGGGAGATGGCCAAGGTAAGAAAGGCTGAAAAACGACTACCTGTGAACAAGAAACATAACATAAAACGTCAAGACTGGACCAAGATATATCTTAAGACTGATTTTTCAAAGGTTTTATGGACTGATGATATGAGAGTGACTCTTGATGAGCCAGATGGATGGGCCAGAGGCTGAATCAGTAAAGGGCAGAGAGCTCCACTCTGACTCAGATGCCAGCATGGTGGAGGTGGGGTACTGGTATGGGCTGGTATCATCAAAGATGAACTTGTGGGACCTTTTCGGGTTGAGGATGGAGTGAAGCTCAACTCCCGGATCTACTGCCAGTTTATAAAAGACAACTTCTTCAAGCAGTGGTACAGGAAGAAGTCGGTATCATTCAAGAAAACATGATTTTCATGCAGGACAATGCTCCATCACATGCATCCAACTACTCCACAGCGTGGCTGGCCAGTAAAGGTCTATAAGAAGAAAAAATAATGATATGGTCCTCTTGTTCACCTGATCTGAACCCCATAGAGAACCTGTGGCCCCTCCTAAAATGTGAGATCTACAGGGAGGGAAAACAGTACACCTCTCAGAACAGTTTCTGGGAGGCTGTGGTGGCTGCTGCACGCAATGTTAATCATAAACAGATCAAGCAACTGACAGAATCTATGGATGGAAGGCTGTTGAGTGTCATCAAAAAGAAAGGTGACTCTATTGGTCACTAATTTTTTGGGTTTTGTTTTTGCATGTCAGAAATGTTTTTTTCTAAATTTTGTGCAGTTATATTGGTTTACCTGGTGAAAATGAACAAGTGAGATGGGAATATATTTGGTTTTTATTAAGTTGCCTAATAATTCTGCACAGTAATAGTTACCTGCACAAACAGATATCCTCCTAAGATAGCCAAATCTGAAAAAAACCCACTCCAACTTCCAAAAATATTAAGCTTTTATATTTAAGAGTCTTTTGGGTTGATTGAGAACATAGTTGTTGATCAATAATAAAAATAATCCTCTAAAATACAACTTGCCTAATAATTCTGCACACAGTGTAGTTCTGTTCTTAGTTGAGGTAGAAGTAAAGAAACAGGGGTAACAGAAGTTACTCAAAGTATTGTACAGTATATTAAAAGGCCCAAACTAAGATTGGAGTAACACTTTTGTATGACTTGTGAGAGGATTACATTAAAATGCCCGGTCCATCCATCAGCTCTCCCGGCCTAATTGTGTCAGCTTCATGTAATTCTATGCATCTGATATGCTCGACTTAGGAGAGCCATGTCCAGTCTAGGCAGTGCGATGCGATCCTTGTCTGAGTCAGACTCTAGTGTGTCTCAAGCCTTAAAGTCAGCATCTTTGTTACAGGTTATGTGGTTTGACAAACAGAAATGGAAAAACAGACAATGATCCCATTACTACATTCTGTAATCCATATTGATGCCTCATCTATTTGATAGATTACACTTGACAACAGTCAGTAAACACCATCTTAGAACCAAAGGAGATCCATAGTATATGGCACTTTGAAGGTGTAAGAGCACGTAATTTTGCAGATTCCCAATTTAGTACACTTATTTTTTTAGATCAAGTTGTTTGAAGAAAGTACCCAAATTTTGACTTTTGGTCTACGGGTTGTGATCAATCCATTAATTTGGTAATTGTGGACTAGTATACCGCATAGAAAACATCTTTTCAGCTGTTCAAACTCCAGAAAGGGAATAAAAAATAATTCCTCTGATAGGCTGATCAGTCTACGGCGAAACGTGACTAGTTGGCAGAGCGCTCCATAGGTCATTTTTTAATAGATCTCTGTGGGGGCCTAATTCTGGCTCTCAAAGAGATGCATGGAACTCCTTTGACGTAGCTTCTAACATTCAGCCACTCAGAAGCTACTGGCACAAGATCACGGGATTGGAGCAGTGTCGATAAAGTATGAAAGCACTAGAGGATGGGTATAATAATAGGGGTTGGGGACTTAATTTTAAAGCATAACTCCACTGCTAAAAAAAGACACTTAAGTGGTGCTTTAAATATGTTGTCTGACAATGAATAGCCGATGTGTATTCACAGTCACTTCCATTATGGCTGGCCCTTGTGAAGCATGAAGCATACATTTACTGGAAACAAAGCTATTACCATATATTGTCATTCATAATGTTTATACTGCAAAGTTTAGTAACAGTAGATGTATTTCTCTTATATTTTGCTATGTTCCTGTGTTTATACAAAACAAAGTACATTTCTCACATTTGTGACTTCACACTTGTTCCTATTTATGACAGTTTTTTGAATTTTGGGAATTATTTTCTAATTTGATAATTTCCCTGGTTGAATATGTGTTTTTAAAAGAGTTCATCTTTATACTCGTGGAATAGCATCTGTCCACATGACCTATGAAGGCTTGTATATATCCACCTCTGGACTCTGTTCTAGGAGCCGAAAAGACGATAATTGAATGCTACATTTACCATAAAGCTTCCTTTACAAAAAAAGGAAAGCATCCTGATTCTTGCACACAATCAACTGTTTGAGGGGGTTATTGAAGCCAAGAATAAAAAGGAATTCAGCACCCAAAAGTTGGGTTGGCGCTCTGCCCCATTGTTGACGGATGTTGCATTCCACTAAGCACTGCACTCCACAGTAGTTCTCTAGACAACTGACCGTATTCTGGTTGGATTGATTACCCTATTGGTGTTCTTCATAGAACAAAATTGTCAAACAACTGGATCAATTTGAACTACATTTAGTATGTTTGATAAAGGTTGTTTTTTAGACCAGAACATCACATGTTATACACCATACTTAATTCTCCATCTACTTTCATCTTCTCACTCTTTGAGTTCTGTATTCCTTTTTACTCTTCATTGTATATGGGTTGTGACCCTATCCATGCACCAATAATTTCTGGGAGTGCCATATTTCTTCTATAAAGTTAATTAAATCAAACAGTCAGAAAAAGTGATTGTTTGTGGAGAGATAATGCCTTTAAAATAAATTTTTAGTCAAACTTGAATCCAACATGCTAATACCTACTTATGTTAAACATCTACATGATTTTGATTTGACATTGTTGCACATAGAGTTATGGAATTCCCACCAAAATAGTGACGTGCTCTAATACATGTTGTGGCACAAGTTAAGAATACAGTGCCTCATGGTTGCACCACTACACAATGCACAGGTTTACCTATTGACCAAGTTGCATTTGTCATTAGACATTAGAGGTCAAGTGCCTAGGGCTATTTCTGACAGCCTAATGCACCCTCCCATGGCGGCACAATCACATGTAGGACATTTAAAGTCTGTAAGTTGTTAAACTAATGCTTGTTTAATATATCTGTTGAACTGATGATAGCATTCAGTTTTTCTGTATAGACGTCTTATCAGCATGGCACCAGTGGAATTCAAATGCTTACCTACTGTTGCTTGCATTATTGCTCCAAATTTATAAGCTTGAGAGGACATCTTCTTTGTACTACCGTCTTTAGGTCAACCCACAGATTTTCAATTGGATTCAGGTCTGGGTCTTTCTGGGCCATTCCAAAACTTTGATCCTAGTCTTGGAAAGCAATTCTTTTGTTGATTTGAAGGTGTGCTTAGGGTCGTTTTTGCTCTAAAAAGTTGAAATTCCTCTTTGTTTAGCTTTTTATCAGAGGTCTGAAGGTGTTTTGCAAAATTGACTGAGATTTAGAACTGCTCGGTATTCCCTGCAGCTTGACCATAGCCCAGTGCACACTGCTTAAAAACAGCCCTAAAGAGTAATACTGCTTTCACCATGCTTCATTGTGAGTATGTTGTTATTTTTGTGATGCACAGTGTAGGCTTTACACCAAACATACCTTTTGGAATTATGGCCATAAAATGCAACCGTAACAGATTTTTCTACATGATTTTTTCAGATTTCTTGTAGGCTTTGCCAGACATGAAAAATACACGAAATTGTTGTTACTTGCACTACACAACATGTACTTGCCGTCAGCTCCTTTAATATTGCACTGGAGTATAGGATGGGACCACTATACTAATAAGTAAGTGGGGCCTGAGAGGGAGGATACAAAGTGGTCTTCCAGCCTACTATATTTATCAACATTTTAATAAAATTAGTAGCTTATTAAAGAGAACATGTTAGGTCATTCTATCCCCCTAAGTTATCACTACCTGTCCCTGCACTTTCCTAGCTCATCTCTAACCATCCCTGTCTGCTCTAAAAGTGCACTATTAAGATTGAGAAAAATGAGTTATAAACTAACATACAGTCTCCATCTGGAGACTGGAAAGGTGGGCTCTGGGGTGCCATTCTCCCTACTTGCTGGCTTTCAGGTACGCCCCGCTGGGCATCATCGTTCGGTGTCTTGTTCCGCCTCTATTTGAAATTCCTGCCTCCTCTGATCATGTGATGCCTGGCCGGAACATCCTTTCCGGTCTGTTGTATTGTGGGGGCTAATCACATGGTACGGGCCGGCTCCGGCGCATGCGCACTGCGCATATCGAAGCTAGCCTGTACCACGTGATCAGCCCCCACAATGCACCGGACAGGATATGATGTTCCGGCTAGGCATCACATGATCAGAGGAGGCGGGAGTTTCGAATAGAGGAGGAACAAGACTCTGAATGATGATGCCCATCGGGGCGTCCTGAAAGCCAGCAAGTAGGGAGAATGGGGCCCCAGAGCCCACCTTTCCATTCACCAGATGGAGACTGTATGTGAGTTTATAACTCATTTTTCTCAATCTTTAGGCAATTTAGAGAGCGAATGTTGAATCAGCTGGAAGTCAAGAACAGGTGGATAGGTTGGGTAGAATGACTGAAGGTTTCATTAATAATGATGAATGCATGACATACCCGTCGTTTATTGCATAAGTTACTTTGCAAGCACTGCTCTTGAAAAGGTATAAAAGACTGAGAGCCCATTCCTGCACATAGGCCTTCCACAGCATTCCCCTACTCACTGTGGGCCAATCTGAGCCTGGTTGGGTGTGTGATTGGTGGAGCTGTTTAAGCATACAATTTATAAGTTTCACGTAAGTCCTTGCACCATCCTGCAACTACCCCAAAAGATACAAGTCACACTTAAAGATAGCAGAAACAATTTACAGTAACATGGACGTAACACTGAACCTAATTGTTGCCAATTAGATTGTCTCATATCTGAGTATGATAAATATTTTCCAAAAATGTATAAATATCGCTCATTTAGGCTAGGGTCAGGCTTGGTTTTGGACCCACGTTTCTAGGCAGGGCTAATACAGGACAGCGTTAACGGCAAGCGCTGCCTGGAACCGTGGCACCATAGAAACCCCTCGTGTACCTTAGTTGCAGCCACACACAGAGCTGCAGGACAGCGCTTTTTTCCTCAGCGCACAGGAAAATGCTGCAGGTAGCTTTTCCTGTGCGCTCAACTAAAGTGCACCTCCTGCAGCTCTGTGTGCGGCTGCAACTAAGGTAAACTACAGGTTTCTATGGTGCTCCGATTCCAGGCAGTGCTTGCTGTTAACGCTGTCCGGTATTAACGTTTTCTGGAAACGTGGGTCCAAAACCAAGTCTGACCCTAGACTTACTGTTAGTTTTAATTTTTTTTTTTCGGTGCAATGATTTCATATTGCAAGTAAATACTATAGGGTAAAGAGGAAAACGGATAAGAATTTTCTATGATATTTTCATTTTGACTGAGCTTGTGAGTATACCTTTTTTATCTTTGCTTATGGCAACCTTTCAATAGTTTTCATGACTCTATACGCTTCAACAGCTTTATAGGTGCTAAAAAGGCATTTGACAACATATCTCTGTATTGTATCAGTGAGGCAATTTGCCCATGATCAGGTTATGCTCTGATGTGGATGTAGCATGTCCTTCTCCGTAGAGACGATAGTGTTCTTTGCAGGAGACATAGCATCCATTCCCACTATCATACTTCCGGGATCAACTGATTTTTTGCTATGTTCTCCTACCCAGTACACTCTTGTCTTCGCAAACACATTCTGAGGCTCGGGAAGCTGCACTGTGGTGCCCCTCTGGCTAGGCGCCACAGAGAGGTATTACACTCTGACAACAAATGTATCTCTGTAAGTTGCTGGTTTAGGGTTTAACCTATGGAGTCTCAAGTTACACACACCCACCCATGACTAGGCCACCTAGTATAGAGGGACTGATAATTTAGTAGGTCCAGAAGGGGGTGGAGCCTAGTTAGTGAAGAAGTAGTAGAGTGAGAGTTACCTCAGACAGTGCTGAGAAGGCAGTCAAGGAGGACACGCCTGACAGCACCGCTGACAGGAGGGATCCCCATCTTTAAGAGGGGGCCCTGGACAGAAGGGAGGACCAGAATCGGTTGGAGCTGGCTGGTAACATCCGGGGAAACACCAGCAACACGGGAAGCCGAGGCGGTCAGCAGTTTATCTCTGACCGCAAACCAACGAGCTGCGGGCCCATAATCACCGGGTAGCCATTAGCGCCACAAAGGTACCTCACCCCTCAGCCCAAGACAGGTCCAAGATCAAAGGAAGCATCGGTCTGGATTCCGGTGGCGGGAGGTCCTGACGTTTACCTCTCCCGTCCGTACCAGTAAAGGAAACATGTGCTCCACCGTGGGAGATCAGGGGACTGGCAGGAGAGCTCTGCAAGGGTGTTAAAAGACAGAGAAAAGCAGATTAGACAATGAAGACTTGAGAAGGAACATCTGGAGACTCCATAGGGGGACCCTGAACCGGCAATCATCTCCCATTAAACTAGACTGTACCGTGTATCGTTTAACATCTGCCGGTACCCAGTAAAGTGGAGTTAGAGTTGAACTGGTCCCTGTCATTCTTCTCGCCGGTGCCCGGAGGCTTCAGCACCATCACCAGCATCTCACCATAGGGGTAAGAACAACAATCCCCCTCATCTCCCTCATCATCCTCATCCATCACCGCAGCCCTGAGGTATAAGCTCCACCTGTGGGGAGCTGGACCACACTTAGCTGCACCCTTCATCACCTCAGCGGCCGGCCTGCAGCGCCATTACCCCAAATTACCGGGAACCACAGGTGGCGTCAGGTACCCCTGTAAATACTCCCTCCCCACCATCTAACAAATGATAACCATGGCACGGAATCGGGAACCCGACCACCCGTGATTCCCCCAGTTAATTCCATCAAACCCAGGCCCGGTATCCGAGTATCCCTAGCCCTGGGCTCATCAGCACCACATGTCAGTTTATGCTGCATAGATAAAAAGCCATTGGGCACCAAATTTCTATAATCCCATCTACTGTGCTTGCACTACAGAAAACAGCATTTTGGACGAAAATGAAAACATGGTGCATCCAAAATGCTTCTAATCCTGATCGTGGGCAGCAGCCTTAGAAATACTTAATAAAACAAGTTTACTAATCAGCTGACTTCTGGAGGTAATTGGTCAGCTTGGATTTTATTTAAGGGTATCAGACTACAGGGGGGGGGGACTGAATATAAATGCACATCAACATTTTCAGATTTATATTTTTAAAATATTTAGAAAATCCTGTATCATTCCAATTATAATTCACAACTACTTGTTACATTGTGTTTGTATTTCACATAAAATCCCAATAAAATACACTTACGTTTGCGGGTGTTAAGTGAAAAAATGTGGAAAAGTTCACAGGATATGAATTCAAGGCACTGTATGTGTACATTGAAAGGGTATTGGTAAATAAACTGAAAGATGAAATGGCTGTCATGATGTAGTTAGGCAATTGTTGACTCTTTAATTTCAAACCTGTCGCTAAGGGGTGAATGAAGAAAGAGATCTATCTATTATCTATTTATCTATCTATCTATTATCTATCTATCTATCTATCTGTTTATCTATCTATATACACATTTAATACATATGTTATACATATATATATAATAGATGTGGGCCCGAGGGTGGTGTCTGTGTGCTGTCTCGCGTCTCTGCGCCTATCTCCCTCTGTGCACTCTTTCCTCTCTGTGCCGATCCTCTGTCTCCTCCGTGTGCACTGTCTGTGTCTCCCCCATGTGCGCTGTCTCTGTCACCCCCGTGTGCGCTGGCTCTCACCCCCATGTGCGCTGTCTCTCCTGTGTGCGCGGTTTTGGTTTCCTCCATGTGCACTGTCTTTGTCTCCCCCGTGTGTGCTTTCTCTGTCTCCCCAGTGTGCTCTGTCTCTTTCACCCCGTATGCGCTGTCTCTGTCACCCCGTGTGCACTGTCTCTCCCATGTGCGCTGTCTCTCCTGTGTGCTCTGTCTCTTCCATGTGCGGTATCGCCCCCATGTGCGCTGTCTCTCCCGTGTGCGCTGTCTCCTGTGTGTGCGCTGTTTGTGTCTCCCCCATGTGCGCTGTCTCTCCCAAGTGTGCTGTCTCTTCCATGTGCACTGTCTCTGTCTCGCCCGTGTGCGCTGTCTCCCCTGTGTGTGTTGTCTCCCCCATGTGCGCTGTCTCTGTCTCCCCCATGTGCGCTGTCCCTGTCTCCCCATGTGTGCTGTCTCTGTCTCCCCCGTGTGCGCTGTCTCTGTCTCCCCATGTGTGCTGTCTCTCCCATGTGTGCTGTGTCTGCCTCCCCTGCTTGCACTGTCTGTCTCCCCCATGTGCGCTGTCTCTGTCTCCCCTATGTGCGCTGTATCTGTCTCCCCCATGTGTGCTGTCTCAGTCTCCCCGTGTGCTCTATCTCTGTCTTCCCTGTGTGCGCTGTCTCCCTGTGTGCGCTGTCTCTGTCTCCCCTGTACGCACGCTTGTCTCTGCCTCTCCCCATGTCCCCCTGTGTCTGTGCCTATCCCCCAATGTCCCCATGTCTATAACTATTCCCCTGCATCTATGCCTATCCTCCTGTGTGTATGCCTTTCCCCCTGTGTGTATGGCTCTCCCCTTGCCTGGCTCCCCACTCGTTCCCCTTCATTCTCACCCCTGCCTGGCTCCCCCTCCATTCTCACCCCTGCCGGCTCCGCCCTCCATTCTCACCCCTGCCTGGCTCCCCCCTCCATACTCACCCTTGCCTGGTTCCCCCCTCTGTTCTCACCCCTGCCTGGCTTCCCCCTCCGTTCTCACCCCTGCCTGGCTCCACCCTCTGTTCTCACCCCTGGCTGGCTCCCCCCTCCGTTCTCACCCATGCCTGGCTCCCCTCTTTGTTCTCACCCCTGCCTGGCTCCCCCCTCCGTTCTCACCCCTGCCTGGCTCCACCCTCCATTCTTACCCCTACCTGGCTCCCCCTCGCCCCCCTCCATTTTCACCCCTGCCTGGCAATACTGATGCCGACTGTTGAAGGCTCCAGGAACAGACTCTGACTCTGTGGAGCAGTCATGTGACAGGGAGGGCAGTGTGATGTCACATCAGCCCGCCCTGTCACATGACCCGCTCCACAGAGTGAGAGCGTGTTCCTGGAGCCTTCAGCAGTCGGCATCGGCAAAGCCAGCAGGGGTGAAAATGGAGGGGGGTGAGGGGGGAGGATAGAGGGGGAGGATGGAGGGGGGCGGATGGAGGAGGAGGACGTGGTTAGTTGAGGGTGCTGGTGCCGGGGTTCCACTGGTGTCAGTGTGTAGCAGGCAGCACTACTGCTAGCGGATGCCATATTGTTACACCTAAGTGGGTGTATAATTTGCCTTATTTATTATATATAAGATATATATTATATATATATATATATATATATATAGACCAAAAATTAACTGCAGCACTCCAAAATGGTGTATTCCGCCTTTACTGGCCTTCAGGCATCATAGTGGTGGGATGTTTCGGTGCTGCAGTCAATTTTTGGTCTGTATAATAGGGTGAAGGAACTAACCCTGGACTGTTTGCACCACCCTTGTTAGGGAAATAAGTACTGACACAAATTTATATATACATATATATATATATATATATTTATGTTTGCCAGCTGTATACAATTATCAAGCATATTGGTGATGATGATGCTATTACATTACTTCTTACCTAAAAGATAATTCTAGTAATCCTTTATTTTTTGACTTATAGGCACATCTTTACCAAAAACTGCTTCAACAGAACCAACTACCTGTGAAAAGCTGGCAGGTGTCTGTCAAGGTACAAAAATACTATGATAGTCAACCATTAAAGTATCAATTTGCGTGGTATTTTCTATGACTTATGTAGGGATGTTAGATACTGAGATTGACCTATTATATCTATTATATTTGCTCACATAGCGCCAATATTTTACAGACTATGGGCTCTGGTCGTTATTGCATTTGAGCTTGTTTTTTTGCTGATTTTTTTGTTTCCCACTTATTTTATTTGTATCAAATTCATCTTCCCATGTGTCTATTTTTTTTAGTCTATTGTATGTGTTTGCCTGTTTTTTGTTCTTTGTTTTTTTTCAGTTCACCATTGTGAGCATGGTTTAGGATTTACAAATATATTCGCCTGATTAAAGGGAACCAACCACCTCAGATGACGACTATAAGCTGTTAATACATGTCCCTGCACCCTACCTACACCTTTCCACCTATGTTTTTCTTAAGAATATTGATAAATGTAAACCGAAATATACACTTTATAAAATTACATGCCTGTGTACTTCTGGGCGTCTCCTTCTGGGTCAGTTACTAGAGGGCTGTGTCTCCAGCAGCATGACTGGCTTCTCTAGCCCTCCCTCTTACTTTGCAGGACGTCACATGAAGGGATGGGAGCTGCCTTGCGTGCCCGCCCACTGATAGATAACATCACGTCCTGCAAAGTTAATAGGTGAGAGAAATAGAAGATAGAAAAAGAAGAAAATATAAGAGTTAAGAGTATAGAGGAAGGTGGAGAAGTGAAAAAAGCGGAAGAATCTGAAGAATCTGTGGGAGACAGTACCAAGGTTTGCAAATATGATGATACATAGGAATAAATTGACTTTGTGAGATTTATGTGGTATCTCATAAGTCCGTGATAGCTAGAGAAAATTCTGGGGTAGATAAATAGTGCAACCAGGGAGACCAAGTTTTTTCAAAACGGGGAAATGAGCCATATGAGAGAGCCGCTAGTTCAGATGTCCGATAGAGCAATTCTATTTCTCTGAGGACTTGTTTTTTCGATTGGATTTGGGTGGAGTTCCAGAAAGTAGAGATCAAAATCCTACTTACCGCCAGGATGTAAATAGCTAATCTGGATGTAGCATTATCTATGGGCCATATTGGTAGGTTGAGGAGAGCATGACTCGGGAAATGTCATCCCAATATAATTGTATTTCAAGACAGAGCCACCAAATATGAAAATAAGTCCTGGCTTCAGTTTTATACCTCCAGCACAATTCAATAGAGGAAGAGTGCCATTTGTGCAGCTGAATTGGGGTGCGGTATCAATGGGTCACTGTTTTATATGAGTTCTCTTGAACCTTCACGCATTGTCCATGGGATCTATGATATATCTGGTCAATCTGTTAGTCCGTAAAGATGATGTTAAGGTCTCTTTCCCATAAGCCTACATACGCTCTCTTAACTTAACCTGTTTCACCGACCAGTATTTGTAGATCTGAGATAGAATTTTATTAGGTGGGGCTGGTTTGCACCTAATCGTTCAAAATGTGTGAGAGGTTGCAGCAAGTTAGCGTGTTTTATATGTTTATGAACTTATTCTTTTAGCTTGTTGTATTGTAGAAATGTGATAGTAGCTAGGGATTTAATGTGCTGGAGTTCAGTAAAAGAAAGCAACAAGCCATCTAAAAATAATTGGTCAACCGGGGTAGGTTGGGAGGTAGGGAGATTAGAGGCTATAAAGGAGACAGATCAGTCTGTTGGGGGGAGGAGTCCAGTTACATCTTGAATCATCAAGATGGGGGACAAGGGAGGAATCGCCTTAGAGTGTTCTTTCTCCCAAACCTTAAGTACAGCCCGTGTAATTTTATTTGATGGCAGTAGAGATTTGTTGTGAAAGTCATAAAGTAGGGCCCAAGATCGCAATCAAGTTTGCGCTAAATGTTCTTCAATTGGAATCCACAATTTATCTGTAGGGCTCCTAGGGCTCCTGATCCATTCCAGTACCCTAGTGAGCATTGCAGCCTTGTAGTGTTGAAAAATATCTGGAGCTCCCATGCCCCCTTAGGACCTTGGCAGTGTTAGTGTGGAAGAGCTAATGCGAGGTCTTTTGTCTGCCCAGATAAAGTTAAAGAAAAAGGAGTTCATTTTAGAAAGGTATCATGTAGGTATGTGTATAGGGAGCATTTGAAATAATTAAAGGAATTTAAGGAGAATTATACTTTTCAATATGTTTTTTTCTGCCAATCCA
This sequence comes from Allobates femoralis, assembly GCA_033576535.1. NCBI lineage: Eukaryota > Metazoa > Chordata > Amphibia > Anura > Aromobatidae > Allobates > Allobates femoralis. The sequence continues at coordinate 465,730,423 of JARQOC010000001.1, forward strand.
GGAAAGGAAAAAAGCTCTCCAGGTTTGCATGTCGCTTTATCTAGCATTGGTAATATGTTAAGATCAAGGAGGTCTTTAACTAATCTTCCAATTTTAATCCCTAGATATGTGATACTTTTGTATGGCCATTTGAAAGGGTAGAGTTCTTAAAATCTATTAATTGTACATTTAGAGATATTTAGGCTTAATGCTTCAGATTTCTTTGGGTTAATATTATAGTTGGATAAAGTGCTATATTTCTATAGTACACGGATGAGGGCAGGGATGATAAAATTACCAGCAAGTCATCTGCAAAGGCAGCAGATTTGTGGTGAACTCCCTTTATTTGTAGTCCTCTAATCTCTGTCTCTTGTTGGATACATTGTAGAAGAGGTTCCATAACAAGGACAAAAAGGAGGGGTAACAGTGGGCATCCCTGTCGAGTGCAGTTTTTGATGGAGAAGGGATCTGATAGTTGGTTATTAATGTGTAATCTCGCAGTAGGGAAGGAATACATTTTAAAGTTTGCTTCAACTTAGGAAATTGGAAAGCAGAAAGCTAATAAAGTTTGACGAAGGAATGTCTAGTCCACCCTGTCGAAAGCTTTTTCAGAATCTGTCCCTAAGAGGACCAATGACAGGTTGTTGATTCTCGCATGTTGTAACAGATGTAGGATTCTTCTTGCATCATCCTTCCCTTCTCTACCAGACACAAACCCTGTCTGCTCCAAGGAGATAATTTGAGGCAGCAAACCCACCAAACGTTTCGCTATTAAACTTGCAGATATTTTAAGGTCAATGTTTAGGAGGGAGATAGGTCGATAACTTGCGCAGAACTCTGGGTCCTTGCCTTCTTTATATAAAATAGATATATGTGCCTCTAAGGATTGAGGAGGGAGCTGTCATTCAGAACACGATTGCACATATTTAGCAGATGCTGACCCAAATCTATTACAAATGTCTTATAATAGAGTGAAGTAAAACGGTCAGGTTCAGGTGACTTCCCTTTGGGGCTTCCCGACAGGATGGACTGGAGTTCTCGTAAATCAAAGGGTTTGGTTAGGGCCTAATATTGGTGTTCAGAGAGATGGCGAAGGGAAAGAGAGGAGAAGAAAGATGTAATGTCTCTCGTCCTTTGTAATTTCTCCGCCTCTGGTTTATTAAGCTTTAGCTGGTATAAGTCTTTATAGAAGGACAGGAAATTATTTATTATTTGATCATAATTCTTCATCACCTGGCCTTCAGCTGTTTTATGATTATGTATAAATGAACGTGTTTTGCATCGTTTAATTAAAGGGATCTTGTCACCTCCAAAAAGCCACCTAAGCTACAAAAACATGTCCCTGCAGCATCCTATGACCATTCTCACACTCCTTTAGTCTCCTAAATGCTTCCTGTCAAAGTACATATTAACATGCATGTGCAGTGCTTGAAGCCGAATGAGTGGCGTGGGTGTACTGACATCACCCTAACCAGAAGTGACGCAATTCACGTCATTTCATGCCCAGCCAGCGACGTGGAAAGCAAGGAGGGCCTACCTAGAACATGAATACAAGATCACACCCATTAGGGCATGATCCTATGAAGACCAAGGCACCTAACAAACATGCCCTAAGGGTTAACGAATATGGTCCCTACTCATTATCATGGCTAATGAGTGAGTATAAAAACGTACTTATGTACTTTGACAGGAAGCATTTAGGAGACTAAAGGAGTGTGAGAATGGGCATAAGATGCTGCAGGCACATGTTTTTGTAGCTTAGGTGGCTTTTTGGAGGTGACAGGATCCCTTTAATGACATCATTAATTTGGATGCTTTGTCTCCATGAACTAGGTTTCTCTCGATAGCGTTAGGCTTACAGTTAACTGGGTGACGCAGGCTTTGGGCTTGTCACCATTCAGTATACAGTGAGAAGCGGCTGTAACCACACTGACTGACTCTAATGGAAGCTGAATGCTGCCAGGAGGAATAAAGTTCATTTCCTCCCAGTAGCCGGACTTCCAGTACTGCAGCCGTAAGGCATCAGAACACTACCAACCTGCAGATTAACCCATATAAGCAGGTTAATAGCACTATTTCACTTGACAAATGCATGACAAATTCCCTATAACTTTGATAAGTGATGTGAGTATTACAAAGCACAGGTACGTTTCGATAGTCGCATGGTTTATATTTGCAGTCATTTTTTGTGAACTAAGTTCCTGAGATCAGCCTTAGTTTTACACTTCCTATTAGGGCTTTAAAATAGTCAAGCAAAAATATGAGGTTCGCCAGATTGCAAAACTCCAAAGTATAAGTGAAGTAGAAGTTAAAAAATGCTTTGATCATTACAAGGAATACACTAGACTATTGCAGCGATGTAGGACAATGGTTTTATGACCTTTCATGCAGCTTTGCTTTCAGACCTTTTCCATCCTCGCCCATTATTTAGTGTCACTAGGGTTATACTTTATTATTACAGCTGCCGGAGTGCACATAGACCGCTGCTGCCTGCTAATATTTGTTGGAGTGGAATGTTTCCTTTTTGAGAGAATTGTAATTGTTGTAGACAAGGTACAGAGAGACCTGTATTTGGACAGCAAGACAAATAAAACATTTTTTGCTTACTCTGTGGAACCGGGAAAGATGTTAGATGCCTAAACTATTACAGAACCTCATTACTCGTGATGCCTTGGTGTCATATGTCAATGTCCAGTTATGTGTGTTTTAAATATCAACCCTACAAATTTATGTAACAGGTTATATTTTCTTTTGCCATCATTTTATGCTTATACTGTTATATGATTACCTATGTACTGATATTGGTAAGTAATTATTTGATTTTTTTGACTTGTAGAATAATGTATTACAAAATAGTCACCCCATTAAATTTAATGTACAAAGCCTCAGATAATTCAAGTCATATTTTTGGAATTTACATTGATATTTTCATTTAAAGTGTGACAATGTTAATTCTGCAATAGATTTCAGTTTTGGAGTTGTGTCTTAGTTAACCTTAAAGTTTGCAGAGATTTAGTGAACAGATATATCTTATCTCGGTAAAGATGCTTTTACTACATTTATCCTAGTTTAATTCTTTTTTCATTGTTAGCCTCTACAGTAGCATCCACTATAATGACAACAGCTATAATGACATCATCAGCCGTAGTAACTTCATCTCCATCACCTGCTGTAACCTCACCATCTACTGTAGCTTCTTCACTGATACCACTACCATCTCACCAACCACTGTAACCACTAATACTCCTGGTTTTAATGCTTCCAGTACCATATATGGTAAGACTTCACATCTTCCATATCATGTGCGTTTTTTCACTATGAAAGTGATAAAAACATTAGATGCTTTCTATATCTATAGTCCAAAATATACAGATGGTTAAAGTAAAAAAATAAATTATCAGCTTGTTGTGTAGTTAGTCAGAGAATAGTGAGCAAACATGTAGGATTAGGACCAGAGATGAGTGAACCATTGGAAGCTAGGGTTCAGGCACTGCAGCAGAACTTTTTGTAGCATTGTTTGTGACCCTGAACTTGACCCAAACCTTAATGGAAGTCACTGATTGGTAGTTTAGCTCTTCGCTAACATACAGACAGCCAAAAGTAAAACACTCCCAAAGATGAAAGGGATGGGGGATGGGTTTCTTTTTAAAATAAGTTTGTAGACACACTACACCCAAAAACTCTGCTTTTAAGCCCAGTGCGAGCCAATCAAACACTGCACATGGCTTGCACTGGGCCAATCACCAACGGTACCCAAACATAGTGATGCTCACTCTGGTGCTTTGCAAATATAAATCAAACAAACTCTGAACCCTAATGGTACCTTTACACGCCGCTACAGAAGGTTGTAAACAACCGGGTGTTGGAGACAATTGTATCTTGCACCGTCAAAACACCGCGCGGTAGCGGCGTGTAAAGGTACCATAAGAGGTTTGCACAACACCAGGAAGCTCAGTTACCCGAAGTGAATCTTAAAAGATTCACTCGTCTCTAGTTTGGACTGACCCCAAAAGAGATGTAGGCACTCTAAATTATCAACTTTCTAGAAGGTAGAATCAGAAAATTTACTCCTGTATTTGATGAAGCATGACCTAGCAGATAAATTAGCATGATAAACTGCTGGAGATGGTGTATATTATAAGCTTTAGATTTTCAATGATGTAAGGGTACCATTGAGAAAAATAAACAATTCCACATAAGGATTCTAAACCATATTTTTGCTCTGGGGTTGTAAAAAAGACACAGGACCATCCAGTTCAGCTTTTGATACATCCTTCATTGCTAGGTCAATTGTAACCCTTAATAGTATTTGTTATCAGATAAGTATCAAGACCTCGTATATGCAGTAGACTTAGAATGGCTAAACCTTTCAAGATCAGCCGACGGTTAAATATGCATGGGGGCCCCCTGACTTCCCTCTCCAAACAGATGATGTCGGAGAAGCAGAGGACGTAGCATGTTGAGTTTCTAATAATTCATCCTTTTATACCCCATGAGATAAGCCTTGCCGAAGGGGTCTGGTAGTGGCTTTTTCATAGAGAACACACAAGAACTTATCCAAGCTGAGCATTCCTGTGTATAGGGAAGTCGGGAGAAATTGGTTTCAGTGAAATTGCCAATAACTATCAAAAGTTATGCCTTTCATCAACAACCATCATTTGTAAAGATAAATTATATACAAGCATAGAAAATACGTGGAAACTTAGGCTGATTTCACACTTGCGTACCCCTCTGCAGCGTCCTAGGGACTTGCGGTGCATGCGCTCAGCTTGCGGATCCCCTCCGCAGGACGCTGCAGAGGGGTCCAAAAGTGTGAAACCAGCCTTATTCAGACTTAACAGTTAGACATAACCATCTGTATATTTTGTACATCCATCATCATCTGCTTGTTATGCATTACAAATGCATACATTCCTTACTGCTTTATTTGCTTTAAAATTTTAAGTATGCTGTTTTATTTCCATATTAACATTTTCTTTGTAAGGATTTCAGCGACTCATATTAAAGGTTATTCCCAAAACCACAAGTTATTGCCCAAATTACAAGTAATCCCCTAAAATCCATAAGATAGGGGAAACTTGCTGATCGGTATGGGACCATTGGGACTCTCACCAATTTTGAGCTCTTGTATAACCTCAAGAACCGGGCTTTGCAGCTCCATCTTTTTTGGATGAAGCGGAGGTATGGATGCTCAATCTCTACTGCATTCATTGTACCACACTCAACTTTCTCCAACAATCCATTAGAAAAGGAATAGAGAAAAGTTTGAGCTTGTGAACTTCCTCCCTTTTCTGGATGGAGCTGCAGAGCCCAATCTCAGGGTTATACCATACATCAGAGGACATATTTGAAGAACCCAAGTCCATGGGGAAAGTATATTAATACTGATACAGATAACTAGTTGATTAATTGCACCTGGTAATGATCAAGTTACTGATACCATTTTATAAATTTATAAAGTGTTTGTAAATAATGAGACGGAGGGCTAGTTTAGTTATCGTTGGCACTTGTTTGGATAGGTCTCCCCAATGAGTAGACCTGATCAGGAAAAGTCAGTATATTGCTATAGTTTTGAATTCATTGGCTGGATATATATGTGTATGTATTTCAGCTCTGCTCAATTTTTCCCTTATTACTGGTATTTTAGTCCCAAAAAATAATATTCTATATCAGTATTAGATACCCTTAAATGGTACATTAAAATAAAGTTGAAAGTAATATTTAGCGATAATAATTATATTTTCCATTTAGTAAAAATCCTTTAATACTTGCCATTGTCTCTCTAATTTCTAACATTTTAAACAGCCAAGTGTGCATGTGTAGACGCCCTCTCCTTCTGCCCTATTTTGTATTAATACTATTGACATTGATGGATCATAGACGTGCTATAAATGTCTCCTATTTATATAGCCTTTTTAAGTTCCATCTCGGCTACCATTGTGGGTCTCTGTCATACCAAAGTTGAGATCCTCTGCCTGATGATGTAAGGAGGAAATCAATTTAGTATATGTTGTACACATTTTAGTCCAGTAGAAACAGAAGCAAATACGTAATTATTTTAACTATTGTCAACAATTGGTACAATAGTTGCTGTTCTCTAATATGAGAAATGTTCTTATATACGGTACATTATGCAATATTACATTTCTTCTTTATCCAGCTTTTCATTCATGCTTTCATATGTTTTGTTTATATTTTTGCCAGCTACTGTAACTCCCTCTTTGTCATCTGCTTTGATCACTACTAACATAACCACGTATAGCCCAGTATCTGGTAAGAATTTATATCATGAATTATTTAGATGTATAGAAATTGAAGAGGATTTATCTGCAAATTAGTTGTTTCTCTTAAGGCAAGTAGAACTAATTGGTATTTTTTTGTCAAAAGAAACCAAAAGTATTACACTATGCACAATTTATGCTGACAGCTAGAGTTCAACAGATAAGATATAGATGGAGAAGAGCGAACCTTTTGAGGTTCACGTGGTGCAGCCAAACTATTTGACCCGAACCTTATTGGAAGCCACTGATTGGCAGTTCATCTCTTTGCCCACATACAGTCATCCATAAGTAAAATACTTCTGGGAGTGGGAGGTTGAAGTTTTTCTAAAAATTAATTTTGAACTTGCGCTACACCCCAAAACTGCGCTTTAAAGCCCAGTGCAATATGATCGAACACTGCGCTCGGTTTGCACTGGGCCAAACACCATCTGTACCCAACTACGTTGATGGTCACTCTAGTGCTTTGAAAATGGGCAGCATCTGATCTCCGAACCCAGAGGGGTTTGCTCAACACCCGGAAGTTCGGCAACTCAAACCAAACCTTGAAAGGATCTCCAATCTCTACTTATATTGAATAAGGAGGTTTGACCACTTAAGTACATTTCTTTCCATTAGAAATGGAAAATATAATAACTGCAGAAGATAATTTTGTTTCCAGCAATCAGTCCCCTTACCAATCAGTGTTTTATGACCAACTATATAAGGCAATCATAACCATTTTGGGTGTTAAACCATTCTTAAAAAGTTTATAAAATGAGTCATAGGGTTATATTAACTGATATCTAATTAAACATGTTATTTCAAATTAAGTTTTGATAATATTTGATATCTTCCTTTTTACTTTTTTGTATTGAAGATTATTTTCCAGTTTTATGTTAATTATTGGTTTTGTTTAGACCTAATACTTTGAGTACATTTGAGCCTAAATGATAATGATTCAATAGACTGATCTGCCCTGTAATTTATTCAGTTGTTTTCACAGACCAATCAGAAACATACGCCTATATGTACTTGAAATAAAAATATGCCAATCAAATGATGCCCAAATACTTAAAAGTCATCAAATAGCACTAGCAAAAATCACCAAGTGTGGGGCCCTTCACAATTACTGAATTTTTATTAATATTTGCATTAAAGTACACAAATACATTAAAAAGATTTTCCCACTTCAGGTAGCAACAGGATGTTTTTTTTCCTTACCAAAGCAACCTACCTGGAAAAAAGTGAAAAGAATAAGAATATATATCCTATACTCCTTCAAAGTCATACCTGTGTTCCCCTCTGGTCCAATGGGAAAACATCTGTGTTGCGGCACTCGTGTGATGCCTCCATCTGGATGTTGATTCCAAGAGACCAAGAGTGGGGAGACACATTGCTATTTACCAAGGTGCAGTGCTGTAGTGGGCTAGTCCAGGAGGGGAATAGCAATTTTCTCTCACCTCTTTGGGTTTATTAATAATGGTTTGTCCAGTAGTGGACTGGCCCTGAGATGAATAGCATTTTTTTATATTATTCACAACTCTCTGGGCCCATTAATAATGCTTTGTCTAATAATGTATAACACCTTTAAAGGGAACTTGTCACCTAGTTTAGCCCCCTATAACCTATCTCTACCTGTCCCTACAGCTTACTAACCATTCCTGTCTGATCTAAATGTGCATTATAAAAGTTGAAAAGAAGCTATTTATAAACTTACATGTCCACTGTTGGATGGGCATTTCTATGTGGCTGGCTGTTGGGTGGGCAGCCTCTCCGGGTCCGATTTCCCCCTGCCTCACTGCTTCAATCATTCCCTGTTGGGCGTGATCATTCAGGAGTGAGGCCTGATTTAAATTTCCCACCTCCTTCTTCTGGGTATGACGCACTGCTGGCCCAGCATCATTTCCGGTCCTGCACAGTGTGGTGGGTGTATTGTGTGCACAGGCCAGCTTTGGAATGCACACTGCGCATGCTCCGTAGCCAGCCTGTACACCAATACACCCACCACACTGTGTAGGACTGGAAATGATGCTGGGCTAGCAGTGCATCATACCCGAAAGAAGGAGGTGGGAAATTTAAATCAGGGCTTGCTCCTGAATAAATTATTACACCCACCAGGGCGTGATTGAAACAGCGAGGCTGGGGTGAGAGTGCACCCAGAGAAACTGCCCACCAACAGCCAGCCATCTAGGAACGCCCACATGAAAGTGGACATGTAAGTTTATGAATTGCTTTTTTGAACTTTTATAATGCACATTTAGGTCAGAGGGATGGTTAGTTATGTAGTAGAACGCTGCAGGGACAGATAGTGATAGGTTAGGGGGTCTAAACTAGGCGAAACGATCCCTTTAAGGAGTTTGCTTCAAACAGTCAAAGCAGTGATAGAAGCATCAATTAGAATCTGTACTGATCCTCAAGGAGCACAAGTGAGATCAATCTCTATTGAAATCATATCCAAGTAAATGGGAGATGCACATACAAGGTATTTTGGTGAAGCAATTATTACACTATATCCATATATAAAAATATCAGTATCAAGCAATTTGTTGAGTATCCTGAATTTCTATATGTGTTCCTTCCATCCTAATGTTTATAATTTTTCAGTGTGGTTTGCAAGCTTGTTTTACAATTACTTTATATATAAGCCTGGCTTGTAAAATAATGAATGAAAGCAATTAATTACTTAATGGTGATCCACAATATGCAATGTCTACTAGGATAAGGGTGTGTTCACGAACAGCAGAATTTCTGAAACTGAAAAACCACTTTCATATGTCTGAAGTGAGAGATTCTGCAGCATGTGCATGGATTTTTGGAAGCTCCATTCAGATGTCTTGAACAGTGGCAGAATTGGTGCAACAAATCCACCATGAGTGAACGCAGCCTAATGATCATTGTTTTCTGTTCACAATGGTTCACATCCTTGTGCATATGTACAATATGCAGATTATTGAATTGCATATATTGCTTTATTGCACAATAACCTTACCTGCTTAGATTACTGAATTTATTGTAAAATCCAATGCTTTACCTAATTAATGGTTCCCAGTGTCATGACTCGAGCTCACGTGTTATTGTGTTTTTCCCAGCTACGGTAACAGCCCCAACACCCGCTATGATAACTACTAACATGACTAATACCACAGTCGATAACACAGAGCCTGGTAAGAAACCCACATTATAATATCTGCTAATGTATTTTATGGTCTATATTTGAATATATATTAAAAAACATGAAAGATTCTGTTTGGAACAACTTAAAAGCTGACTATGAAAGAAGTTAGTACGAAAAATGGATTGCTGTAATGTGTACCAGCATTCTCCTAATTCAACCTATAGGTCATCTTCAAGTCTTCATCTTCAAACTTATAAATCAGCATGATTATATTAAGAATTGCTGGCTGGATTATTAATTTTAGATAGTAGAGGCACTCTAGATCAGAACTTTATGATATGTATGAATCTGGTTTACATTATATTTGGGTTACACAATGGAATTAAGGATAGAGATGCTACTGTAAAGCTAAGTGCAAAGTAGTTCAAGTGTCAAACTCATCAAAGTTGACAAACTGGATTTATAGTCTGTTGAGATAAATTTTGATATACATTGTGAAGATACATTTAAGTTATTCTTGTTGGTTTTTGTATACACAGGGTGGGCCATTTATATGGATGCACCTAAATACAATGGGAAAGGTTGGTGATATCAACTTCCTGTTTGTGGCACATTAGTATATGGGAGGGGGAAAACTATTCCAGATGGGTGGTGACCATGGCGGCCATTTTGAATTTCGTTATTTTGGATCCAACTTTATTTTTTCAATAGAAAGAGGGTCATGTGACACATCAAACTTATTGAGAATTTCATAAGAAAAACAATGGTGTGCTTGGTTTTAATGTAACTTTATTTTTTACAGAGTTATTTACAAGATTATACCCACTTATAAAATATGTTCAAAGTGCTGATCATTGTGTTAGATTATCAATGCAACTCTCTTCTCCCACTCTTGGCACACTGATAGCAACACCGCAGAAGAAATGCTAGCACAGGCTTCCAGTATCCGTTGTTTCAGATGCTGCACATCTCGTATCTTCACAGCATAGACAATTGCCTTCAGATGAGTGATGAGGCAAACTTTTTTGTGAATGGTGTATTTAACAAACAAAACCACCACTATTGGTCTGACACTAACCCACAGTGGATAGATCCCTCCAAGACTGTTGGAACACAAAAATTGATGGTATGGTGTGGTATATTGGGTACAAGATAGTAGGGCCATTCTTCATCAATGGAAACCTCAATGCCACTGGATATCTGAAATTGTTACATGATTCAGATATCCAGTGGCATTGAGGTTTCCATTGATGAAGAATAACCCCACTATCTTTGTACCCATATATCACACCATAACATCAATTTTTGTGTTCCAACAGTCTTGGAGGGATGTATCCTCTGTGGGTTAGTGTCAGACCAATAGCGGTGGTTTTGTTTGTTATCTTCACCACTCACAAAAAAGTTTGCCTCGTCGCTCATCTAAAGGCAATTGTCTATGCTGTGAACATTCGAGATGTGCAGCATCTGAAACAATGGATACTGGAAGCCTGTGGTAGCATTTCGTCAGCGGTTTTGCCATCAGTGTGTCAAGAGAGGGAGAAGAGGGTTGCATTGACAATCCAATACAATGGGCCGCACTTTGAACACATTTTACAAGTGGTCATAAACTTGTAAATAAGTCATGAAAGAATAAAGTTAAGTTAAAACCAAGCACACCATTGTTTTTCTTATAAAATTCTCAAAATGTTTTTTCCCGACTCATTTTCTTTGGGAATAGAACCGGTTGAAGTACGGTGTTAGTGAAACCTCTCTCCCATGGAGCGCCACTGCATTAGTGATGACTGAACAAACTCATTAGTCACTGCCACTAGACCTTACCAGTCTTCTCCGCCAGATTTTTTGTCACCTACACCTGGACAGTAAGGATAACAACATCGGAAAATTCCCTTATCCTTTATTTAGTTTTTATTAAGAGACATCAAAATACATGAAAATCGATATATCAGTAAAAAGGAGTTTTTTTTGTTCCTCATCATTGCTTTTCAAAAACAATTGCGTTTTTTTTATATAAAAATTAATGAGTCATTTTGTATATGGAGTTACTATTGTTTTTCAAATGTCTTTTCTCAAATCATGTCTTCCTCGTAGGTTCTTGCTTCGACCAAGGCTTTCCTGTGTAAAAAAAAGAAAGTGTTGATGGCACTTGTTTCTAAATGGAACTTGGGCTTTAGTGATCACATAATTGTCAATACAGATAGCACAACGCTCTAACACCCTATATATACGAATGAACACCTTGACAAATATGGGTTCAATCCTTGGTGGTGACAGATGATGCTTTGCTTAACACACATATATAATCCGTCATCTGAGACATTTTTTTATTTTTTCACATATACATATGCAGGGCATGATTTTAGAAGCTTTTCCGCATTGTTTTTAAGGGATTTTTTTAATGATATTATTGAACTGTTTTTTTAGATTTGCTCAATGACATTGTTTCTGTGTTTTTATGTATTTATGAGTACTTTTATGTTTTGTGCGCCAAAATGCAGCACCCTCCCCGCCTTGATGACGTTTTTTACATCATATGTTTGGGAACACCCACTGTTTATGATAATTGTGTGTGGCTATAAATAAGAGCTGTTGAGTGGGGTGGATGTATCCCTGATGAAGACGCCAGGAGGGCGTTGAAACGCGTTGGATGAATAAAGGAAAAGGTCTGTTTTTGATACCGGCTCCCTTGCATGTTTTACACGCGGAAATCTTGGCAGCGCGGACTGTGATACACCTCCTTCCCTCAAGCAAAATGTTTGATGTGTCACATGACCCTCTTCCCATTGAAAAAAATAAAGTTGGATCCAAAATGGCTGACTTCAAAATGGCCGCCATGGTCACCACCCATCTGGAAAAGTTTTCCCCCTCCCATATACTAATGTGCCACAAACAGGAAGTTGATATCACCAAGCATTCCCATTTTATTTAGGTGCATCCATATAAATGGCCCACCCTGTATACTGTACTTGCTGAATTATATATCTGTTATGAGAATATAGTATCAGTACATAATATAGACTTTGTGTGCTTTTTCTTTGGAACATTTCATTGCTTGTAAATATTGTGGTTGATGTTTGGTTCTAGCAATAAGGCCTTTGTATCAAATGTAAATATGCAATTAATCCCTTTATTTTCCTACATGTAATTTAGAGACAAAATATATTTGTTGTAGCAAATATATATTCAAATGAATTCTCCACTTTCAACAATGTCATTTTATTAGAAGGGACCCTTTCCAATTAGCTGTTCGTCGGGTGATAGGGTGTCCCGCTGCTGGATACACCAGCAGTCAGATGTAAACATTGGGGTAACTTAGAAGAAATTATTGTTTCCTGTCATAAAATCAATGGGATGTACTATAATTAATAGAAAGGGGTCCTGAATGTGGAGCTAAACTGTATTAAAAGAACCTAATAGGGTGTTTGAAAATTAGTTTTCTAGACCTTCTTTAATTTAGTGTGTGAATTTAATATTTACTTAAAAAATAACCTAAATTCTTAAAATGACTGAAATGGCATTAACTAATTAATAGCATATTCCTTGCCCTGGAAATTATGACAAATCACTAAGGCTGTGTGCTCATGATCAGGAATTGCAGCGTTTTGGGTGCAGCAAATTGCTGCTGCGTCCCATATGCTGTGCTGTACAGTACAAGCACAGATTTCAAGAAATCCCATCCTCACTATGCTTCTCCCGACCGCAACATTATAACCATTGGGTGCAAGCAGAGATAACCATTGGGTGCAAGCAGGGAGAAGTTTCCCTGCATCCACTGCAGATCGTGAGTACAGGGCGGATATCGTCTCCCTGTATCCACATGTGGGTTTCCTTAGGTCCGGAGGCTCTGCGTACAACACAAAGTGCTTCTGGATCATGTGCACACAATCTAAGATATAACAATACTTAATTGCTGGCGGTTTGACCTCAGGGACCTCTACTGAGAATGAAGGTGCTGTAGCACATCCCTCTGCACGGGGAAGGGGGGGAATTAGGGAGGGGGGGATGAAGGGTTTCCTTCTATGCTTTACATCACAGTTTCATCCAAGTTAGTGGAGTCACCTGTCTTTTCCAGTATAGCCGTGGAGATGGAAGTGTCTCCATGCAGTAAAATTCTAAGACCGTGATGCAGTGTTGAAGCAAAGCTGTGGCCCTTTATTCCCAGGCTTGGTAGAGGTGTCAGAAATCAAGCCTTCAGTGACTATTAAGTGATGGGATATCCCAGTGATATACAAAATGTCTATGATCTTACTGTAGGTTTGATTTGGGAGTAGGCAAGATCAAAGTAAAATTTTATTTGTCGGATGTCTCAAGGAAGCTAATGTATATGATCAATATAATGTTATGACAAATTTTGTGTACCAAGTTGACAGAAATGTATTTTTGTTGCAAGTAACTGCTTTTTTTCAATCCATTTATTGTATGGCATAACATATACAGATCTGCAGGAACTCAAAGTTCCTGCTACATTTCCCATCAGAATGAAGAGAAACCTAGTCACCCGTCCTTGGGAAGGATGGCAGCAACAAATGCAAGACTCAAAAATAAAAGGCGTACGAAGCATAGGAATTATTTCTACCCCAATTGTGTGGCCAGTGAAACAGAGACCAGCATCTTCAGAAAAAAGTACAAGCAAAATACCCGTCAACTTCTGGTTAATGACAACCCCATCAATATGGACATCATCTCCAAACCAAGGGATAACTACAATGGACAATACAAAGAGTGAAGCAATCACAGAAAACAAGTTCACGAGCACAGAACTATCTAGCAATATTCTGGCTATTATAAAGAATAATTCAAGTAAATCATCTTTATTGTTTGGAGAAGATGAAGTCTCAAAAATGGAGACAGTAGGATCTGGTGAGGAAGAATGGCATAATGTTTCTGTGATGAAACCAGATAAAATGTCTTTCAGTAGAACACAACTTAGCAATACGAATAATATAAATCAAACATGGTGGCCACAATGGATTATGCACAACTTTGACAATTTTACTCCACCCTTGAATGCTAAAAGTGTAATAAAATATAGTAATGAGTACAGCAAAAAGACATCAGATTACATTTTTCGAGATCATGCAAGTGGAAATCATGACACTAATACTGAACACACATCGCTTATTTATGTGTCAGCAAGTAAACTACCATTTTTAATAAATGACTCATTTTTATCCACTTTAATAGTGACATCAACAGAGGACTCCAAGTCAGGAAAAGCTAAAAATAAAGAGCATGAGAGGTTTGTTGGTTTTCAAACTCCAAGTAGTTATCAGACATATAATATGAAAGACACAGAGGAAACATTATATGTTCAGGAGGATAACGTTAGTATACCCAGAGAATCTACAACTGATACACAAAGCACTCAGACTAATAATTTAGCTCCTTCTTTATTAAGAAATCAAGTAATGGACTCTGTTTATGCACAGAACATTTTATTTACTGACAGTGTGTCTTGTGATATTGCCTCTAGTTGTACCTTAGTATACAGCGTATTACCTGCCCAATCAAAACTGTCTCTTGAAAGTTTATTGGCTCACAGTACAAATATGAACCACGTAAGTATCAATGATATGAAGGATCCCTTAACACCGACACCGATCCCTTATCCAACACCGACACCGATCCCTTATCCAACACCGACAGAAGGACTTTTGCCAACCAGAACAAGTGATCCTGAAGGATTTCATAGTACAGTCATAAATCTACATGATGTACCCTTAGATACACAAACTGTATATTTCCCTGAAGGAAAAAAGACTGGAATTCTGAATTCAAGGGGGGAAGAGCAATACCATTTGATGACCTCAAGTTATGATGTGTCCGACAATCAGTGGAAGAACTTTATACTAAACAATGAAAAACCCAGTGAGAACCTAAAATCGTACATGACTGGTCCAACCACTGAACCTTCATTTGATACTTCATCCACCATAGTAAGCCCACATCCAACTGTAGAGATCAATGAGCATCAAAAAAATGTTGAAGCAGTGGAATTTTCTGGTGAGGATGATTTTTTGGAAGCTGAAAAGTTGTATTTAGTCTCTAGAAGTCATATACTTGAAGGACTTTCACATATGGACACAACATTTAACCTGGCCCCAACAAAGACGTTATCAAATTATTTACAAGCAACATCTATTAGTAATGATAGCTTTAATTCAAATACAACAACAATTAACCAATTAGAAACAATACATTTAGAAAACACTACATTGTTAGAGGTTGGAAGGCCTGTAAGTGAAATTAATCCCACAGTTCTGATGAACATTTCTTACAACAGTCTTTCGGTACTCAAAAGTCTTCTGACGAGGTCAGCAAAATGAAGCTTGTGCCATGCACTATTCTGGTTGTAGCTAACCCTGAGCAACAATATCAACAAGAAAATCTTCATCCAGAATTCATCAAACCTCAGGGTACACTGCACACAATAGATGTCACATTCCAAGCAAGTGAAATCAGTCTTATGACAGCAAGTAGTGGCATTAATGATGACTCATTAAAGCAAAATAATTTTCTCAATAAGGAAGAGTCATTAGATATAAGATACAACACCTATATGGCAACACCTCCATTGATAAATAATCTCTTATCACCCACGTCTGAAACCCATTTGAATGGTCAACAAATATCATCAACAACCTGGTTACCATCTTTAAGCACTAAGACCCAGAGTGATGTCAATGCTGCCCACATTTCTCATCTGACTACAAGCTCAGTAATAAATAATGTGTGGAATTACTGGATAATTACAACTTTGTCTGATAATCCAGGAAAGTCAAACAGCATTGTGGGAAAAACTCAAACAGAAGTGTTAACGAGCGTGGAGTATGGTTCTGAAGGTCCGGCCACTTTAGGCTTTTCAGACTCCAAACTAACAGATCTTACAAAGGAGAACTCTCTTGTTCTCGAACCTGGATTGTCACATCAGCCTACGCATCAAGAAGATTACTTTAATAGCTCCATTCAAAAGCTTGTTAGCAATGGATCATTTGAAGCAATTACATCGGCTCCTCCAGACCTGCTGTGTTCGTGCAGTCATCTGTCTGATGTTACCTGTTTCTGTGGACAGGAGGTTAACAGCAGTATGTAGATGTATCTTCGTAGACTAGACACCCCCTTAATGATAGTCATTATATTTTTCAATAGATGATTGTTTGAAGAAAACTTTAGAGGTACTAAATGTGTTTGTTGTAGAAAAATAGTATTAATATCCAATATTATTCTGAAAATAATTAACCAAATTATTGAAATTATGTTTTAAATGGGCATTTATCTTGTGACCAAAACTTGGTAATAAATCTAAAAATTGAAAACTTAGATAGGGTCATTCCATGTCAAGTGAACCAATGATTATTACCTCTATATTTTTAATTCTTTTGAGATTTTGTTATTTGATAATAGCATGTCAGACAATGCAAAATGTGAAGAGAAAAATTTTTTAAAAAATTTATTTTTTTTTTAAATGATTTTCAAAGTTCGGAAAAAGTGTGAATTTCGCTGTTGCCTGCCTTTACGTTTCTCCTCATAACTCAGGCTAGGAATAAGATAGAGAGACAAAATAAACACCAATCTACTCATAACTATACAGGCTTTCATCAGATATGTCACAAGAGGATCTTTGTTAATATTTTACCCATGTGATCGCAAGCGCAAAACTTTAAAACGTATTTCCGAAAAATCGGCGTGCTTTAAATATTTCAAAAAATGCCCATGTGTCTGCTTTGCTCTTAGCCACATCTGTACCAAACTTCAAGTTGGGATCGCAATGGGATCATATTTTAACATATTTTACTATTAATAGCGTCAATGGGTCATTCCATATCAAGTGATCTAAATATGAATATTTTTTTTTTACCTGACGTCTTTAGATTTTTTTTTTTTTTTTTCCTTTATGAAGTACTACTTTAGTTAATTACAAATTAAAAGTTTGGAATTTTTTTCTTCATCAGTTAATTTTTTACAGATTTTTAAAGTTTAAAAAAAGGGTGAATTTTGGCCTGGTATGACTTTACATTTTTTTTATCTCGGGCTAGAAATAAGATAGAGAAACAAAATAAACACCATTCTACTCAGAACTGTCCAGATATGTCACAAGAGTATATTTGTTAATTTTAATTTTTTACCCATGCGAATGCAAACGCAACATTTTGAAACGCATTTCCGAAAAAACGTTTTAATAAAAATTTTCCAAAACTGCCCATGTGTCTTTTATGCTCTTAGCCACATCTGTACCAAATTTCAAGTTGGGATCGTGATGGGATCATATTTTAAAATATTTAACTATGGTTAATCTCATTTTTATTAAATTTTGAAAAAACATATGAAAGACATACATTCAATCTTTTAACAAAATCTTGAGACATATAAAATATACAAAAAGAGAATTCACAAAGTTATTAGTAACTTTAAGATAAGCTGCAAATTTACTTTTGCGCTTATCTCTGGTGCAATATATACTACAATCTAAATATAATTCCAAACACTCGAGTATACAACCTTTCTCAGGGTTTTGAGATGTTCTGATGTCAAGGGGACAAGCAGCCCCAGCAGAATGATTTTTATCACTTGGCCCCTCTAACAGGTTGACCACGTAAGTGGGTCATTACCCGTTGAGGCCTAGTTAGAATAGTCTATCGACTGGTGTACCGCAAAGGAAGGCCGAAATATTAATGATCTACTCACAGCTCAAAGTTTCCGATACCTGTCTAATGTTCACTAGAATTCTGAAGGTATAGGTGTAGAAAGGAAATACCTAGACTGAATGTATCAGATGGGAAGAAAAGAGAGATAGAAAAGAAGAGAGAGAGAAGAGAAACAAAAACCATTAGAAAAAGTTATACTGGGAAAGAAAAGCCACGTAAGAAAAAAAGAAAAAAAGGAGGGGGGGGGGACGGGTGAGGTATGGGAAGGAGAAAGGGTACTCATCCCACTGGCTCCCCATCAGCCAGAGGTCGAGCCATATTATCTGTGCTGGAAAAGATACTCCTAAATTCTGCAGAGTCGTGAAAAAGAATCCATTCAACCCAAATCCCTAAGAATTTGTTCCGAGATCCCGACGCATCAGCTGCGAGCTCCTCCATTCGATATATGTCCATCAATTCTTTGAACCAATCAAGTAGAGATGGAGCCCGGCTTGATTTCCAGAACCTCGGGATATCAGCACGAGCAGCCGAGATGCAAAAGCGGAGAATATCCCTCTTCTGTAGCCCAATAGGACCTGGAAAAATGGATAACATTGCCGATTCTGGGCAGCATTCGGCTTGTTTACCTGTTATCCGGGCTTATGCATTGAAAACCTCAGACCAGAACCGCCGGATTTCCCCACAACTCCACCAAATGTGTATCATTGTACCCTTCTCTTCCCCACAGCGCCAGCAGGTATCAGGGGTTCCAGGGAACATGTTCCGGAGTGTCGTCGGGCACAAGTACCATCTAGTGAGCAGCTTATAGCTTCTTTCTTGTGCAGAACAAGCGCTAGCTAGTGAGTGAGTAAATATAAAGCATTTCTGCCAATTAGCTTCTGAAATGCTACACCCCAATTCCCTCCCCAAGCACGTTGGAAGTAAAGGGTGCCCTGCTCTCTCATGGACCCTAAGGCCTGGTATAGAACTGATATTTTGCGCCTCGGTGGAGCCTCCAGTTGGAATAACCTCTCCAATACGTTGGGCGTCAATCTTACCCTGCAAGAGTGGTCAGCTGAATATAAGTATGCTCTGTATTGGAGAAATTCGAATCACTTAATAGGTCTCGTAGGTTCTTTGAGTTGTAGCTCTGCCATCGGGGGCAAACCACCACTGGACAGAGTCTGTCCTACTCGGGTGTCATCCACAATCCGCCAGCATAAAAATCTCTGCCTGTCAAATCTGGGTGGGAAAGATGGGTTGGAAAAAAGGGGAGTCAAAGGGCTAAGTCTGTCGTTTAAGCGGAGGGTTTTCGTCACTAGGTGCCATACCTTCAAGGTGTTTCTGGTCATGTCCGTCAAAGGTACTAGGTCTGTGGAGTCTTTAGGGGAAATCCAAAGCAGGTGTTTCAGCGGAATCCCCAAACCCTCTTGCTCCACCCCTACCCATTTCTTGGAGGACGCATGATAATGCCAATCTAGAGCTCTAACAAGAGAGGAAGCCACAAAGTACGCTCGTATGTTGGGTAGTCCAACCCCTCCTCTGGTCTTGGGCAAGGATAGGATATTCATTCGCAATCTGGACCTCTTGCCCCCCCAGACAAATCTAAGGATCATAGATTGCATTTTGGAGAGGAAGCCTCTATCCAATAGAACAGGAACTGTCTGAAAAGTATATAAGAGTCGGGGCAAGACATCCATCTTGACTACGTTTATTCTCCCGAACCAGGATAGCTTTAATTGTCTATAGGAGGTAAATGCCGATTCCACGTTAGTCAAAAGGGGTTGATAATTTAAATTGAATATTTGTTTAAGATCTTTTGGTATAAGGACTCCCAAGTACTTAATGGCTTCTACTTTCCATTTAAATGGGAACTGTTTAGATAGATGAGAAACCAATTTTCCAGGCAAAGAAATATTCAGTGCCTCGATTTTGGAGCAATTCACTTTAAAGTTACTCAATTGTCCGAACCGTTCAAACTCCATTAAGACCGAAGGGATGGAGACCAGGGGCTGGGAGATGTAAAGTAGCAGGTCATCTGCAAATAAGGCTAATTTGTGATGACTCTGTCCCAGCTTGACCCCATGGACGCATTCATTGGACCTAAGTGCAAAATATTTAACTATTATAGTGTCAATTCAAAAATCACCAAGAACACAATCAGTCATTTTTTCACAATTGCCCGTCAATAGTTTGAATTTGATATAAAGAAACATAGTCTTGTAACATCTCAAATGAAAGCTGTTACCGTTCTGAGTAAAATGATGCCTCTCCCACTTCAATATCTTATTTCTAGCCTGAGATAAAAAAATGTAAAGTCATACCAGGCCAAAATTCACCCTTTTTTTAAACTTTAAAAATCTGTAAAAAATTAACCGATGAAGAAAAAAATTCTAAACTTTTAATTTGTAATTAACTAAAGTAGTACTTCATAAAGGAAAAAAAAAAAAATCTAAAGACGTCAGGTAAAAAAAAATATTCATATTTAGATCACTTGATATGGAATGACCCATTGACGCTATTACTAGTAAAATATGTTAAAATATAATCCCATTGCGATCCCAACTTGAAATTTGGTACAGATGTGGCTAAGAGCAAAGCAGACACATGGGCAGTTTTTGAAATATTTAAAGCGCGCCGATTTTTCGGAAATGCGTTTTAAAGTTTTGCGCTTGCGATCACATGGGTAAAATATTAACAAAGATCCTCTTGTGACACATCTGATGAAAGCTTGGACAGTTCTGAGTAGATTGGTGTTTATTTTGTTTCTCTATCTTATTTCTAGCCCGAGATATGATAGAAAATGTAAAGCCATACCAGGCCAAAATTCACACTTTTTTAAAACTTTAAAAATCTGTAAAAAATTAACTGATAAAGAAAAAATTTCAAAACTTTTTTTTTGTAATTAGATAAATTTGTTCTTCATATAGAAAAAATTTTTTAAAAATCTGAGGACGTCAGGGAAAAAAAATATTCATTTTTGGATCACTTGACATGGAATGACCCGATATTATAATAATAATAATAATTATTATTATTATTCTTAAAGGGGTTTTTCCATGGACAAAGTTAATTTTAAAGTCCATTTTAATCAATAGATCTTGCATAAATTATAATTTCCACAATTGAATGTGTTTAAGAAATGTTCCTGTGCTGAGATAATCTTATATATGTGTCCCTGCTATGTACTGTGTAATGGCTGTGTCTGACCATACAGGAACATGGTCTGATCATATCACATTTCCTGTGCTAAGATAATCTTATATATGTGTCCCTGCTACGTACTGTGTAATGGATGTGTCTGACTGTACAGGGACATGGTCTGATCATACCACATCTCCTGTGCTGAGATAATCTTATATATGTGTCCCTGCTATGTACTGTGTAATGGATGTGTCTGGTTGTACAGGGACATGGTCTGATTATCTCAGCACAGGAGATGTGGTATAATCTTATATATGTGTCCCTTCTATGTACTGTGTAATGGATGTGTCTGACCGTACAGGGACATGGTCTGATCATATCACATCTCCTTTGCTGAGGTAATCTTATATATGTGTCCCTGCTATGTAATCTGTGTAATAGATGTGTCTGGCCATACAGGGACATGGTCTGATTATACCACATCTCCTGGACAGGAGAGGACACAAAACAAAGTTAACAGATATTGCAGCACAGGATCACTTCTCGTTCTTCTTTTGAGGTAAAAAAAATCACTATTTTAAAAAAATGTTTTATCTCAAAGAAAGAATTATTTGCAATTCAGTGCTGTAATGTCTGTGCACTCTTTTCTGTCCTCCACTGCCCAAGATCAATCCATTCTTCACGAATGGTCAGACACAGCCATTACACAGTACATAGCAGGGACACATATATAAGATTATCTCAGCACAGAAGATGTGGTATGATCAGACCATGTCCCTGTACGGTCAGACACATCCATTACACAGTACATAGCAGGAACACATATATAAGATTATCTCAGCACAGAAGATGTGGTATGATCAGACCATGTCCTGTACGGTCAGGCACAGCCATTACACAGTACATAGCAGGGACACATATATAAGATTATCTCAGCACAAGGAACATTTTGGAAGATATTATTATTCCAAGATCTATGTATTTAAAATGAAATTTAAAATTGACTTGCCAGTGGGAAAACCCCTTTAATTAGTAGATAGCATTTATACTGTGATTCTGTGATAAATTCCCCACTAAAAGTAATATATTTTTAGGTCTTAAATGAATTAATATACTCTAAGGAGATTGCAAAGTCTGGACACCAAGTCAACTTTTTTTTTTCCATTGACTGTTATGCAATGTTATATCATTTAATAGAATATCATATACATAGAATACTTTGTTGTATGTAAATGAAAGCCCACCCTCCCGCCCTGTTGTGGAAATACTGGTTTTATGGCCGAATGTGTGTGGGCAGGGCCAATCACTAATTGACTAACAATGGACTCACGGTCTGAGGTCCAGGCGGGGGGGCTGTCTGTCTGTGCCCAGCATCACCGCCCCAGCTGTAGCCGCAGGTGAGGTCCGGAAGAGGGGGGGTATTACTGCGCTCTGACAGCCCCTGCTCAGGTCTTACCTCCCCTTGCCGCCGGTGCCATGATAGGGATGTGGCGCCGCCCCCTTCTCCTAGGGTTAGGGCTAGAGTTAGGGCTAGGGTTAGGGCTACGGTTAGGGCTAGGGTTAGGGCTAGAACTAGGGCTAGGGCTAGGGTTAGGGCTAGGGTTAGAGCCTGGGCTGCAGACGAGACGAGGGGCGGGAACACCCAAGGGAAGCAGGATGCTTCCCTCAGTTACCCTCCTCTCCCTGTCACAGGGTCACGGGGGCCCCCTACTGATGCTTGAGGGGCCCCCTACCCAGTCGGGGCCCTGGTGCAGCTGAACCAGCTGCACCACGTAGGTCTGCCCCTGCCGCTCGGAGCAGCGGAGTCTCCTTACCTTCTCCTGGTGATCCAGTGATGTCACCGCTGTGATCACCGGTGAGAGCCCCCTTCGGATGCCTCCATATGACTTCCTGGTTCCGTCTCTGTGAGCCGCAGTGGCTCATTGGAGGCGGAACTGGGTTGGAGGCGGAACTGGGCGGGAAATACAAATGTATAAAATTTCTGCCCATAAAAGAAATTTTTTACTAAAAAAATGGTACCGCTTTTAGTACAAAATTCCTGACATAATCATACCGCCAGGGAGATTAACAGATGGTGCACTTAAGTGTGGTTGTGTTTTTCAAAAGCGCTAATCCGCCTTTTCTTGGCTTAAAAAAACGCAGCATGTAGCATTTTTGGGTGCAGTAAAAAAATACATGCCTTTTTTTTAACATGGGGCCCTATGGGGAAGGCATGTGTAAATTCATGGAACATATAGGCACCATGCGTTAATGCATATGTGTTTTTGGTGAAAAAATGATTAAGTCCAAAAAATGTCCAGGAGCTCAGGAGACCATATTGGCACCCTAAATTTACCGAACCCGATTTTCTAAAGTCTCAAAAAAGTGGATTGGTATGTGTGACCCTGGTCACTGACGCACACATTAACCCTTTAATTGCATGTTTTTCTAAATGGTTACTAATGATTCTGCTTTACACGCGAACCCATTTGCATCACCCCTTTTGTAGCGGGAACGTGTAGTTAGCATAAAGAAGGAATGTAATACACAAAACACACCTTCATAACTTGATTTATAGCTTTTAGTAAATATTTCTACAATTTACAAATATACGAAGTAAATGCAGCAAGCGACATAAAGAAAGATGTGAGATTTGTGTTTACAAGTCTCTTCCCTGTATTTATGTTATAAAACAGTGGTTAGGTGTGTTCTTACATTGATTGATGCATTCACATACACGGCTGGAGTCAGCTTTATAGATGTCTCCGCTTTACATGCGACTGTGCGTGACTAAATGTCATTTAAATCTTTCAGTTAATATTCTGACTTAAGGATTTAATTCACCATAATTACTGTTAAAATAAGAACAATTCTGCACGAGAAAAATAATTCCTTTCATGTAGTAAAAAAGGAGAAGAAAAAAGATGTTCACAAAATGTCAGGGTTTAAGATAATGAATTTCTGCTGAATAATAGTCATTATCATGTTTAGCTAAAGCTGTTGTGAAACTATTAACACCCAGCCAGGCCTGACAGCAGCAGACCCCTTCTGTAAAAAGGTAGCTAAATTAACAGTGATCAGCAGATCGTTTAGCCTAGCTTAATTTTCCAGAAAAAATCCAATTTGTGATTAATCAATTTTCACCAAATTGAATGTTCTTCAGATCCATTAGCATAATATGGACAAAAACTTAACACTTACCTCATCCCCAGGGGTGTAATGTGAAGCTTAAGGGCCCCAATACAAAAGCTCCAATTGGGCCCCCAATTAATGCAAATCTTTAACAGTATTAGTGTTTTTCTGTAGGTCAAAAGGACTTTTGGGGCCCCCTAGGCTCCAGGGCCCGGGTGCGATTGCAACTCCTGCATCTGTTGCAGTTACGCACCTGCACACCTCTCCGGCTGCTCCACTTCTCTGTGCTAGCCATCCAGTTTCCTTATTTCTTTCATCACATGCTACATCCAATTCTCCTTTACCTTAAGCCAGGACTTCCAGTTGGGTCACTGTGCATTGTGAGAATGCAGCAAATGCCGTGACATCACAACATTGCCATCTTACAAAGCACTGATACCCCAAGGTTTGATCGCGTCCGAAAGTCCTGGTCTGAAGTGAGGATGCAACCTGTGATGGTGGATAGCAGAGTATTGGAAAATGGAAAGTGAACGGCCGGGTGGCCGGAGACATAAGTGAGAAGGCATTAGTTTTATTTTTTTACTATTTGCTGGCCTTAGATTGTTCACTAAAAAGGATGTCATATATTTTGTTTTTGTGAATCACATTATAAAGTGTTTTAATTGGTGTGGAACGTCAAATTTTAGGAAAATAACTTGAAACCATTTCTCCCCAAATCAATCTATTCATCTCTACTAGAGATGAGCGCATCGGTTTGCGGAATTCCAGTCCAACGTCCATGTCAGTGGTAGCACTGTTTCTGGAATATAATAATATGGATTTTGTTTCTTGAGTCAGACATTAATAAAATTGACTCATAAAGTTGTACTAAATATGGAAGACTGCTTTGAGCCTTCTTCACATTTACTGGAGCGCAGTCAAATTAGACAATTGAAGAAAGGGTCTGACACATCCTCATCTTAAAAACTTCTTTCTTTATTCACAACATCAGTTAAAAGATTTTCTACTAGTATCTCTTGGGTGGATTTTGTCCCTGAGCACTCTATATACAGATGCAGCTAGTGTGAAATCCGGGAAACGTTAGTAGCTCTGTCATCACTTTTATTAAAATTCCTTTAGTCTCTTTCAATGTCACATCTCCATTCGATTCACAAGTAACAGAAGAGGGGAAAAACATTTTCAAGCCCCGGTCCTTGATTTATAAATTGAAATGAAAAGAGAATAATGAGAAAAAATAAAAGATATTTATTTGTTTTATTCTTTTTATGTACCATTTTACTAAAATATGACATTAGTCATAGTTTTCTTTTTATATAATGCATCATGTTCGCCCATTCTTTGCAGTCTCCTCTAAGGAGGACCATTCACTTGCTTAAATCATTTGACTTGAATATCATGTAAGAATCCCTGAGCATGCCTAATTCTGATGCTCTTTTCCATTTTTGCTTTGTCTGCTCATTGTAGAGATATTCAAATTTGATGCTTTAAGAGCACAATATGTGAAATTTCTGTCTGTAGTTTAACTGGGCTTTTCTTCATAGTTTTCTGGGTGCTTTCACTCCTCCCTCCAAGTCACTGCCAATCATAGCACTAGCAGTTTCAGATATTGCTGAGCTGTGATTGGCAGTGTCTACTAAGGCTGAAAGCGCACAGAAGACTCTAAAGAAATGCCCAATTAAACTGCAGGCAGAAATTTCACATGCTGCACTTTAGAAGAAGCAAATGTGAATATTTTTGCAATGGAGTGACACAGCACAAAACAGAAAAGAGTGTCACAATCACGGAAGCTCAGGGTATTTTTTTTCAGGGTATTTAATAATTTTTAATCAAGTGATAGGTTCTCTTTAACTCTGGTTACATTATCATGTACTAATACCTGATGTCATTTAATTAATGCAATATAGTGTAAAAGCATAGAATATAATATTCAAATATAGTGTATTTTAATGCACGTGAAGAATATATAAGCACTTGGCTCCGATTTATCATAGCTGTATCTCCACTTTTCTGGAATAATTTCCTCCTTTTTAGTGACTATAGTACTTGTGCCTTATTCTCTATACAGTTTGTGCTAATTTTGAAATTGTATTTCTTTTTTGTCTTTTTTTCCTGGACAAATTTCCTTATCAGTTGTTTTAGAAAGATTCATGAAATTCAAATTTCATCAAATGTTTCTTTTTTTGTGTATTTCACTACATTCCTTCCCCCTCTTGCCCCACCAACCCTGTCCTAGTAATAAGGTTTCCAGAATTATCTTCCGTTCAGGGCATTTTTAAGGAAATAAGCAAGTTTGTAAAAGTTTTACACCTTTTGGTGCTAAGTCACAAAAATATTTGAGACTTTTTGCATTTTAAGCACCATTTTGATATATTTGGTACAAATACTTAAAGTTAACCAGTCATGTGTAAAAATGCTTTTAACTAGCAGATACATGGTTAATCTGCAGATTAATAGCACTCTGAACCTACTCTGCACATTAAACTCCACTGAAATGAACTTTAATCCTCTTCAATATTCCGGTTTCAGTCATGGAGGTAGCTCTAGTGGGGGTTCAGTCATAGCTTTGTAAATGGAAAGTGTTGGCTATAACCATGCCCTCCACAATTAATGACAACCACTCAGCATTAGAACCTGCTGTCAGTCAGTGCGGGGGCTGTGGTCACAGTTCTCAGTCTTTATTAATATAGCAGTTAATAAGCCACACAGGTACTGCCTCCATGGCTGAAACTGGAACACTGCCAGGAACATTACAGTTAATTTCCTCCCGGCAGCGGAATTTAATGTGCAAGGCTTTGGGGAGGTTAAGAATAAACCTGCAGATTAATCCCATATCTGCAGGTTATTAGCATTTTTTCACATGACAGATTACCTTTAAGTGGAAAACCGGAAGACAGAAAGGAAGAAAAATGGCTTTAAGAAATCACAAATGATAAATCAGGCCTTGGACTTTTTGTAGAAAATAGAAAATTGAACGTTCACAAAGAATGCTAATAAATATAATTTTGATTTTTTTTATGCCTATAACATTGCTTTATTTGGCCTTACTCCAAGTATAAAATGGCTGTTAAACGATTGTGAAGTTGGTATAGATCACAAGCCAAAGTAGCTTTTAGGCTTATTTTCAGTACAACTATAGTCATTAAAAGACAACTATCACATACACAATTAGGTCATAATAATCTTTAGGGAACAGGATCAACGTGATTGGAGTCATGAAAAGCACTATATTCCTATTAAAGATAAAGATAAAATGAGTGTTTGGTTCCTCACCTAATTGTCTCTATATATTATAGGTTGGTGATTTGATAAAAAGGGCCACCCTTCACTATCTGCAGGCAATGCTTAAAAAATGAAGGGAATGATGTTTTATCATTTTTAATGAACTCTTACCTCTTTATTTTCTAATAATGCAGTTCCTCTAGGATGAGCAGCACTATAGAGATTTTACTACCTAGCAGGTAGCAAATTGTTGTGACAAACAAGGATGCTCCCACGCAACTGAATTATTCCATGATCATACAGTCAGTAATTAGGGCTGGAAAAATAATTCATACTTTTGTTATATTACTTAAACCCTATGTCCTAACATTTCTTAGAATCACGTGCATATACTTAATACCACCCTCAATGTTCTTTCAATGTCAAACTAAAAATTCCCAGTAGGCCATGAAACCATTTAAGCCCTGAGCTGTTAGTGACACGACCATGCTCTTATACTCCAGAACAGACTGTACTGGCTGTCTAAAAGGGTGGAAGTTATGTATTTAGATATAACATTAATACAATAAGGGTTTTTTGTAGTGTATCCTCCAGTTACACTTATGAATTGACCTTTTGAGGTCAAGAAATACTATTTTCTTTGACATGTGTTAATTTTTCAACAGAACATTAAGAACTAGTTATTCCAAAAGTAAATCCGTCCTATAACAGCAAGTTATCTTGGTGATGTTGGCTATTTAACCCATTTTAAACTTATAGAAAATGGCAATATAGTTTACATTTTTTCTTACTAACTTTGCTGTCTTAGAAATTCTACATCTGCAAAGGAAATACCATAGCGGTAGATTAACCAATCGTAACTTTATGATAACCAATCGTAACTTTATGATCATCTATTTACTAATATAACAACAGCAAAATGTCTGCTTAGTGTATGGAAGGTCCTAACTTGACTATGATGTTTTTGTACAGGTGGGACATTTTATAGGATTGCTATTGAAATTGTCAGTGATGTTGCTAACGACGAGTCAAAAATACAAAGTTTGGTGTCAAGTTGGGTAAGTATATGTGTCCCATACTAGAATTTATTAACTGGCCTTTCTAATATAATTTCTGATACTTTAATTCTTAAGACTTTGAATAATTTATACTCACTAAGACTACCTTCACATTTGCGTTCCCCTCCGCAGCGTTCTGCGGAGAGGATCCGCAATGTGACCGCAGCACCTCAAGCCCCTATCTTTATAATGAGAGTGCACAGTGCTGCGCATGACCGTGCGCACCCATTCACTGACATATGTGACCTGTGCGCAGGCGGACGCCTGCGCACAAATCACCCAGTCTCGTCCGCACCACGAATGCGACATGTTGTATTTCTGGTGCGGACGAGACTGTGTGACATGCGCTGTGCGTACTGCCCGACAACTTCCTGGACACCCTGCGCACAGCGCATGCGCGGCACCATACAGCACAACGAGGCGCGCGTTCATGTCACACAGTGAGGGGAGGCAGCAGCAGAAAAGCACGATGATTGACAACATGGGGCGGGTCAGAGGAGCGCGAAACCCCAACTCCCGGTCACCGGTCTTCTTAAGTGTGAGCATTTATTTAAGTTCATATTTGAGTGAATATAGGCATCAAAAGGCTATAACCACCTTCTCTGAATGCCGGCTCATGGCCCCTTTACACGCAGCTACAGGTAACAGGTTGTCCACAGGTAACTTACTGGTTGCAGTGAAATCATGGAGACATGATTCCATTTGTACACAGCAACAAGATAGAACCATGTCTCCATGATTTCACTGCAACCATAAGTTACCTGTGGACAACCTGTTACCTGTAGCTGCGTGTAAAGGGGCCATTAGTGCTGCAGAAGGTGGCTATTTTAGCTTTTGATGCCCGGGGGGTGACAGCTTCACTTCAAAGTATATGTTGTAAATATCTAACGAATTCTAGGTAGACTTTGTCCCTGTGATATGAACATTGGGACCAAATTGCTGCATGTAATATTAAAGTCTAATAACAATCCAATAAGCAGTTTCAGCGTCAGACTGGAGTACTTTGGGCCAACCGAAGAAAGTCATTGTTGGGGCCACCATGCTTATAAGAAAACACTAGTTGTAGAGTCTGTTTGAACCCTTACTCTGACCCTCATAGCTATACATACTAAGAAAACTCATCCTATTCTCCCT
The DNA here is from genome assembly GCA_033576535.1 of Allobates femoralis. NCBI lineage: Eukaryota > Metazoa > Chordata > Amphibia > Anura > Aromobatidae > Allobates > Allobates femoralis. The sequence goes on from JARQOC010000001.1 coordinate 465,760,064, forward strand.
GAGGACTTTGAATATTACAGTATATAGAAAGCACCAGAACACTAGCAAAAACGTCTGAAAGTGTATAGTTTTGGTTGACTTTTTGGTCCTTAGTTAGGAAAACTACAGAGTATGCTTGAGTCAACACTGAATATAACAAGATTAGATGGTTAGGAGATCACATTAGTGCTAAATAAACCAAGAACAAATGAATTATAACACAAAAGCTGTTTACTGTTTCTAATGATATGAACAAAGCACTGTAGAATATATCTAGTTTGAGTATGCAGAACGACCTGTTACTTAGATTACAGTACTAATGTCACATCTGTTTATATATAGAAAGATAATATTAAAAGTACATGTGAAGAATAACTTTTGTATTATCTTTCAGCTGAATCAAACTTTCCAGGGCTGGAACTACACAGTTTTTGTTGTAAATATCAGGTAAGAAGCGTTATGATGTTCTTCAATAGAAGGATTACCATTAGAAAAGTAGTGCTACACTCTCTACACAACATTTATGTTGCTTGTATAATATATTTTACTTTATAATAATAAGATTTTTTAATTACAAGATATAAGATTACTTTAAAAAATTAATAGCACTTAGAGGATTTCTGATTTTGTAATTTCTTTGGAAGATCCCCAGGTGCAGTTTTTTTTTTTAAACAACGTACCCTACCACGGTTTGGCCTAACTCTCCGCTGCTCCCTGTTTTATTATTGATGTTACCAGGACAGCACTGCAGCCGATCCGTGAACTTGATTCACAGAGCTCCGGGATTGACTGCAGGTCTGTGGACGTGACATCAATGATGTAGGCAATAACGGAAACCAAAGGAGACTAAGGGTGCATTCACTCGCTACGTATTTGCTGCGTATTTTTACGCAAGCGCTGTTGCAGTTTTTGTAGCCAGAACCAGGAGTCGAACAATCAGAGGAAAAGTCTAATAGAAACAAGTGCTCCACTTCTGTATTTAATCACCTATTGCTGGTTTTAATCAGCCACTCCTGGTTTTTGGCTACAAAAACTGCAAGAGCACTCGCGTAAAAATACGCAGCAAATGCACAGTGTGTGAACGTACCCTTAGTGCTGGACCCGAAGAGGTTTAGAAAAGTACAGTTTGTTTTATATAATCAATCTGCACTGGGGCAATGAGGTACTATGAAACAGGGAAATGTCTTTAGCAAGAATTATTAGGATGCAAGCCCTTGATCAAGATTAACAGCGTTTTGGATGCAGGGTATATTTGCTGAGTTTTGCAGTAAAATCACAGTGGATGGTATTTATAGAAATCGTATGCCCACTGTGCTTCTTTTTCCGCACCATAAACTGACATGCATCTCAGCTTCCTGAGCCTCAGCATGACAATTTATGTGTAGAGATGCAAGTGCTATCAGCAGGAAAATACAGTGAAAATCTGTTGCGCCCAGAATACTGATCGTGGGCATGGAGGTTGCGGTTTCCCTAGAGAAAACTCATATTTCTGCAGGAAAAGAGATGCTGATTCCCGGATGCAGTGTCTCCAGATCATGGGAACGTACGCTTAGGGTACCGTCACATTGTGTCGTACCGCACGTTCAGTAGTCCCATTGGGGCTTACGTCCGAACCACCCCATCTCCCGCAAAATGGGTTTTGGACATATGCGCCAATGGGATATTACTTAATGGTGCAGGCAGAGTTAACGTGTGCTCTATCTTGCACCGTTTTTTAGAGTATATATTTACTGCAAACGGACACCCGACGCAGTCTACTACATATTAATGGCAGAAATCACTAATGGGGAAATCTGTTATTACACTGCATTTGGTAACATTAGTTTGTGACCATGTAATATATGGTTTTATTGAGTCTACCAGAGACAGAGGCAAAATTAGCTCTGTAGGGTTATCTTAATCTGAGGTGTGATATTGATGTCATTTTTGCGGTATCTTTTATATTTTTTTCATGTGACTAGATATTGCATTGTATCCAATAGTGCATTCTAAAGCACACTATATTTAAATGTGTATAAAGAGTTGTGTATTTTTAAAGGAGGTGGGGTTAAGTACTGAGATATTGTTTTTTGTTTGTTTAAACAAATTATAGTTTGGGTATAAAAAAATTAAACCAAAAAAAACCCAAAATAGTAACACAGTAAATAATGCATTTAATTTTTTACGAACATTTGAAAAAGTTAAAAAGTATGAAAGACGTTTCACCATTAACTTTTAACTTGTTGATACATTTAAAAAAAAAAGTGAAGATGTTAGGTAGCTTGGTTATAATTTAGTTTTAATTTAGTAATTGCTTAATAAATGTTGCAACATTCAAAAGTCAAAACAACCCATAGTTTTCGTTTTCTTTCTTCCTTCAGCATTACAACTAAAAATTTGTTACTGTAACGCAAAACATAGAGATGTGCAGAACAGTCAGGCAATAACATTGGTGAGTAGATGTGACTTCCTGAACTGGATGGTCATCACTGGGTACTAAACTGTCCATTTTTGTTCCACAATTTAAATCACATTAGCCAGTATGTAATCTTACAGAAATGCAGTAAATTAATTTTTGAAATAAGCTGCCTTCACATTTGCATTCCACTCCGCAGCGTTGTGCGGAGAGGAGCGGCAATGATTAAGTGCAACACCGCAAGGGCGTACAGATCACATATGGCAGTGAATGGGTGTGCATGGTCTTGCGCAGTCAAGCGCAGCACCATGCGCTCCCATTATAAAGATAGGGGCTTGCTGTGCTGCGGTTCACATTGCGGCTCCCCTCCGCAGCAACGCTGCGGAGGGGAACGCAAATGTGAGGGCAGCCTAAGATGCACTGGATAGTAAGATGCACCTAGGATTTAGAAGTGGAAAATAGGAAAAAAATGAAGCAAAAAATGTGATCATATGCACTGTTATGGGGGGTTAGTTCTGCTGATATTGTTACGGGGGTAATGTCCCCCAACTCTGTACTACTGTCCTCCATCCTGGGCCCCTTCCAGGTATATATATGCCCCATCCTGGTGTATATGCCCTACATATTTGTATGTCTGTTCCCCATTCTGGTATATATGATCCCCAGCCTAGTATATATGGTATTTATGGCCCTCATCCTGGTGTATATGGTCCTATAGTGGTATATATTGCCCTCATCCTAAACCCACTATGGTAAAAATTGGCCACATCCGGGTATATATGGCCCTCATCCATTTCCCATCCTGGTATATGTGGACCTATACATATGGCCCTCATTCCTGACTCATCCTGATATATATGGCCCTCATCTTGAGCTCATCCTGATGTATATGATCCCCATCCTGGTATATATAGACCACATCCTGGTATATATATTCCCATCACAGGCCCATCCTGGTGTATATGTTTCCCATCATGTTACACACATAAAATAAACATAACTCTAATCATCTTCCCTCCAGCATGTAAGCGTGCAGCAGATGATATTACTGCCATGTACATCCACTGAGGCTACGTTCACACAAAGCGTATTTGCCATGTATTTATGCAGTGGCGGTTTTTTGCTCACGCGCGACTGCATTCACACGCCGCACTTTTTCCGTGCACTTATCCCAAGCCCATTTTATCATGTGGCCTATGAGAAAAGTGCATCGAATAAAGTGCAAAGAATTGACATGATCATCCTTTTGCGGACGCGCTTTGCATGAAAGCGCGTTTGCAAAAAGAAGTAAAAAGTGCAGCATGTGAACACATTTCAGCAAAAGCCTTAGCTTTTAGCTAGCACTTAAAAGAGCTGCGTAAATGCGTGAATACGCAGCAAATACACCGTGGGTGAACGCAGCCTTACACTGATGTCAACTTCGAGTATATTTGGATTATGGCCATGGGATGCAATGAATATTCATTTTCTTTAATAGTGGCACACATGTTTTTCCCCATCACTGGCTTTTATGCTTACTGTGACTCTGTTCCACTGCCGGCACCGGCCCTTCCACAGCCACAGCCAAGCACATCTGAACCATAAGATGCACCCCCACTTTCCTGCAAAATTTTCCGCTTAATTCACAGGGTGCAGGTCTCAGAAACATGAGCTAGGCACAATGTACGAGCACTACAACATACTGTGCACGACACTCTTATTTGCAATTTTTAACTTTGCAAGATTCACTACATTTGACACCATTGTTTTTTTCCAGAGACTTAATTGTTACAGCACCCATAGATGAATTTCCAGAGGGGTGTAATTTCCAAAATGTGGTCACTTGAGGGGGTTCTGCTGTCCTGGCACTTAGGGATTTGCAAATGGAGTCTGCAAACTATTCTGGAAATATCTGTGCTCCAAAATTAAATGGAGCTCCTTCCCTCTGAGCCGGGCGTGTGCCAAAAACTACTGTACAGTCACATGTGGGGTACTGTAACATTCTGGAAAAATTGTGTAACACATTATGGGGCCTTTTTAACCTATTCACTTTGTGAAAATTGAAAAACTGAGGTTAAAACTACGTTTTAGTAATAATTTTTTCTTTACCGCCCAATTGTATAAAATGTTATCACACGCCTGTGGTGTCAATATTCTCACTGCACCCCTGGATAAAATCATTGAGAGGGGCAGTTTGTAAAATGGGGTCACTTGTGTTATTTTTCACTGTTATGACATCTCAGGGCCTCTGCCAACGTGCAATATTACACATCACTAAATGTATGGACAACTATGGTTTGATTTCTTTGCCTGTGTGGATTGGATGGGTTGTTACTGACATTTGGTGAGAAATTTACATCAATAGCACCTTTAGAAATGTGTTTACTTAGAATATTGGTGATGTTTTCAACCCTTATGTCACCCATTGTACATAAAGGTATTCGGGGTTCTAATAGTAGAAAACATCTTTAGATCATATCTAAAATAATACTAAGGGCACATTAGAGTAACCATTAAAAAGTGTCTAATGGTAAAAGTATTTACCGTAATCTGTATTTAATTGAAGTTGGGAACTCTAAATATAAGTTATTTATGTAATAGAATTTCCAGGTGATTAAAATATCATAACAGGTTGTACAAAGGTAGTATTTTGTGGGAAACTCTAAGTGCTGTATATGGCATTTATAAATGATGTGGGCCTCTGACCACAAACAATCTCTAGCTGTCAAACAAAGGAGTATATATATAATGGTGCTCTCCATAATCTACATCTTTGAGTATAGTAACAATGGTGAATTTGTTATACAAGTAAGAATCATTATGAAGGCACTTAGACCACCTTGTAATCAGCTCTAGGCAATTGCAACATTTGTTTGGGCTATTATGGTAACAGCTGTATTGGATACTGCTGTAAAGTATACCATGTAATGTATTCCCATAAATAGAATAATGATTGACTTTTATGGATTGTGTGTACATAAAAACCATAGTTATTGTCACTGGGGAAAATGTAGCTACAATTATATTCCAATTGTTATACACGAAATGTACATTTTATTTTGATCTACTCAATTTACCTTTCCTTTCCCGAAAATATTACCTATTTTGAGAACTATACATAGAATAACATATCATTGATTCACCTTTGATGCTTTTGTTCATCTGACATGTTTATTTTTGGTTTGATGTTTGATCATTTTACAATTTAAAAATAATGATAAACTATCACTATCCATATGTATTCTGTTTCGTTAATGAACAGAGTCAGAGATACTAAAAAGAGAAAACTAAATCCCACAATCACACACACACATACACATGCACATGCATACATATATACATGCACATTCACAGACTCATGCACGCAAACTAATACACACATATACACACACATACACATATTTACACAAATATACAAAGTCCAGTTATACACACATATACACACATACTATACAATGCACTCATACACCCATACTGTACATACACACATGTATACATACATGCACATTCACACACTCATGCATACAAACCAATACACACACATACACATAAACACATTTATACAAATATACAAAGACCACTTATACACACACACATACATGCACACATGCATACATACAGTTGTGGCCAAAAGTATTGACACCCCTGCTATTCTGTCAGATAATACTCAGTTTCTTCCTGAAAATGATTGCAATCAGAAATTCTTTGGTATTATTATCTTCATTTAATTTGTCTTAAATGTAAAAACACAAAAGAGAATGAAGCAAAAATCAAAATATTGATCATTTCTCACAAAACTCCAAAAATGGACCAGACAAAAGTATTGGCACCCTCAGCCTAATACTTGGTTGCACAACCTTTAGCCAAAATAACTGCAATCAACCGCTTCCGGTAACCATCAATGAGTTTCTTACAATGCTCTGCTGGAATTTTAGACCATTCTTCTTTGGCAAACTGCTCCAGGTCCCTGATATTTGAAGGGTTCATCCTCCAAACTGCCATTTTTAGATCTCTCCACAGGTGTTCTATGGGATTCAGGTCTGGACTCATTGCTGGCCACCTTAGAAGTCTCCAGTGCTTTCTCTCAAACCATTTTCTAGTGCTTTTTGAAGTGTGTTTTGGGTCATTGTCCTGCTGGAAGACCCATGACCTCTGAGGGAGACCCAGCTTTCTCACACTGGGCCCTACACTATGCTGCAAAATTTGTTGGTAGTCTTCAGACTTCATAATGCCTTGCACACGGTCAAGCAGTCCTGTGCCAGAGGCAGCAAAGCAACCCCAAAACATCAGGGAACCTCCGCCATGTTTGACCGTAAGGACTGTGTTCTTTTCTTTGAATGCCTCTTTTTCCCTCCTGTAAACTCTATGTTGATGCCTTTGCCCAAAAAGCTCTACTTTTGTCTCATCTGACCAGAGAACATTCTTCCAAAACGTTTTAGGCTTTCTCAGGTACGTTTTGGCAAACTCCAGCCTGGCTTTTTTATGTCTCGGGATAAGAAGTGGCGTCTTCCTGGGTATCCTACCATACAGTCCCTTTTCATTCAGACGCCGACGTATAGTACAGGTTGACACAGTTATACCCTCAGACTGCAGGGCAGCTTGAACTTGTTTGGATGTTAGTCGAGGTTCTTTATCCACCATCCGCACAATCTTGCATTGAAATCTCTCGTCAATTTTTTCTTTTTCGTCCACATCTAGGGAGGTTTGCCACAGTGCCATGGGCTTTAAACTTCTTGATGACACTGCGCACGGTAGACACAGGAACATCCAGGTCTTTGGAGATGGACTTGTAGCCTTGAGATTGCTCATGCTTCCTCACAATTTGGTTTCTCAAGTCCTCAGACAGTTCTCTGGTCTTCTTTCTTTTCTCCATATTCAATGTGGTACACACAAGGACACAGGACAGAGGTTGAGTCAACTTTAATCCATGTCAACTGGCTGCAAGTGTGATTTAGTTATTGCGAACACCTGTTAGGTGCCACACCACAGGTACGTTACAGGTGCTGTTAATTACACAAATTAGAGAAGCATCACATGATTTTTCAAACAGTGCCAATACTTTTGTCCATCCACTTTTTTATGTTTGGTGTGGAATTATATCCAATTTAGCTTTAGGACAATTCTTTTTGTGTTTTTTCATTGAAGACAAATTAAATGAAGATAATAATACCAAAGAATTTGTGATTACAATCATTTTCAGGGAGAAACTGAGTTTTATCTGACAGAATTGCAGGGGTGTCAATACGTTTGGCCACAACTGTACATACATTCATGTATACAAACCAATACACACATATACAACCACATACACATATGCACACACATATTTACACAAATATACAAAGACCACTTATATACGCATATACTGTGCAACACACTCATACATACACACACATTCACACTACTGTTTAACCCCTTCAATGGATTCCAGTGATTTTGAGATTGTTTTGACATATTGGACAGAATTTTTTTGCATTTATTTGTGAATACAAATCAGAAATTTGGCAAAAATTGTAAAGATTTAGCAATTTCAAACTTTGAATTTTTATGCCCTTAAACCAAAAAGTAATGGCACACAAAACAGTTAATGACATTTCCCACATGTCTACTTTACATGAGTTCAATTTTTGAAACATTTTTTTGTTATGAAGTTAGAAGGGTTAAATGTTTATCAGCAATTTCTCAATTTTACAACACAATTTACAAAACCATTTTTTTTGGGACCACATCACATTTTAAGTCATTTTGAGAGCCCTATGTAGCAGAAAAGGCCACCTTTCTAAAAACTGCACCCATCAAACTGCTCAGAACCACATCCAAGAAGTTTATTAACCCTTCAGGTGCTTTTGGAACTAAAGCAATGTGGAAGGAAAAAATTAAAATGTAACTTTTTTTTCTCAAAAACTTTGTTTTAGCTCCACATTTTCTATTTTGACAAGGGTAACAGGAGAAAATGACCATGAAAATGTGTTGTGCAATTTCTACTGAGTACACAGATACCCAATATGTAGTGGAAATCTACTATATGGGCGCACGGTGGGATTTAGAATGGAAGGAGCGCCATTTGGCTTTTGAAACATAAGATTGTTTGGAATCGTTTGCTGACGCCATGTCACATTTGAAAAGTCCCCGATGTTCTTAAACAGTGGAATCCCCCCACAAGTAACCCCACCTTTTAAATTAGACCACTCAAGGAACTTATCTAGATGTGTTGTGAGCACCACCAAGTGCTTCACATAATTTCAGAAAGTTGAGCCGTGAACTAAAATATCACATTTTTCCCAGAAAAAAAAAGTTATTTTAGCTCCACATTTTGTATTTTCACAAAAGTAATAGAAGGAATTGCACGATAAAAATTGTTGATTAACTTCTTCTAAGTTTGCCGATACCCTGTAAGTGTTCTAAAACTTCTTTTTAGATGCACTGCAAGGCTCGGAAGGGAGGGCCATTTGACTTTTCAAACTCAAAATTGGCTGGAATCATTAGTGGACATCATGGCACATTTGGAAAGCCATTGATGTGCCTAAACAATGGAAAGCCCCCACAAGTGACACCATTTTGCAAACTACACCACCTTTTACCCCCGGTGAGTCATGAAATTTTAGAACTTTGAGCCGGGAAAACAAAAAAAGTCAAATTTCTCCCACAAAAAATGTAATGTTGTTTTAGCCCCACATTTTGTATTTTCACAAGTGTAACAGGAAAAGGTTCACCATACAATTTGTTGTACAATTTCTATTGAGTACACAGATACCTGATATGTGATTGGAAACTACTTTTGAAGTACAATGCAAAGCTCTGAAGAGAAGAAGCACCATATTGAATTTCAGGTTTAGTTGGAATGGCTTGGGGCTGCCATGTTGCATAGCCCCTGAGGTGCCAAAATAGCAACAATCCCACACAAGTGACCTCATTTTATAAAGTATACCCCTCAATTAATTTATCTAAAGCTGCAGTGAGCATATTGGCACCACAGGTGTGTCACAACATTTTATACTATTGGGCGGTGAAGAAAAAGTAATTACATTTTTAACCTAGTTTTAACTCCATATTTCCAGTTTTGACATGGGAAATAGTTAAAAAAAATGCCAAAAAATGTGTTACACAATTTCTCCTAAATGTGGCAATACCCCACATGTGACAGTACAGTATTGTGATACTTGCAAAAGAGGGTGCTAAAGTGTACTAGGGGGCCTAAACTTTTGCATTGACCCATTTTCCTTTTTGTAATTTTTAAAATGTAGGAGATGATAATATTTTTTATTCCTAAAATACAAAGAAAATGTATAATCTTTAACTGCTTGACTTTTAGAGATACCGTAATTTCATCTTCAACTGGCTTAACTGTTCACAACAACAGTAATTTTGAGCGGGGTGCCAAACTTTTGCATGCCACTGTAGCAGTCACCTGTTCGGTGTCAAGCGGGTTCAGCTTCAAACACAAGGATTTCTAACATACTTTTAATATGACAAGCTAATTCTTTATTTTACTTTAGTTTTATGAAGACTCTTGCAAGATTTCCCAGACAATCTCCTGAAGACAACAAAACTCAAAGGTAAATTTACAAGTGGAAGAGATATATTTTCATGTCAGTTATGTAAATATTATAATGTATCCATTTAAAATGAATTTTTACTCTCGGGCTGCAAAGGTTTTTGAAGCTTAGAGTGTGAAACGATAACAGCCTAGGTATTGCCATTGTATAAGAGTGAAATTGCAAGATGTGAATTCAAACATCATCTCTCTCTATCACCCTACCCATGTGTTAAATTCTCCAATTTATCTAGCACTAATATCCTTCCTAATCCAAACCTCCCAGTTCCATCTCCAAGACTTCTCTCGAGCTGTGCTATTTTTCTGAAATGCACTACCACAGACAATTTCTCTAATTCCTGACACCCACATTTTTAAGCGTGCTTTAAAATCAGTTCTCTTTAGGCTTACACAGGCCTACCATCTCACCGATTTAACCTAACTATTTCCCTGTTTCCCCTTTCTGATTTTCCCTTAGACTATGGTCCACATCCTTCATGCACCCAATTACACTTGGTAACTGTACTTAGACAGATATTGCCCAATGACGGCTCATGTAGCTTTATATGAAAACCCTATTTATTATAATGATGGCTGGACCATACACGACAAGCACATTTTACACAGTGTCCCCCTTATTTCCTTATAGATTGTAAGGTTGCGAGAAGGGACTTCTCCTGTAACTGTTGAACTTTGGGTTACTTTGTAATGTTTTTATTGTTTGAACATGTCCCTGATGCATAGATAAGTGCTTCGGAGTATATCAGTGCTACAGGAATATATCTGTTTTACTCATTTTAAAACCCTGAAGAAGGTAATTGGGTCCAGACGTCCTGTTAGCTTCATCCCTGTAGCCAGTAGAGACTGCAGTGGATATTTCTTGATCAATAGACCTGACATGTGACCTGAAAGTACAGTCTTGGACTATGCAGCACTGTGTATTGACAGTGGGATAAGTGACCTAGCTAGAGCACTTAAGCTAGACATGGATTAGAAGGGGAGAGCTGCCTAACCTAGTGAGAGTGAGTAGAGCGGACTTGTATAGTATTCTGTGGGCAGAATGCCTGTTTGACTGGGTGAGAATGTTCAATAGACAATTCCTTTAAAAACCCTGACTAGAACAGGGAACTGTGTCCAAAAAGCAAATCCCATAAGACGCAGGAACAGTAAGGCTGCGTTCACACATTTGCGTATTTTGCTGCGCTTTTTTGCGCGCACTTTTTGCCGCGTTTTTCGGCCGCGCAAAAAAGCGCAGCAAAATACGCAGGGGCTTTCACACACTGTGCTTTCTTCCCCCCAGAAAGCGCAGTGATGTCACAGAGGGGAGGAAGAATCCTGCTTCCTCCTCCCCTCTGTGACATGTGTGACCGCCCCATTAGATTCCACAGTGTGTTAATACACACTGTGAAATCTACATTAAACAAAAGCAAGTGTGTGAAAAATAAAAAAGAATCAATACTTCACCTCTCCGACGCCTTCTCCCGGTGTGCGATCTCCGATTCCAAGTCAGATCTCTTCTGACAGGACCTGTGATGATGTCAGAGGGGGCGTTATTGGGGCGGTCCCATTGCTGATTGGCTGCTCGCGGTCACATGACCGCGAGTGCCCGGGAACCCCCCCCTCTGACATCACCACAGGTCTTGTCAGAAGAGATCTGACTTAGAACCGGGAATCGCACAGCGGGAGAAGGCACCGGACAGCGGGAGAAGGCGTCGGAAGGTAAGTATTGATTCTTTTTTATTTTTCACACACTTGCTTTTGTTTAATTTAGATTTCACAGTGTGTATTAACACACTGTGGAATCTAATGGGCGGCCACAGCTGTCACAGAGGGGAGGAGGAAGCAGGATTCTTCCTCCCCTCTGGGAAAATACGCAGAAGTAGCTGCGTAAACAATTGACATATCAATTGTTTACGGAGCTGCGTTTTCTCCCGGAAAACGCACTGCGTATTTTTACGCAATGTCTGCACTGCAAAGTGAATTTCCCATTCACTTTGCAGGCAGACAAAAGGCACATTGCGTATTTTGAAAAGCACGCGTAAAAAAACGCGGCAAAATACGCAATGTGTGAACGCAGCCTAAGATAGGGAATCATCTCGATGACTGGAAACTGAATGCTGGCATGAGGAATAAAGGTAATTTCCTAAGTGCGAATCCTGAGCAGGTTCAAAACACTATTAGGCTACATTCACACTGTGCATTTTTGGTCTTTTTTTGCTCGTCAGTTTTTGTAGAGAAACCAGGAGTGGGTGACAAATACAGAAGTGGTGCACTCTTTTCTATTATACCTTTCCTCTGATTTTTCCACTCCTGGTTTTGGCTACAAAAACTGATGAGCAAAAAACAGACCAAATATACACGAATGGAGCGTTATATTGTATACTTATCCCATAGTCGTAGGTCGATAGGGTTTTTTTTATAGGACAGGTTCCCTTTAACAGGCTCTTCCAAGCGTCTGGGGGAAGACAAGTTAAGCTTTATAAGAGGGTCAATAAAAACTGACACCTCACTAGAAGAGGTAAAACTGAGTGAGTAGAAGGCTATGTTACATTTTATTTATCGTGTCTGTGAAGGAATAGAGGATTGGACTGGAACATTTCTAAATTATTCAGTTTTGTTTGTTCTGCAATATTCAAGAAAAATCCCTCAATCGCGTATAAAAACAATAAAACATTCTGCGAAACGTGACAATGTACAAAATATGTCTGTCTTATATTTATAGGAATCCCTAAAAGTTACCAATTTAACCATAATTACCAATGTGTTTTACAGTTCCTTTATCTGGGCCCTTCTGGTGTATAACAACAGTAATAACATTGTTTTGGAAACATATGATATATTCAAAAAGATTAATGCAAGCTTCCACCCTGGCCTGACCCTTAAAACAGTTGATGTTTATTCAGTCGGTAAGTGTATACAGAACACAGTGACATATAGTCCCCATAGACTCCAATTTAAAAATCATATACACCATGTTCCAAATTATTATGCAAATTGGTTTTAAGTGTCATATATTTTCCAGCAAAGGTATTACTACTAAAATCTAACTTTTTATTGGTTTCTTTAAAAACAATGGGAACAATGAGTCCCAACCTATACAGTAGAACACTTGATAGAAAGGGGAAAGGGGAACGATCACCCTGTTGTTTCCCTGGCTTGCCCTGCCTGACAACGGGGTTTTCAACACCTAAAAACCCCCTATATGGTGTCCCCATACCACGACGGCTCGCCCTGCTGGCCCTTATTTATGACCGGGAGGGGTTAGATAGACTAATTTTTAGGACTTCCCCGTGTTCTAATATACTTGGTAAACCCTAGAAAAACTGGGAGTCAGGGTCTATCCCTTGAAGTCAGTGGTGTTAAAAAAAGGGGACCACTATAGGAATTGTCTGTTCAAAAATATGGCGGTATTCCCTTCAGCTCTCTTGTAGTTTTATGGGAGAGATGTCACCAATGCAATGTAGTAGGTCCGCGGACCCCAGCTGTATGTTAATGGGTTCCACTGTCTACCTGGTATATGTAGTGTTAGCACTCATTATACCCATCTCTGTCCATACAGGTTTCCCACCATACAATAATATATACTCCATTTCCTTGTACAGGATTGTATCCCAGTTCCAGGATAAAGTAAAGTATCTCCCCCTCTCCAATAGTTACAGGCCAGCCAGGACCATAAGTCAAGCAAAGCAGAAATTACACTTCAGTCATGTATAGATCATACTCATCTTATCCTGAAGTGAGACACTCGACGCATTTCCCCCAACAGAGATGCCGTGATGGGTTCATCAGGATGAACCGCTGTGGTGTGGGGCTTGTTCTCCAGCCCCATGTCGCCCAGGGTAGAGTCTTGATATTCTCCCTTTCACCCTAAAACTCAGTGGATGGCGGCCATAGTGTCATAGGGTTTTTTTTGTCACTGAAACCCATTGAAGGTATTGTGTCTCAGGGTTCTTTGGATCACTGAAATCAATCTCAGATACCTGTGATAATTAGTTTGGCAGGTGAGCCCAATAAAAGGAAAACTGGATGTTCCACAATATTAAGCAGGCCACAGTTTTCAAGTAACATGGGAAAGAAAAAGCATCTTTCTGCTGTTGAAAAGCAACAAATAGTGCAATGCCTTGGACAAGGGATGAAAACATTAGATATTGCACGAAAACTTAAGCGTGATCATCGTACTGTGAAGAGATTTGTGGCTGATTTTGAGCACAGACATATTCGTGCAGTAAAAGCAGAATGAGGAAGGTTTCTGCCAGGCAAATTCATCGGATTAAGAGAGCAGCTGCTAAAAAGGCCTTACAAACCAGCAAACAGATATTTGAAGCTGCAAGTGCCTCTGGAGTCCCTCGAACCTCAAGATGTAGGATCCTTCAAAGGCTTGCTGTGGTGCATAAACCTACTTTTTGGCCACCCCTAAACAGTGCTCACAAGCAGAAACGGTTGCAGTGGACCCAGACATACATGAAGACTAATTTTCAAACACTCTTGTTTACTGATGAGTGCCCAGCAACCCTGGATGGTCCAGATGGATAGAGTAGTGGATGGTTGGTGGATGGCCACCATGTCCCAACAAGGCTGCGACGTCAGCAAGAAGGTGGAGGAGTCATGTTTTGGGTCGCAATCATTGGGAAACAGCTGGTAGGCTTCTTTAAGGTTCCTGAAGGTATGAAAATGATCTCTGCAAAGTATATAGAGTTTCTGACTGAGAACATTCTTCCATGGTACAAAAAGCAAAAACGTGTCTTCAGGAGCAAAATCATCTTCATGCATGACCATTGCAGCATCTCATGCTGCAAAGAATACCTCTGTGTCATTGGCTGCTATGGGCATAAAAGAAGATAAACTCATGGTGTGCCCACCATCTTCCCCTGTCCTCAACCCTATAGGGAACCTTGGGAGTATAATCAAGCAAAAGATCTATGAGGGTGGGAGGCAGTTCACATCAAAACAGCAGCTCTGGGAGGCTATTCTGACATCATGCAAAGAAATACAAGCAGAAACTCTCCAGAAACTCACAAGTTCAATGGATGCAAGAATTGTGAAGGTGATATCAAAGAAGGATTCCTATGTTAACATGTAACTTGCCCTGTTAGGATGTTTTGGAGTTAAATAGCTTTTTATTTCAGTGAATGTGACCTCCTAATGCTGCAAATTCAACAAATGAACATTTTCTGTTCTTTCAAACTTATCAAATGTTTAGAAACTCTACTGTGCCTAATCATTTGGAACAGTGCATTTAGAGTTTTTTTTAATTTTGAAGATTATACTGTTATCATTGGGAGCTTTCTTCAATAAAATTCGATGTTTACTCTAACAGGTGATGACTTTTATTACACTGACTGTCATTTGCACCTACCATTTAGGAAAATCAGAGAAAAAGAATATTTGCATAATAATTTGGAACATGGTGTATATCCGTGCAATTTACATAGTATTCACCAACCCATGAAGTAGTCTTTCTGCATCACCTTTGACAAATATCCCTCATTGTTTTATTTTTTGTTAGATCTTTGTGAACCACAAGAAAACCCAACTTTATACAAGTGGCCTCGTACAAATCCAACAACAACGGCAATTATACCATGTGCGAATCCTCCTTCATACACAGCTTCAAGGACATGGTGAGACATATGTGAACTCCTCTAACAAGGCCAATGTGTATATTGCTATAAAGATCTTAAAGAGAATATGTCACCAGATTTTTGCCACCTTATGAGAGCAGCATGATGTAGAGACAGAGACCCAATTCCGGTGATGTCACTTACTGGGCTGTTTAGAGTAGTTTTTGTAAAATCACTTTTTCATCAGTGAGAGATTATCACTTGAGGACTAGTAAACCTGCTGCCATATATATTACTCTATATTCTTGAACTCTGTATAACCCTGCATTTACCACTAATTGGCAACTTTTGCCTATGCATAGTGTACACAGCATGTTGCCAATCAGTGATGTGGGTGGTATAGGTGATACAGGTCTCAACATTCAGAGAACTGCTAGATCTGCTGGAGATTAAACAGTGATTTTAACAAAAATTGCAGCAAGCAGCTAATTAACAACAACTAGAAAACAAAATGATGTCCATATTGTGTCCAAGTACTTTGCAATATATAAATAAAAGCTAGTGCTGTAAAAACACAGGGTATTTGGTACATACCTTTTTTGCAAAAAAATACTTAAGCCATCCCACCAACGACAAGGTGACCCATTTCGGGACAGCCCCTACACTAACCATATTATAACCTGCTACTGTGCTTACTGATCTCATAAGTAGCAGGGTGCTTTGTAGGAACTGGAACCCAAAATGAATCACAGATGGGATGCATTATATCAGTTTCTGCTCAGCAAGAGAAAGGTGGGGCTCTCACTAACTTGCCAGCAGAAACTGATATAATGCATCCCATGTGTGATTCATTTTGGGCCCAAGGTCATACACAGCACCCTGCTGCTTATGAGGTTACTAGGCACAGCAGCAGGTCATAATATGGTTAGTTTTTGGGCCGTACCGAAATAAGCCATCCCACCAACGAGAAGGTGACCTAAGTACATTTTTTGCAAAAAAAATGTATGTACCAAATACCCTATGTTTTTACATCATTAGCTTTTATTTATTTATTGCAAGGTATTTGGAGACAATACACACATACTTTTTTTTGTTTTCTAGTTGTTTCCGACAATTTGGCGGTTACAGTGAACTTACTATACAGGCTTGTTTACACTAGTATGTTCTGACTAAGCTTTTGTTTGTAAGCAGCTAAGTAAGGGACATATCACTAGAATTAAGATCTCTGTCTCTACATTATGCTGCTCTCAGATGGGGTAGTAAAAATCTGGTGGCAGAGTCACTTCAAAGGGTAGATTCTATAAAATAATTCACATTAGTAATTATTTCCTAGTTACGTTTACAGTCAGTGGTGTAACTTGAAACTCATGGGACCCGATGTGAAAGCTCCAATGGGGCCTCCAATTATTGCAAATTTTCAATTGCAATATTCTTTTTCTATGGTCCAAAGAGACTTTGAGTCCCCGAGGTTCGAGGGCCACGGTGCGATTGAAACCCCTGCACCTATTGTAGTTACACCCCTGTTTACATTAGTATTTCACTTATTGAAAATTAAGTTGCAATAAATCTATATACCGTATATACTCGTGTATAAGTCGACCCTTGTATAAGCCGACCCCCCTACTTTTGCCCCAAAACCTGGGAAAACCTATTGACTCGTGTATAAGCTGAGGGTGGACCCCAGCACAGGTATACAGCCCCCAGCAGTGTGGTATACAGCAGCCCCAGAGGTATATACAGCAGCCCCAGTGGTAGTATACAGCAGCAGCCCCAGTGGTATATACAGCAGCAGCCCCAGTAGTTAGTTTACAGCAGCCCCAGAGGTATATACAGCAGACCCAGTGGTAGTATACAGCAGCCCCGAGGTGTATACAGCAGCCCCAGTGGTAGTATACAGCAGCCCCAGTGGTAGTATACAGCAGCCCCAGAGGTATATACAGCCCCAGTGGTAGTATACAGCAGCCCCAGAGGTATATACAGCCCCAGTGGTAGTATACAGCAGCCCCCAGTGGTATATACAGCCCCAGTGGTAGTATATAGCAGCCCCAGTGGTATATACAGCCCCAGTGGTAGTATACAGCAGCCCCAGTGGTATATACAGCCACAGTGGTAGTATACAGCAGCCCCAGAGGTATATACAGCCCCAGAGGTATATACAGCCCCAGAGGTATATACAGCCCCAGTGGTAGTATACAGCAGCCCCCAGGGGGTATATAGTAGCCCCCAAATGCTGGCACTCGCCCCCCTTGTAAGGGCCCCCCCCCCCCCCTGCTTATCTTACCATCCCGGTCTTCTGCTCAGCGCCGCTCCTCGGTGCTCCATTCTTCATGCTCCGTCCTCGCTGCATCCGGGATCCCCGGCCGTCGCGCGATGACGTCATATGCCTGCGACGGCCGGAGATCCCGGATGTAGCAGGACGGGAGCAGCGAGGACGGAGCACCGAGGAGCGGTGCTGTGCAGAAGACTGGGATGGTAAGATACGCAGCGGGGGGGGCCCTTACAAGGGGGGAGAGTGCCAGCATTTGGGGGCACATATGCACTGCTTCCCCCTGCCGCTGATTGACAGGGGGAAGCAGTGCATATATAATGAGCGCCGGGCCCCGACTACCGTATTGACCCGTGTATAAGCCAAGGGGGAGACTTTTCAGCCCAAATTTTGGGCTGAAAAACTCGGCTTATACACTAGTATATACGGTAATATAAAGTTATGTCTGATTTGACATCCAAATTGTATAGTAAGAGTATTATTCTTTGGGTGAAAGCATAGTGTATAGAGGGAAGAGAACTCCTTGCTATGTTCACATTAGCCAAAGTGGGCAGTGAGATTCTATAGCTTGCACTAAGTGGAGACATGTGACTTTGTATGGAAATTGCTTGCAAATGTAAATCATTGTGTAGTTAATATTTGATTTTAAAGGGAACCTGACAACTAAAAATTAGCCCCCAGCCTATTAATACCTGTCCCTGCAGCATTAGTATTGTATTCTAGCCATCCTTTGTGTATAAATTGGGTATTTATAAAGTTTAGAAAAGTGTTTTTATTACCTGATGAACTGCGGCTTCTCAGTTCTTGAGACGTTACACAGGGCCAGGGCCGGCGTCAGCACCCGGCGTACCCGGGCAAGTGCCGGGGCCTGACTGCTTGGAGGGGGCCCACCGGGCCCCTGAGGGCTAGGGTCACACTTGTGTTGTGACCCTAGCCTGACGCAAGTATTGTCTGCTGCAGCGCAGAGCGTTTAACGCTATGCGCTGCCAGCAACTGAGCCCATAGAAAGCCGACGTTTACATTGACAACCAGTGGTTGTCATGGTAAACGTCGGCTTTCTATGGGCTGCCTCCAGCGCTATGCGCTGCAACATACTATACTTGCATAAGGCTAGGGTCACAATGCAAGTGTGACCCTAGCCTCAGGGGCCCCTGAGCACTGCCCCCACAGCCAGAGCCATATCCAGGGGGCAGCTGGGGGGTCATTTTCAGGCTCCTGCTGCCTGCAGCACCGGAGGTCTCCCTCCTCCCCCCTCCACGGGAGCCGACAGAGCTGCACACACACACTGTGCTTACAGGACCTGTGATGATGTCAATGGATGGGGAGGAGTCAGGGGTCTCATGATCAGCTCCTCAGTGTATCCAGGACTGTGCTGGCCATCAATGATGCTCAAATAAGGTGAAGTTTGTGTGTGGTCAGGAGGCATTTACAGTGTGAATGTAGCAGAGGTGAGTGTGTACTAGGTGTATGGCAATTAGGTGAAGGTTATGTGTGGGTCAGGAGGGATTTACAGTGTGAATGTAGCAGAGGCGAGTGTGTACTAGGTGTATGGAGCAGAGCCATGTGTGTACGAGGTGTACGGAGCGGAGCAGCGTGTGTACGAGGTGTACGGAGCGGAGCAGCGTGTGTACGAGGTGTACGGAGCAGAGCCGAGTGTGTACGAGGTGTACGGAGCGAAGCCGAGTGTGTACGAGGTGTACGGAGCAGAGCCATGTGTGTACGAGGTGTACAGAGCAGAGCCGAGTGTGTACGAGGTGTACGGAGCAGAGCCATGTGTGTACGAGGTGTACGGAGCGGAGCCGAGTGGGTACTAGGTGTACGGAGCAGAGCCATGTGTGTACGAGGTGTACGGAGCAGAGCCATGTGTGTACGAGGTGTACGGAGCAGAGCCATGTGTGTACGAGGTGTACGGAGCGGAGCCATGTGTGTACGAGGTGTACGGAGCGGAGCCGAGTGGGTACTAGGTGTACGGAGCAGAGCCATGTGTGTACGAGGTGTACGGAGCAGAGCCATGTGTGTACGAGGTGTACGGAGCAGAGCCATGTGTGTACGAGGTGTACGGAGCGGAGCCGAGTGTGTACGAGGTGTACGGAGCAGAGCCGAGTGTGTACGAGGTGTACGGAGCAGAGCCGAGTGTGTGCGAGGTGTACGGAGCAGAGCCGAGTGTGTGCGAGGTGTACGGAGCAGAGCCGAGTGTGTGCGAGGTGTACGGAGCAGAGCCGAGTGTGTGCGAGGTGTACGGAGCAGAGCCGAGTGTGTGCGAGGTGTACGGAGCAGAGCCGAGTGTGTGCGAGGTGTACGGAGCAGAGCCGAGTGTGTGCGAGGTGTACGGAGCAGAGCCGAGTGCGTGCGAGGTGTACGGAGCAGAGCCGAGTGCTTGCGAGGTGTACGGAGCAGAGCCGAGTGCGTACGAGGTGTACGGAGCAGAGCCGAGTGCGTACGAGGTGTACGGAGCAGAGCCGAGTGCGTACGAGGTGTATGGAGCAGAGCCGAGTGCGTACGAGGTGTACGGAGCAGAGCCGAGTGCGTACGAGGTGTACGGAGCAGAGCCGAGTGCGTACGAGGTGTACGGAGCAGAGCCGAGTGCGTACGAGGTGTACGGAGCAGAGCCGCGTGCGAACGAGGTGTACGGAGCAGAGCCGAGTGCGTACGAGGTGTACGGAGCAGAGCCGAGTGCGTACGAGGTGTACGGAGCAGAGCCGAGTGCGTACGAGGTGTACGGAGCAGAGCCGCGTGCGTACGAGGTGTACGGAGCAGAGCCGCGTGCGTACGAGGTGTACGGAGCAGAGCCGCGTGCGTGCGAGGTATGTGTACCAGTGGTAGCCCCCCACGGATTCCGCTCCTATAGTCCCAGCCACCTTTGCCAGCAGCATTCTTCTCCAGAGTCTCTTCTGCCGCTGTCTGCATTCTGCAGCTCAGCATGGAGGGGCACGATGTCATCACTGTGCTGATATGTGCAGAGCGACCGGAGGAGACCGGAGCAGCGAGAAGAAAGGTGAGGAGAAAGAGAGATCCGGACGGCCAGACACTCCGCTAAGCTGCGGTGCCACCCATATGGCAGTGCGGCTCCATTGAGTTGCTTGCATTATTTGTGTGCTTGAGGATGCTTGTGTATATACCAAGAATCCTCAGACGCACAAAAATGCAACATTTTGCATTTGAAGGGTATTTTTAAAAAGCGCAAGGGAACGCAATCGCATTTTAGCCCTAACAACGTGTAATATACTCACTGTCAGGAACAGCTCTTGCTGGTTTCGGCAGTCACTGTTCCTGTAAGGCTGCCTTCACATAGGAGTTTTTTAAAAAATGTGGCAGTTGCGTCATTTCCGCCTAGCGGCTGCACTTACTGCACGTTTGCGGCACGCCCCATGCATTGTCTATGGGGCTTGCGGTAAGTGTGCAGCAATATATATATATATATATATATATATATATATATATATATAATTATATAGTCCGCGATATGTACTTAAAGGGGGCCCACTGAGACCTTTTCGCCCGGGGCCCACAGAAATCTGGAGCCGGCCCTGCACAGGGCGTTCCCTGTGGCTTCTCATCACCGCCTGTATTTCAATTATTCACACCCCGATGGGCGAGCTAAGCCATAGTGATCCTTCCCATCCTCGTACATGGGCAGTATAGCCGGTATGACGCTAATCGCGTCATATCCGGCAATCCTGACGTCAGTACACCCATTTCGGTGTACTGTGGACCTCGCGATGCGCATTGTGCATGCGTGAGGTCTACAGTATACCCAAATGTGTGTACTGACGTCAGGATCGCCAGATATGACGCAATTAGTGTCATACCGGCTATACCGCCCTTGTTAGATGATGGGAAGGATCACTATGGCTCAACACGCCCATCGGGGCATGAATAACTGAAGTACAGGTGGCGATGAGAAGCCACAGGGAACGCCCTGTGTAACGTCGCAAGAACTGAGAAGCCGCAGTTCATCAGGTAATACAAGCACTTTTCTAAACTTTATAAATACCCAATTTATATACAAAGGGATGGCTAGAATACAATACTGATGGTGCAGGGACAGGTATTAGGCTGGGGGCTGATTTTTTTGGGGTCAGGTTCCCTTTAAATCTGATTAATTCTGGTAATTATTCAGAGGGTGAAAAATATTAGCAGCATGTGCGATTTTCCCACGAGAATTGGATGTCACTTGCCCATTCAAGAATATGAAAAAAATCAGACCATACTCGGATGACATCTGAGTTAGGTCCAATTTTCAAGGACTAATAGAATGAATAAGATTGAGGGCCCTTTTTTCTTTTTACACAATGTTTCTCCACTTCAATCAGAATAATTGGACCTTTTTTCTCAGATGTGAAGAAAACGGTCATGTGACCTTGCCCTCACAACTAGATTAGAAACAATCTATTGAACTATATTGCTTACTTATCTTTTAGTAATTTAATTTTTACTTTGTAGCAATTTGGGTCAACATAACTATACTTCATACTGGGGGCCACCGGATCTGAGCAACTGCACAGGTAAGAAATTGAGCTTTCTTAATAAGAAAAAAATTTAAAATCACAATTAAAACATTGCTCCCATTTTCCTTTCTAGATGTTTCAAATCTTGAGTTGTATGATCTCACCATCATGAGGAACTTAGAAGCATACTACCGAAAGTCATACATCAAACTCTATTACACAGTGTGAGATTTAGATGATTTTAGCTTTTTTTGCAGCAGCCTATCGGGATCGTACAAAAAATCATGGCATAGCAGAAGTGCTAATTACCCTCCCCCCCCAAAAAAAAATATTTAATATTGAGTGGGGTCACAGTAGACAATATTTCACAATTTGCAGCCCTTTGAGATTTTTTTTCCTCACATTGAAGCACCTTAGTGTTCCCACACATTAAGATACCCCTTTCATGGTCCACACAAAGAATGATGCCAACAAAAGTGCCGCCCAAGCATAGTATGATATCCCCACAGCGTATACCTACAGAATACCTTCCTCATGCACAGTGTAATGACCCTATATAACTACCACCCTGCAAAATGTAATACCCCTACAATGACCCCAACACAGTGACCACAACGCAGCTCTCCAAACAGCATAATGGCCCTTTAAACAGTATGATGGCCCTTACACCCCTCTACACACTATGATAAATCTTACATAATCTTCCAGACAGTAAGATGGCCCCATCCCATTGTATAATGCTCCCAATAATTCCCCAAACAGTATAATGGCACACACATAATTTTCCAAGCAGTATAATGGCCCTCACGTAGCCCTCCAAACAGTATAATGGTTCCAACATAACCCTCCAAACAGTATAATGGCCCTCACGTAGCCCTCCAAAAGTATAATTGCGCTCATATAGCCCTCCAAACAGTATAATAGCTCTCACATAGCCCTCCAAACAGTATAATTGCCATCACATAGCCCTTCAAATAGTATAATGGCCCCCACATAGCCCTCCAAACAGTATAATGGCTCTCACATAGTCCTGCAAATCTTGAAATTGCCCCCACATAGCCCTCCAAACTGTATAGTGGTCCCCACATAACCTTCCAAACAGTATAATGGCTCCCACGTAGCCCTGCAAATAGTATAATACGTCCCACGTAGCCTTGCAAACTGCATAATGGGCCCCATTGATTTAAAAAATAAAAATACTCATCTCTCCTCATCTCCACTCTGATACATTTTCTGCAGCTTATGGTCTGTTGCTCTGCACTGCTTTGATGAGCCGGCACTGCTCTGCACTGATCCGTCATAGCTTAGATGTAGAGAGAGTGATGTAGGAGGGAGTGAATAGCTCCCTCTTACATCATTCAACTGTATCAGCATTGCTAATAGAGTTGAAAGTGTAATGCCCCATAGCTGCTGTGTAGTCTGCTACTATTAGCGGTATGTCACTGCTGCCTAAGGTCTTTTATAGGTTGCTGATATGTACTCACAGGTCTACATGACATCTGGAAAGAATTTCAACGTCTGCTCAGATCTGCAGCTACAGTAGTTATTGTGGTGCTAAGGCCTTATTTACACTTTTGATCAGTATTTGTCTTGCATTTTTTTTAGACTAAGATCAGGGCTTGATTAAAAAAGTGACACTAAATTCTTCCATTAATTTGAAAAGTACTGATCCAATAATGAAGTGTGCTGTTTAATAATGCTAAAGAGAATGTTTGTGGTAACGATATTAAATGAGGAGATTATTATTTACCAAATTTGTAAATGATTGTTTATGGCAGTTTCTTAATCATTTAAATGCATTTCCAATGTAGTTTTGCATCAAATCATCCACAAATACACCGTAGGTCATATATTTATTTACCATTTACTAAGCCCAGAGTACAAGTCATTAGTCACTTCATTAGGAATCTTAACTGCAGCTTTATGACTATCCTTTCTAAAATGAGTGGTACTGAGCGTTGGTACCTGACTTTTCCTCTGTCTAATGCTGGTTGCACACTGCCGTGTTTTAGAATCTTGGGGGATGCAGGTAAAGCCTGTATCCCCCTGGATGCCCCCAGAATCCCCTTTAATTGAGAAATTGGTTGCACCTGCACCAGTATTATCACTAATCAGTATCAGGGATCAGTGATAATACCTGTGTGCGAGCATACAGTTGCTCCAGGATGTGTACCTTTTTTACATGGATCAGGTGGAAAATTACATGGCCCCTAGGGGGCGTGTCATTTCATAATTGGTTCTGGGCATGCTCTGACCAAAATCCCGGATCCGGGATCTGATCACAGTTCCATGATACTGAGCTAAATGTAACTAGCATGTTGCTGTTGCATCGGATACCATATGTTATTGTGACTCCGGCCTAAGGAAAAACATACACAATAAAAATAACCCCAATTTGATGTGTGCAGTTAGTTATCTCACTGGATCATCGGCTAAGCTTAAAAAATCCAATAAATCTATTATTACCATTAATATAAAAGTAGTACAGGCATACTAGTGCCCCTAACATGTTTCATGCAATTCAGACTCTTAGTTATATCCTTTATGACAAAATAAAAAATGTAGTACTGTTGCATTTTGAGCCAGATACTCAGTCATACAGGCTATATAACTAAAGTCCAAGGATATATTCGGGCACTACCAACTCTTGACCTTATACACACTCCAGACCGCTGGAACCTGCGCACATATAGGGCTCTATTTAGGGCTAGGTGTTGCACAATCCTGTAGGTCTATTATTATACTGCTTTAAAGATGAGAAAAAAGGAGGCACTCACCATTCGATGCTCTGTATTTTTTTATGTACCTTTTTGCCAGGTTACATTACAGCCAGGGAGGGGGTGGTGGAGGCCGACAACGGCACCGTTTCGCGGTGATTCCGCTTCAACGGGTCACTATTCCAGTACTGACCCATTGTAGCAGAATCACCGCGAAAGGGTGCCGTTGTCGGCCTCCACCACCCCCTCCCTGGCTGTAATGTAACCTGGCAAAAAGGTACATCAAAAAATACAGAGCATCGAATGGTGAGTGCCTCCTTTTTTCTCATCTTTAAAGCAGGCTATATAACTAACAACCTGAATTTTAAGATGTCAGAACAAGAAAATGCCTGTACCACATGTTTATTGAAGTCGTAGAAGCTGTGACTAAGTGTCTGACTAAGGCGAAACATGTCAGAAACAACAGTATGCTTGTACAACATTTATAATGAAGTCATAGAAGCTATGACTAAGAGTCTGACTAAACAACATTGTAACTGAAGTTCTAGTAAAGATTTTTAGGAATGTTTACCTGGAGCAGGATCTAAATTTCTTACTATGACTATGTCAAGATTTGCAAGATTTATGAAGGTTAAAGGTGTAGACTGTGAGCCCTCGCGGACAGGGTCCTCTACCCTCCTGTACCTGTATGATTTGATTGTCTATACATATTGTACTTGTCCTTGTCTGCCCTTTCCATATGTAAAGCGTCATGGAATTTAATGGCGCTATATAATAATAATAATGTCCTAAATCATGTGGACTGAGCAATGTATCATTTACAGATAATCCTGAAGAAATGGCCAATCACTTGTTAGACATTACTTCAAGCGGCCAAGAGCTAACGCCGGAGAAAGTTAATGAAGTTGTCAATAAACTTAAGAGAATAGTGAATGACGCTGCTGACATCAACGCAGAACTGGGCTCAACTGTTGTAACTGTATTTTCCAATATATTAAACAGCTCAGACAATGTTCTAGCAAAATCCTCTTCTCAGTGAGTACCGTCCTCCTTGCTATTTTATTCGCCAATGACCTGTTTTGTTAATAGAACAATACTGATGATTCTGCTGAAAGCTGAAATCTGCAACAGTTCTAACCAACCTTACTTTAATGCAGATTATACTAATAAAATGTGCACAATGGATTGACTTAATTCTAAATATTTAATGTAGTACGCAATGTTACCAGCAGAGAATTATCAAGGGATGTTAGCAAATGGTAATTATGTAATATTTTCCTGGAGCTTATTTCTTCTGTCATTTGTTTGATTTCAGAGCGCTAAAAACAATCGAAGCTTTAGCTTTAAAGATCCAGTTCTCTGGACCATCTGTCAGCATTGTGTCACGGAACTTGTGTTTAGGAGTTTCCAAAGTAAATGCTACATCATACAATGGCTCATCCTTCAGCGTCGGAGCTCACAGTAACAGCTCTGATTTTGAGGTATAGTAAAACGTGACCGTTTTATGTACAAATTCTGTATACACAAGACAAACCGATAAGAATACTGTGATATTAGGGCTTTTCAATAATAATTGTTTATGTCAATGTAATTTTCATCAGGTTGACATGAAGAAAAATCAAGATAATCCGTTGGCATCTGTTGTCCTTCCATCCAGCCTGTTGTCAAACTTAAGTCAAAGTGATTTCTATACTGTATCAAGAGCCCAATTCACCTTCTTCAGCAAAGCTGGACTTTTTCAGGCAAGTACTTGCTGATCTTTTTTTTTCAGGTAGTCTTTTCTCACTTTAACCCATCCCACCTACATACAGGTGCATTTCAATTAATTAGATTATCATCAAAAAGTAATTGTTTTTTCAGTAATTCAATACATAAAGTGAAATTCATGTATTATGTAGAGTCATTACAGAGTGATCTATTTCAAGTGTTTATTTCTATTAATATTGATGAATATGGTTTACAGCCAATGAGAACCCAAAGGTCATTATCTCAGAAAATTAATGTAGGGACACCGGTAAAGGTGGGCTTTTGTTAATAGCACTGTTCCATATTTCCTTTTGAGTATATCAGTCAGCTTTGCTTGTCCAATGAATTGTAAAAGTTAAAAGCATAACCGTCATTTACATTTGTATTTAATAGTAATGTAGAGCAAGTGATTATAATCAACTTTCACATATACATTATTAATAAAATCAAGAAGGAAACCATTAAAAAACTTCCACAAGATGTCCTCAGCAGGCTGTGTGTGAAGCTCATTCTTGGTCACCTCTGTCTTCAGGGGGCGTGGCCTAAACTGCTTCACAATACAGATGATAAGACTGTCAAATTACCTCATGCCAGCACCCTGCTGAGCTCAAACAGCTGCTGGGAGATCTTATCTGACTCCTCCATTCACATGACCTCTGCTCTGTGCTCTGTGATAACTTGGAGCAGGGCCATGTGAATGGAGGGGCTAGCATGAGGTAATTTTATAGTGGTCTTGTATTGTGATGTATCTTAGGCCACGCTCCTGAAGATGGAGGTGACAGAGAATGAGCTTCACACACAGCCTGCTGAGGACATCTTGTGAAGTTTTTTTAAAGGTTTCCTTTTCTGATCTCATTAATAAAGTATGTGTGAAAGTTGATTATAATCACTTGCTCTACATTTCTATTGAATAAAATTGAAACGATGGTTACACTTTAACATCATATTCCACATCTTATTTCTTACATTACCTGGAATCCTCACAATGGGGCACTAAGGGTCTGTTCATACATAAATGTCACTGTGGATTCTGTTCTGAAATCTGTGCTGTATTATTACTACTTATTTTAATGAAAATCGCACAGAATAGCAGAACCAATCTTTCTACTTGGATTTCTGCTGTGGAAATAAACATCTGTTTTTTGCTGATATGAACATATGCATATCAGATTGTGATAAAGCCGTTATACTCCCAGGGGCCACAGTAAAGCACATCATCTAAGCTTGCTTTGGGGATTCTAAAGTGCAAAATGAAAACTCATTAAAAATTGCTCATCTTTTTAGATGCTACAAAACATTCTAAATGAAGAGCATGTGCATGCATTGAATTTATTATATAAATATTTATTATACAACAAATGCTTTTAGGATTTGAAGTAATTTGTCTCTAGATTTTTGATACCCTGATTGCAGCATGATGTAGAGGCGGAGACCCTGATTCCAGGAATCTATCACTTACTTGGTTGCTGACTGCAGTTTTGATAAAATCCCTGTTTTACCTGCAATAGATCTAAAAGTCTTCTGAATGTTGAACTTTTTATAACCCCACCTACATTACTGATTGATATCTAGCTACCAATCAGTGGTGGGGATAAGGTTATACAGAGCTCATGAATATGGTAGACTGCATGACAGCAGGATTATTAGCTGTTTCATGAAAATCTGCTGAATAAAACAGGGATTTTATCAAAACTTTACCAAGCAGCTGTCACAAGTCAGTGGGAGACCTGTGGCAGCTTTGGGTCTTGTTGAATTTAAATGTGATTAATTTATTTTGTAACAGCAAGGACTCATGTCAGTTTTTCCTTGCTAGTTAACATCTGCTAAGTCTGGGTCAGGTGATGCTGGTTGGAGACACACCCACCTCCCTTTAAATAGTCACATGACCCAACAATCACCTGACGCGGTTATAGTTTCAGTATATGCTGACCATTCTTTGAGTGTGGAGGTCTCCTGTTGTGGCTGGAGACCTGTTGCCTGGAGCAGAGCTGTTTGCAGCTTAAGATGTCTGGCTGCTACTCTCAAGTTGTTGTATCCTAATATCTATCTCCCCTGTCTGTTTACCTGTCTCTGTGTCTGATTACATCACTGGTGAAGTCTAGTGTACTCACCGACCTCAGCACTAGACAGGGTGAGTATTGGTGAAAGTCAGGGACTAGGCACAATATGATGGTGGGGAAGGACCCGCATAGGGTGATAGGGCAGCACAAGAACAGACACAGTCTAGTGTCAGGAGGTGTCCAATCCCCCGATCCCTACTGTTAGGGCTTTCTTCTCCCAAAATTATCCATTGTACCTCTGTACTGCGCTGTGTGCTAAAAGTCATATTTGCTGGTGTGACAGCTGCCTTGTAAGGGACACATCGCTGTGATCTGGATCACTCTCTCTACATTATGCTAGATTATTGCTGAGTTTCTAATAATCCTACTAGTATTGGTTTATTGGTTTGAGGAAAGAAGTTTATAATTACAGATAATTGACAGTTTTTTAATTTAGAGTATATAATGTACAGAGAAAACGTAGTTGTGACAAGAGTACAGTAAGCCATCAGGTTTTAAGCATCCATTATGGCAGTACAAATATTTGTTTCACTCATGTAACAATTCAGTGCTATTCCATTGCCAATAAGATAAGAGACTCAAGCCATTCCATGTAGGAAATGATTTAACAGTGTATAATATGTTTTCAGCCGGTATTGTGAACAGCTTAGTTACAGCTTGGGATATCATTATCATTATGTTAAGGAAGCAGTGAGGTTTTCCCACTTCACATCCACTTGTAATGTGCCCTCCTAATTAATAAAGAATTCCAAACAAAGTATCAGAAAAAAATCAAATTCTTTTCATACTATAAACAGGACATAGGGTTGAAGAGAAATAATAATAGGGTGCAGTGTGTTTGTAAGGCTGCTTTCACATCAGGAATCTTGCTAGTTCACGGCAGATCTGTCAGGTTTGCCGCATCCGCCGTGTAACAGCTCATTTGCAGCAAGCCCCATTCATTCCCTATGGGGCTTGTGGTCAGGCAAATCCGGCTATTGCGGCAAAGGAAAAAAACCACTTCTAGCAGAGTTTTATTGCACTGCCACAATGCCAGATCTTCTGGATCCAGCAAAACTGCAACTGCTGCACCTGACCACAAGCCCCATAGGGAACAAATGTGGCTTGTCGCAATTGAGACATTACACGGCGGATGCGGCATACCTGCCAGATCTGCCGCGAACAAGCAAAATCGCTGATGTGAAAGGTGCCTAAGAAGAACAATGTGGCACTTTCTCCACCCAATTTCAGGTTATCATGATGAGAATTTCACACTTTAAGTGGACCTATTTCATCATCAGTACATGTAGTAGAAATATTAAAGTCTTAATAATGTCTTAGAACTTATGATCAAATATAAAGGCAGAGATTAATGGACAGGAATGAGAAGATTGGGATGCTTACAGCTCTTCCTGCACCTTATTTTTAATTGGGGGGTACGGTATGTTTTTTATTATCCAGGGTAGTGCAATGTGGGCATTCCTATTGACAGGGCACATGGAGGGCACTTATTTTCAGGTAACCAGCATGGAAAAAATTTTTATTTAGTAAGTTTATAGAGGGGCTATTTTGCTTGAAAATTCACCCATCAACTTACCTTGCTATGGAAAATTAGTTGATGATGTGTTATACAGTTTTGTTATTTTTACTTTTGGTGTTTAAGTAAAGTGACAAGGTAAGAAAGCATATTCTTAGGGCCACTTTACACACACCAACTTTTCTGTCCAACTTCTGAACAACTTACTGGTTGCAGTGAAATCATGGATACATTCTTCCATTGTACACAGTCACAAAATGGAGCAATGTGTCCATGATTTCACTGCAACCAGTAAGTTGGTCAGAAGTTGGACAGATAAGTTGGTGTGTGTAAAGTGGCCTTTAGGGCCAGTACAACTTCCCAAAATGCAAAAAAGGATCTCATTCTTGCAGTTGATTGTGATTCCTTTATCCCCCTGAGGGTATCGTTACACGTCGCGATATTGCAATGCAATATCGACAAAAAGTCACGTGGTACGGTCGTTGCAGTTTATATCGTTCATGCGTTGTGTCGTGAAACAGGGCGATGCCACTGCAATAAATCGCAGGTACGATATTGCAAGAAGCTTGTGCAAGCCCTTCAACCAAACAATGTTGCATATGCGATCTGGCATAATCGTGCTGTGTGACGGTCCAACTACGATGTAGAACGCAACTTCCCCTATTCACTCCAATGTTAATGCTCGGACGCTGGGTTGCTCATATCCAGCGCACAAAAGTTGCGTACAACTTCCTAGTAGCGTTGCCTGCTGATATCTCCCTGTGTGACATCTCCTATGCGATCTTGGACAAGTGCCAAAATCGTGCACGCTAGGTGAAATTGTATGTGATATCGGAACGATATTGTGACGTGTAACGGTACCCTCAGACTTCGACCATTTGCTTTTTCACATAATTTTTTACATTTTTTTTTTACAAAAAGCAGGGCTTATTTTTTGGGGGGAGGAGTTGTAGCTTTGAATAATCACTATTTGCTTTATCATTAAGATTACTGAAAACTGTAAAAAGAAAAAGTGCAGGGAAATCGTAAATAAAAAACCTGTCTTTTTTTGTTTTATTTTTTTCCTGTGATCATTTAGCAGTAAAATAGGAAGTGGGACAAGCACATTGGCTGCTGTCAGTCATTGAATTCAATGGTTAAATAGCAGTTATCACAGCATGCTGCTGTTACAAGCAGATCCTTTGTAAGGCCATGTGCGCACAGTGTGTTTGTTCACATATTTTGATGTGTTTTTGGGTTCAGATTTGTCACAAAACTGCAAGCAAATACTTGTGCCAAAAAAGTCCATGAGAACTCTGAAGTGTTTGTGCACACATTGCTTATTTTTCCTTTTGCAGATTTTGTGCAGAAACAAGGCCCCTTTCACACTAGCATTTTTTACAAATTGCAGCAGATCCGGCAGATCTGCCACCTAAGGCAAAAAACCACTGCTGACGGTGTTTTTTTTTCGTGGCCGCAACTGCCGGAACCACGGCCATACCGCACTTGCTGCACCTGCCGTAAGCCCCATAGACAATGCATGGGGCTTGACGCAAGTGTGCCGCAAGTGCGGCCTTAGGAGGTAGATGTGGTAAATCTGCCAAATCTGCCGCAATTTGTAAAAAACTGGTGTGCAAGGGGCCTTAATCTGCAGCCTGCATTTCTTTTAGTGTTTTTTCAGCATTTTTCCATCCCTGAAAGCAAGAAAAATGCATGCAAACACACAGGAAAATCCTTTAAAAATGTTTTTTTTACTGTTTTCCTGCCAAGAATTGCGATTTGGTGCAGAACTTTCTGCAGACAAATTCTTAACATGCATACACAGCCTAACACTTGTCTCGTGTTGACTGCTTTGCAGTACATGTGTGTGCTGCTTGTGGTTTAAATCTAAGTTACTTTCATTTGGCACATTGAGTGTTAATCTGCAGATGCTGCTGTATTGCTGTCCGGCTCTGCAGGTGGAGGTAGAGGTGGAGGGGTGTCAGAGCATTCTGTTCTCCACTCTCTCAACCTTTAAGTAGTTCCACTTCCTCTATCTGCAACCAGGTGTTGCAGATAGAGTTCACTCTCCCTTGACCCTGTGTGCTGTTAGGACGTAGTGCGGTGTGTGCAGATGCCTTCCTGCTGATCCTACCTGAAGTTTACCTTCCTTGAGGAAGTTGCTGTTTCTGGTCCATGGGTGAAAGTAGGGGCTTTTAGCCTAGGACTTATCAGGAGTAGAGGGCAAGGCTGGTGACCAAGACTTCCTCACATTCTGAGGTACCTCTGAGAGCAGGGTGAGTCAGGGACTTCCAGTCTAAGGGGCAGACTAGCTCCCATGAATGCCCTTAGCCCATCTTACCGTCCTGCTACCTGATTTCCTTACCGCCATGCCACCCCATGATAACACTACTGTAATTTACTGGGTATGGTTTGGGCCCAGCTCCTGATCCAGCATTATAAATGAGTGCCAAATCTAAAGCATACAAATAGGTTTTATGTCAGTAAGAGGTTAAGCAATTCTTGTGACCATTAATTTATGGACGATACAGATTTATTGCACACATTACAGTTTGCAAGTACCAGTTATATTTTGATATATAGAGTATTATGGTATGAAAGTAGCAAGGAGCAAATGTATTAAACATTGCAATAGAAGGTAATTCAAAACATTTCCTTTTCTATGTTTTAACAGGATTCTAAATTGAATGCTGAAAAGAAACAGAAGCTGAATAGTTATGTTGTTGCATGTAGCATTGGAAACATTTCTATTCGGGATCTTCCAGATCCAGTCAAGATAACTATTAAACATAGGAGCAATCAGGTAAGTCATATGTTCACCTTTGTTGAGATTCTGAATTGGAAATTGTTGGCAAAAAAAACCCTCATAATAGGAGATTAGTACAATTTTTGTTTATTCTTAAAGGAAAGTATTTGATATAATTTAGCTTTTAGAGGAAGCAGTAAAGATCTCTGCATCAAATCATTAACTAGGCAGAAATAATACAGCATTCATCACCATAGGATCAGACTGTAATGTGAGGTATGAAGTGTTTCCCCTTAAAAAAACTGAAAAAATCGATTGTGACCCAAAAAATTAAAATAGTTCAATTTCATTAAAGCCACCTGTAGGTACAGTGGTGCAAAAAGTGTTTTAGTTACTACAGCTTTAATGGACAAAATGGAGAACATTTAGGAAACTGATTTAAAGAAAAGCTCATTGTTACCCACAGTAACTGATCAATATAGCCATTGCAATGGCACTTTCCTGAATCCTATTGTAGATTGTTAACTGGTTAACTGGTTATGTATCAGATGATACATGTATAGTTACCAGAACCAAAATCACCAATAAAAGAATCAATAACTTGAAAATATAGATAGATATGCCAAAAAACCTCTCACATTACAAGGGTGTTTTCAGAGAGTCCACCTTCAACAGGAGTAGAGAGGGGCTTTACCGTTGAGAAACACACAGCTTTCCAGTCTCTTTCAATTCCTGGATCCTGACAAGGCAGGCGCTCCTCCTTGGGTGACAATTTTGCTGAGTAGCAGATTTGTAAAACTCAGCACAATTTCTTTTGTAACACATTCAGTTATGAGTGATTAGCTCTGGAGTATACACTATATTTACGTATAGAGATGACAGGACATTTGAACATGCACACAGAGCTAGACAGTGAGAGCCATAATTAGACAGCTTAGTCTGTTGTTGTCACAAGATTTTTAACAGCAGCTGTCAATAGCTGAGAGGGAGGGTGAGAGAGGTGGGCAACTAATTGCTTAATATAAATCAAGATTCTGGAGAGAGTTGACTTGTATGTTAAGAGTTAACTCATCTCCTGAAATGTAAAGAAAAAACAACAACAGCTTGTAGTGCGCCTGTACACATGGGCTGTTAACGGGCGGTTCTTTTGCGTTAAACTCACCTGGTCTGGTTGTAAACCACAGCCCGTAGATAGCTTATTAATATGAAGCATCGGAATCCTCGTTCCGTCCTCGTGCTTCTACGAGTCTTCTCCGGGGAAACATAGTGCGGGCGGCGTCACGTGTCTAGTAAAGGGGCCGATCCAGCTGACGTCTTCTCAGTCCTCTCCTCCTCTGCAGCTCTCTCCTGAAATGTAACTACAGCCCACTTTTGGCAGGATTTTGGCAGGCACAAGGAGCCGAGCTCTATGGAAATAAGCTGCATACTCTGTGAGATATAAGCTCTCATTGCAGAAGAACGAAAGCAGATAGAAAAAATGAATTTTAAACTTGCTTGTTTTCATTCTGTCTAAATAAGGCCCCTTTCATGTTTTTGTTGCTTCACAGCAGATCTGGAAGATTTACCTCATCTGTCGCATCTGTTGCATAATGGCTGACTTGCGGCAAGCCCCCATTCATTCTCTATGGGACTTGCGATCCGGCAAATCTGGCAGTTGCGGCAAGTCAAGAAAAAAAACTGCAACCAACCCTGTTTTTTGACATGCCGCAACTGCCAGATTTACCGGATTGTGGCAACAACCATGCCACAACTGTCGCAAGTCCCATAGAGAATAAATGTGGGCTTGCCGCAAGTCACGGCAGATGCAGTAAGGGTGCTTTCACACTAGCGTTTTTTTTCAAATCGCGGCAGATGCGGTGAAAAAACCGCATCTGCCGCGATTAACGCAGTCAGCAGCGTTTTTTTTCGCGGCCGCACCTGCCGCAAGTGCCGAAACCGCACTTGCCGCACACTTACCGCAAGTCCCATAGACATTGCATGGGGCTTGCCGCAAGTGTGCCGCAAGTGTCGCGGTTATGCGTTAATCGCGGCAGATGCGTTTTTTTTCACCGCATCTGCCGCGATTTGAAAAAAACGCTGATGTGAAAGGGCCTAACATGCAAAATCCTGATGTGAAAGCAGCCTAAGAAAAGCAATTTAATTACATGATCCCTTTCAAGGATTATGGGCATGTTCACACATTTTTTATTGACGACATATAATTTTGTATTAACAGAATTAAGCTGACAGAAAGATATCTTATATCTAATGAAAACCCACATCAATTGTATCCTACAAGATCATCGAATGCTGACTGCATACAGGATATATAAAAAATCATATAGAAATAAAACTGTACAAACGCCATAAAAATTCAAATTTTTATTAATAGAAACATTTTTTTGAAAAACATATACATACAAAACACATAATTACAAAATACCAGTAAATGGGTAGCCAGTGGTTAACTGTCCTGTGATCAACGAAGAGGTTAAGGACCTAAAAATACTATGAGTCAAAAAAAAAATGCCTCGTGCCTAATCCACCACATAAATGCTTCCTTGTATGATCAGATGCATTAAGGAAATAGAGACAACACTCTATATTTCCCAAATGGCATACAAAAGGAAAGCCTATTCAAAAAAGGAAACCTTCATAAAGCATTCTTTAAAAGCACACCATAGCCTAAATAATAACATCATGCCATTACCTGATAAGTGTACAGACAGTCAGGGATTGCCCCTACATGCACATTTTGGCTACAAGCCTTCTTCAGGGTATGAGGCACGAGGCACTTTTTTGACACATAGATATTTTTAGGTCCTTAACCTGTTTCGTTGATCACAGACAGTTAACCACTGGCTACCCTTTTATTGGTATTTTGTAATTATGTGTTTGTATGTATATGTTTTTTCAAAAAAATGTTTCTATTAATAAAAATTTAAATTTTTATTGCATTTGTGCAGACATATAATTTTGTTAGATTATTACTAGTGCTGAGAAAGTGTAATCATTACTATTCACTACTCGCACAGATAGTACAGTATACACGATATTCGTTTCTTGGCAAGTATTCTGGTGCTCATGGAGTGATGTGTGGATCGTTATCGATCTGACACAAATTGTCAGCTCTCTTCAGTAAATAATGGGAGATGGCACCCCAGTGAGAGCAGATTGAATGTTAAGATCTATATGGGGGAACTGCAGCGTGTTTAATACAGTAGAAATGCAAAAAAGCCCAACCTCCCGCCCCATCCCGGAAGTGCTTGTTTTATAGCTGGATGTGTGTGGTGGAGCCTATCACTAATTGACTAACATGGACTCGCTATTCGGATGAATATGCAAGTATTAAAACTACTTGTTACGAATATAGTGAGTGCGAAAATTTCACTACTCGCTAATCACTTGTTATTACTATTACTATAAGAGGAGTTAGGTCTGGCACCCAGCATCACCACTACAACTGTTTTACCTCCAGTAAAGGCCAGATGTAAAAGTTTACAATGTTTAGTGACGCTGTCATATTAACCCCTGCAATTGTCACCCAGAAGAATCTCATTCCTTTGTTCAGTCACAGCATCACATATGCAATAACACTGCAGCAAATCGTGGTCTCTTGTCCTCTTTTGTCCTCTCTTGTCCTCCTGCAGACCTGCATAATAAAACATACATTCAGTGCAACATAATAGATGTATTTGTTATAATAAGGAACATTTGAGTACTGTCACAGTGTACTGGTAGTCCTTAAAAAAAGCAACAGGACAGGATAAATGGGATGTACTCAGATTGAAAATGGAAAAACACATCAAGGTGATCAGGAGTCTCCGCTGGAAAGAGAGACACTAGATATGCAGTGTGTCATTTTGATACTTTAGACTTGCCTTAGCAAAAATCTCTTGTTAAATGTGACACTTCTTGTTTCAGGAACATGGAGAGCCAACCTGCGTATTCTGGGATATAAACAAAAATGGTAAGCCGTTATTAATTTGTTTTCACCTGTTTTTTGTGTCATTTTCAGAACCATAAATTTCTTCAGTCCTTTCGTTAAAATGTGATAAATGTGGTAACAACACTATTAAAACTAAGTTAGTGATAATTACTTGAATGCCACTCACATACTATATGCATGTACATTACTTTCATTTCAATTAGATGTCCTCAAATTATGCTTTAATTATAAGCAACAATTGAGCACAAATGTCCGTTTGGGCATTCCATTTTGTTAGAAAACTACCACTGAAGGCCCCGTCACACCTTCCAACATCGGCTGCGATGTCAGATGCGATGCCACGGGTGCGCGCTCGCTTCCAACATCGCAGCCTAGCTTTCACACGGTAAGATGTTGCCGGTGACGGTGCTTCGATGTTGGCGCAGCAATCGCTCACTGGGCTGGGATCAACCCAGCTAATAATCCACTGCAATGCAGCAAATAGGTGGGATTGGCCATGACATCGCTATTGCGGTGTTACACCGAACGATGCCACAGGTTATTTAAGTTGAAGTTGACAGGTTTTTCCTGCATGCAGGAAAACCTGTCAACTCTTACTTGAACAACTATGATTGTTGAATCATGCATTTACATGCAACGACGCAACAATGATGTCGTTTCAACATCGTTCCTGACATCACTCTTGAACGACGTCGGAAACGATGTTGAAAGGTGTGATGGTAACTTGAGGTGTCGCCTGATTTTCTGCACTTTTTCTTAAAAGGAGATTTTCCATGAACAAAGTTCTTTTCTAAGTTGCTTTTAATCAACAGATTTTGGAATAATATATAATAATAATATTTATTCATTTATATAGTGCTATTTTAATTCCATAGCCCTTCACATACATCAGTAATGCTGTCCCTATTGAGGCTCACAATCTAAACATCAGTATGTCTTTGCAATGTGGGAGGAAACCAGAGTGCCTGGGGGAAACCCACACAAACACAGGGAGAACATACAAACTCCTTGCAGATGTTGTCCTTGGTGGGAATTGAACCCAGGACCTCAGTGCTGCAGAGGCTGAAGTGCTAACCACTTGAGCCACTGTGCCACCCTAATATAATAATAGTACTTTCCACAATTTGATGTGTTTAAAAAACATATACCACTTCCGAGATAATTTTATATATGTGTTCCTGCTATATGATGTGTAATGGTCAATGTCTGACTGTACAGGAACATGGTCTGATCATACCACCTGGGCAGGGGATGAAATAAAAAGGTATACAGATATTACAGCACTGGATCATAGCTGATATCTTTCTGTGCGGTAAAGCAACTCCCTGTTTATTCTTAAAAATGTTTTATCTCAAAGGAAGAATAATATTGTCTAATGATAAGTCTATCACAGCACTTGTCAGAGGAAAGCACTGCACTGCAAATCATGCAGAGCAGAGTGAAGTGTGATTTGGGCATGCGTGTCCTTACTGCTGTCACTCACAGAGAGGCAGCCCTTCCCTCAGCAGTGATGTGCCCTGCTCAGTCTGTCCAATGCCAGTCCCCAGATCGGAAGTAGAACAACCTGAAACAAAATAGAGTACCGTAATATAGGAGCCGCAGAGAGATCTGCCTACAGGAGTAGGGTAGGTAGCAGAAGCATATCAGGAAAGTGTTAGTTAGGAAGAGTTAGGACAAATGAAAGGGGGTCGCATTAGTAGTGGAAAACCTCTTTAAAGCTCAAAGGTCCACAGCTACGGGTGAGACTGGTCCATGTTTTCCCCTTGCACTGCTAAAGGCAATTAAGCAAGAGACCTGTTAATAATCCAGAGCAGGCCTGAGACAAGCTGTCAGGGGCTGAAGCCAGGCTAGTCTTTCCTCCAGTTATGGTCCTTAGCTGGATCTTAAAATGTATTCTAAATGTTGGAGCATTTTAGAAAAAAATATGCAAATTGATAAAAATATATACCTGGCTCCAGACACGTAGCCAGTTTCCTCTTCCTCCTGTCCGCAGTTTGGGCAGCATAAATCAAGTGAAATGTTCCCTTTAAATTTAAGTTTAAGTTACTTAAAAAAAACTCAATTTTGGGGTTAAAACTCCATGAACCCCAAATATGTAGTTGTATTGTGAACCTGGACACCACCAATCCACCTTCAAAAAATCTTAAATCATAAGTAAGAAGTCACAAACAAAACTCACCAAAAATATGATGTGTCAAATGCAGTAAAGGAACAATACTCAATCCCCAATGGATGTTTATGTTTTATAGAAAATGCTCACTGAGTATATGCCCTAAAATGGTGCATGACAAAGCACACCGTGACTCCGTCTGCACCATTATAGCCGATGGCCAATCGGCATATACGTCCAGATCTCGTTTTGCTGGTGGTTCGAACATAAACCCAGACGGAATCACTGAATAAAGGACAAAACCAATGTGAAAGCACCATAATTAGAGCCAAGAGAGCTCTCTTCCCTTGTATGAGATATTGGCAACAGATTTACATTGACTACAAACTTTAAAAACTCTTTTTTGTTTTACATAAAAAATTGGAAAAAAAAAATATAGTTTCCCATGGTAAGATGACATAAAAATATATATTTTTTAATCAGCAACTTTTTCTATTTAAAATTTTTTAAAAAACAAACATAAACCTTTTAATGTAACTTTTTTTTTAAATTTCAACCCGGTTCCCCTTATTTAAATCCTTACATTTTCCATTGGGATTTTGGTGACAAAAGGTTTTAAAAAATGTCACTTCCCCTTTTATAACCCCATTTCTGAGGTGTAAGGAAGTGATTAAATCAACTGAATGCTGCATACCCTAGGGAAAGGGAAACAGTTTTTTCTCAAACTACTTAGTATAAAAAAATGCCTTTCTTAACAAAAATATAATAAAATCTGTAACAATAACATGAATATGATCCTTTTTTCCCTTTAAATGCAACTTTCACAATCTTGTTTTCTCAGTTTTAACAAACCCCTTTAACGACTGATTATTCATTCTTACTTTTCAACACCTGGCACTGGTGGCTGGACCAATCTGGCTGCAGGGTGCTGATAAATGAATCCAATCCCAAAAGAGACAGCCCTGCCTGTGCAATCACCTCACCATTTTGGAAATTCTCAGGGAAAGGGTGCTTTAATGACCTTTTTTTAAAAATAAATTGACCATGAATATTTATTCATAAAATTTAAAAAATTTTAAAAAATTGATTGCATAGTAGTTTTGAGAATAAAATTGCGTCTTTACTTTACTGTGTATTTATTTGTGTATGTATGTGTGTGCCCTGAAAGTGTTTTTCGGTGGGGTGTGCTTTGTGGTGCATGTTGAAAGTATGTATGTGTTGCAGGGGTGTATGTTGTGTGGTGAAAGGGTGTGTATGTAGGGTTTCAGGGTGTTTGTATGTATTAGGTAAGTATATGTGTGTGTTTTGGGGTGTATATCTGTGTGTTGCATTTGTTGGGGTTTTTGTTTTGTTTGTATATGTGAAAATTTCATATCGGGTTTCATGTGTGAGTGTGGGGTGAATGTGCATGTAAATGTACTGTATGAATGTGTGTGTTTATATATAGTTACATATGTATGTGGGGGGTAAATATATCCCTGTGAAATGTTTATGTTATTTCTGTGTGTTATGTCTGTAAAAACCGTGTGCATGTGTGTGGGGTTTTTTATACTACATTTTTAAATCAATTTTTTTTTTAAATTAAAAGTTTATGTCCCAAATATAAAATTTATCTCTTTGCAGGACCTTCAGGGGACTCAACAATATATAGACCCTCAGAATACAAAAATACTTACATTCTTTTACATATATTGGCTGGGGGATATCTGCCATATGTACGGCTGCCACATTTCCGACTTAAAAATTGCGTTTGAGTAAGTATATTTATCCAAACATTTCCCATAACATAGTGAAATATTATTTTTTTTGAGTTAAAAAAAAATTTAAATTTCCAGTGAATGATAATGATGTGGTTTCCCCTGATAATAAGGTCATTGGAAAAATTAGATAACTCCAATTTTTCAGACACCTTAAAAAAACCCCAAGGCTGCAGAAAAAACCCTTGGGAAATGTTTTAATATATAAAATTATATATAGATATATATTTTTTTGACTCTAAAAAGACAGGACATGTAAAGTTTCAAAGTCCTCAGTTTTTTGGTCTTCTTTTTTTCTCCATGCTCAATGTGGTACACACAAGGACACAGGACAGAGGTTGAGCCAACTTTAATCCATGTCAACTGGCTGCAAGTGTGATTTAGTTATTGCCAACACCTGTTAGGTGCCACAGGTAAGTTACAGGTGCTGTTAATTACACAAATTAGAGAAGCATCACATGATTTTTCTAACAGTGACAATACTTTTGTCCTCCCTCTTTTTATGTTTGGTGTGGAATTATATCCAAATTGGCTTTAGGACAATTCTTTTTGTGTTTTTTTCATGAAGACAAATTAAATGAAGATAATAATACCAAAGAATTTGTGATTGCAATCATTTTCAGGAATAAACTGAGTATTATCTGACAGACTTGCAGGGGTGTCAATACTTTTGGCCACAACTATAGTTTCATAAGTTGAAAAAAGACCTAGGTCCATCAAGTTCAACCTTCCTCCACCAATATACATTTTTTTATCACTAAACAATCTATAACCCTTAATGTTATGTGCACTGAGGAAATCATATAGCCCTTTATAAAAGCTGTTATAGTGTTTGCCAATACTACCTCTTGTGGTAGAGCATTCCACATTCTGACTGCTCTAACTGTAAAGAAACCTTTCTTATTCGATTAGCTATGATTCAGTTTCTATATTTCTTATAATTATTTGATATATTATGTTATAGGTGTTCCTGCCGTAGTAGTTGCAATTGTTCTAGCAAGTACCTATAAAGACAGTGCCTATGGAAAAGCATGTATGGGCAGGATACTGATGGAAATGGGGATGCATTGTAAGTATGTTTACAGTAATACTAGTTTTTGTAGATAAACTCCATTTCTATTGTAAATGTAATGGTCGTTTTATGTTGCAATTGTTGTCGTTCTTGAGCACAAATGTCTTAACCTTCAGGTAGATGATCATAAGTTAATATCATCTTTTAAATTGTTTTCTTTCAGCTGTTGGATAAAAAGCAACATGTTTTTTACGTGACCTGTGCCGCCTATTTTGGAATCATGTTTTTAATGAATATCGCTATGTTTGTGGTGGTGATGGTGCAGATCTGTGGAAGAAATGGAAAAAGGACGAATCGCAGCATTAAAGAAGAGGTTTTACGAAACATGCGCAGTGTTGTCAGCCTGACATTCCTTCTGGGGATGACGTGGGGTTTTGCTTTTTTTGCTTGGGGAAATGCCACCCTAGCATTCATGTACCTATTCACCATATTCAATTCTTTACAAGGTACAGTGTATGAAATGGCCGCACTATAAATTGTCCTAATTAGTGATGAGTGAGTAGTGAGATCTTCGGGGTCGGATAGCTCTAACTGAATACTTGGAACTGTTTCAGTATTTGGATCCTAATGAGTTCCCCTTGACTTGTATTAGATTCGTTACTCGCTACTCATTCAAAGTATTCGGTTAGAGCTATCTGATCCTTAATACCTTACCATTCCCTCATCACTAGTCCTTATCATTATCATGTGTATATATATATATAACTAGAAAAAAGTTCTCTGCAGCACTCAGCTACTACCAATGATGTACATATGCTAACAAGCTATATATATATGAGAAAAAAGTTTAAAAACTTACGTTTTTTTCAAAAAACTCAAAATCTTATCTTTTTATTTCTGAAGTTCTTGATACACACATTGGCCAATGTCTGTTTGCTCATCAACTGCGACAAAGTGACTTCAGGTCTGATGAGTCCTACGCTGATATCCCTGTCCTCCTTGTCCACCCCCCACTTCTCAGTGGGCAGACACCATCTCGACCCTAGATCACCTGTGGTTAATAAGGGTGCAAATTTTTTCTGATTTTTTTTCTTTTTTTCTTTTTTCTATTTTCTCTATATATATATACATATGTTCAAAGAAATCCATGCACCACACAACCATCCGTGGTGATATTACAGTCACCTCATGTCTCCTTGGGGCAACCGGTTTAACCGTGGTGCATCTCAAAAAAGCAACAAGTCTTTGTATATTGAGTAAAAGAGAAATTGCACTCACTGGTTTTCAGTGCTCGCTGTATTTATTCAGAACAGGGTTACATCGGTGCGGGAGTTGAACTATGGCTTGCCATTTCATACAAACTCATTCACGACCCATTGACGTACAGGTTTGTACGAAACGGCAAGCTGCACCCCCTCCCCTTGCCAATGTAACCCTGTTCTGAATAAATATAGCAAGCACTGAAAACTGGTGAGTGCAGTTTCTTTTTTTGTTCAATAACCATGTGTGTTTGTATGCTTTATATCTTCTTTTGATTTCTTTTCATATATTAATATTAGAGGTTACGTGTATTAGAGTTTGGAAATACGTCATTGATTCAGAAATGTATTCGAACCGCCAAATATGTAGAAAAATTCAAAGTAAGGCTAGGGTCACACTTGCGGCAGGGCACTGCAGATCCTGATCCAGTTTTGAGCAATAAAAGTGCTCAAAACCGGATCAGGAACCACAGCCCATAGGAGCCCATTATAGTAACTGGATTGCACTACATGCAATCGGTTACCGCTTGCGAATTTGCAGCCTGCATTAAAAATCATACAGGCTGCAGTTTTTGCAGCGGTATCTCTGCCGCAGCAGGTTTGCTATAATGGGCTCCTATGGGAGCCCATGCAGCTGCAGCAAGGCATATGTGAATGCCTGCGGCAGTCGGCGGCTTTGTTCATACCTGCTGCCGCAGGGATGAACAAAGGGTTAAAAGTTATTAGATGTGGGCAACATGTCTCTAGAGGGTGCCCACCCTCCCTAGAGACATGCTGTCCACTCAGGTGGGCATGTGAGGGGTTAATGTGGCCATTTACAGTATTGCCGGCTATTGTCGGCATTTTCATTTTTATGAATGAACCCGGCGGCTCCTCACTGTGTATGACATAAGTACGTAATGTACGTACTGTATGAGTTGCTAGCCTTGGTCCTGAAAGCATTAACATTAGGTCTATGGCGGT
The DNA here is from genome assembly GCA_033576535.1 of Allobates femoralis. Lineage (NCBI taxonomy): Eukaryota > Metazoa > Chordata > Amphibia > Anura > Aromobatidae > Allobates > Allobates femoralis. Next base: position 465,804,019 of record JARQOC010000001.1, read on the forward strand.
GCACTGCCCATAGACCTAATGTTAAAGCTTTCAGGACCATGGCTAGTGGCTGATACAGTACGTACATTACTGTATCTACTACACAGTGAGGAGCAGCCGGGTTCATTCATAAAATGAAAATGCCGACAATAGCCGGCAATACTATAAATGCCCACATTAACGCCTCACATGGCCACCTGAGTGGACAGCATGTCTCTAGGGAGGGTGGGCACCCCCTAGAGACATATTGCCCACATCTATTATTAAGATTACCCCTTTGTTCATCCCTGCGGATGCAGGGATGAACAAAGCATACGGTAACCGGATTGCTCCGGATTACACATCCAGAGCAATCCGGTTACCGCATTCCAGTTTGCAGGACACATTTTGTCAACAAAATGTGTCTGAAGGCAATTGCGGTTACCGCATCCGGATCTGGATGCAGTAACCGCAATTACCTGTCCAAATGTGACCCCAGCCTAAAAAAAGATTATTTTTTTTCTAAAGTAGAACAGTAAACCTTCCCTCTACAATTTATTTTGCATTCATCTGACTCAAAACTGCAGTGTAATTATTCTGAACTAGGTTGACTCATGTCTTTAGTTTACTTAAAAACTTAATGTTTTTAGTTTTGCTATGCTGCTAAATTCATTCTCAATAATCTATTTGTTCTCCATAGGTTTATTCATTTTTGTCTTCCACTGTGCATTAAAAGAAAATGTACAAAAACAATGGAGGCGGCATCTGTGCTGTGGGAAACTTCGCCTACCAGATAACTCAGGTAAAATCACACTGGTTAATGGGTGTTTAAAGGGAATCTGTCAGGAGCTTTTTGCGACCTCATCTGAGAGCTGAATGATTTAGGCAAAGAGCCTCTGAATCCAACGATGTATCACTTAGGTTACTGAGTGCAGTGATTCTTACAGAGCATTTAGATTTAGCAGTGCAGCAGAGCTGAGAGCTGATTGTCCCACACCAGGCTCTGTATGTGCAATGTCTATACATAATGAGGTGCTAATCACAGAACGGGGCGTTTTGGAATACCATGCTGAAAGCAATGAAATTTACCAATTATAAGATCATCCTGGTGCTAAAACAATCAATACAAGTAAACAAAACCACTGAACAGGTTAACCGAGGCATTGCTAAATTCTCTGTGTTAACCTTTACAGAATGCTGGCATTACATATTAAAAACCTGCTGACAGATTCCCTTTAAACATAGACAGCTTACATATTAGGGTTCGTTCACACTTGCATATAAAAATCAGTCCCTTTCTCATTCTTAAATGTGGACAAGTGAAAGCCATTTGATATTCCATATGTCATATAAGTGCTATGTGGGTGTGCAATTTCTTTTCTCACTTGCATCTGTATGACATATCTATGATGCCATCTGTATGCAATGCATTTATTTCTTAGCAGCTATTAATCTATAATTATTTTCAGGATCATTTACACCTTTCTATGATACATAATAGTAATGTATCTGTAAAGAAATTGGACAGCATATAGATCATTGATCCATGTGCTGTTTTTTTCTCGCACCCATAGGTTTGCATTGGCGAGTCTTGTCCAATATACACGGCCATACACAGCATTCTGTGATTTTTTTTCCTCAGTCTGATTACAACTGAGGAAAACATTGGAGATCAGCACTGACTGATTGAATAAGATTGGTTGAGCACAGTGTGATTTTTTTCTTGCATTGAACTTGTCCGTTTTATACTCAAGTGGGAGAAAACTCTTAGGATAATAAAAATCACCACATTCTTCTATCAAGATTTAATGTTCAAAGTAACAGTCAGACTCCATTTTACTTTTCAGATTGGAGTAAAACAGCCACGAATAACACAAAGAAGGTCAGCTCGGATAATCTGGGGAAGTCTCTTTCTTCTAGTTCCATAGGCTCAAACTCTACATATTGGACATCGAAATCAAAGTCTAGTTCGAATACATTCTTCAATAAAAGGAACAGTAGCACAGGTGGGTTTCATTTATTTTAGTTTTTTGCTGCTGTTTCACTCTGATATAGATGAAGAAAAGTTATTGAATGCTTAAGAACAAACCCTAGCCAAGTGAAACATGGCGCCAGAATGAGATAGGTCTACGAGTCTTAGGTCCATTGGGGTGTGTTTCTTTAACCTTAAGCAAAACAGTATTTTTTATTTCTATTTAAGGCTGATAATTTTTATTAAGGTTTGCAAGAAACTGACGTACAGCATAGACAATACACTTTGAATACTGATAAATGTTGGCATACCCAACAGAAACAGGTAGCCAAATAATAGGGGGTGGCAAGTCACTACCTGGGTCCTCAGAAGGACCCCAACATAACATCAAATACAAATACAACTCACCCCATCACATATTAATATTAGCCTCCAGTTATCAATTAAATCTAAACTAGAAACAAACAATAGAGGATAAAGACAAAGACGCACACATAGGAAAGGAATACGGAAGTTGTAACAGCGTCAACCAGTATTCTGACCCCAAGGCTATTCAATGTAAGGTATAAGTACATGCTTTTAATATTTTACTACTTTGCACAATTAGAGTTTATTATAGAATTTTTGTTTTTTGCGTTGCCACATTCTTGGAGCTATAATCTTTCTCAACATTATGTCAACCTAGTTTTACTAAGGCTTTATTGTTACATGGCAAGTTATATTTTGTTTAAGTATTTTTAAGGTACATATTATAGGTGGGTAATTAGGAGTTTTCTGGAATTCTCTTTTGGGTTTTCACCATGGTATAATAAATATTTGAACTTTTTTATACACATTATTATTAATGTGGCACTTTAAAATATCTGTGTATTTCTTTCTATATCGTTAATTTCGCGCAATATGAGGAAAACAATGACTTTTTAAAAAATGTATTCCTTTTTTATGATTACTTATATATTCTACTATACAACACCTGTATTTCAGTGTATTATTAGTACTCTATCGACAAGTAACCAATCAGGCCCTATATTAAGAGGAGACTAATAAGCAAATACAGATGGCTCACACAGAGCAGAATCATTAGCAGATGGGGTGACAGAAGGAACCCCTTTCCTCTTTGTAACCACTTTGGCTGGCTTCACACCTCAGCAGTTTCTGATCTGGGGCTTTCCGGTGTAAACCAGACAGTCCCGGACCAGATTTTGGCCCCATAGTGCGGCTCTCTGCCATCCAGTTTCCAACTCTCCGGAAGAATCCGGGAGAAGTCAGATTTTTCTCCAGGACACAAAACTGTTGCTTGCAATGGTTTTGTATCCGGGATAAAAATCTTTCCAAATTTGGCTTCTCTCGGATTTGCCCGGATCCTTCCGGATCTGGTGCAATCCGGCGCTCCCTAACGTGAGTCTATGGGGCCGGACTTCCCTGATCCGGGAGGATCCAGGAACCGGACACCGACGGTTGCACGCCACTGTTATTTCAGGACCTCAGCCAGCTCCCCCGCTCCCCACGGTCCTGAATCTTCAGCAGCGGCAGCTGCGTCCGGCTGCACACTGGACCGGAGGGCATATTTGCCCTCCGGTTCTGTGTGCTTATCCGGTTCCGGGCTGTCAGGTTCATCCCTGACAGCCCCGGATCGGACGCTGCCATGATGTGAAGCCAGCCTTAGATGCCATGCCTGCTATTGTGCAATACTAAGGAAATGCTGAAACTCTGCACTGTGCGTGGCCCTCAAGGCCTGGAGCTCCCTGCTCCTGATATAGGGCATTTGGGTTAAGCAGATAGCATTTTATTCAACAAAATGCCGTTCATGTTTTACTTCGACAACCGGGACCCTATAGAGGTATTATAGTAGAATCATAAAAAGTGGTTAACAATAATGCCATTAATTTGAGGTCTAGTCTTTCATGAACAAGCTTGGCGAAGATTAGAAAGATGATATAACAATAGAACATATATAACTGCATTAACAGCGTGAGTCTGGTATTACAATTACATCCAATTTAAGGAATTTTTGGAAATAAATTACAAATGTGATGGAATAAGATAAAATAATATGAAAAATAGATATGATCTACCAGTGTCACCATTCAAGTGCTCCCCATCAGGTTTTTCAGTTACTCTACTGTATCTTGGAAACACTATTACCATATGTGACCACTGCAGTCAATCCCTGGCCTGAGTGATGCAGAGGCTTTATATCAAAGTGATGTTATGACTCCAACCAAGTAAGCAAAAACCAATAGAGAGCACTGGAATAGTGAATTTACCAGGAAAGTTCTGCCTTGTTTACTAATTTTGGCATTTCTCCCATTGGCCTATTTAGTACATTACATTTTATATACATAAAAATGCTACTTGTACAGTACTTCAGTCGGGTTTTCACTATGTTTCTTTTATGTTTTGTGTTACAACTTGTGGTTTTCACTAACGTGTCTGTTACTTACTAAATTGACCGGTACATTCCATGTTTATGGCATAGATAATGGCTTCTAAGAGCATCCCTTAACCAGAGGTGGAATCATCCAGGTAAATGCTCCTGTAAGGTTGGTTGGGTGCATGATCTATCAAGAACTGGGCTGGGTTCTCTTGCATGTAGTCATACAATGGAAAGGACCATTCTCTAATCAGAATTGCTCATCATTCCATTGCTTCATCTTGGGACATCGATGCTGATCTCTGAATTTCCTAAATTTTATTATGGCTTTTTCTTTCCTTAATGGCTTAATCATCAGTAAATACAATATTTCAATTCGCTCTTTTGCTATTTAAGCATTCTCATTAAGTGCATGTATCAATCGCAGCCATGAATGTTGCTGATGCATTTTACATTGTAACTGCTCTTCTTTATAAAATATGATTTTAATTATCACTGACTTAGTTCACAAACCAACTTAGGAAAACTTATGCTCAGAAAATTTACTTAACTCCATTCTGATTTGTGACAAAACAACTTGCCTTAAACTAGTAAATCTTAAATCGTGTTACAAAGGCAATTAAAAGATTGGCTTGGACTTAATAATTATCTTATCTTGCTTTCTGTTCTAAAATCACAGTGAATATTCTGTATGAATATTCTTACTGAATGAGCTACGTACCATAAAGCCCATGGAAACAGCTTGTCCAAATTTTCCAAAATCTCATTATATATCAGCATGTTCATACAAGGTGTCGCAGAGGTCTCAGGATGCCTACTATATCCTGAATTGTCTCTGAGATCAAATTACCTAAGTGTCCATACTTAGGTTTATCTGAGATATCAGAATACCTACTTTATGTATGAAGCACTGTTGTATGTGAGATTATGGCTTATATATACCCTGGGGAGATTATATCAATGATGCAACCATGGGCCCAGGGTGTAAGAGGGCCCACCTTCTCTGCCAAGCAGCAAGTTAATTTTATCATAGACACATAAAGGGCTTTGTTACGATACGCTTTTGGAACGCAAAAAGCTCATAGCTTATAGTTGCCTGTATGGTTGTGTATCAAAGTAAAACGAATGGACCCCTATGGATTGGGTTGTCAGGCGTCATGTGGTACCGGTTACTCTGTCAGCAGGGGCCAGTATTTTACTGATGCTTTGTGATAAAGCTCAAAAACCACAACAGGCATTTAGCCACTTGTGACCACAGAGCATCAGTGTCACACTGGGGATGCCGGGGTGCCCAGAAGTAGGATGGAGCTGAGCTAGGGAGTCAGGGGACCCTGCTCTGGCCCTGATACTGAGTCCCTGACTCACCCTGATCTCGGAGACACCTCTAAAGGTGAGGAGGTCCGAGCCACCAGCCTAAGTCCATAACTCCTGAGAAGCCCTAGGCATAAGCCCCTACCTCCATCCATGGACTACGAAACCCAACAACTTCCAATGCAGAGTAAGGCAGCAGCTCTGGATCAGCATCCGCTCACAAAAGGTTACAGTCCAGAAGTGAACTGAATCAGCGACATCAGGTGGATGTCAGCTGACCCATTTATGGCCGAGCGGCGGGGAGCAGTCAGTCTAGGCATGCCCCTCAGCTCACCTAAGCATGAGTCATAGCCATCACACACACCTGCAGCAAGTTCACCTGTAGAGCCACACACGGCAAAGCAGAGAAAAAAAGGCTTCATTTAAACCACAGTAGTATTGCTAACAACAGAGAAAATAGGAGAGATCATCGGTTATTCCCATTTTATAATAATGATAATAATCTCTTTTCAATATCTGAGTATGTAGTATGTTATATGATGATTGTTAGTAATCCAGTGTGCCATCGCAGAGGGATCAAGCTTTGAAGTGACCTGCAAATTAAAAAATAAGAACATTGGGGCAGGTTGAATCACTCAAAATGTATTCTCTTGCTTCAATCCACACATGTTGGCTAATTTCCATGTGATTCAAAGGTCAATATTTCAATGCTAGCACCCTGGATTATTACCAAGCATAGTTATTGCTGTACTATACGACTTATACTGCCATTCATTACAGCGATTCATATGGTTACAGTAAATTCGGGAACCGTAAATCTTCAAGGGGTAAACTAGAAGGGGGCAAGGAATTCGCTTTCTTCTGGAACATCATCTTTTCATTCTTCTAGAACCTTTGAATTAAGCAGGCTTTTGGAATCTTCTATCTTCTACAAGCTGTGGATGGGATCTGTGATGGCTCTTGGGATGTTTTCTGGATATCTTTCCTTCTTTTCACTTACAGCAGCATGGTCACCTGCTTGGATATCTCACCTAATGCAATATTGATGAATCTAGGATGTATTCTATAATAATTGCTTATGATATGATTTAAACATTTGCATTTTGATTATCAACTTTCTGCTTATTCTCTGTCTTATGTTAGATATGTTTATATTCATTTCTATCTGCATTGGTGGCAAAAATGTTTTTGCTTACATATACTGTAAATGTATTATTGTGACTATGACATATTTAATGCAGATCTGTCAGTTTAATAGACTGTCACAGAAAGTTGTAGGATTACTAAGTTGTAAAATATATTGTGCAGTTTCTCTATCATGCCTTCCTCGAAGCTCCAGGCTGCTGCTTATCTAGTGTATTTATGAGGAGAGTCTAATACAAAGTACCCCCTCTTTCTTCCCCCGTGTTTTTGCTACAGCCATAACTCCTCATACTTGTGGCATATTTTTTCATTGTTTATCAGACAAATAGCGCTATATATTTTTTCAGCTTTTTGCCCAAGCAAACTTTATCCTAAAATTAAAATAAGCTTCACAAACTTGATATTATGTTCTATTAAATGGAAAAACATAGAGAGACATATTGAAGGGAACCTGTCATGTAAAAAAATCACTTTATCTGCAGATAAAGGGTTAATCTGTAGGTAAATAGTATCTGCCCGGTGCCTACACTGAGAGCGTTGCTGCCATGAAGAAATTATCTTTATTCCTCCCAGCAGCCTCAGGCTTTCAGTTATAGGGGTGGCACCGACACGGTTTCAGTCACCACTCTGTGCATAGTTCGTGTTCACTCTCATGTGTAAGCTGACTGTCAGTCCGTGCTGGGCACATTTACAGTCACCGCTCACCATGTACAGAGCAGAGCGGTGACTGAAGTTGTGCTGGCGCCACCCTTATGACTGAAAGCCCAAGGCTGCTGGGAGAATTAAAAGCACTTCTTCATGGCAGAGAAGTCCAGGTTCCAGGCAGATTCAGAACACTTTTAACTTGCAGATCAGAAAAACATCATGTGATATCACCTGATGTCTGATGCAATTACTTAACCACCAAAGCCAATCATTGCTTTAGCAGCCTTGTGACTTCTGAATGGATCACATAACACATAAGAACCAGCAAAGACCTCTAGAACAACCATAGCTGGATCCACAGCACTGCTGGCAGGAGAATATGCCTCCGTTTTTTATTTCAAAATCATCCATTTGTCAGAAAACACCTTTAACCTAGCTTTTAGCAGGTGCAAACTGTACCAGACTGCATGTAGACACAGTTTAGACTATATCATATGATCCTTTAGTCTATGACCGGGTCAAGATGAGCATATAACAATATTGTCTCTTTTGCTTGCTGTTAAACTTCTGCTCTATTTTAGAGCTGTCACCTGTTGTCATGTGACCTCCAGATTCCTTCTTCCTGTTTCCATTGAAAGTAGAGTACAGAAATTTTCTGTTTGTGCTTTCATCAGAGCATAACCTTTTATTCAGACTCAGGCCTGTCAGCACGAAGCAATACTTATCCAGCAGCTGTCGGCCATGTGATCTTTAATGTAATGGAGGAGGAGCATGACTAGTGATCCACAATCACTTGTGAGTAACTGGGGGAAGGGTGCAAAGAGAAAGAATAGAAGCACAAAAACATGCAGCCTCATTACTACACTAACGTACACTGAGACTTTATAAGAGTCTCAGGATGGTGCTTTGAAGATGGACTGATCTGGCACTGAGAGTGGAATTGAAAGTAATGTGGGACATTTTCAGCTATGCTGTTTGGGAAATGTAGTGTGGAGACAGAGGGAGAGCTGGCCAGAAGTTTAAGATGTAAACAATAACAGATCACAAGAATTGCTACTGGGGTGAATGGGAGCTTAAAACAATGTAAAGAAAAGTAAAAGAGGTTTAAGACCTTTAGAATTTTTTTGCATGTGCTGTGATACTCTTTTAATAATTTGCAATGTTTCAATGGGAATCTGTCAGGTCAAAAATCCATATTTAACTGCTACCATTTTCTTATTCCTTTCTCTAAGCTCTCTCTATTTATGTATTTATTTTATTTATATTCCCCTCCTATCCTCTGTAAACTTCAAATAAATAGATTCATTCCATCTTTCAATCACAGTGAATGATCCACTTAGTTCTCTGCTGTCCACTCCCCATGCATGAATATTCAGTCACAAATTCGCACCATATTACTGCACAGGAGATAGGTGGGGGCAGCTGTATCCTCCTCTCTGATCTCTTTGCAGCAAAACAAAAGGTCAAATAAAACACATAATCTTTCACAGGACAGCAAGGATTCCTGCTTAGAGAAGCAAATGAAGTAGATACCTTATCTAGATCAAGTAAGATGTGTGCCTACAGTCTCTTCCTCCATCTATATAGAAATTCAAACCTGACAGTGAGAGCTAAGGGAGGAAGGAGAGAGCTGCTGAGAAGGAGTGAATATTTACATGAACAGACTAGCATACCAGGACTAATAGCTGTGAATATAATGGACAGGATTAATGCAGCAGCTGCTGTAGCTAGGAAACTACAATAAGGATTCAACAATTTTAAAAGGTCTGCCCAGGCACTATTCAAGGGTAATATTAATATAATACAGACAAATGACCTGACAGAGTCCCTTTAAAAAGATGACATATGAATGTTGTCTGGCATTTATATTTTTAACTCACCAATTGGGGTTAATGGGCAAGTCTGGCCTGAAAAATGGATCAGACAAGTGCATGTTCCCATTTTTTTCTCATGAACACTCACTTTGAGTGAAAAAAATGCTCATCGAAACTACCCTACTCAGTGCCCTATTCAGTGCTATATTCAATAACATTGGTTTTTGTGCTTTCTACATGGACAGTGCACAAAAGTAGAATATGCTTATCTGAACCTGGCTCAAGACAGAATCACCTTAAAACTTCTGCTAATATAATTGTAGTAATACTAATAACAGTTATAAACTATTTTTATAAAGAAACCCCTTTATTTAGACTCGTTTAGCCATAACCAAGTCTGTCCTGGATAAAATGGGGTTCTCTGGGTCCCCCTCCCGTAACAAAAATTTTCCCCCAAAGGGGAAGATGTGAAACAAAAAAAATTCACACCTACAAAAATGAAATTAAATGGGAATTTTTTAGGTTATTTTCCTAATGGTTTTAAAATTTTAAAAAATTTTTTTTGTAAAATTTTGAACAGAACACCTTCGAATTTAAAATGAAAAAACAAAAACAAGAAATCGGGTGATTGGCCAGGGGAACGGTGGGGAAAGACCAATTCATTCTTTCCAATTATCATGGATTGCAAAATCAAAACTTTTTGTCATTCTACCTTCTCAACCCTCTCTTTATTTTTTTTTAGAATTTCCCTTCAACCTAAAAAAACTTCATATTTGGGTCAGTCGTAAAGAAACTGGCCAAAATTTTTCAGTGATGATATCTCCCCCCAAATTGCACCTATTATTAAAATGGTTTAGCTGATCTCACCTGCGCTTGGGATAACCTCTTTAAGAAGAAACATCTTGAGGCTTAATAGGCCACCAGGGGTTTTTGCCTAGTCCTTTCCCCAAAAAAACCAGCCCAAATGGGGCTTTTGAGGGGGAACAAGGGTTTTTTAGAACTTTTAAATTATATTTTTTAACGGTCAACAGCTTCGTATATCCCTTAACACACTCTTCTTTTAAAATTTCAATTTTTAAAATTTTTTTTGGATTAAATTTTTTAAAAAAAAATAATTCTTTTAAAGTTTTTTTGCTTATTTTTTTAATTCCTATTTCCCCAGCACGTAAATGGTTAATTTGTGTTTGCATTTTCCGCAATGAATTGGATCAAAAAAATAAATTTTCCCAAAAGGGGAAAAGCAAGAACCCCAAATGGTTTTGCCTTATAAATGTTAAAATGTGCTTTTTTTCCTAAATAAAAACATTAAATGGTTTGTTAAATTCTGAAAAGTGATTATGTTTTACTTTTTCCTTTCCGCGTCATTTGCCTTAGGGCGGATTTCTCCATAAAATTTTCCGTTTTTTTCCTTTTTTTTTTTTTTAATTATTTTTTTTTATATGTTTAAAGGGTATTGTTTATGGGGGATGTTTTTAGCCTTTTTTAGGCAAAAGCTCAAAAAAAACATTTAGAGCTCATTTAAAAAAATCACTATAACCAGAAAAAGAACCACAGGTCTTTCTTTTTAATCGCAGCAAATAATGTATAAAAAACCCCCAAAACCTATTTATGGGGAACCAACAGGGCGCAATAGTGCCCTATCATTTAGGGGATAGGTGGGCTTTAATGAATTAAAAGGGCAACCGGCCAGTTTTGGGGCCCCCCCAATGGGAAAAAAGCGTTTTTTTTGGGAATGGCGGGTTTCTTGACCCCCACCCTCCACAAAGGGCCTGGGGCTTAAATTTTTTCAAATGGGTTAAGGCGTGCCCGAAAAAGGATCAAGGGGAAACAGTTTCCCCCAAAATTTTTTTAAAAACTTACAAACCGAGCCCTTTTCGGGCCCAACAGGTCCTCCTTACTAGCAAAAATTTTAAAATTCCCCTTTTCTAAAAGTTTAAAGTGACCTAAATTTTTAATTTAAAAACAATAACCCTTTAAAAAAACAAATTTTATAAAATTTTAAGCTTTTAAAGAAAAAAGCAAAATTTATTTCCTTATAAAAACAGAACTATGGCACAATTTTAAAGAAAAAAAATTTTTTTTTTGGTTTTTGGCCAACCAAAAAAATTTACAAATAACTCTTTTAATACCCTTTTTTTTTGCCCCCAGAAAATTTTTTCATTTAAATATTCCCCATAAACATACAAAATAGGGAAAATAGGTTTTTGGGAACCTCGTTTTTGCCAATTAGAGCATTTTTATCAAAACGTTTTGGTATCGGACCTTTTTTTTACAGCCTTTTTTTCCAATAGCTTAAACGAATTCGAACTGCAAGGAAAAACCCACCCGATTCGAAGTTTGGAATAAATAGTTGGGTTTTTTTTAAACGTAACTTATTTAATTTTTTATTTTAAAAAGAAAATGTTAGAATATTATAAAACAATTTTTTTTAAAATTTGAAAAAGGGAAAAACTTAAAAAATTCCAAAGATGTTAGCAGGCTGGGGGAAAGTATTCTTTGCAAAACCCCCATCTTCGGAGGGTATGCCCCTCACATTTCACAAACATTAATGGGGCTGTCACCAGCAAATCTGGCCGGATTAAACGTCCGGGTCCCGCCGCTTTTTTTGACACCAAAGGGAAAGTGTCACACAATCCCCCCCGAACCCAATTTGGGGCGGTACCACCTTTCGCTGGGGAACCCAAAGCACGAGCTCCCCAACTGGGTAAAATGGAGCCCCAAAAATCGTTTGGGATGGGCCAAGCGACTACCTTATCCATCCGTTTTTACAGGTTTTTGGTTCTTCCTAAACTACAAACCTGCCGACCAAATAAAACGCGGGGGCGGCCGCTCGTTTAACGGCCACGTCGTAGGGCATCCCAAAATTTCACCCTTTTTCCATGTCCTAGGACGGCCAGGTTTTTGACGTCCTTTAGAAAGATACTTGAGCCCTGTTCACAGGTTTTTTCCCCCGATTTTCCAAAAAAGCAAGGCTTCCAGGGGAACAAGGATTTTTAGAAAGACCTCCCAAGTTTTAGCTCGCAGGGTGCCCCATTAAATTTCAGTTTAAAACTCTTTTTTAAATTTTCCCCAACCCCAAAAAATGACTGAGAATATTTATTTTGGGTTTTTTTTGGTTTTTTCCTATTTCTTTAATAAAGTATATGTGGGTTTTTTATAATATTGGCTAAAAATACTATTAAATAAAAAATTTTTTTTTCAGTTAACCCTTTAAAAGAAATTTTTATGATACATTTTATTTTTGCCCTTGTAAAGAATATTACTTTTTAAAAAAATCTTTTTTTACTTTTTTTTCTTTCGGTCATCTTTTTAAAATTTTAAAATTCTCAATTTTTTTTAAAAATTTTTTTGGAACAGTTTTCCCTTCCCAAAGATAAGGGATGCGTTTTGGGGCGGGATTGTTTATGTAGAACTGTAATGTCCATGCATTTATCCTTTTTAAGTCCCCCTTTTTCCCCCAATTTTTTTTTTTTAAAAGCCATCTACTTCCTATCTCAGGAAAATGGGGAATCTTCACTAAAAAGCATTTTTCAGAAAAGAAGAGTGAAAAACGTTCCCAAAGGTCAAAAGATGGATTCCTTTGGAAGGCTTTTACAAAAAAATTATTTTCAGGGGCCTTTTAATGTAAGTAAAAACTAAAAACAATTCCTCTGAAGCAGTATCCAATTTATAATGTGTATTTTACATAGTAATGTATACTTTTTATGACACATGGTTAAGGAAATCAGTTTATTTCTTCACATCATTTGTTTTTTGAATACTGCCAATTTTGTGGAAAATAAGTATGTTTCTAATAATGTTGAATGCTTACTGGGGATAAGTTATTTTTTAGTATCTAAGAAGAGTCTTGTTGTAATTCAATGTGTTCATTAGTTGTTAGTTTTAAAAAAAATTACAGGTAAAACTCAGAATCTGTGTTTTGCCCAATAGTCCTGGCCTTTTTACGACTCTTGAAATCTTACCTTTTTGAGTGGGGTCATGAGCCAACTCCTCTTCCAGTAGCTCAGTAGGTCTACAGGGGTGAGTTTATGTATTTCTCTCATACTTACAACTCAGAGTTAACTCATAGTGCCATGATATGACCATCAAAATAAAGGGAATCGGTCAACGTGAACATGTTTTCTATGCAGAACAGAATGATAAATAGTTGGCTGGTAAAAGTCACTATAGGATATGTTATTCATTTAAATTTCTGCTGTCTCCAAGCTTAAGAGTCCAGTAGGCTCCTATTCAGTGACTGACTTTCTTTTGTTAGAGTGTGTGCTCACGATCAGGAATTGCAGCGTTTTGGATGCAGTGTATTACCGCTGTGTCCAAAAGGTGTGTTGTACAGTCAAGCACAGTGGATGGGATTTGAAGAAATCCCATGCCCACTGTGCTTCTCCCGACCACAGAGTAGTTTCAGCTGCGGTGTGGGTTACTGCGCTTCCGCATCTCTTCACATGTTAATTTCATGCTGCGGAGACAGAAGAGATAACCATCGGAGAAGCCGCCCTGCACCCACGCAGATTGGGAGTACAGGGTGGCTGCGCTCTCCCTGTGTGCACCCGCGGCTTTCCCGGGTCCGGAGGCACTGCGTCCAATATGCATCGTGTCCACAGTGCTTACAGAGATACTTTTGATCACAAAGCTGATGGCAAACTAGATATAGTAAAAATTGATATATGAAAAAAAAACACTGGGCTTTTTTACGCCCTATGATATTAAAGAGCAGTGGCATAATTCTAAAAGAGGTATCGCCCTTGATGTCCGTTTTATTCTTTTACTCAAAAAGGTTCCAAAAGCTGACTATCCTTTGTAATATTACTCAGATTGGCAAACTGGAAATTACTAAAGTTGGTCACCAATTAATTTATTTTCTGTGACTAAATTTTAGAAAACCAAGATTGATTAAACTCCAACCAAATAACTCTTCTAAGGCTATGTTCACACATTGCACATTTATTAGTCACTTTTTTACGAACGCTTTTCAAAAATACGCAATGTGCCTTATGTCTGCCGGCAAAGTAAAGGGAAATTCACTTTGCCGTACAGACACTGCGTATTTTTACGCAGCGCTTTTGTAGGAAAAAGCGCCAGCATAAAAAGAATTGACATGTCAATTCTTTCGCAGCAACGCGGCCTTTTTCCCTAAGGGGCAGCGCTGCAGGATCTGATCAGGGAAATCCTGGGTTCCTCCTCCCCTGTGCGACATCTGTGACCGCCCATTTGATTTCGCATTGTATTAATATATACACTGCGAAATCAAAAATAAAGCCAAATGTATTAAAAATAATAAAAATGAATACTTACACTTTCCGAGCCTTTTTGCGCTCTCTGGTGCAGAGCCCATGCCAGGATGGACTGCAAGGATCTGGCATGACGTCATCGATGACGTCTTGAGTGCTGATTGGCCGCTCGCAGTCATGTGATACATATCACATGACCGCGAGAGGCCAGTCAAGCCCAAGACATCATCAATGATTTTTAACACATTTGGCTTTGTATAATTTTGATTTCTCAGTGTATATTAATACACTGCGAAATCAAAATGGGCACTGCCAGACATGTCACAGAGGGGAGGAGGAACAGGATTCTTTCCCCCCCTCTGTGACATCACTTCCTCCCCCGGGCCGTAAAAAAAGCGTGCTGTGTGAAAAGCATGCTCTTTTATTGCGTTTTTTTTTGCGCGGGTGCAAAAACTGGTAAAAGCCCAACTAAGTTGTGAAGTACGTAGCCTTCCTATCTGAAGTTTAAGTCTAATTACAAAAATTCCGTCTGGACAATTCATAGAGCCTGATTCTTTAAGACTGGTGTTGTACACACCTATCTTAAAGCGTATCCGTCATTTAATTTTTATTTTATAGCAATATAGAGCAAGTAAATATAATACATTTTCACATATAGATTATTAATGAAATCAGTAAGGAAAGCATTAAAAAATCTTCCTCAATATGTCCTCAGCAGGCTGTGTATGAAGCTCATTCTCTTCACCTCTGTCTTCAAGGGGGCGTGGTCTATACTGCTTCACAATACAGATAAGACCACTGTCAAATTACCTCATGTTTGACCTCAGTAGGGTGATGGCATGAGGTAATTTGACAGTGGTTTTTATCTGTAGTGTGAACAATCTTAGACCACGCCCCCTACAGATGGAGGTGAGGAGAATTAGCGCCACACACAAACTGATGAGGATATCTTGTGGAAGATTTTTAATGCTTTTCCTCCTGATTTCATTAATAATTTATATGTGAAAGTTGATTATATTCACTTGCTCTACATTAGTATTAAATAAAAATTTAAAAGACGGTTATGCTTTAATGAAGGAGTGTTTTGAAGTCGGATGCACCAAATTCATTAAGAGGCACAAACCATTTAAAGAATTTGGCCTACCTTCTCAGTGATGTGAAGCTTGCCAGCAATAGTACTCCAGTCGGAGATTTGAGAAACATTATTTGTGTGAGTCATGCCACTAAAGTGGTGTAATTTTTCATGGATTATCCTAGCTGGTGCCACTATATCCATCATTCCCATGCTGCTCCTATTTTACAAAGCTGACTGGGAATGGTGTGAAAATGCCAAAAGTTGCAAAATGTACAGTATCTAGCAAAATAATTCAACTTATTTTGTTATATCACAACTTGTGTTTAAATATTTTTGTAATCTGTTTTGTGTGTGATGCATCAGCACTAAATACTCTAAGTTGGTGATCTGAATTGAGAAAAATATAACAAAAATTATATTTATAGGATAAAATGAATATGAATTCCCATATGTATTCACCTCTTTTGCTATGAAGCCCCAAACATTTCTGGTGCTGGCAATTACCTTCATAAGTCACATGCTTAGTGAAAGGAAGTCCACCTGTGTGCAATCACAGTGTCATGTGATCTGTCAGTATACACACACCTTTTCTAAAAGGTCACAGAGGCTACAAAACAATTACGCAAGAGGTCCCACTAACACTTAACACCATGAAGACCAAGGAGATCTCCAAATAAGTTAGAGACAAAGTTGTTAAGAAGTACAAGTAAAGCCCCATTACACATAGCAAGATCGCTAGTGTGATCGCTGTTGTGTCACAGGTTTTGTGACACAACATCAACTCGCCAGCAATCTCGCTATATTTGACACCCAGCAGCGACGGGCCCCGCTGTGACATCGCCGATCGTGTTGGAATGGCCTGGACAATTTTTTGATCCTCGGGTTCCCGCTGGGCAGCATGAATCGGTGTGTTTGACGCCTTAACAGCAACCTTGTTGGCGACTCAGAACTCAGCCACGTAGGTCTGAGTCATAAGACTAGCTGCTCTGTGACAGGGTCCCAACGACCGCCAAAGTCATTATATCGTTGTGTGTCGTTGAGTAGATCTGACTGTTTGACATCTCACCAGCGACCACGTAGCGACGTTCCAGCGATCCTTACCAGATCATATAATTGTCGGGATCGCTGGAACGTCGCCAAGTGTGGTGACGGGAGCCTAAGGGTTGGGTTCTAAAAAATTCCAATCTCTGATGATACCCCAGAGCACCATCAGATCCATTATCATCAAATGGAACGAAAATTGTACCACAACAAACCTACCAAGAGAGGCCACCAAAACGGTCAGCCTGGGCAAGAAGGGCATTAATCAGAGGCAGCACAGAGACCAAAGGTAACCCTAAAGGAGCTGCAGAGTTCCCAAGCAAAGACTGGTGAATCTGTCCATATGACCACAACAAACCACACACTCCGTAGGCCTTATGGAAGTGTGGCCAGAACAAATGTTTTACCAACAGCAATAAATTGGAAAGCTCTTTTTGAGTTTTCCAAAAGACATGTGGGGAGACTCCCCAAGTGTATGCAGTAAGGTGCTAAGGTAGATAAGACCAAAATTGAACAATTTGGCTACCAAGGTAAATGCTATGTCTGGCCCCAAACAAACATAATTAATGACCCAAGAACACCAACCCACAGCGAAACATGGTGGTGGCAGCATCATGTTGTGGGGATGTTTTTTGGCAGCAGGGACAGGAAAATGGTCTGAGTTGAGGGGAAGGTGGATGGTGCAAAATACAGAGATATTCTTGAGCACAAAACCTGCTTCAGTCTTTCAATGATTTAAGACTGGGATGGAGGTTCACCTTCCGACAAGACAAATACTGCTAAAGCAACACTGATATTGATTTAATGGGAAATTTATAAATAAATGTATTGGAGTTGGCTAGTCAAAGCCCAGAGCTTAATCCTGTTGAGAATCTGTGTTAGTCTTGAAGATTGCAGTTCACCATAGGAAACCATCTAACTTGAAGGAGCTGGGGCAGTTTTACCTTGAAGAATTGACAAAAATCCCAGTGGCAAGATGTGGAAAGCTCATAGAGACTTGAATCTATAATTGCCACAAAAGGAGGCTCTACAAATTAGTGACCTTAGGGGGATGAATAGTTTTGCACACTGAAGATTTTAGTTATTTTGTCCTATTTTCTGTCTGCTTCGCAAGAAAACCAAATGTTGACAGTTGTAGGCATGGTCTTTACAAGAATAGATGTAGCCCTTCAAAAAATCAGTGAAATTCCAGGTTGTAAGGAAGCAAATCATGGAAAATACCAAGGGGGTGAATACATTCGCAAGACACTATGCACAACATCTCTGCACGCAATTTTTTTTTACCTTTTTAAAGTGTTTTACACTATAAAAGTAGCTCAAACACTTTATTGTATGAGCAAAAAAGTGCATGAGATTTCTTTAAACAAAAAAATGTGAAATATCTAACTGCTGACCGCATCCACATCATCCTGTCATCAACCAAATATTTGTGCCTAATAGTCATATTTCAAGAGAATAAGGAGATACTTAAGTTGAAGAGGGAATAGATATGTGAAATTACAGTTAAAGGGTCAACCATTCTTGTATATGTTGCTTTATTTTTATTATATTGTTTTGTTTCCTTTTTTACTACCATGTAGTAGATTAATCCATTAATGCCTGTTATTTTTAATAGTGTCACGATTAGTAGTAGTCATTCGGTTTCCAGCTCTCACACTGAAGTGTATTCATTTCTCACTGTACAGTATAATTATTCCTTTGTCAGTTATTGCTATACAGTATACTGTGGCTAATGTGGCCTCCTATGTACATATTTATTTATTGATTTGTTTGAATGTGTCATTTCATGTTTGTTTCGATAAGCTTCAGCATATTCATGTCTAGTGGAATAGAGCGGAGCGTGGTATTCAGAAAGGTAATGGAGAAAAAGTGCCTTCCATTGTACCATATGTTCCTTTCACTGTATGAGATACAATTACTGTGTGAAGCTTGCCGTCATTTAGACGATGTGATGTATAGCTTGTTCTAAACTGGTAATTGTCATGTTTTGCATTAAATACATAAATATGAATATCTCTTTAGTGGCTTTTATTTTTCATAAATGTAAGTAAGTAATAGTTGTCAACTACACGAGTGGCTTTTATTGCAAATGTTCATCTCTGCTAAAAGTCTTAATAAATTCCTGGTTTAAAGTACCATTCCAGCATTACGTTTATTTCACCACTGGAGTGGTGCTTTAAATCTTAAGCGGCCGTCACACGCATCAATATCGCTGTCAATATCGCTGCTGCTCGTGACGTTGCAGCGATATTGATGTGTGTGACAGGGCGCATCAACCAGCGATAAATCGCTGGTTGATGGTTGTCAGGTTTTCCGACTGGACCGAAACCCTGGCGATGGTCGCCGGTGTACACGCTGCATCGCTGCGTGTGACACCGGGAGACGCGATAAGCCAGCTCCCGGCGCCTCTCAGCAAGCGCTGGGAGCTGGTATCCTGAGTAAACTGCGGGTAACTAGGCAGCGCGCGCTGCCTAGATACCCCATGTATACCTTGGTTACCAGCCTTCTCCGCTCACCGGCTGGTATCCAAAGTACACAGCGGGTAACTAGGGAGAAGGCTTGCCTCTCAGCAAGCGCTGGTAGCTGGTATTCATGGTAAACTGTGGGTAACTAGGTAGCGCGCTGCCTAGATACCCACAGTTTACCATGGATACCAGCCTGCAGACATCGTGGAAACAATATTTAAATAATTTCCACGATGTCGCTGGTCCACTGATTGCTGGTGAGTCCTCCTGTGTGACAGCTCACCAGCGATCAGCCGTCAATGTCTCCAGTGATCAGATCACTGACGACATTGACATGTGTGACGCTGGCTTAAGTCTCCTGCCACTACTCTTAAGGTACCTTTACACGCCGCTACAACAGGATCGATACAACCCGCTACAGCTACGATTGTAGCTTACGTCGTCAATATAGCCCGTAGTAGCGGCGTGTGAAGACGGTAGGAGGCAGCCGGCAACAAATACATCTGTTTCCGAGCACTGCTCTGAAACAGGTGGCTACAAAGCCGATTGCAGCGAGCTGTATCGGCGTGTAAAGAAGCTACAGAAGGGATGTCTGGACACCAGGCGATGTACCTGGTATGTAGCTGGGGCATGACACAGGCTCCGGGTTACCGCGCCCCTTCAGCGATCATTGGAGGAAGCTCCTGCATGACGATTGGTAGTCGCTGCATAGGGAGGCATATTTAAGGAGCTGACCAGTCACACTACACAATTGCTCGAGCGTCAAGTATTAAACAGCCTCCTGCGATGCCTGCCCAATCATGGGTTTCTTGCTTTGTCCTATCAGCGTACGGACGTCTCGTAATCCACAATTGTGGCACCCCTATGTGCTGTCCCTGCTGCACCAGGTCCGCCCATATTAGCTTGTTGTAGCGGTGTGTAAATGAGGTAAGATGAGCTACAGATGGCTACTTGACACACCCGGCGATGTATCTCGCTATAGATGTAGCGTAGCGTAGCGCACCTTGTGGCGGCGTGTAAAGGTGGTGCGTTTCCCGTTTGTAACCGTTTGGGCGTGCTCGTGCACGTGAAGTAGCGGGTTGTATCCATCCTGTTGTAGCGGCGTGTAAAGGTACCCTTATACTCACCTTCTGCTACCTTCATCTGTTTTCACCGCCAGTCTTGTCAGTCTCTGGCAGCTTGTGACCTGCCGGAAGCACCAGTGTTTCATGTAGCGCCCCGGAGGTCAAAATGCAATACAAGTCTATGAGAGCCTCTTTCTGGCCTCCTTCTGGCTCTCATAGGTCACCAGCTCTCTATACAAGTCTAACTTCTGATTTTCGGCCAGTCAGAAGTTCCGATCACAAAATAGCGCCTTGGGATAGGAGTGATGCTGAAAATAGATATAAACACCAAAGGGTAAGTATAAGGCTGGGGACAGGGGACTTAGATTTGAGCACCACTCAAGAAGTGAAACAAATAAAGTGGTACTTTAGGCTTTGCTCACATCGGTATTCTTCATTTCCATTGTTCTTCTCTATCATAGGAGCAGGCATTGAAAATTACAATATTGCAGGGTTCATCTTATGATGAACAACAAGAGTTCCTAAAGGAAATTGCAACACATTTTTAGCCTCAAAATCAGATGTCTTGGTAGTCTCCTTTTTCACCTCCATTCCATATGCCCTACATAGATATAATAGGGTTCACATTCCTACTTTCAACCTTGCCATTATTGACAAGTATATGTCATTAAAAGGCATTAAAGACATTCCCTGTGAACTGATGTTCATTGTTGTACATTCATCATTGCCGTAATGGGTATTACAGATAGTAAATTTCTATGAAAACCATATTAGTTCATTTGTTTACATAAAATCACAATTTCTATATACTGGTTTCACACTACGAATTTTGCATTTCCGATGCTGTCCAATAAAAATTGGACAGCATCGGACCAATTTTGGCCCCCATGCACCCCTATGGGCATCGGACAGAATCGGATGTGCACTAAATGGCATCCGATTTGGTCCAATCCGAGTTTGTCCGACTCAATCAATTTAACATGGGGCCCTATGGAGCAGGATCTGAGGAAACATCTCATGTTTCCTCAGACCCGATTTTAGTGTACTGAGCATGCTCAGTACACTAAAATAGCTCCTAACAGTAAAGAAAGGGGTTAAAAAAAAAAATCTATGCTCACCTGTCCACAAGGTCCCCGGCGTCTCCCGTGTCTCTCGGTGTCTTGCTGTTCTCTGCTGACAGGACCTGCCGTGATGTCACAATCACATGACCGCATGACCGCCAGTAACCAGTCACATTACTACCGATTGCTAGGTAACCGGCTGTCATGTGAATGTGACGTCACGTGAGGTCCTGTCAGCACAGAACAGCAAGACACCGGGAGACACGGGAGCGTGTGGGATCGTGCAGGAGTCATGGACAGGTGAGAAAAGATTGGAGGAGAGTGGGTGCAGATGGGAGGACCGGGGGAGAAGAAGAGAGGATGGGGGAGCAGATTGGAGGACCGGGGAGAAGAGGGGAGGACGGGGGAGCAGAGCTGAGGACCGGGGGAGAAGAGAGGACGGGGGAGCAGATTGGAGGACCGGGGGAGAAGAGGGGAGGATGGGAGAGCAGATTGGAGGACCGGGGGAGAAGAGGGGAGGACAGGGGAGCAGATTGGAGGACTGGGGGAGAAGAGGGGAGGAGGGTGGAGAAGAGAGGAGACACAGGGAGAAGAGGAGAGGACCGGGCAGTAGAGGGGAGAAGCGGGAGTACCGGGGAGAGACAGCTGACAGGGAGCTATGTGACAGGAGGGCGGGCATCAGATAAAATGTCGGAATCAGACGCCTATTTGACATCCGATTCCAGGCATCAGAAGGAGCCGATGCTGTCCAATTTATATTGGACAGCATCGGATTTTACAAAAATCGTAGTGTGAATGTAGCCTAATAGTCAATGTAGCAAATGCAAATAAGAAAAAAAAACTAAAACAATTTTGTGCATCTGTGCAAAGGTTTTAAGCGAGTATTCAAAAAATCAGCAAACATCTGGAAAATAGACTGTACTACAAAGGATTAACCTACAGCACACCAAAGAAACTGTATTAAAATAAAGAATTTTACAAAGGGGATCACCTAAAATAATAAATGTTTATTGCACATGACATCAAAAGCAATATTCAAAACAATTAAACGGAGCCAACCACCAGGATTAAGTGCCATGTAATAGTTGATTGACGTGTGCAGCATGACATCACTATTTGTTTTTGTGTTTTGCTTTTTCCTCCCCTGTGGGCTTGTCCTTCTGCTGTAAGACAACTTCTTCCTTGATGAGTATAGAAATATGGATAAGAAGGAGGGGGAAGGAGGTTAGGCTTACAGCAGAAAGACAAGCCCACAGAGGAGGAATAAAAAATATAGTGATTTCATGCTGCACACGTAAATCACTTGCTGCATAGCACTGAATTCTGTTGATTGGTTCCCTTTAAAAAGTCAAATAGCTATTGTTCACAAAAAATAATGAAGTTTAATTGTGCACTAGTATCAAGCAATCATATGGCTAACCAATAATAATAAAAATGGTAAAAACGCTTAAATAAAGTGCTTATTTCTGCATATGCAAAACAATAGAAATAAAAACAAACCATGTACAATGATAATATGCATATAACAATAAGGATTAGCCAAGAAACAAGAAGATACAGTAATAGTACAATGTGTAGATGGACAATATATTTCACATAAACTGAGTGTGAATAAAAATCACATGACCTTCATAGTTACAATGTATAATATGCAAGTAAATAATAAAATCTCTTAAACCCGATAGACATAATACCCAACCAATAATATATTAATAGTGCATATGAAAAAACAACATACATATAGACCATGGGTCAAAAAATGTACATACTGCTGGCACAATTAAATCTAAAATATGACTGTGTTCATGTATGAAACAAGACCTGCTAAGGTAATCTAGATCGTTAAGAGTGCTTCGATAGGAGTAAAAAAGCGATATCTCACACGTATCACCACTAGAAATGTGGCATCATCAGGGGCTGAAATGCAGAGCCAATGGCTCATGTAACCCTGTATCTATATACATATGAAATAGAACAATTGTTACCAGCTGTGGGAAGCCACATCATGGGACATGCAGCAATAAAATTATGAAATAAACTCAACTATCTGATGCAGTACTGTGAGATAATATATTGATATGCCTGCAAGTATATTTTGAATAAGAAATGGTTGATTTCATAACATATGGAGGCTGTTATGACAATCCTGGCATCCATGTGAGCAGTGCCAATACAAATCCAAGAAAGACGTGATATTATTATAAAATTAATCAGACTTATACCAAACAATATTGTCTGCCAATGACAAAAAACTCTTCTCAATGGTGAGCACAATGAGTGATCTGTGCCATCAGTATGATATAAAAAAAATAATGAAAAATGAAAGCAAACCCCTTTTGTTATCCTATGAGGAAGTCTGATCCATAGTCATGGTCAGGGCAGCACGGTGTCTCAAGTGGTTAGCACTGTAGCCTTTGCAGCACTGGGGTCTTGAGGTCCTGGTTCAATTCTCACCAAGGACACTAAGGACAACATCTGCAAGGAGTTTGTATGTTCTCCCCATGTTTGTGTGGGTTTCCTCCAGGCACTCCAGTTTCCTCCCACATTGTAAAGACATACTGATAGCACGTTTAAATTGTGAGCTCCAAGAGAGGCAGCAATACTCATGATATGAAGTGCTATGGAATTAATAGCACTATATAAATGAATAAATATTATTATTATTATTATCCAAGTTGAAGGCGAAGATGACTATGCAAAATCCATTCTATAGCCTGTTAAAAAAACATGAAAGAACATGAATGAAAACCAACAAAAGAGAGTGAAAAAAGGAGGGGGAAGACAGGGTAAAGGGAAGAATTCAGATGTGCTAGGTTGGCTTATAGAAACCCATAAAGAGGAGTTCTTCATTCAGTTCAGGTGGAGCTTATGTGTGGCTGCATGTGTGGTGCCCCTATGGCAAGGCGCCACAAGGAGGTACTGCACCCCAAACAGAAGGTGTAGTGCCTCTGTCCTCGTGGATATGGGGTTCTTACAGAGTCTGTTATAAGCACTCATACAATAGGCCACCTTAGGAAAGGGGACTGGATATTCAGTAGGTCCCAGGGGGGTTGAGCCTAGAGTAGAGGGGGAGACTTGAGTGACAATTATTTCCAGTAAGTCAGCAAGTGAGACAACAGGAGGACAGTGCTGAGGAGACTGCGTCTGTGACAGGAGGGCACCTCTTTGGAGAGGGGTGACCCAGATACTGAAGGGGACAAACCAGGACCAGTTGGAACCGGCTGGGGAGTCGGGGTCGTCACCAGCATACCGGAGACGAGACAGTCAGTTGGTCTATCCCTGACTGCAAACCGACAAGCTGTGGGACCGACATAAGGAAGCCATAGCGCCATGGACTGAATCCCTACCTCTGTCCCAAATTGGGTCCAGGACACTTTAGAGAAAGGACCGAATTCCGGTGGTGGGAGGATTAGCTTGTTGTCGCTCTCGTCCGTACTGGTAAGGAACCGACTGTACCTAACAGTAACAGACCAGGGGACTGGCGAAAGGGTTCTTCAGTGTGGTTAAAGAGAGTTAACCTCCCTGGTGGTATGATTATGTCAGGAATTTTGCACTAAAAGCGGTACCATTTTTTTGGTAAAAAATTTATTTCATGGGCAGAAATTTTATACATTTGTATTTCCCGCCCAGTTCCACCTCCAATGAGCCACTGCGGCTCACAGAGACAGAACCAGAAAGTCATCTGGAGGCATTCGAAGGGGCTGGATCACCAGGAAAATGTAAGGAGACTCCGCTGCCATTTACCCCGAGCATCAGAGGTGGACCTACTGTGGTGCAGCTGGTCCAGCTGCACCAGGGCCCCTCAAGCATCAATAGGGGGCCCCCATGACCCTGTGACAGAGGAGAGGAGGGTAACTGAGGCCTTGGGTGTTCCCGCCCCTCCTCTTCTCTGCAGCCCCGACTCCCAGATCTCCCAGCCCCAGGCGGTAGCACCCCCCCCACTCCTCAGCTACTCAGCTACAGCTGCTAGCACCCCCCCACCAGCCAAAACCACCTTCCCCCCCTGTCCTCATCTAGAGCTGCAACAGGGCACCTGCCAGTATAGCTACTAGCACCCCCTAACCCCCCCAAGCTATAGCTGCTAGCACCTCCACCTCCTCACCCAGAGCTGCAACAGGGCACCCCCTAACCCCCCCGCTCCTTAGTTATAGGTGGAAGCACCCCCCCAACCCCCCCTCAGCTATAGCTGGCAGCACCCCATCATGGCTATAGCTGTCAGCTGTCAGGGGAAGAGAGGGAGGTCTGCCCCCTATGCCATGGGGGAAGAGGGGGAGGGCTGCCCCCTGTGCCATGGGGGAAGAGAGGGAGGGCTGCCCCCTGTGCCATGGGAGATGAGAGGGAGGGCTGCCCCCTGTGCCATGGGGGACGAGAGGGAGGGCTGCACCCTGTGTCATGGGGGAGAGAGGGAGTGCAGCCCCCTGGGCCATGGGGCCCATACGACTTGGGGGGTGGGAGCGCTGGGCACCCACTCCCCTGATGGCTGCCATGCTCGGGCACACACTCACCGCCTTTTCCAGGTGCTGGTGGACATGCTCGCTGTTCTTCGTGTGATGGTACAGCGCAAGGCCCTGGCCACGCCCCCAACCGGCCGCTCAAAGCTCGCGAGACTGCGGCCGCTTTATGGGAGCAGTAGTGTCAGCACTCCCCGCTCCTCACCAAGCGCTGCAATATGGCCCGCGGGTAAATCCGAGCATGACTCGGGTTACCGCTTCTGGCAGCGAGAGTTAACCCTGAGTTACGCTCGGGAATACCGCTAGCTAGGTTAAAGAGGAACATAGACCCAGAAAGCTATTAAAAAGGCACCACTGACAGACTCTGCAAAGTTACCTCAAAATCTGTGGCTACGTCCCCACTAAACCAGACTGTACTGTGTACTTCAACATCTGCCCGATACAGTAAAGAAACGTCTGAGTTGAAGTGGTGTCTGTGCTCCTTTTCTCCGCCGCCCCGGCATCAAATCGGTGAGGACTGCTATCCCCTCATCCACCGCCGCTGCACTGAGGTAAAGCTCCACCTGTGGGGAGCTGTATTACTCTGAGCTGAACCTGTATCACCTCAGCGGCTGGCTGCAGCGCTGGTATCCACGTTAGCAGTTAGCACAGGTGGCGTCACGTTACCATTACCCCATCCATCATCATCATCCCCCACCATCCCCGCCATTGAGGGTTCAGGGCACGGAACCGGGAACCGACCAGCCGTGATCGCCCATTGAGGTAACCACCTGTCCTGGTATCCGAGTATCCCCTACCCAGTCGACCGACTCACATGTGTTGAAAATTCACTTGGATTCTGAACTTCAAAGCTCACTAGAGATGAGCAAACACCTGAGTGTTCAAATTTGATTTGGTTCACCGAAGCCAGGGTGTTCGCCAAATTGTTCAACGAACAGTTCGCCAAACCTCCCAAAACCCATTGAAATCAATGGCAGGCTACATGAAACACATGAAAAACACATTCAAAGGTATCCAAAAGTTGTCAAACACACGCAGACAAGACACAGATCATCTTACCAGTCTCCCTCTGCTACCTTGTAGGTCCTGCTCTCCCTCTCACTAACTTCTGGTCCCTCCCATGAAGCGTCATGCATATTCACTTTACTGACTTGCAACAACCAATGCTCTGTGAGGGAGTCTGTGATTGGCTGTTGCAATCATACTGCATTTCCACGATTTGGATGGTGTTTGTGCTTGATTGTCATACATACAGTTAGGGCCAGAAATATGTGGACAGTGACACAATTTTCGCGAGTTGGGCTCTGCATGCCACCACATTGGATTTGAAATGAAACCTCTACAACAGAATTCAAGTGCAGATTGTAACGTTTAATTTGAAGGGTTGAACAAAAATATCTGATAGAAAATGTAGGAATTGTACACATTTCTTTACAAACACTCCACATTTTAGGAGGTCAGAAGTAATTGGACAAATAAACATAACCCAAACAAAATATTTTTATTTTCAATATTTTGTTGCGAATCCTTTGGAGGCAATCACTGCCTTAAGTCTGGAACCCATGGACATCACCAAACGCTGGGTTTCCTCCTTCTTAATGCTTTGCCAGGCCTTTACAGTCGCAGCCTTCAGGTCTTGCTTGTTTGTGGGTTTTTCCGTCTTAAGTCTGGATTTGAGCAAGTGAAATGCATGCTCAATTGGGTTAAGGTCTGGTGATTGACTTGGCCATTGCAGAATGTTCCACTTTTTTGCACTCATGAACTCCTGGGTAGCTTTGGCTGTATGCTTGGGGTCATTGTCGATCTGTACTATGAAGCGCCGTCCAATCAACTTTGCAGCATTTGGCTGAATCTGGGCTGAAAGTATATCCCGGTACACTTCAGAATTCATCCGGCTACTCTTGTCTGCTGTTATGTCATCAATAAACACAAGTGACCCTGTGCCATTGAAAGCCATGCATGCCCATGCCATCACGTTGCCTCCACCATGTTTTACAGAGGATGTGGTGTGCCTTGGATCATGTGCCGTTCCCTTTCTTATCCAAACTTTTTTCTTCCCATCATTCTGGTACAGGTTGATCTTTGTCTCATCTGTCCATAGAATACTTTTCCAGAACTGAGCTGGCTTCTTAAGGTGTTTTTCAGCAAATTTAACTCTGGCCTGTCTATTTTTGGAATTGATGAATGGTTTGCATCTAGATGTGAACCCTTTGTATTTACTGTCATGGAGTCTTCTCTTTACTGTTGACTTAGAGACAGATACACCTACTTCACTGAGATTGTTCTGGACTTCAGTTGATGTTGTGAACGGGTTCTTCTTCACCAAATAAAGTATGCGGCGATCATCCACCACTGTTGTCATCCGTGGACGCCCAGTCCTTTTAGAGTTCCCAAGCTCACCAGTCAATTCCTTTTTTCTCAGAATGTACCCAACTGTTGATTTTGCTACTCCAAGCATGTCTGCTATCTCTCTGATGGATTTTTTCTTTTTTTTCAGCCTCAGGATGTTCTGCTTCACCTCAATTGAGAGTTCCTTTGACCGCATGTTGTCTGGTCACAGCAACAGCTTCCAAATGCAAAACCACACACCTGGAATCCATCCCTGACCTTTTAACTACTTCATTGATTACAGGTTAACGAGGGAGACGCCTTCAGAGTTAATTGCAGCCCTTAGAGTCCATTGTCCAATTACTTTTGGTCCCTTGAAAAAGAGGAGGCTATGCATTACAGAGCTATAATTCCTAAACCCTTTCTCCGATTTGGATGTGGAAACTCTCAAAATGCAGCTGGGAGTGTGCACTTTCAGCCCATATTATATATATAATTATATTTCTGAACATGTTTTTGTAAACAGCTAAAATAACAAAACTTGTGTCACTGTCCAAATATTTCTGGCCCTAACTGTATATGTTGATAACTTTTATACAAGTATTCAACTATTTAATTCCCTTTCTGCCAGAACTACTGCCGCTTGCGGTACTGTGCGCAGAAACCAGAAGGGTCTCCCTCTGATGCTAGTTGAGCAACCTCTCCCAAGAGGGGAGAGCTGAGCTCAATGTAGCAGCAACATGCTTGTGGTCAAGTTCAAAGTCCAAAGGGATGTCTTTTTCTTGACCACAATTCATGCTCCCGACACCACGGCCACCACCACCAGAGGTACTCCAGGACAGGTCCACAAACCGGACTGTGCCCTGGGGTACAACAAGCACATGGGGGGGGTTGATCTTTCTGATCAAGTCATCCAGCCCTACAGTGCCACGCGGAAGGCGAAGGTTTGGTACAAAAAACTGGCCGTGCACATCGTTGAAATGGTACTGTATAACGCATATGTGCTATCACGATGTGCAGGTCAGACCACCAACACCTTCCTGCAGTTCCAGGAGAAGGTGATCAAGGTCCTGATTTTTAGAAGAGGAGGAGAAGAAGAAGTAGAAGAAGCGCCCCCCAGCACTCCTGGAACTCGAGCTTCACGTGTGGTACCAGGGCAACATTTTCCCCGTAAAGTCGCAACTTCGGAAAGAAAAAGTTGTCGGGTCTGCTATCAAAGAGGGAGAACACAGAAAACACATTTCATATGTGAAACGTGTCCAGACAAACCAGGACTGTGTTTGAATGAATGCTTTAAAATTCATCACACGTCCCCGGACTGACATACTGACCTTTCCTACACAACTCACCCACACCAGCATGACATACACAACATCACACACACGCACAACACCCGAAAACCCGAACATTGGACCTTGCACTGATAAGAGCACCCTTGGTCTTTACTAAGATTTGGGATCTCATTCCGGTGCGCTAGAACAAATCCCTTCCTGCAGAACGGCCAGGTTACAAGTTGACCTGTCCTTCTCGAAGGCTGGGTACAGATGTGTAATTATGCTCTATATGTGGATAGGGTCACTTGTGGGGGAGCTCCAATGTTTAGGCACACAGGGGCTCTCCATTCGCAACCTGGTGTCTGCTAACAATTGGAATTGTTAGCGGATACCAGGTCGTGTATGGAGAGCCTCTGTGTGCCTAAACATTGGAGCTTCCCCACAAGTGACCCCATTTTGGAAACTAGACCCCCATGGAACGTATCTAGCTGCATAGTGAGCACTTTGAACTCCCAGGTGCTTCACAAATTGATCCGTAAACATTTTTTTTCATTTTCATGGATTAATTTATGAAGCACCTGGGGGTTCAATATGCTCACCACCCATCTAGATAAGTTCACTGGGGGGTCTAGTTTCCAAAATGGGGTCACGTGTGGGGGAGCTCCAATGTTTAGGCACACAGGGGCTCACCAAACGTGACACGTGAAACTAGACCCCCCAGGGAACTTATCTAGATGAGTAATGAGCATTTCGAACCCCCAGGTGCTTTACAAATTGATCTGTGAAAATGAAAAAGTACTTTTTTTTCACAAAAAATTTCTTTTAGCCTAAACTTTTTCGTTTTCACATGGGCAACAGGATAAAATTCATCCTAAAATTTGTTGAGCAATTTCTCCTGAGTACATCGATACCACATATGCGGTCATAAACCACTGTTTGGGCGCACGGCAGGGCTCAGAAGGGATGGAGACATCATTCAGATATCAAGAACACCATCCCTAAAGGCAAGTGCTACACTAGACACCAAATAATTGGGCTGACTATTGGGGACACATATCGATCTGATGGGATGGACACATATGGGGCAAAGGGATAATACTGCTCTCTCCATACTGACTCACATTACATAAAAGATGGGTGGTGTAAAAATATAAGAATGTAATAGATTAAATTCAAATGATTGGTAGTAGTGGTGTAACTAGAGTCCATGGTGCAAAATCTTAGCTTACCACCCCCCCTTCATGTTGGTCAGATGTATGGGCCCTTGTAACCTTCTAAATCCTATAAATTCCTATGACTTACCCGCATTATGGAGTTATGTCTCCATCCTATAACTAGAAATACTATAGAATTCTGAGCTCAGTGGAGTTACAATATCCAGGTAATCACTTTATTACGAACCCATATTCTCTGGATAGAAAACTATATTTTGATATCATCAGTGTGAAGGTAATATATAGGAGGTGATATGTACATTATATAGGGGAATCTTTTGCTACATACATTGTGAAGTACCTTGAGATTCTTGATGTATAACATAGATGTATCTATCACCAGAAGAAAGGTCCCAATATAAATGTTTTATCCCTGATGTGTTATTCTCATCCAGACTAGTAATACTGAGAATTAAATAGAGATGGACAGTTTAGTGGCTGAGCCCCGATTGTGACATCACTCGTGCAGCTGCCGGCTGCTCCCGGTGATGTCACTCAGGTTCTCATTGTGATGTCACACAATTCTTGGTTATATTGAGAGACCACACAAGAATAGGCTTTGTCTGTACAGACTCTTTGTGGTTAACACAACATGCAAAATTGCTTCATGTTGAAAAGGCGAAGACTGCTGTTCATCATTGTGGGCGCACTCCTGTGTGCTCAATGTGCAGAAGGCGCGCCCATCCATACCTGCTGACATCATTCAGACATGAGGAACACCATCCCTACAGGCAAGTGCCAAACCAGACACCAAATAATTGGGCTGACTAATGGGGACACATATCTATCTGATGAGATGGACACATATGGGGCAAAGAGTTAATACTGCTCTCTGTATACTGACTCCAATTACATAAAAGATGGGTGGTGTAAAAATATAAGAATGTATTAGATTAAATTCAAATGATTGGTAGTAGTGGTGTAACTAGAATCCAGGGGGGCCTCAGTGCAAAATTTTAGCTTACCACCCCCCCCTTCATGTTGGTCAGATGTATGGGCCCTTGTAACCATCTAAATCCTATAAACTCCTATGACGTACCCCTATTATGGAGTTATGTCCCCATCCTATAACTAGAAATACTATAGAATTCTGAGCTCAGTGGAGTTACAATATCCAGGTAATCTCTTTATTACTAACCCATATTCTCTGGATAGAAAACTATATTTTGATATCATCAGTGTGAAGGTAATATATAGGAGGTGATATGTACATTATATAGGGGAATCTTTTGCTACATACATTGTGAAGTGCCTTGAGATTCTTGATGTATAACATAGATGTATGTATCGGTAGAAGAAAGGTCCCAATATAAATGTTTTATTCCTGATGTGTTATTCTCATCCAGACTAGTAATATTGAGAATTAAATAGAGATGGACAGTTTAGTGGCTGAGCCCCGATTGTGACATCACTCGTGCAGCTGCCGGCTGATCCCGGTGATGTCATTCAGGTTCTCATTGTGATGTCACACAATTCTTGGTTATATTGAGAGACCACACAAGAATAGGCTTTGTCTGTACAGACTCTTTGTGGTTAACACAACGTGCAAAATTGCTCCATGTTGAAAAGGCGAAGACTGCTGTTCATCATTGTGGGCGCACTTCTGTGTGCTCAATGTGCGGAAGGCGCGCCCATCTATACCTGCTGACATCATTCAGATATCAAGAACACCATCCCTAAAGGCAAGTGCCAAACCAGACACCAAATAATTGGGCTGACTAATGGGGACACATATCGATCTGATGGGATGGACACATATGGGACAGAGGGTTAATACTGCTCTCTCTATACTGACTCACATTACATAAAAGATGGGTGGTGTAAAAATATAAGAATGGAAGAGATTAAATTTAAATAATTGATAATAGGGGTATAACTAGAGTCCCGGGTGCCTCAGTGCAAAATTTTAGCTTACCACCCCCCCCCTTCATGTTGGTCAGATGTATGGGCCCTTGTAACCTTCTAAATCCTACAATCTCCTATGACGTACCCCTATTATGGAGTTATGTCCCCATCCTATAACTAGAAATACTATAGAATTCTGAGCTCAGTGGAGTTACAATATCCAGGTAATCTCTTTATTACTAACCCATATTCTCTGGATAGAAAACTATATTTTGATATCATCAGTGTGAAGGTAATATATAGGAGGTGATATGTACATTATATAGGGGAATCTTTTGCTACATACATTGTGAAGTACCTTGAGATTCTTGATGTATAACATAGATGTATGTATCGCTAGAAGAAAGGTCCCAATATAAATGTTTTATTCCTGATGTGTTATTCTCATCCAGACTAGTAATATTGAGAATTAAATAGAGATGGACAGTTTAGTGGCTGAGCCCGATTGTGACATCACTCGTGCAGCTGCCGGCTGATCCCGGTGATGTCATTCAGGTTCTCATTGTGATGTCACACAATTCTTGGTTATATTGAGAGACCACACAAGAATAGGCTTTGTCTGTACAGACTCTTTGTGGTTAGCACAACATGCAAAATAGCTCCATGTT
This sequence comes from Allobates femoralis, assembly GCA_033576535.1. NCBI lineage: Eukaryota > Metazoa > Chordata > Amphibia > Anura > Aromobatidae > Allobates > Allobates femoralis. The sequence continues at coordinate 465,836,950 of JARQOC010000001.1, forward strand.
GAAAAGGCGAAGACTGCTGTTCATCATTGTGGGCGCACTCCTGTGTGCTCAATGTGCGGAAGGCGCGCCCATCTATACCCGCAGACATCATTCAGATATCAAGAACACCATCCCTAAAGGCAAGTGCTAAACCAGACACCAAATAATTGGGCTGACTAATGGGGACACATATCGATCTGATGAGATGGACACATATGGGGCAGAGGGTTAATACTGCTCTCTCTATACTGACTCCCATTACATAAAAGAGCGGTGGTGTAAAAGTATAAGAATGTAAAAGATTAAAGTCAAATGATTGGTAGTAGTGGTGTAACTAGAATCCGGGGGGCCTCAGTGCAAGATTTTAGCTTACCACCCCCCCCTTCATGTTGGTCAGATTTATGGGCCTTTGTAACCTTCTAAATCCTAGAAATTCCTATGACTTACTCGCATTATTGAGTTATGTCCCCATCCTATAACTAGAAATACTATAGAATTCTGAGCTCAGTGGAGTTACAATATCCAGGTAATCACTTTATTACTAACCCATATTCTCTGGATAGAAATCTATATTTTGATATTATCAGTGTGAAGGTAATATATAGGAGGTGATATGTACATTATATAGGGGAATCTTTTGCTACGTACATTGTGAAGTACCTTGAGATTCTTGATGTATAACATAGATGTATGTATCGCTAGAAGAAAGGTCCCAATATAAATGTTTTATTCCTGATGTGTTATTCTCATCCAGACTAGTAATATTGAGAATTAAATAGAGATGGACAGTTTAGTGGCTGAGCCCCGATTGTGACATCACTCGTGCAGCTGACGGCTGCTCCCGGTGATGTCACTCAGGTTCTCATTGTGATGTCACACAATTCTTGGTTATATTGAGAGAACACACAAGAATAGGCTTTGTCTGTACAGACTCTTTGTGGTTAACACAACATGAAAATAGCTCCATGTTGAAAAGGCGAAGACTGCTGTTCATCATTGTGGGCGCACTCCTGTGTGCTCAATGTGCGGAAGGCGCACCCATCTATACCTGCTGACATCATTCAGATATCAAGAACACCATCCCTAAAAGGCAAGTGCCAAACCAGACACCAAATAATTGGGCTGACTAATGGGGACACATATCGATCTGATGAGATGGACACATATGGGGCAAAGGGTTAATACTGCTCTCTCTATACTGACTCACATTACATAAAAGAGCGGTGGTGTAAAAATATAAGAATGAAAGATTAAATTCAAATGATTGGTAGTAGTGGTGTAACTAGAATCCGGGGGGCCTCAGTGCAAAATTTTAGCTTACCACCCCCCCCTTCATGTTGGTCAGATTGTATGGGCCTTTGTAACCTTCTAAATCCTATAAATTCCTATGACTTACCGCATTATTGAGTTATGTCCCCATCCTATAACTAGAAATACTATAGAATTCTGAGCTCAGTGGAGTTACAATATCCAGGTAATCACTTTATTACTAACCCATATTCTCTGGATAAAAACTATATTTTGATATTATCAGTGTGAAGGTAATATATAGGAGGTGATATGTACATTATATAGGGGAATCTTTTGCTACGTACATTGTGAAGTACCTTGAGATTCTTGATGTATAACATAGATGTATGTATCGCTAGAAGAAAGGTCCCAATATAAATGTTTTATTCCTGATGTGTTATTCTCATCCAGACTAGTAATATTGAGAATTAAATAGAGATGGACAGTTTAGTGGCTGAGCCCCGATTGTGACATCACTCGTGCAGCTGCTGGCTGCTCCCGGTGATGTCACTCAGGTTCTCATTGTGATGTCACACAATTCTTGGTTATATTGAGAGACACACAAGAATAGGCTTTGTCTGTACAGACTCTTTGTGGTTAACACAACATGTAAAATAGCTCCATGTTGAAAAGGCGAAGACTGCTGTTCATCATTGTGGGCGCACTCCTGTGTGCTCAATGTGCGGAAGGCGCGCCCATCTATACCTGCTGACATCATTCAGATATCAAGAACACCACCCTACAGGCAAGTGCCAAACCAGACACCAAATAATTGGGCTGACTAATGGGGACACATATCGATCTGATGGATGGACACATATGGGGCAAAGGGTTAATACTGCTCTCTCTATACTGACTCACATTACATAAAAGATCGGTGGTGTTGAAAATATAAAGAATGGAAGAGATTAAATTCAAATTGATTGATAGTGGTTAACTAGAGTCCGGGGGCCTCAGTGCAAAATTTTAGCTTACCACCCCCCCCTTCTGTTGGTCAGATGTATGGGCCCTTGTAACCTTCTAAATCCTAAATTCCCATGACTTACCCCATTATGAGTTATGTCCCCATCCTATAACTAGAAATACTTTAGAATTCGAGCTCAGTGGAGTTACAATATCCAGGTAATCTCTTTATTACTAACCCATATTCTCTGGATAGAAAACTATATTTTGATATTCATCAGTGTGAAGGTAATATATAGGAGGTGTATGTACATTATATAGGGGAATCTTTTGCTACATACATTGTGAAGTACCTTGAGATTCTTGATGTATAACATAGATGTATTATCGCTAGAAGAAAGGTCCCAATATAAATGTTTTATTCCTGATGTGTTATTCTCATCCAGACTAGTAATATTGAGAATTAAATAGAGATGGACAGTTTAGTGGCTGAGCCCCGAATTGTGACATCACTCGTGCAGCTGCTGGCTGCTCCCGGTGATGTCACTCAGGTTCTCATTGTGATGTCACACAATTCTTGGTTATATGAGAGAACACACAAGAATAGGCTTTGTCTGTACAGACTCTTTGTGGTTAACACAACATGCAAAATAGCTCCATGTTGAAAAGGCGAAGACTGCTGTTCATCATTGTGGGCGCACTCCTGTGTGCTCAATGTGCGGAAGGCGCGCCCATCTATACCGCTGACATCATTCAGATATCAAGAACACCATCCCTAAAGGCAAGTGCTAAACTAGACACCAAATAATTGGGCTGACTAATGGGGACACATATCGATCTGATGAGATGGACACATATGGGCAGAGGGTTAATACTGCTCTCTCTATACTGACTCACATTACATAAAAGATGGTGGTGTTAAAATATAAGAATGGAAGAGATTAAATTAAATATTGTAGTAGTGGTTAACTAGAGTCCGGGTGCCTCAGTGCAAAATTTTAGCTTACCACCCCCCCCCCTTCTGTTGGTCAGATGTATGGGCCTTGTAACCTTCTAAATCCTATAAATCTCCTATGACGTACCCCTATTATGGAGTTATGTCCCCATCCTATAACTAGAAATACTATAGAATTCTGAGCTCAGTGGAGTTACAATATCCAGGTAATCACTTTATTACTAACCCATATTCTCTGGATAGAAAACTATATTTTGATATCATCAGTGTGAAGGTAATATATAGGAGGTGATATGTACATTATATAGGGGAATCTTTTGCTACATACATTGTGAAGTACCTTGAGATTCTTGATGTATAACATACATGTATTATCACCAGAAGAAAGGTCCCAATATAAATGTTTTATTCCTGATGTGTTATTCTATCCAGACTAGTAATATTGAAGAATTAAATAGAGATGGACAGTTTAGTGGCTGAGCCCCAATTGTGACATCACTCGTGCAGCTGCTGGCTGATCCCGGTGTTGTCACTCAGGTTCTCATTGTGATGTCACACAATTCTTGGTTATATTGAGAGAACACACAAGAATAGGCTTTGTCTGTACAGACTCTTTGTGGTTAACACAACATGTAAAATAGCTCCATGTTGAAAAGGCGAAGACTGCTGTTCATCATTGTGGGCGCACTCTGTGTTTGCTCAATGTGCGGAAGGCGCACCCAGCTATACCTGCTGACATCATTCAGATATCAAGAACACCACCCCTACAGGCAAGTGCCAAACCAGACACCAAATAATTGGGCTGACTAATGGGGACACATATCGATCTGATGGGATGGACACATATGGGGCAAAGGGTTAATACTGCTCTCTCTATACTGACTCACATTACATAAAAGATGGGTGGTGTAAAAATATAAGAATGGAAGAGATTAAATTCAATGATTGGTAGTAGTGGTGTAACTAGAGTCCGGGGGCCTCAGTGCAAAATTTTAGCTTACCACCCCCCCCTTCTTGTTGGTCAGATGTATGGGCCTTTGTAACCTTCCAAATCCTATAAATTCCTATTACTTACCCGCATTATGGAGTTATGTCCCCATCCTATAACTAGAAATACTATAGAATTCTGAGCTCAGTGGAGTTACAATATCCAGGTAATCTCTTTATTACTAACCCATATTCTCTGGATAGAAAACTATATTTGATATCATCAGTGTGAAGGTAATATATAGGAGGTGATATGTACATTATATAGGGGAATCTTTTGCTACATACATTGTGAAGTACCTTGAGATTCTTGATGTTACATAGATGTATGTATGCTAAGAAGGCCATTAATGTTTTATTCTGATGGTTATTTTCGACTAGTAATTGAGAATTAAATAGAGATGGACAGTTTAGTGGCTGAGCCCCGATTGTGACATCACTCGTGCAGCTGCTGGCTGCTCCCGGTGATGTCACTAGGTTCTCATTGTGATGTCACACAATTCTTGGTTATATTGAGAGAACACACAAGAATAGGCTTTGTCTGTACAGACTCTTTGTGGTTAACACAACTGCAAAATTGCTTCATGTTGAATAGGCGAAGATGCTGTTCATCATTGTGGGCGCACTCTGTGTGCTCAATGTGCGGAAGGCGCGCCCACTATACCTGCTGACTCATTAGATATAGAACACCACCCTAAGGCAAGTGCTAAACAGACACCAAATAATTGGGCTGACTAATGGGGACACATATCGATCTGATGGATGGACACATATGGGGCAAAGGGTTAATACTGCTCTCTCTATACTGACCACATTACATAAAAGATGGGTGGTGTAAAAATATAAGAATGTAATAGATTAAATTAAATGATTGGTAGTAGTGGTGTAACTAGATCGGGGGCCTCAGTGCAAAATTTTAGCTTACCCCCCCCTTCTGTTGGTCAGATGTATGGGCCTTGTAACCTCAAATCTATAAATCCTATTACTACCCATTATGGAGTTATGTCCCCATCCTATAACTAGAAATACTATAGAATTCTGAGCTCAGTGGAGTTACAATATCCAGGTAATCCTTTATTACTAACCCATATTCTCTGGATAAAAACTATATTTTGATATCATCAGTGTGAAGGTAATATATAGGAGGTGATATGTACATTATATAGGGGAATCTTTTGCTACATACATTGTGAAGTACCTTGAGATTCTTGATGTATAACATAGATGTATGTATCGCTAGAAGAAAGGTCCCAATATAAATGTTTTATTCCTGATGTGTTATTCTCATCCAGACTAGTAATATTGAGAATTAAATAGAGATGGACAGTTTAGTGGCTGAGCCCCGATTGTGACATCACTCGTGCAGCTGCTGGCTGCTCCCGGTGATGTCACTCAGGTTCTCATTGTGATGTCACACAATTCTTGGTTATACTGAGAGACCACACAAGAGTAGGCTTTGTCTGTACAGACTCTTTGTGGTTAACACAACGTGCAAAATTGCTTCATGTTGAAAAGGCGAAGATTGCTGTTCATCATTGTGGGCGCACTCCTGTGTGCTCAATGTGCGGAAGGTGCGCCCATCTATACCCGCAGACATCATTCAGATATCAAGAACACCACCCCTACAGGCAAGTGCCAAACCAGACACCAAATAATTGGGCTGACTAATGGGGACACATATCGATCTGATGGGATGGACACATATGGGACAGAGGGTTAATACTGCTCTCTCTATACTGACTCACATTACATAAAAGATGGGTGGTGTAAAAATATAAGAATGGAAGAGATTAAATTCAAATGATTGGTAGTAGTGGTGTAACTAGAGTCCGGGGGCCTCAGTGCAAAATTTTAGCTTACCACCCCCCCCCCCTTCATGTTGGTCAGATGTATGGGCCTTTGTAACCTTCTAAATCCTATAAATTCCTATGACTTACCCGCATTATGGTGTTATGTCCCCATCCTATAACTAGAAATACTGTAGAATTCTGAGCTCAGTGGAGTTACAATATCCAGGTAATCTCTTTATTACTAACCCATATTCTCTGGATAGAAAACTGTATTTTGATATCATCAGTGTGAAGGTAATATATAGGAGGTGATATGTACATTATACGGGGAATCTTTTGCTACGTACATTGTGAAGTACCTTGAGATTCTTGATGTATAACATACATGTATGTATCGCTAGAAGAAAGGTCCCAATATAAATGTTTTATTCCTGATGTGTTATTCTCATCCAGACTAGTAATACTGAGAATTAAATAGAGATGGACAGTTTAGTGGCTGAGCCCCGATTGTGACATCACTCGTGCAGCTGCTGGCTGCTCCCGGTGATGTCACTCAGGTTCTCATTGTGATGTCACACAATTCTTGGTTATATTGAGAGACCACACAAGAATAGGCTTTGTCTGTACAGAGTCTTTGTGGTTAACACAACATGCAAAATAGCTCCATGTTGAAAAGGCGAAGACTGCTGTTCATCATTGTGGGCGCACTCCTGTGTGCTCCATGTGCGGAAGGCGCGCCCATCTATACCTGCTGACATCATTCAGATATCAAGAACACCATCCCTAAAGGCAAGTGCTAAACTAGACACCAAATAATTGGGCTGACTAATGGGGACACATATCGATCTGATGGGATGGACACATATGGGGCAGAGGGTTAATACTGCTCTCTCTATACTGACTCCCATTACATAAAAGAGCGGTGGTGTAAATGTATAAGAATGTAATAGATTAAAGTCAAATGATTGGTAGTAGTGGTGTAACTAGAATCCGGGGGGCCTCAGTGCAAGATTTTAGCTTACCACCCCCCCCCCTTCATGTTGGTCAGATGTATGGGCCTTTGTAACCTTCTAAATCCTATAAATTCCCATGACATACCCGCATTATTGAGTTATGTCCCCATCCTATAACTAGAAATACTTTAGAATTCCGAGCTCAGTGGAGTTACAATATCCAGGTAATCACTTTATTACTAACCCATATTCTCTGGATAGAAAACTATATTTTGATATTATCAGTGTGAAGGTAATATATAGGAGGTGATATGTACATTATATAGGGGAATCTTTTGCTACGTACATTGTGAAGTACCTTGAGATTCTTGATGTATAACATAGATGTATGTATCACCAGAAGAAAGGTCCCAATATAAATGTTTTATTCCTGATGTGTTATTCTGATCCAGACTAGTAGTACTGAGAATTAAATAGAGATGGACAGTTTAGTGGCTGAGCCCCGATTGTGACATCACTCGTGCAGCTGCTGGCTGCTCCCGGTGATGTCACTCAGGTTCTCATTGTGATGTCACACAATTCTTGGTTATATTGAGAGACCACACAAGAATAGGCTTTGTCTGTACAGACTCTTTGTGGTTAACACAACATGTAAAATAGCTCCATGTTGAAAAGGCGAAGACTGCTGTTCATCATTGTGGGCGCACTCCTGTGTGCTCAATGTGCAGAAGGCGCGCCCATCCATACCTGCTGACATCATTCAGACATGAGGAACACCATCCCTAAAGGCAGGTGCCAAACCAGACACCAAATAATTGGGTTGACTAATGGGGACACATATCGATATGATGGGATGGACACATATGGGACAGAGGGTTAATACTGCTCTCTTTATACTGACTTACATTACATAAAAGATCGGTGGTGTTGAAATATAAGAATGTAAGAGATTAAATTTAAATAATTGATAATAGGGGTATAACTAGAGTCCGGGTGCCTCAGTGCAAAATGTTAGCTTACCCCCCCTCCCCCTTCATGTTGGTCAGATGTATGGGCCCTTGTAACCTTCTAAATCCTACAATCTCCTATGACGTACCCCTATTATGGAGTTATGTCCCCATCCTATAACTAGAAATACTATAGAATTCTGAGCTCAGTGGAGTTACAATATCCAGGTAATCACTTTATTACTAACCCATATTCTCTGGATAGAAAACTATATTTTGATATCATCAGTGTGAAGGTAATATATAGGAGGTGATATGTACATTATATAGGGGAATCTTTTGCTACATACATTGTGAAGTACCTTGAGATTCTTGATGTATAACATACATGTATCTATCACCAGAAGAAAGGTCCCAATATAAATGTTTTATTCCTGATGTGTTATTCTCATCCAGACTAGTAATACTGAGAATTAAATAGAGATGGACAGTTTAGTGGCTGAGCCCCGATTGTGACATCACTCGTGCAGCTGCCGGCTGCTCCCGGTGATGTCACTCAGGTTCTCATTGTGATGTCACACAATTCTTGGTTATATTGAGAGACCACACAAGAATAGGCTTTGTCTGTACAGACTCTTTGTGGTTAACACAACATGTAAAATAGCTCCATGTTGAAAAGGCGAAGACTGCTGTTCATCATTGTGGGCGCACTCCTGTGTGCTCAATGTGCGGAAGGCGCACCCAGCTATACCTGCTGACATCATTCAGATATCAAGAACACCATCCCTACAGGCAAGTGCTAAACTAGACACCAAATAATTGGGCTGACTAATGGGGACACATATCGATCTGATGGGATGGACACATATGGGGCAAAGGGTTAATACTGCTCTCTCTATACTGACTCACATTACATAAAAGATGGGTGGTGTAAAAATATAAGAATGTAATAGATTAAATTGAAATGATTGGTAGTAGTGGTGTAACTAGAGTCCGGGGGGCCTCAGTTCAAAATTTTAGCTTACCCCCCCCCCCCCTTCATGTTGGTCAGATGTATGGGCCCTTGTAACCATCTAAATCCTATAAACTCCTATGACGTACCCCTATTATGGAGTTATGTCCCCATCCTATAACTAGAAATACTATAGAATTCTGAGCTCAGTGGAGTTACAATATCCAGGTAATTACTTTATTACTAACCCATATTCTCTGGATAGTAAACTGTATTTTGATATCATCAGTGTGAAGGTAATATATAGGAGGTGATATGTACATTATATAGGGGAATCTTTTGCTACATACATTGTGAAGTACCTTGAGATTCTTGATGTATAACATAGATGTATGTATCACCAGAAGAAAGGTCCCAATATAAATGTTTTATTCCTGATGTGTTATTCTGATCCAGACTAGTAATATTGAGAATTAAATAGAGATGGACAGTTTAGTGGCTGAGCCCCGATTGTGACATCACTCGTGCAGCTGCCGGCTGCTCCCGGTGATGTCATTCAGGTTCTCATTGTGATGTCACACAATTCTTGGTTATATTGAGAGACCACACAAGAATAGTCTTTGTCTGTACAGACTCTTTGTGGTTAACACAACATGCAAAATTGCTTCATGTTGAAAAGGCGTAGACTGCTGTTCATCATTGTGGGCGCACTCCTGTGTGCTCAATGTGCGGAAGGCGCGCCCATCTATACCTGCTGACATCATTCAGATATAAGGAACACCATCCCTAAAGGCAAGTGCTAAACTAGACACCAAATAATTGGGCTGACTAATGGGGACACATATCGATCTGATGAGATGGACACATATGGGCAGAGGGTTAATACTGCTCTCTCTATACTGACTCACATTACAGAAAAGATGGGTGGTGTAAAAATATAAGAATGTAATAGATTAAATTCAAATGATTGGTAGTAGTGGTGTAACTAGAATCCAGGGGGCCTTCGTGCAAAATTTAGCTTACCACCCCCCCCCTTCATGTTGGTCAGATGTATGGGCCTTTGTAACCTTCTAAATCCTATAAACTCCTATGACTTACCCGCATTATGGAGTTATGTCCCCATCCTATAACTAGAAATACTATAGAATTCTGAGCTCAGTGGAGTTACAATATCCAGGTAATCTCTTTATTACTAACCCATATTCTCTGGATAGAAAACTATATTTTGATATCATCAGTGTGAAGGTAATATATAGGAGGTGATATGTACATTATATAGGGGAATCTTTTGCTACATACATTGTGAAGTACCTTGAGATTCTTGATGTATAACATACATGTATGTATCGCTAGAAGAAAGGTCCCAATATAAATGTTTTATTCCTGATGTGTTATTCTCATCCAGACTAGTAATATTGAGAATTAAATAGAGATGGACAGTTTAGTGGCTGAGCCCCGATTGTGACATCACTCGTGCAGCTGTCGGCTGCTCCCGGTGATGTTACTCAGGTTCTCATTGTGAAGTCACACAATTCTTGGTTATATTGAGAGACCACACAAGAATAGGCTTTGTCTGTACAGACTCTTTGTGGTTAACACAACATGCAAAATAGCTCCATGTTGAAAAGGCGTAGACTGCTGTTCATCATTGTGGGCGCACTCCTGTGTGCTCAATGTGCGGAAGGCGCCCCATCTATACTCGCAGACATCTTTCAGATATCAAGAACACCATCCCTAAAGGCAAGTGCTAAACTAGACACCAAATAATTGGGCTGACTAATGGGGACACATATCTATCTGATGGGATGGACACATATGGGGCAGAGGGTTAATACTGCTCTCTCTATACTGACTCACATTACATAATAGATGGGTGGTGTAAAAATATAAGAAGGTAATAGATTAAATTCAAATGATTGGTAGTAGTGGTGTAACTAGAGTCCGGGGGCCTCAGTGCAAAATTTTAGCTTACCACCCCCCCCCCCCCCCTTCATGTTGGTCAGATGTATGGGCCTTTGTAACCATCTAAATCCTAGAAATTCATATGACTTACCCCCATTATGGAGTTATGTCCCCATCCTATAACTAGAAATACTATAGAATTCTGAGCTCAGTGGAGTTACAATATCCAGGTAATCTCTTTATTACTAACTCATATTCTCTGGATAGAAAACTATATTTTGATATCATCAGTGTGAAGGTAATATATAGGAGGTGATATGTACATTATATTGGGGAATCTTTTGCTACATACATTGTGAAGTACCTTGAGATTCTTGATGTATAACATAGATGTATGTATCGCTAGAAGAAAGGTCCCAATGTAAATGTTTTATTCCTGATGTGTTATTCTCATCCAGACTAGTAATATTGAGAATTAAATAGAGATAGACAGTTTAGTGGCTGAGCCCCGATTGTGACATCACTCGTGCAGCTGTTGGCTGCTCCCGGTGATGTCACTCAGGTTCTCATTGTGATGTCACACAATTCTTGGTTATATTGAGAGACCACACAAGAATAGGCTTTGTCTGTACAGACTCTTTGTGGTTAACCCAACATGTAAAATTGCTTCATGTTGAAAAGGCGAAGACTGCTGTTCATCATTGTGAGCGCACTCCTGTGTGCTCAATGTGCGGAAGGCGCGTCCATCTATACCCGCAGACATCATTCAGATATCAAGAACACCACCCCTACAGGCAAGTGCCAAACCAGACACCAAATAATTGGGCTGACTAATGGGGACACATATCGATCTGATGGGATGGACACATATGGAGCAGAGGGTTAATACTGCTCTCTCCCTACTGACTCACATTACATAAAAGATGGGTCGTGTAAAAATATAAGAATGTAATAGATTAAATTTTAATGATTAGTAGTAGTGGTGTAACTAGAGTCCCGGGTGCCTCAGCGCAAAATTTTAGCTTCCCCCCCCCCCCTTCATGTTGGTCAGATGTATGGGCCCTTGTAATCTTCTAAATCGTATAAATTCCTATGACTTACCCGCATTATGGAGTTATGTCCCATCCTATAACTAGAAATACTATAGAATTCTGAGCTCAGTGGAGTTACAATATCCAGGTAATCACTTTATTACTAACCCATATTGTCTGGATAGAAAACTATATTTTGATATCATCAGTGTGAAGGTAATATATAGGAGGTGATATGTACATTATATAGGGGAATCTTTTGCTACATACATTGTGAAGTACCTTGAGATTCTTGATGTATAACATACATATATGTATCGCTAGAAGAAAGGTCACAATATAAATGTTTTATTCCTGATGTGTTATTCTGATCCAGACTAGTAATCTTGAGAATTAAATAGAGATGGACAGTTTAGTGGCTGAGCCCCGATTGTGACAACAACTCGTGCAGCTGCCGGTTGCTCCCGGTGATGTCACTCAGGTTTTCATTGTGATGTCACACAATTCTTGGTTATATTCAGAGACCACACAAGAATAGGCTTTGTCTGTACAGACTCTTTGTGGTTAACACAACGTGCAAAATTGCTCCATGTTGAAAAGGCGAAGACTGCTGTTCATCATTGTGGGCGCAATCCTGTGTGCTCAATGTGCGGAATGCGCGCCCATCTATACCCGCTGACATCATTCAGATATGAAGAACACCATCCCTAAAGGAAGTGCTAAACTAGATGACTCACCGTAGCCGGGGGGTACACGGAACGGGCGTTGCTTCTCCTCCAGTCACGGAACCGCGCCTGCGATGGTGTAGGCCCGGTGGTCCAGATCAATAGGGGAAATGGTGGAACAGTAGGGGTGATTTGTCTTCGTGACGCCACCTGCGGGTATTCTGGTAACTTTACCAGCGCTGCGGATTCTCTGGGGGATGTTAAGCAGCTAGATGGGACGCTCCCCACAGGATGAGCGGGAGTCCCCGGAGCCGGGAGCTGCGCATGATGTTGTGAGGCAGCTGCGGTAATGCTGCTATTAGGCCAGGATTCAGACACAGACACGCCAAAGTCTTTTAAGTACCTTTTACTGGTGGTATTCAGATACGCCAGACCGGGTTCGTGAAGTTTAGCAATCCTGGAGTTTCACAGCAAGCAGTTTGTGTAGGCTTCCTTCTCTCTACTTCTGGTGCTAAGGTCGGGTGGATGTGGAATCCAGCGGACCGGGCAGTGTGTTCGATAGAACGGATTTCACCTGGTTGTCAGCACTGAGGGCACTGTAAAAGGGTGATGATAATTCTACCTTCTTCCCTGGGCTCTTGTTGGTAGCTGCGACAGGTGAACAGGGGGCTAGACTCCCTGTGAAGTATGCTGGTTCTCTGCAGTGGCTTTGTAGCTTCCACAGCTTCGGTTCCAGTAACCGGTTATTAAGGGAGAGAGTTATGATTACTCTGGTATCCCTGAGAGGTGCTTCTCCTTTTCCTCTAACCCAAATTGCAAGGGTTTCCTCACTTGGCTGGATGACTGGTTGGGCCTAGTGTATGTCTCATGAGGTGGAGATCACACACACCCTGCAGCTCTCCTAGCGTCTGCACACTCTGAAGTTTCTCCCTCCAAGACTCTATTTATAGGGGGAACTGGCTCAAAGTGACCAGTGGAGCTCCCCCTAGAGGCTCGGGGTGAAACCAAGTGTTCGAAGTGTTGTGTGTGTTGTTGGTGAGTGTTGCTTTGCTGTTAACTCCATTCATGCCCTAAGGATTTCTGTGGTGCCACAACAGGTGCCAGGGTGCCACATTCCCCCTTAGTTAAACTCAGTTCTCCCGGCTGAGCAAAAAGTTCTTTTTACTACTTACCACTAAGCATTTTATAAACAGGTATTTACAGAGTCTTAAATACCGACTTGCTGATTTTGTGGGGGGCACTGCGGGGCAGCTCGAAGTCTTCATGGGCCGCCTCGCTATGAATAGTATTAATGTCAGGTTAACATATAAATCTGACATTAAACAGATTGACTTCTTGGACATCAGTATGACCATAGGTCAGGATAACATGCTAAATACAGATGTCTATCGTAAGTCAACATCTGTAAACGCTTTACTTCATGCGAGTTCGGCTCATGTGACATCTACCATTAATGCCATCCCCACTGGTCAATTTCTTAGAATGCGGCGCATTTGTTCGTCTGAGGAAGCATTTGAGGTACAAGCAATTGATTTGAAACAACGCTTTAGAGAAAGGGGCTGTAGTAATAGGTCGATTAAGAGGGCATATTTGAGAGCGAAGCATATATCACGACATGAGCTCCTTTACAAACAAAGAAATGTGGAGAGGGGAGATATGCAGCCTCCCAGATTTATTTCTACTTTCAATCAAAGTTGGGGCTCTATTCGTGATATATTGAATAGGCACTGGCCAATTCTTCAATCTGATCCTATCTTGAGGGAGGTAATACCTGAAAGACCTCTTGTGACAGCCCGACGCTCAAGGAACCTACGTGACATATTGGTTAATAGTCACTATGTTCCAATTCCGCCCAACCCATTTGGGTACACTGGTCCCCGAAGAAGGGGCAGTACACCGTGTGGTCACTGTGTCGCCTGCTCGAACGTTCAGCGCTTGGGTTCTTTCTCCTCCTCCGATGGCTCTAGAGATTATGACATCAAAGAATATATATCATGTGGGTCGAATCACGTGGTCTATTACGCCACGTGCCCCTGCTGACTGATATATGTTGGTATTACTTCTAGGGAGCTACGGAGGAGGGTCAGGGAACACGTTGTGGGCGTTCTGGCGGCGGCACAGGTTGAAGATAAATCAACCCTTAAAACGCTACATAGGCATTTCCTTGAACACCACAATTGTGACCCCACATCGCTCCTCTTTAGAGGGATTGATGTGATCCATGGTGGGATCCGTGGTGGTGATTTGAGGAAATTGCTGTTACAGTCGGAGACGCGGTGGATAGTGACGTTGGACACTATGTCACTGCGGGGGTTAAATGAAAAACTCTCCTTTGCCTCGTTCCTTTAGCTATCATCGTCTGATAAGTTGGGTTATACCCATTTTTGATTGTAAAAGGTCCATTTTGGAACCTTGGTTTTATATATTCTATCATGGGTTTTTATCTGTAGTTTACAGGCAGTTGTGGTGTCTTCTGAAAGGGGATATGTGGCCTCCTGTGTCCTTTATGGACTATACATGGACATAGTGATGGATCATCGATCGCAAGACCAACAAGCAGCACAAGAGACTCAATGAACCGAATGTGGAATATTGAATACTACAACATGGAAAACCACTGTGGACCTATATGTGGTTCCTGAGTCTTATGATACATGTGGTGCATTGAATCGCTATGTTCTATAATATGATGTATATTATGTGGCCTGTACCGGCTCTGTGTTCCTGGTGCCTGCTCCTCCGCTCCCTGATGCAGCTTTCCCCTTGCACAGTCTGATCCCGGTGACGCGTGCCTAGATTGGGGCTGGCATGGCCTGCATTTTGGGGGCGGAGTCGAGCGGGTGTCCTGGGATACCCGGGGCTGGAGTCATGTGGCTGGGGGTGGTGCCGGCGACTCCGCTCTGATTGGAGCGGGGTTGCGCGACGTCACTTCCGGTCATGTGATTTTGGCCATAGGCGTCACTTCCGGTTTCGGGTGACGCGATCACAGGCGGCCAGCATAAAATGGAGACCGCAACAATGCCCCATCATTCCCCCTGATGAAGTGGCTGTAAGGGCTCCCCTAGCCGCGAAACGGCGTCGGGGTTGCAGCCCTGACTTTCCTTCTCCTCCTCCCTCTAGGCCTTGAGAATCTGCGGTGGTGGTAACTATAATGGCTGTAATACGCTTGGTTTGGATATAAGCTGGGCTCCATGCTGAATTTGTTAGGGGTCTGCTGGTTCAATAGTTCCCCAGGTAGTTCAATCTCTTCCAGGTCATCTATGTCTTCTCCCTCTTCAGGAAGGTGAGGCATTCTGGACAGGGCATCAGCATTGCCATTTTTGTGACCTGCCCGGTATTTTACAGTGAAGTCGTAGTTATAGAGTCTTGCTACCCAACGCTGTTCTAGGGCTCCCAGTTTTGCAGTCTCTAAGTGCGTTAGAGGGTTGTTATCTGTGAAAGCTGTGTTACTGCACTATTAATGCACTTTATGAGATAGCAAGCTTTCAGGTTACTGGTTTGAATCAATACTGATAGATCCTGGATTAGGATGTATGTGCAATTGTAATACACACAGAGATTATGTATGAAAGCTGTAATACTACTGTAAATGGTGTATAATAATAGTGCAATATTGTGATTATTGTATTTTTAGTGTTGATGCCTGTCTATTGTTACCAAGAAAAGAATGTATTTACAGCCATAATATGTATCATAGGTCTTGTTGACCATGTAATAAAATGGATATGTACCTCCCTTTCTCTGGGGCTTAGGTCCACTCTCTCCCATCCTGTTCCAGATCAAACAAATAAAAAGCACCTTAAATTGAACTAGCTATTGCTCCGTTTTCTCTGTTAGTTATATATAACTGAGCGCTGACAGGGCACTCATCTTCCGTGGTGGGTGACCCTGATATATGGATAAGTTTGTATTCAGAGTCTTAAAGAAAACACAAAAATCACTGAAAAAGGAAGTGAAAAATGTGAAAAATATGAAAAAGGTGAAAAGCAGTCCATACGGCACTAGTCCATCTGCTGCAGGCTGGAAAAGGTAAGTTCTGGTCACACAAGTCCTGTGACAATTGTCCAAAGTTTATGGAAAGGGAAAAAGGTAAAGTCCACATGTATTTAAACTTTATACATTCCCTACGGGTGTCTCTGCTTGGGAGGCTGGTACTACCCTTCTATACCTTACCAGGCGCTTTCTGTCCCCAACTTGATATACTTGGGACAGAGCCCAGTTCCTCCACCCTTCTGTACACTACTTTTTACAGGTTTTGAAAACTGGTTACTATTTACAACACTTACAGGTAATTTGTTCCACTACATTTTAAACCCATTCTCCAAGTTTGGTTGGGGGTTGACCTAATGTACTACGTGTGGATCTGCGTAGTGTGGGTGCTTCCAAAGCTGTTGGTGTAGTGTACGAAGTGGTTGGTAATTCTCTATGTCTGCTTTGTGGTAGACCATAGTAAGTGCGGAGTCTATCAACTGGACTAACCTCTGTAGGTAGTTGAATAGGAATGGCTTCTCTTACTGTGGGACTAGCAGGTTGACCGATTACAGGAATCTCAGGTTCCAATATAACAGGCTGCAAATCTTGCATTTGGACTACTTCTTGTTGGACTTGTTGAATTGGATTTGGTTGCTGATCTTCTACAGGCTGGTAGAATTGCATAACTGGTATGAGGAATGCATCACCTAATTGTGGCCAGTCAGCTGGTAAGTATCCAATGTCTGTAAGGACTAGATTTTCTTTGGTTTCTTCATCTATAGTTACAGTAGGGTAACTGGTTGCTTGTGGGATTAACTGTGGCGGACATTTCTTTAAATGGTCCCTTGAGACAGTTGCAATAGTATTCCCATTGTCTTTACTGATAACACAAGTTTTTGAGTTATCATAGTGTGACGGCATAATGGTGTAGGGTACAGATTCCCAACTGTTATCCAATTTGTTGGTTTTTTCGCTTTCTTTTTAGCACTACGTCTCCTGTAGCTAATGGTTCAGCTGAGGCGTGCTTGTTAAAGTCTTTTTCTTGCTTGGTTCTGCTGATTTCTAGGTTCCTTTCAACACTCTCCTGTACTTTTCTGTACTGTTCTTGGCGTTGAGTGACCCAATCTTCATCAGAAGTATCTTCTGTGGGTTCAATGGTTCCCATCTGCAAATCATTAGGCAGTTTACATGGTCTTGCTCTCATCAAGTAAGCAGGTGTATTGTTTGTTGAACTGACAGGTATGTGGTTGTAGATGTCCACGAGATCTGGAAGTTTCTCTGGCCACTGATTTCTCTCTTCAACTGGTAAGGTCTTGAGCATGTCAATGACTATGTGGTTCATCTTCTCACATAAACCGTTCGTCTGAGGATGGTAAGGTGTGGTGTGGATCTTCTTACACCCATACAGCCCTAAGAATTCTTGGAACAGAGCTGATTCGAAGGCTGGCCCTTGGTCAGTTAAGACTTGGTCTGGATACCCATGGGGGCGACAGAAGTAACTCTGGAACGCTTTGGCTGTGACTTCTGCAGTTAAATCCTTAACTGGAACGACTACCAGGAACCTTGAACAGTGGTCAACAATGGTGAGAGTGTAAGTGTACCCGGTTCGACTTGGGGTAAGCTTCACGTGATCGAGAGCAACTATTTCAAGAGGTTTGGTGGTAACAATTGGCTGCAACGGAGCTTTCTGAGTTAGGTGGTCTTTCCTTCGTAGGTGACATGGTCCACAGTTTTTACACCATTTGTCAATTGAGCCACGCATACCGACCCAGTAGAACCGATCCTTCAAGAGTCTCTCCAGCTTCTTCCATCCAAAGTGTCCGGCATCATCATGGTATGCTTCAAGGATCATCTGGACTTCAGTCTTGGGAACTACAATCTGCCAGATTAGTTCATGGGTTCTTGGATTGAGGTATCTTCTGCATAGTTTACCTTGGTAGACAAACAACCTTCCTTTCTCTTTCCATAGGCGTTTAGCATTTGGTGAGGCATCAGAGTCCATGTTGGCGTGTTCTTGAGTGATTAGATCCCTTACCAGGCTGACATCTGGGTCGTTGGCCTGAGCCTCCTTCCAGTCATGGTGAGGTAACGGGTTCACGGTCCTCTCTACACGTGTCTGGTTTCTCTGATGACATGTTGCTGTACCCGAACGGTGGAAAGCAGGTAGTTCAATCTCTTCCAGGTCATCTATGTCTTCTCCCTCTTCAGGAAGGTGAGGCATTCTGGACAGGGCATCAGCATTGCCATTTTTGTGACCTGCCCGGTATTTTACAGTGAAGTCGTAGTTATAGAGTCTTGCTACCCAACGCTGTTCTAGGGCTCCCAGTTTTGCAGTCTCTAAGTGCGTTAGAGGGTTGTTATCTGTGAAAGCTGTGAACGGGGCGGAAGCCAGGTAATGCTTGAAATGTTCTGTGATTGCCCAGACCAGGGCCAGGAACTCTAGCTTGAAGGAGCTGTAGTTCTCCGGGTTCCTTTCCGTGGGGGTCGGAGCTTTCTGCTGGCGTAGGCTATCACTTTCTCCTTGCCCTGCTGGCGTTGAGCTAGGACTGCTCCTAGGCCTTCATTGCTTGCATCGGTGTACAACAAAAACGGTAGATTGTAGTCAGGGTAGGCCAGGATTTCTTCTCCAGTGAGAGCGTCTTTTAACGTTTGAAAGGACTGGTCCTGTTCTGGGCCCCAGTGGAACGGGGGTCCCCTGATCTTGCCGTTTTTGGATTGACCTACTAAGAGAACTTGCATAGGTGCTGCTATCTTGGTATAGCCTTTGATGAAGCGTCGGTAGTACCCGACCAGTCCTAGAAATTGACGTACCTCTTTATGATTGGTTGGTGCTGGCCAGTCCTTGATGACGGTGACTTTATCCGGATCCGGTGCTACGCCTTCGGTACTGACCACATGTCCTAGGTATTGGACTTTGGGTTTCAGCAGGTGGCACTTGGACGGTTTCAGTTTCATCCCGTACTTGGACAGTGACTCGAACACTTCACTCAGGTGCTGGAGGTGATCTTCATAGGTCTGAGAGTAGACAATGACATCATCAAGGTATAACAAGACAGTCTCAAAGTTTTTGTGGCCCAGACAACACTCCATTAGTCTCTGAAATGTTCCTGGGGCATTGCACAACCCGAATGGCATACTGTTGAACTCGCATAAGCCCATAGGAGTAGTGAAGGCTGTTTTCTCATGGTCCTCCTCTGCAACGGCAACCTGCCAGTAACCACTAGTAAGATCTAATGTGGAGAAGTAGTTGGCAGATTTGAGTGCAGCTAGTGACTCTTCTATGCGTGGTAACGGGTATGCATCTTTGTGTGTGACTTTGTTGATTTGCCTATAGTCTACGCACATCCTCATACTACCATCTTTCTTCTTAACCAGGACTAGTGGTGCGGCCCAGGGACTACAGCTATCCCTAATGACTCCTGCATTCTTCATGTCCTGAAGCATCTCTTTTGCTTTTTGGTAGTGAGTGCGTGGTATAGGCCTGTACCTTTCTTTGATAGGTGCATGTTTGTCTGTGGGGATATGGTGTTGTACCCCTTTAATCCTCCCAAAGTCAAGTGGGTGTTTGCTGAACACTTGCTCATACTCCCGAACTACCCGGTATACTCCATTTTTCTGGTGAGAAGGTGTATTGTCAGTTCCTACACTGAGCTCTTGACACCATTTCTCTAACTGATCTTTGGAGTGAGGGGGTTCATCAGTGACTGTTTGGTTTGAGGATTTTACATCAATTACAGCATCATCTTTTACTTGGTACAATTTTGCGACAGTTGCATATCTTGGCAGTTTGACTTCGTCATCACCATAATTTAATATGCGTACGGGGACTCTCCCCTTTCTTACGTCGACTAACCCTCTGGCTGTCAAGAGCGTAGGACTACTATCAGACATTACAGGTTCTACTACAGCTTGGTAGTCCTGCCCTCTGAGGCCTATGGCTGCTCGACACCAGATCATCATTTCACTTCTGGGTGGTACCACAATTGGAATGGGATCTGTAACCCTTACTCTGCCAATTTCACCATTTGACAATGTTACCTGTTGTTGATACACCAGAGCTCTGATCTGCTTTTGGATAGCCCTCTTTTCTCTGGGTTTACCGGCTTCAGCACTCTGTTGGAGTAAAAACAACACTTCATCGAGGCATTTGATCATGACATTGGTACCCAGTATTACATATGGATCCTTGTGGTTAGGCTTATCCTGAACCACTAAGATACCCTGGTTCTTCAACTGGACCCTTCCCACCTTTACTGTAGCCTCCCATTGTCCCTCAATTGTAACCGGTTATACCATTAGTGGCTTCAAGGTTCATCTCGGGGTTTGGGGGATCTAACTTAACATCGGGCCAGAACTGCTTGTAAAGGGTACTGGGAATGGATGTCACCTGGGATCCAGTGTCTATCAAGGCGGATATAGCGATGCCATCGATGACGATTGGTAAGTATGGACAGTCTCCCACATACTTGCGTTCCCAGTTGGTGGTTGGGCCTGTACAGTCTACTCCTGGGGTTGGCCCTTCTCGCCCAGGGGTCGCTCGTTTAAAGGACGGGATTGCAGGTTGCGTCCTCCTAAGTCGTTCTGCTGACTGTTGCGGCATCTGTCAGGACTGCGGCGGTCTGCAGGTTTTCCTCGCGACGGCTGTGTCTTTCTCCTCATCCACGGGACGTCGTCAGGGCTGTCGGCGAGTAGAATCTTGTCCGATGACCTTGCATCTGTCTTGGGTCTTCTCCCAGCTTGTAGCTTGGCCACGTCTTTCATCAGCTGCTCGACATTAGCACACAGTTGCTCAAACCGGTCAGGTGTTACAGTCTGTGCACTGGACTGAATCGCAGGGATTGGAGATGCTGTTGCCGGCACGGAAGGGGTGTCAGTGTAAAGCTGCTGCTGTGAAGCGGGATCAGGTACTTCAGCGAGCCGTTGTCCCCAAACTGTTAAGTCTCTCAAGGTATCAAACTCTGCGCCAGGATTTTGTATGGACCACCAGCTTGCTTGCTTTCTATTCTCAGACAGTATAAGGCCCACAATAAATTGTCCAATTAACGCTTTGTTTTCATCTCTGACACCATCAGGATCAACTTGTTTTAACAGTCTGTATGCTTCTTGCAAGCGCAGTGAATAATCGAGGACACTTTCATGAGCCCCTTGGTTACAACGATAGAATGACAGTCTTAATTCAGCTTCAGTATGGCGCTCAAAAACCCGGGTTAATTTAGCGAATATCTGCTCCACAGATTCCTGAGTTTCTACAGGCCAGCTGCGGCTCTGCAGTTCAGCTGCGCCGGTTAACTGTCCCATAATAACTGAAGCTCTTTGCTTACCGGTCATAGGGTACATGTCCAGCGTCTGGCATATCTTCCTCTGGAAGTTCTCCAAGGTACTGGGTACACCGCTGTACTTAGGTAACCAGGTCGCACTCGGAACGTAAGGCAGAGATAACGGCATAATCGGAGCGGGTTGCGGTGGCATACCGCCGGCTTGTTGCTGTCTATCAAGAGGTATGTTTTGGGGTGCCGCTTGGTTTAGCGGGGGTACCGCATTGTCGGGAGCCGGATTACTCATGGTCGCTCCCCCTTAGTTAAGCGTAGCCTTTCCCTCGGTTTCAAACGGAAGTGTCGGCCTCGCGGTGAGAAGTGAGGCACCACGAGAGTTTCCGGTTCCTGCTGCGTACAGGGGAAGTCGTCAGAGCGTGGGGGCGGGGCCAATCTTCGCGCCCTTTGCACAGTCATGCCCCTTCTTTTCCCGCCTTCCGCGCAGCAATGGCGGACCAAATTTACAGTTCGGTATTTACAGTCAATAAATAGCACACAATAAATAACACACAATAACGGGCCTGCTCGTATCCTGTTCGTGACGCCAAATTCTGACTCACCGTACCGGGGGGTACACGAGCTTCTCCTCCAGTCACGGAACCGCGCCTGCGATGGTGTAGGCCCGGTGGTCCGGATCAATAGGGGAAATGGCGGAACAGTAGGGGTGATTTGTCTTCGTGACACCCTCCTGCGGGTGTTCTGGTAACTTTACCAGCGCTGCGGATTCTCCGGGGATGTTAAGCAGCTAGATGGGACGCTCCCCACAGGATGAGCGGAAGTCCCCGCAGCCGGGAGCTGCGCAAGATGTTGTGAGGCAGCTGCGGTAATGCTGCTATTAGGCCAGGATTCAGACACAGACACGCCAAAGTCTTTTAAGTACCTTTTACTGGTGGTATTCAGGTACGCCAGACCGGGTTCGTGAAGTTTAGCATTCCTGGAGTTTCACAGCAAGCAGTTTGTGTAGGCTTCCTTCTCTCTACTTCTGGTGATAAGGTCGGGTGGATGTGGAATCCAGCCGGACCGGGCAGTGTGTTCGATAGAACGGATTTCACCTGGTTGTCAGCACTGAGGGCACTGTAAAAGGGTGATGATAATTCTACCTTCTTCCCTGGGCTCTCGTTGGTAGCTGCGACAGGTGAACAGGGGGCTAGACTCCCTGTGAAGTATGCTGGTTCTCTGCAGTGGCTTTGTAGCTTCCACAGCTTCGTTTCCAGTAATCGGTTATTAAGGGAGAGAGTTATGATTACTCTGGTATCCCTGAGAGGTGCTTCTCCTTTTCCTCTAACCCCAATTGTAAGGGTTTCCTCACTTGGCTGGATGACTGGTTGGGCCTAGTGTATGTCTCATGAGGTGGAGATCACACACACCCTGCAGCTCTCCTAGCGTCTGCACACTCTGAAGTTTCTCCCTCCAAGACTCTATTTATAGGGGGAACTGGCTCAAAGTGACCAGTGGAGCTCCCCCTAGAGGCTCGGGGTGAAACCTGGTGTTCTAAGTGTTGTGATGTTGTTGGTGAGTGTTGCTTTGCTGTTAACTCCATTCATGCCCTAAGGATTTCTGTGGTGCCCAACAGGTGCCAGGGTGCCACATAGACACCAAATAATTGGGCTGACTAACGGGGACACATATCGATCTGATGAGATGGACAGATATGGAGCAAAGGGTTAATACTGCTCTCTCCATGCTGACTCACATTACATAAAAGATGGGTGGTGTAAAAATATAAGAATGTAATAGATTAAATTCAAATGATTGGTAGTAGTGGTGTAACTAGAATCCGGGGGGCCTCAGCGCAAAATTTTAGCTTACCCCCCCCTTCATGTTGGTCATATGTATGGGCCCTTGTAACCTTCTAAATCCTATAAACTCCTATGACTTACCCGCATTATGGAGTTATGTCCCCATCCTATAACTAGAAATACTATAGAATTCTGAGCTCAGTGGAGTTACAATATCTAGGTAATCACTTTATTACTAACCCATATTCTCTGGATAGAAAACTATATTTTGATATCATCAGTGTGAAGGTAATATATAGGAGGTGATATGTACATTATATAGGGGAATCTTTTGCTACATACAATGTGAAGTAACTTGAGATTCTAGATGTATAATGTGGCGCCCCGCAACGAGTGCGTCACAGGAGGGTATTGCAGCCATAAATGAAGCAGCAATATTCTCTGACCCAGCAGCCATCTGGTTAACTTAGAGATCCAAACCCTGCATGCAACACTAGTAGAGGGGACCAACCAGGGTCCTGGTGGGCGGAGTGCTAGGGTAGTGTATAGGAGAAGTACAGACACTTTAGTTAGTTAGTCTGGGAACAGAAAGAGTCTAGACAAGAGAACTCGGAGTAGGAGCGGGGGCTCTGCACCGCTGTGCAGCCCCTGGGCCGTCACCGGTCGGGTGTTAGCACCTGAGGCCTTAACAACCGTGATCGGGCATCACCAACCACGGGTCCCAAAAGACTCCCGTGCCCAACCCACAGCCGGTTCACTGGTACCGAAGCTGGCAGCAGTTCACCTCTGCTACGCGAACCAGAAGCGTGGAGGAGCAGCTTCACAGGAGCACCCCACCACCCGCCAAATTCCAGTCGTCTAACCAGCGGTGTACCCACCGAGGGATCCAAGGCTCCCCAGAAGATCCATACCGTATATCTTGGATAGGGATTGAAGCAGCCTTCCCGTACCCGACTTGGTATTCCTGGGCGACAATGGCAAACACTTAGCTAGAATGGAGGAACACTACGGATCTCTAAGGAATACCTATTGCTGCTGAGTCCACCCGGTCCACTACCCAGAACTGTATGCCCGTTACAGAGACTTTCAGTGTCCGTGCTTCCTTATGATTGAATCCGTCCACACGCAAGGTAACCGCAGCTGCCGCACAACATCTTGAGCAGCTCCAGCCTCCGGGGATCACCGCTCAGCCTGTGGGGAGCCTTCCATCTTGCTGCTATCCATCCCCCGGAGGTTCCGCAGCGTCGGTAACGATTACTGAACTACTCATAGGTGGCGTCACGAATAAATTAACCCCTTTAATCTGTTCCGACAAGACGTCTTCAACTTTGATCTGCACTCAACCGGGCCTCACTACCGGCAGGCGCGGCCCACCCGTGACAAGGAGGAAGGAGCTACAGCCTGTCTAAACCGGAGTCCCCGGCCGCGGTAAGTCAGAATTTGGCGTCACGAACAGGATACGAGCAGGCCCGTTTCCCAACGGGTATTGTGTGCTTAAAAATGACTTTAATGTCTACAATTTGGACTTTGTTCGTCCCTAAAAGAACTTTCCCGCCTTTTCACCCTGGGCCAAGATGGCGCCCAAGATGGCGTTCCCGCCACAAAGGATCCGCCACGTGCAAGCCCAGGGGTGAGCCACCGCCCCTCTTCGTGGGAGGGCTAAAGGCAAAGGCGCCAAACTCTTTGTCCGCCCTGATTGCTCGAATCAACCATGGGGGCGGACCCCAAAGACTTTTCCCACGATTGGACTACAAAAAGCCCAAAGGAAATGGGAGTGTGAGACAGACCGTTCTTCACCAGCTCTTCACCAGTACAGCTACCGGGTAGAGACGGGTGTGGTTCCTCCAAGAAACATGGCCAGCTCAAGACTGAGAGACCTGATGCAAGAAGTGGAAGCCGAGGCCAGAGCAGCAATAGGCCATCCGGGTCCGGGTCCTGTCCTTAATATCGACGGCAGCCCCGACTTCTGGCAAGAAGCTCTGCAAGACCTCCGAGTACGGCTCCTAGAAACCGTAGAATGGACGATCCGCAGTTGGAGCGCGAGCTTGTGCAGCAGACTACATCGTGCGATGCAGCAGAGCCGCTCGGGTGCAACCACTCCAGGGCCGGACGACATCTCAAGTTTCAGCACCGCCTCGCCCATTCCGACCACTTGTCCAGCCTCGTCTCCAGAACCAATAGACTGTGTCATTCCGGTGGAGACCACCGCTTATCCCGCTCCAAAGCCTGGAACTGCGACCGTGTTTGAGCCGGAGCTTGCAACGCGCTCCAAGGAAGAACCGCATACTTACCCGGTTCCACTTGCGGAACCCGCGACTAGTTTCACCACTACCGAGGCTGTCGCCTGTTTCTCCCCTGATCCGGAGGTCTCCTCTGCTATTGCCGAGGCCTACCTGGTGACCGGGATCGAAACACCCCTTCCCGCTGCTACAGAAGAAGAGGCAGGCAGCCTGGAAGCCCTGCAGGACGACTTCGAGGAGAACTTTGCAGCACAGCCAGCCATCGACCCAGAGGATTCTATTCCAACATCTCCGTTAGCCGAGCAGCCCGACGTGGTCATCGAAGGAGAGATCGAGGATGATGACGACGAGACCTACAGCCCAGCTGATGACCTCTACACCGGGTTCGCCTGGGGAGACACCAAAGATCCTTCTGCCGGGCGATCTGCTCGGGTACGCTGGTCGGGTGCCGCCGCAGCAGCATCTTCTCCGGTTCCGTTCAACCGGGTTCCTGTCCAGACTGCCCACCAGACTCCAGCCGTTCAACAACCAGCACGCCGTAGTGACTTTATCCACACGCCGCACCACTCCGACGAAGAGGTACGTCGCATCCGAAGGGAGGAGTGGCACGCTCGGCTGCGCGCCAACATGCAGGCCCGCGCTGAAGCCCGCCGCCAACCTCCATTGCCTGATGAGTTCCGTAAAACTGGACGGGTGAGCACCTTTAACTTATCCACCGGGTGGGGATTCGTAAGGGAGGAGGGTGTGTGTACAGAAGTGTTCGCGGGGCGCCGTGATGTGGAATCGCACCTACCGCGAGGGCATCCTAACCGAGACTTATATAGAGGGGACATTGTAACCTATGAGCGATATGTATGCTGTGACGGGTGGTTCGCTATATGAGTGCGGAACACTGCCCTCCATAAGTGACTTTGTTGATTGAACTTTGCCAAGAGACTTCTTCCTGTTTGCAAATAACACCGCGACTTGGCGGCTACAGCCTGAACTTTTACCTAAGGACAGCCGACCGCCCGCCGGGTCCGCGCAATGTGTTAACCTGTTTATTTCACTTGCCTCACTTTTATGCAAAATAATGCCCTGTCATTAATAAAAGTGTTTAAAATACAAAAACCTCTGTAATGTGGTAGTGTGACGCTTGGGGACAAGTGTATTAAACCAAGGGGGAGTGTGGCGCCCCGCAACGAGTGCGTTACAGGAGGGTATTGCAGCCATAAATGAAGCAGCAATATTCTCTGACCCAGCAGCCATCTGGTTAACTTAGAGATCCAAACCCTGCATGCAACACTAGTAGAGGGGACCAACCAGGGTCCTGGTGGGCGGAGTGCTAGGTTAGTGTATAGGAGAAGTACAGACACTTTAGTTAGTTAGTCTGGGAACAGAAAGAGTCTAGACAAGAGAACTTAGAGTAGGAGCGGGGGCTCTGCACCGCTGTGCAGTCCCTGGGCCGTCACCGGTCGGGTGTTAGCACCTGAGGCCTTAACAACCGTGATCGGGCATCACCAACCACGGGTCCCAAAAGACTCCCGTGCCCAACTCACAGCCGGTTCACTGGTACCGAAGCTGGCAGCAGTTCACCTCTGCTACGCGAACCAGAAGCGTGGAGGAGCAGCTTCACAGGAGCACCCCACCACGCACCAAATTCCAGTCGTCTAACCAGCGGTGTACCCACCGAGGGATCCAAGGCTCCCCAGAACATCCATAACGTATATCTTGGATAGGGATTGAAGCAGCCTCCCCGTACCCGACCTGGTATTCCTGGGCGACAATGGCAAACACTTAGCTAGAATGGAGGAACACTACGGATCTCTAAGGAACACCTATTGCTGCTGAGTCCACCCGGTCCACTACCCAGAACTGTATGCCATGTACTGCTTGCTGGTTACAGTAAAGACCCATTACAGAGACTTTCAGTGTCTGTGCTTCCTTATGATTGAATCCGTCCACACGCAAGGTAACCGCAGCTGCCGCACAACATCTTGAGCAGCTCCAGCCTCCGGGGATCACCGCTCAGCCTGTGGGGAGCGTAACATCTTGCTGCTATCCATCCCCCGGAGGTTCCGCAGCGTCGGTAACGATTACCGAACTACTCATAGGTGACGTCATGAATAAATGAACCCCTTTAATCTGTTCCGACAAGACGTCTTCAACTTTGATCTGCACTCAACCGGGCCTCACTACCGGCAGACGCGGCCCACCCGTGACAAGGAGGAAGGAGCTACAGCCTGTCTAAACCAGAGTCCCTGGCCGCGGTGAGTCAATAACATACATGTATCTATCACCAGAAGAAAGGTCCCAATATAAATGTTTTATTCCTGATGTGTTATTCTGATCCAGACTAGTAATATTAAGAATTAAATAGAGATGGACAGTTTAGTGGCTGAGCCCCGATTGTGACATCACTCGTGCAGCTGCTGGCTGCTCCCGGTGATGTCACTCAGGTTCTCATTGTGATGTCACACAATTCTTGGTTATATTGAGAGACCACACAAGAATAGGCTTTGCCTGTACAGACTCTTTGTGGTTAACACAACATGTAAAATTGCTCCATGTTGAAAAGGCGAAGACTGCTGTTCATCATTGTGGGCGCACTCCTGTGTGCTCAATGTGCGGAAGGCGCGCCCATCTATACCCACAGACATCATACAGATATCAAGAACACCATCCCTAATGCAAGTGCTAAACTAGACACCAAATAATTGGGGTGACTAATGGGACACATATCGATCTGATGGGATGGACACATATGGGGCAGAGGGTTAATACTGCTTTTGACTCACCGTGGCCGGCTGACTCCGGTTGATACAGGCGATTCTTCTCCCTCCTTGTCACGGGTGGACCGCGCCTGCCGGTAGTGGGGCCCGGTGTAGTGCAGATCAAAAGTGAAGACGTCTTGTGGGAACAGATTAAAAGGGTTTAATTTGTTTTTATTCGTGACGCCACCTATGAGTAGATTCGGTAAGGGCTACCGACGCTGCGGAACCCCCGGGGGATGGACAGCAGCAAGATGTTACGCTCCCCACAGGCTGAGCGGTGATCCCCGGGGGCTGGAGCTGCTCAAGATGTTGTGCGGCAGCTGCGGTTACCTTAGTGTGCGGACGGATAGTTCATAAGGAGACACGGACACAGATGGTCTCTGCAACGGGTCTTTACTGTAACCAGCAGGCAGTACATGGTATACAGTGGTTGAGTAGTAGACCGGGTGGACTCAGCAGTGATAGTGTTCCTCAGAGATCCGCAGTGTTCCTCCATTCTACCTACTTAGTTCCTTCTTTTGCCAGCGTCGCCCAGGAATACCAGGTCGGGTACGGGGAGGCTGCTTCAATGCCCTATCCATGATGTACGTTCTGGATGCTTTGGGGAGCCTTGTATCCCTCAGTGGGTACACCGCTGGTTAGACGACTGGAAACTGGCTGGTGGTGGGGTGCTCCTATAAAGCTGCTCCTCCACGGGGCTGGTTCGCGTGACAGAGGTGAACTGCTGCCAGCTTCGGTACCAGTGAACCGGCTGTAAGTTGTGGGCACGGGAGTCTTTTGGGAACCCGTGTAGATAAGCCCAATCCCGGTGGTTAAGGCCTCAGGTGCTGACACCCGACCGGTGACGGCCCAGGGGCCCGCACGGAGTGCGGAGCCCCCGCTCCTCTCCAAGTTCTAGTCTGCTCTTGTCAGGTTCTAGATTCCTTCTCTGACGGTGTTCTCTCTCTCTAGATTATTGTGTGTTCTACTACACTACCCTAACACTCCACCCCCTAGGACCTATGATTGGTCCCCTGTTCTAGGTGTTGCATGTTGGGTTGGATCTCAGAGTTAACTATTTCACTGCTTTGTCAGAGAATATTGCGGCTGCAATACTCCCTTGTGACGCACTCGTTGCGGGGCGCCACACTCCCCCTTGGTTAAATCAGCTTGTCCCCAAGCGTCAAACTACTCACATTACAGAGGTTTTTGCATTTTTATACATATATGACACACTTTTATTAAAAATGAAAACAGGTAAAGGTATGCTTTGGTGATATAAGCAAAGAAACAGGTAATCACTTTGTGCGGACCCGGCGTGCGGTCGGCTGTCCTTTAACTAGAGTCCAGGCTGTAGCCGCAAGATCACACAGTCAATGATTAACGGGAACAGAGTCATTGAGGAAGTTCAAGTTTTAAAGTCACTGGCTCTGAGGGTGATGGCGCACCCGGATAGCGAACCACCCATCTGCACAAGCGTAGCGCTCGTAGGTGATTATGTCGCCCCGGTATAGGTCGCGATCGGGATGTCCTCTTGGCAAGTTTGACTCAACGTCCCGGCGCCCCACAAACACCTCCTCATTCAAACCCACCTCCCAAGCGAACCCCCACCCGGTATTTAATTTAAAGGTGGAAATTCTACCTTCACGGCGGAGTTCATCAGGCAGCTGCGGCTGGCGGCGAGCCTCGGCACGGGCCTCCATGTTGGCGCGTTCTCTGGCTTGCCACTCCTCTCGTCGTCTCTGGCGTACATCTCCGTCGTTACGGCTCGGGGTGTAGAGATGAGTAACGGAGCTGGTGGTTTGGCGGGAAGCTTGAACTTGGCGGGCTGTCTGTATCGGCACCCGGTGGAACGGCACAGGGGAAGGTGTCGGCAATGCACCCGACCAGTGTACCCGAGCTGTATGCCCGGTAGGAAGTTCTTTGTTGTCTCCCCAAGCGAACCCGGTATCGAAATCCTCAGCGGTGCTGTGGGTCTCGTCGTCATCCTCTCCGACCTCTTCCTCGATGACCACATCAGGCTGCTCGATGGTGAGAGACGTTGAAGCTTGTTCCGTTGTACAACAGGGCGGTGGTGCTGCGGATCCTTCCGTAGGGATGTCCTGCAGGGCTTCCAGGCTGCCTGCCTCTTCATCTGTTTCCGCAGGTAAAGGTGTTTCAATCCCGGTTACCAGGTAGGCCTCGGCAATGGCAAGGGAAGCCTCCGGTACGGGGACAAAACAGGCGACTGTCTCTGTAGTGGTGAAACATGTCGCTGGTTCCTCAGCGGGAACCTGGTAGAGATCTAGTTCTTCCATGGAGCGTGTCATGAGCTCCGGCTCAAGAACGGGATCGGTTGCGATATTGGTCGCTGGAACGGGTCGAGTTGCGGCCTCCACCGGAATGACGCAGTCTATTGGCTCCGGTGACGGAGCAGGACAGGTGGTAGGCGAGGGTGAGGCGGTCGAGAAGCTGGTGACGTCGTCTGGGCTTGGAGAAGCTGTACCCGGTCGGCTCTGCTGCATCGCATGGTGTAGTCGTCTGCCTAGGGTCGCGCTCCAGCTACGGATCGTCCACTCCACAGTCTCTAGTAACCGTACCCGGAGGTCTTGTAGAGCCTCTAGCCAGAAGTCGGGACTGCCGTCTATGGTAAGGGCAGGATCCGGACCCGGTTGGCTGATGGCTGCTCTGGCCTCCGCCTCGATCTCCCGCATCAGGTCTTGGAGTCTCATGCTGGCCATTCTTCTTGGAGGGAAACCACACCCGTTCAACCGGTAAGACGTTCTGGTTGAGCTGGTGAAGAAGTCTTCTTCGTCTGTCGGTATGTCTCTGACACTCCCATTTCCTCTGGGCTTTTGTAGTCCAATGGTGGGAAAAGTCTTTGGGGTCCGCCCCCATGGTTGATTCGAGCAATCAGGGCGGACAAAGAGTTTGGCGCCTTTCGTCTTTGGCCCTCCCTCGGTGAGGAGGGGGTTGACTCACTCCTGGGCTTCACGTGGCGGCTTCTTGTGGCGGGAACGCCATCTTGGGCGCCATCTTGACCCAATGGTGTAAAGGCGGGAAAGTTCTTTTAGGGACGAACAAAGTCCAATTGTAGACAATAAAGTCCATTTTAAGCACAACATACCCGTTGGGTAACGGGCCTGCTCGTATCCTGTTCGTGACGCCATTTTCTGACTCACCGTGGCCGGCTGACTCCGGTTGATACAGGCGATTCTTCTCCCTCCTTGTCACGGGTGGACCGCGCCTGCCGGTAGTGGGGCCCGGTGTAGTGCAGATCAAAAGTGAAGACGTCTTGTGGGAACAGATTAAAAGGGTTTAATTTGTTTTTATTCGTGACGCCACCTATGAGTAGATTCGGTAAGGGCTACCGACGCTGCGGAACCCCCGGGGGATGGACAGCAGCAAGATGTTACGCTCCCCACAGGCTGAGCGGTGATCCCCGGGGGCTGGAGCTGCTCAAGATGTTGTGCGGCAGCTGCGGTTACCTTAGTGTGCGGACGGATAGTTCATAAGGAGACACGGACACAGATGGTCTCTGCAACGGGTCTTTACTGTAACCAGCAGGCAGTACATGGTATACAGTGGTTGAGTAGTAGACCGGGTGGACTCAGCAGTGATAGTGTTCCTCAGAGATCCGCAGTGTTCCTCCATTCTACCTACTTAGTTCCTTCTTTTGCCAGCGTCGCCCAGGAATACCAGGTCGGGTACGGGGAGGCTGCTTCAATGCCCTATCCATGATGTACGTTCTGGATGCTTTGGGGAGCCTTGTATCCCTCAGTGGGTACACCGCTGGTTAGACGACTGGAAACTGGCTGGTGGTGGGGTGCTCCTATAAAGCTGCTCCTCCACGGGGCTGGTTCGCGTGACAGAGGTGAACTGCTGCCAGCTTCGGTACCAGTGAACCGGCTGTAAGTTGTGGGCACGGGAGTCTTTTGGGAACCCGTGTAGATAAGCCCAATCCCGGTGGTTAAGGCCTCAGGTGCTGACACCCGACCGGTGACGGCCCAGGGGCCCGCACGGAGTGCGGAGCCCCCGCTCCTCTCCAAGTTCTAGTCTGCTCTTGTCAGGTTCTAGATTCCTTCTCTGACGGTGTTCTCTCTCTCTAGATTATTGTGTGTTCTACTACACTACCCTAACACTCCACCCCCTAGGACCTATGATTGGTCCCCTGTTCTAGGTGTTGCATGTTGGGTTGGATCTCAGAGTTAACTATTTCACTGCTTTGTCAGAGAATATTGCGGCTGCAATACTCCCTTGTGACGCACTCGTTGCGGGGCGCCACACTCTCTCTATACTGACTCACATTACATAAAAGATGGGTGGTGTAAAAATATAAGAATGTAATAGATTAAATTCAAATGATTGGTAGTAGTGGTGTAACTAGAATCCGCGGGGCCTCAGTGCAAAATTTTAGCTTACCATCCCCCCCCCCTTCATGTTGGTCAGATGTATGGGCCCTTGTAACCTTCTAAATCCTATAAATTCCTATGACTTAGCCGCATTATGGAGTTATGTCCCCATCCTATAACTAGAAATACTATAGAATTCTGAGCTCAGTGGAGTTACAATATCCAGGTAATCTCTTTATTACTAACCCATATTCTCTGGATAGAAAACTATATTTTGATATCATCAGTGTGAAGGTAATATATTGGAGGTGATATGTATATTATATAGGGGAATCTTTTTGCTACATACAATGTGAAGTACCTTGAGATTCTTGATGTATAACATAGATGTATGTATCGCTAGAAGAAAGGTCCCAATATAAATGTTTTATTCCTGATGTTTTATTCTCATCCAGACTAGTAATATTGAGAATTAAATAGAGATGGACAGTTTAGTGGCTGAGCCCCGATTGAGACATCACTCGTGCAGCTGCCGGCTGCTCCCGGTGATGTCACTCAGGTTCTCATTGTGATGTCACACAATTCTTGGTTATATTGAGAGACCACACAAGAATAGGCTTTGTCTGTACAGACTCTTTGTGGTTAACACAACATGCAAAATTGCTCCATGTTGAAAAGGCGAAGACTGCTGTTCATCATTGTGGGCGAACTCCTGTGTGCTCAATGTGCGGAAGGCGCGCCCATCTATACCTGCTGACATCATTCAGATATCAAGAACACCATCCTACAGGCAAGTGCTAAACTAGACACCAAATAATTGGGCTGACTAATGGGGACACATATCGATCTGATGAGATGGACACATATGGGGCAGAGGGTTAATACTGCTCTCTCTATACTGACTCACATTACATAAAAGAGCGGTGGTGTAAAAATATAAGAATGTATTAGATTAAATTCAAATGATTGGTATTAGTGGTGTAAGTAGAATCTAGGGGGCCTCAGTGCAAAATTTTAGCTTACCACCCCCCCCCCCTTCATGTTGGTCAGATGTATGGGCCCTTGTAACCTTCTAAATCCTATAAATTCCTATGACTTACCCGCATTATGGAGTTATGTCCCCATCCTATAACTAGAAATACTATAGAATTCTGAGCTCAGTGGAGTTACAATATCCAGGTAATCACTTTATTACTAACCCATATTCTCTGGATAGAAAACTATATTTTGATATCATCAGTGTGAAGGTAATATATAGGAGGTGTTATGTACATTATATAGGGGAATCTTTTGCTACATACATTGTGAAGTACCTTGAGATTCTTGATGTATAACATAGATGTATGTATCACCAGAAGAAAGGTCCCAATATAAATGTTTTATTCCTGATGTGTTATTCTGATCCAGACTAGTAATACTGAGAATTAAATAGAGATGGACAGTTTAGTGGCTGAGCCCCGATTGTGACATCACTCGTGCAGCTATTGGCTGCTCCCGGTGATGTCACTCAGGTTCTCATTGTGATGTCACACAATTCTTGGTTATATTGAGAGACCACACAAGAATAGGCTTTGTCTGTACAGACTCTTTGTGGTTAACACAACATGCAAAATTGCTCCATGTTGAAAAGGCGAAGACTGCTGTTCATCATTGTGGGCGCACTCCTGTGTGCTCAATGTGCGGAAGGCGCGCCCATCTATACCCGCAGACATCATTCAGATATCAAGAACACCATCCCTAAAGGCAAGTGCTAAACTAGACACCAAATAATTGGGCTGAATAATGGGGACACATATCGATCTGATGGGCTGGACACATATGGGGCAAAGGGTTAATACTGCTCTCTCTATACTGACTCACATTACATAAAAGATGGGTGGTGTAAAAATATAAGAATGTAATTGATTAAATTCAAATGATTAGTAGTAGTGGTGTAACTAGAATCTAGGGGGCCTCAGTGCCAAATTTTAGCTTACCACCCCCACCCCTTCATGTTGGTCAGATGTATGGGCCTTTGTAACCATCTAAATCCTAGAAATTCCTATGACTTACCCGCATTATGGAGTTATGTCCCCATCCTATAACTAGAAATACTATAGAATTCTGAGCTCAGTGGAGTTACAATATCCAGGTAATCTCTTTATTACTAACCCATATTCTCTGGATAGAAAACTATATTTTGATATCATCAGTGTGAAGGTAATATATAGGAGGTGATATGTACATTATATAGGGGAATCTTTTGCTACGTACAATGTGAAGTACCTTGAGATTCTTGATATATAACATAGATGTATGTATCGCTAGAAGAAAGGTCCCAATATAAATGTTTTATTCCTGATATGTTATTCTGATCCAGACGAGTAATATTAAGAATTAAATAGAGATGGACAGTTTAGTGGCTGAGCCCCGATTGTGACATCACTCGTGCAGCTGCCGGCTGCTCCCGGTGATGTCACTCAGGTTCTCATTGTGATGTCACACAATTCTTGGTTATATTGAGAGAACACACAAGAATAGGCTTTGTCTGTACAGACTCTTTGTGGTTAACACAACGTGCAAAATTGCTTCATGTTGAAAAGGCGAAGACTGCTGTTCATCATTGTGGG